>OZ020568.1:41592110-42792110 GCA_963971475.1 Chrysops caecutiens | reverse complement strand
GATGGGGCAAAAACTTTTTATTATTTAAAGGGTTAATTTCCTGCAAAGGTTAAGGTTAGGTGCAACCTATTTATATAATCTCTATGCATATTACTTTTCAAAAGTTCTGTATATGTACTACATACAGATTCATACATATCAGCTATAACTGTCTTTTCAGACTGAAAAAGCTGGTCCAATTGTGTGAACTGTGGCAGAGCCCAGTCCAGAAATAAATAATATAATAGCAAAAGAGGATCATTTAGTGCGGTTACAATATGCTCCACCGAAAGTAGTCTTTTAGTAGCCCGTTTTTTAAGGAAGTAATCCTTTAGGGCGTCCCACTGCTCTATCATTCGTACAACTACATTCTTCAGAGAAAGCCAGCGAATCTGAGAAGGATGCATTATTTTATGAATTTCGATGTCCAACATTTTTTGAAACTGGCTAAATTCATGCTGTCTCTTTGCGCTTGCTTTGAAAAAGTTTTACACATTGCGAGTCAAGCCCTCGCAGCTACGAGGCAAAGTTTTAAAAGCTTTACTTGCACACAAACACACTTGAAAATATATATACCCGGACATGACGCTTGAAAACGGCAGGCAACAGAATTATGGACACCCATCATAGTGTTACACCCATCCGATCCGAATCCAATAATATATTTTAAAGGTAGTTGTTCGTTTTCGAATGAGTTTTGAATACATTTGTGTATGTGCTCAGCAGCAGCAGCGGAAGATGCCGACATTTCATCGAAAAGTTGAATTAGCTGCCAGAAACGGCCCAAAACTTTTCCTTCCTCAGCGTCATAGTATTTAGGGGCAAGACAATTTTTCAAAATTTAAATGTGATTGAAACAAATGGCCCGAAACATACATATAAAATAAGAAATTAAATTGGGGACATCCATGATTACACCAAAACGAAACATTAACTAATTTATAAATACCTCACTACTAATATATATAAAAAGTTTTCGTTGCGGAAATATATGTTGACTCGTCAACCGATTGCCTTGCATTTGGTCGGCTTAAGTTTTAAATTCTTGGCAATTTGTGAATCGTGAGAGCAAACTTTCATCAAGTCGCATATATGGTTCATGGTTTCAAAAGATATGTTATGCTCCACCATGGAGCAGCACATTTTCATTTCAGCCCTTTTAATACATTTAGACAAAGGACTCTGTTCACCTTGAGCTGGAGCTGGAGCCATGAAGGCCATCAAACTTTTTGCGACGTAGAGGGTTTGATCCTAACCACATGAGCGTTGGATTTTGAATGGTTTCTTATGGCCGTGATGTCAGCTTTAAAAGACGTATCGCAAATTTTACATTTTGTTTTGTAAACATCACGAGGATCGACCACTAGCCATTTGCTGAAGTCCGCTTCGTTCCGCCAGGCACTCCTAAACTTTTGTTGTCAATGAACAGCAATGGTTTTGCTCTTCTTTTGGGGAGTATTCCCCGAATTATTCTCGTCAATTGATACCATACCGGATTAAGCCTTTATATAAAGGTTTGTAAAGGCTTGCAGATTGTAAGTATAAACTCTAATTTAAATCACTTTGCAACAGACGCAATTTTAATATACTTTTTAATTTAAAAGTAACACCAATTCAAAGTGGGGGAACCACGCTGACCACAACACAATTCACAAATTACAAGTCACAAAGTAAAACAATGAAAAATTCACACACCCACACACACTAGTGTTAAGAAATTTCTAAATTTCACCTCTTGAAATGTAGATGTTCAACTGAAATAATTTTCATTAGTAGGGCGAAAATTTTTCTTGTCAGCTGAAATACTGATCCAAGAGAAATATTTTTTGAAATTTAATTATTTCATATATATTGAAATTTTTAATATTTATTTGAAATTTGTAATGACCTTCCCGAAGGTTAATGAACTTAGGGGAGGTCATCGTGTCTTCAAAGGACCCAAAATTTTGGTTCGTGACACTAGAGTACCGAGTACGAATCAAATTCAAAATGGGAAATCTGTTTGAAGGAAACAAGAAATAATACTAGAACTAGTAAATTATGGTCAAAACCCTCTATATGTACTGACAAGCTACGAAGTAGGCCTTGTCAATGTGTTGATGGTAGGCCTTCTTTTCGCACCATTCCGTATGGCGAAGTACAAGAAATTTATACCGTTTCCGCAAATTTAATGTTAATTAAATGTAAGAAGTTATTATTTTATACAAAATTTAGTGTTAGTGCAATTATTAAAGTATTGTTAATTAATATAATATAAATTTTCTATCGCAAAATCCGCGCGAAGTCAATAAAAGTCAATTTTGTCTCCGGTATGAATTTTGACGTTTGTTTGTTTCGGTGCAAAACAACCGCAAATATTCATTAAATTCAGTGCTTGTGAAACTATATTATATAAAATATATTATTATATATAAACATCTATATAATTATAATTTATTGTGAAGTTTTGTAGATAAAACAAATCGTAGCAATATGTAAATTGCTTGTTAGAAATTAATTGAAATGTTTCAAAATATGAAAAAAGTAAAAATTTCTAAACAAATGTTTATAAGTTAGTATAAACTGTTAAAAATAATTTGTGTATTCACGTGTATACAGTTTTGCAAATAACAAAATTCATTTATTAATAAAAAAGTGATTTTTATTATAACGTATTTGAGCTTTTCAAAATTCCCGAGATGAAATCTTCATTTTTCATATAAAATTTCATTTCGTTCCATATGGCAGAAGGTAGGCCTTCTTTGTGAATGTCTAGTAAGAAAAGTCTACTTCATGGCTTGTACTACTACAGAGGGTTTTGATTATGGTACATTTGCGTACCATAACGGAAACGTTATGGTTTATGGTACAAACAATGAAATTAATGTACGCGTCCCATAATTATGGCACATTTGCCAATACTGGACTGGCCACCAGCGACCCGTGAGTCGAATTTTTTATCTCTTAATTTGTTTTGTTTGCAACTTTGCAACAGCTGTCTCCGAATTTTTTTGATAAAAATTCTGAGTTACGGCTGCAAAATAGCAACAAAGAAGCAAAAAGAGGTGTCTTCGCAAAGAATTTGGAACTCTTCAATTTTTTTAATTTTTTTGTTGAAAAGCCGCGCGGGTTACATATGTGCCTTCCAAAAAGCCTATTGTGACAGAAGATACATATGTTTCTCCCACAAAGCTGGATTTACCAGGAACATATGTAAGGAAATTGAATTTCTTAATTTCAAATTTTACCGCGCATCGCTCGTAAAATTTGTCGAGTAGGGATTCGAATGGTGGTCGCTAGATGGACGGTTGATCGATCGATTGATTGAATGGAGGAGATAGAGAGTGAGCACATGGGAAAAGGTCTACGATTAAACTTGTGGCTAATAAGAATTAGACGTTCGGACATTTATAAACAAATAGTGTGTAAAAATAGAAATAGTCAATAAACTTTGAATTGTCGTTTCTTTGTTCACAAATAGGATTTGAATTTGATAAAAATTTTGTATTTTGATTACTTGAATTGTTAATAAACTTTGTTTACAGAGAAACTGTTTTATAGTTTATTGACGAATTGTCTTATACATATAAGATCAAATTCAACAATGTTACAATGTCAATTTCAATGCTAAGCAAATATACTTACTATTGATCGACGTTCAACCGGACGTTCATTCCGCCGCCGGATGTTAAAAATCAAACTTTTTCGAAAAATCCATTGGTTGGTAACAAAGCACAACTAAGGAGCTTACCAAGCAATATAATTTACTAAATTAATTAATTCAAAAATATGAAAAGGCAGTCGAAGTCCGGTGCTGGCTGAGGAAAGACTTAGCAACTACTCCATGTAAAATTTGCTTAAGAATCAGTGAAATAAAATCGTGAATAAAAATTAATACTAGTTGTAAAAGTGATTTTTCATTTTACCAATTTTATTTTATGTCGAAAACAAAAGTCGCGTGGTGACATTGAAAACTTTGTACCTGGGAACAAACAGAAAATTTTGTTCCCAGGGATATTTCCTCATGTTGTGGCAGAGTCACAACAGTACATAGTGAAATTATGAGTGATTGCCATGTGTCTTTTACTACCTGTTTTCCCTCTACTTTGTAAATTCCTCTGAATTGTTTCTAAATCATCATCAGAATTCTTCCTACTATGGTATCCATCCATTTGAGTGCATTTAAATCTGAAGCTATCTTAAGCTATCAGCTCTGAAGGTTGTACCTATTTTCTAGAGAGATAGTTGACAGGATGTGTAATGTCAGGTCTGGTTGCACCAGCCAAATACAACAGACAGCCTATAGCTTCTCTATATGGTACATTGGTCATAGTTTGATGTTCATCTGAATGTTTTATACCGGTGACAGACCACAGAACTGGATTGGAACTGGATTTAATCTTTATTCGCAGTTTCAGTTCGTAGTCTGTCAGAAACTGAGCAGAAGTTTTATGGTTTATTGGCCTCGGAACAGGCCAGTGGGTCGTTGATGCAGTCTCAGTTCTGAAACAAGATTTGATGGTTGTAACTAGCCTGTGTTAAAATACATAATTTGAATCTAAACTACATTATAAGAACGCACTCTAAAAGGTTGTACTAAAAATGTTTGTTTGACAGAAAGTAACTTAGCAGTTCACATTCAGCCGCACATGGAAACACACGTGTTATATTTCTTATAGTTTGCACAATAAATGTTTTATTCTATTATTCAGTATTTGTTTTTCACCGACGCAGTTTGTCTCCTAATTTCCACGGATCGTTCTGAGGTTATGGGCCCAGGATACTCGAAGTGCAATCAAATAAATTAAATAAACTATTTATTCAATTGCGTTAAGGGGAAATTGACGGTGATTGCGAATCATTTTTGCGGAGCAACGATATTGAATTGAAGATGGCGGAAAGTAATACCGTAATTAAAATAACACAATTCGATGGCACGAATTTTAGCAATTGGAAATATCGTGTGGGTATATTAATGGATGAGAGAAATTTACGTAAATTCATCGAAAAAGACATCAAAGATATTGTGAAGGAGGAAAAATACCAAGACAAGCCGGAAGAACAAGAAAAAGTGCGACTAGAAGAAACGAAATGTGTCTCAATTTTGGTGCAAACTATCCAAGACGGCCAGCTGGAATTAGTTAAGGAAAAAAGGAGTGCGAAAGATATGTTCGATTGTTTATGTGGAATTTTCGAAAGAAAAAGTATCGCAGGATATTTATTGGCAAAGAAAGAATTACTTTTAATGAAATATCAGAAGGGCGATAAAATGATTGAACATTTCGTCAAGTTTGACACAAAAGTTCGCGAGCTCAAGTCAAAGGGTGCTAAGTTAGAAGAGCTGGACATTATCGTACATTTGTTCATCACGTTGCCGGAGAGCTATGATGGTCTGGTAACGGCATTAGAGACAATCGATCAAGACAAATTAACGTTAGAATTTGTGAAAACGAGATTGATGGATGAACATGGTAAACGATGTAGTCGTGAGTCAACGGATAAATCGATTGAGTCGGGGGCAATGAGTGCCAAAGGAAAAAGAAAGCAACTCAAATGTTTTGGTTGCGGTAAAATCGGACATAAAAAGTCTCAATGTTTTGCACAAAAGAAGAAAAATTCAAACAATGGAAACAAGTCATCCGATGCAAGGGGACAAACATTGTGTGCGATAGTAAAAGATCAAACGGCATCATGCGCACACGTGGCACAACCAAGCTACAACACTGGAAAGATTGAATTTTTAATGGATTCTGGTGCAACACAAAACATGGCAAGTGACGAAAGGTACTTTAATCACTTAGAAAATATTAATGATGTTCAAATCTCAGTAGCGAAGAAAGATCAAAGTTTTTTGGGAAATCAGCGTGGAAATATTTTCATTAAGACGTTCTATAACGGGGACACATCACCAAAGAAAATGGAAAATGTTCTATTTGTCAAGGATTTGCAATACAATTTGTTGTCAATAAGAAGTCTAACCAAAAAGGGTTATCGTGTTATCTTCGAGGGAGACTGTGCAAATGTGTCAATTGATGGCGAAACAAAATTTGTTGCGCATGCGGATGGAAATTTGTACAAAGTTACATTTCACATTGATCGGAATATTTTCGCTGGGGTTTCAGGTGAGAACAATTCAAGCAATAATTCAAAGTTATGGCATTACAGAATGGGACACTTGAATATGACCGACATTAAAAAGATGATTAGCAGGGAAATGGTGATTGGTCTCGAACAAATAAAAATCGATGGAGAATCGTCTATGTGTGAGCCATGTATTTATGGAAAACAAACAAGAGCATCGTTTCCAAAGAATAAAAATGCTAGATCATCACGCATTTTGGAGCTAATTCATAGTGATGTTTTTGGACCAATGACGATAGAAGCATGTGATGGTTCAAAATATTTCGTGTCATTCACCGATGACTATTCAAGAGCTTCCATGATTTATTTCATGCGTGCAAAAAATGAAGTGCTAGAAAAATTCAAGCAATACCAGGCAATGGCTGAGGCATTTCATGGTGTAAAAATTGCGAAAATAAGAACCGACAATGGTGGTTAGTACATTCCAAATGAATTCAAACAGTATTGTAGGAATAAAGGTATTCAGATGACACATACAGTACCGTACACACCGGAGATGAATTCGGTATCTGAGCGATTGAATCGAACGCTTTTAGATAAAGCGAGAACAATGATTTTGTCGAGCAAAATGGATCATAAATTTTGGAATGAGGCGGTATTAACGGCAAATTATTTGAAAAATCGATCTGTAACAGCAGCATTTGGTACGCAATTCATTACAAAGACACCTGCTGAAATCTGGTTCAGTCAAAAACCAGATTTGTCACATTTGCGTATTTTTGGCTCAGAATGTTTTAATCATGTTCCATCCCATAATCGATCGAAACTTGAGGCTAGAGCGACGAAATGTTTGATGTTGGGTTATGCTGCATCGATGGGAACATACAGACTCTGGGATACATGGAAAAACAAATTGATTTTTGGGCGGCATGTTACATTCAACGAGGACTCTTTGTTAAAGCAAGTCAAACTGATTGATGTATCGGTTTCAGAGGCGGCATCGAACAAAATTTGTTGTAAAAACGAGCAAGTAAATGATGATGCTGAAAATTATTTAACGACAGATGATGAATCGGTGGATACGATCCACGGTACCAATTTGGATGGTATCGGTAACCGCAATGCAACGATTCACAACGCAAATTTGGATGGCGTTGGTAACCGCAATACATCAAACCACAATGTCGACATGGATGGCATTGGTGACAACAGAGATATTGTCAACAGTGGTAATACGGATTCCACTGGTAACGTCGATCGAAATTTATCACGAAAAAGTCAGCGGAATCGACGATCACCGAACAGATTTGGTGAATGGGCGCAAATAGCTGAGGTTGCTTTGTCAGCTGAATTTACACCATTACGTGAATTTTCGTTATCGGCTGAACAGTATGTTGAAAATGATCCGAATACGATTAACGAGGCGAAGGGTCGCGATGATTGGACGCATTGGAAAGAAGCCATTAATAGTGAGTACAATTCATTAATTAGAAATAGAACCTGGACGGTTTGTGATTTGCCGAAGAATCGGAGGCCAATCACAAATAAATGGGTCTTCAAATTAAAGAGAAAAGCTGATGGAGGCATTGACAAATACAAGGCAAGACTTGTTGCTCGTGGTTTCACGCAAAAATTTGGTTTCGACTACAATGAAACTTATGCTCCTGTTGCGAAACTTGTAACATTAAGAATTTTTTTGTCAATAGCAAGTCAAAATAACATGCATATTCATCAAATGGACGTCAAAAGTGCCTTCTTGAATGGGGATCTCACTGAGGAAATTTACATGGAATTGCCGGACGGTTTCAAGCAGCAAGGAAAAGTTTGCAAACTCAATAAGTCGCTTTATGGATTGAAGCAAGCGTCACGTGCTTGGAATGAAAAATTCAATGACTTTATGAGTCGCATGCATTTTAAGCAATGTGTGTCGGATAAATGTTTGTATGTAAAGGAGCAAAACGGAACATTAATTTATATGTTGTTGTATGTTGATGACATTTTGATATTTTGCAACAATATGAAGATCATCGAAACAATAAAACGATTATTGTCAAAGGAGTTTGAAATGACCGACATGGGAAAAATAAGCACTTTTCTGGGCATGCATATCCAACAAGACATTGAAAAAGGAACGATCGTAATAAATCAGTCAAAATATTTGGAAAAAGTATTGCGAAAATTTGATATGCAAGACTGCAAGCCGAAGGCTACGCCGATGGAAAAGGGTTTGCATCTTGAACCAGGTAAAACCAACGAGTGTCCAAACTTGTCATATCGTGAATTGATGGGCTGTCTGATTTATGCAACAGTGAAAACGAGACCGGACTTATGTGCTGCAACAGGGTACTTCAGTCGTTTTCAAAGTTGTTTCAATGAAAGCCATTTTAATCAAGCAAAACACATTTTGCGATACGTTCGTGGAACATTGGATTTAAAATTGGTTTATCAAAGGAAAGACACCATTGACACGCTAATTGGATTTAGTGATTCAGATTGGGGTGGTGACAAGAACGATCGAAAGTCAACATCGGGTTATGTGTTCATTCTTTTTGGAAACACAGTAAGTTGGGCATGTAGAAAACAATCGACGGTTAGTTTGTCATCAACAGAGGCCGAATATATTGCTCTGACTGAGGCAATATGTGAATTAAAATGGATACAAAAATTACTGAATGAATTGAATGTCAATTGTATTCAACCTGTAACGATTTTTGAAGACAATCAGTCATGCATAAAAATTGCTGAAGAACCAAAGGAAAGAAAGCGAATGAAGCATTTGGATATCAAGAATCATTTCATTTGCGATGTGATAACACGAAACAAAGTTAAAGTCGAATACAAATCAACCGATGAGCAAATTGCTGACATAATGACAAAGGCACTTGGGAGAAATCTATTTCTTAAGCATCGCGGAAGTTTGAATTTATATTGATGTTTAACGTAAATTTCGAAATATGTTTTATTTGAAATTAAATTTATAATATAGTTCCTATTAAATTAAGAGGCGGTGTTAAAGTACATAATTTGAATCTAAACTACATTATAAGAACGCACTCTACAAGGTTGTACTAAAAATGTTTGTTTGCAAGAAAGTAACTTAGCAGTTCACATTCAGCCGCACATGGAAGCAAACGTGTTATATTTCTTCTTATAGTTTGCACAATAAATGTTTTATTCTATTATTCAGTATTTGTTTTTCACCGACGCAGTTTGTCTCCTAATTTCCACGGATCGTTCTGAGCCTGTTGCTAACTTCCACTCAATAGGTCCGTTTGTTTTGAGTTCGGAACTGCTAAATTGTACTTTTAGTACTAAGTTCCGCGTTTGTTTTGAAGTTTGGTGTAGTACCAAACTGTTCTATTTAATCATGAGAAAGTATGAGAGTTTGACGATTTTGTTCTCACTTTACCCTGACGCGTTAGTTACAGCGGAACAGAGTGGAACGCTAGAAGTGTCAAATTTTACTTTTAGCACAAAGTATGAGAGTTTGACGATTTTGTTCTCACTTTACCCTGACGCGTTAGTTACAGCGGAACAGAGTGGAACGCTAGAAGTGTCAAATTGTACTTTTAGCACAAAGTTCCACACTGTTCTGAACTCAATATTCGACGTTTGGATTCAATTAAACATATACGAAGTGAGGGAAAATTAGTTTCCTTTAAAAAACACTTTAAAAAAAGGAAAGAGTAGACCAATAGGGAGGTGAAAATGTTGTTGGAGACCTGGGATAACTATATTTTCGATCCTCGCAGAACAAAGCGAAATACCAGTGTTTACGAACAAACGCGAATAGAGTTGGAAGTGGAAAATGTCGAAGATACAGTTTTAGAAATAAGATCAAAAGTGAAAGGTATGCAGAGTAAGTATAGGTAAAATTTACATTTCTATTGTCTTGGGGGTATAAATATATAGATTGTCTTCACTCAGGACGGAGAAAAAATAAATTGGCTCTTCAAGAGGGTCACCGTTATCTTGGCAGTTTTATGATCATATGCATTAAATTGTTCTCAGTTTTGCCTCCAACGATGACTACTTCTTTGAAGAGTCGATAACTCATTATGGTAAAAATTTGTTTCATACTATACTTTAAAAAATTCATTTATTTATTCTTAAAATCCTCAAACACAAGACGAATATTCCGTTCCAAGCACATCTGCGGAGTATGATCTTAACATAATCTACGACGACAGCTATTCCAATCCGCCTTTGGATAGGTCTCCGGTATTTGTACTGCAATCCTTTTCCTGCCGTGGTACTGCGAAGAGAACACTTTCATATATACAAGAATATCTGTTGGGTGAATTGAAGAGGGCCAATGAAATCGCCGAAAAGACTCTAGGTTTCATGAGATCCGTATTTAAAACGTGAAAAATAAATAAAATAGAATGGTAATAATAATAGAGTACCTGAATTCTCATTATTAAACCAGTACACAGATATTGCGTTTCTTATATCGACAGCGGTAGAATTATTGTCGCCAACCACCGCGGAAAACTCCGGTTGCTCCGGATATTGAGGTGTTGCCCATAACCCATCGCTACGTTTGAAACAAAGAGTTATTTTCGTGGTGCTGTTTGATTTAAGATTTTTGGAAAATGTACGAGTCATTGTTTCGGCCTGGTGTTCCCACATTGATGTAGGTAAACCGGTACCCTAAAAGGAGGAAATTTGAGTCATATATCAAATAGGAAAGTATTGCTTCTGTCTGTTTACTTATAATCTTAGATCATAGAGAACAGGATATGGCACGATGACAGATGAGCGTATCATTTTAACGCAACCTAACAAAATTTACTAACACACTTGAACGAAAAACATTGACGTCGGAAAATTTTTGAGGACGACAATGAAAGAAGTAGATTCTGGCACAAACAATTGAAAAACACAAATCTTTTTTTTCAAAAATATTTATTAATAATTTTTACTTATGTTACACGTTCTTTGTTATATAATTAACTAATAAAAAATTTCAGTATTCAATTTTATACAAGGTTCATACTACTACTCCACTGCTCGGATTTGACACGAATTTCACAACCGATGCGTCATTTACTATGATCCATTTTTCCAAACTTGAAATTTAATTAGAAAAACAATGTTTTTCACTTTGGAAACAATTAAAATAGTTAAAGAAAATATTGAATTTCACATAGATAACAAATAAAATACTTTCTTCCTCTGAATGATATAATTTGAACAATTTTTCCGACAATTCACTTCGTGTTCTTCCTTTATTACTGATATATTTTCTTAAAATGAGAATGTCACTTCACAAGACTGTTACTGTCACTCCAGTGTACTTCACTTTATTTTATTTTCAACAAATTACTAATTTCTTTCAATGAAATACTATAAAAATCATTAAATTTTGCTTTGTTTTGACATATGATGGTCAATTTATTTACAAGCACCAACCCCACCACAAATTTTCACTTGCGATAAGAGAAATTTAGAAGCAAGTTTTGTACACCAGCTGGCGCCCATGTTAGCTGAAAATGAAAAATGGTTGTGGCCGAATATGAAAATGGTGGTTGTTTTTGGTTGAACAAGCAAATTTATTTTCAATTTTCTGAATTAATATGAACAGAAATTAGAAAAGATATGTATAGGGGACTATTTTAGAATTTGTTATACCTGTTGTAAATAAAACTCTTTTTGAAAAACCTGTAAAAAAGAATTTGAATTTTATGGCGTCATCAAACAAAATGTGTGCCTGAGCTGGTGGTTTGCGGCTAAACGAAAAATTTTTAAACACCATTAACTCGTTGGTACGCTGATGTCGCTGCTGTGCCCGTGTATGTATACGGATTTTAGATAAGGTGTCATATCCTGTTCTCTATGATCTAAGCTTATAATCCACCGCTGCAAAGGACACAATGGAGTACCATCATTTAGTGTTATAGTTATCGACTGCCTGCTCTTGCGGAGGATTTACTCCAATGTGACATCCATCTGAATTTAATAAGTTGAAAATTTGAATGAAAAACAATTTCACGAAAAATAACTTACCAATAGCTCCAAGGGTTTTTGAACCCTTGTACTATTTCCAAAATCTTGGTTTTAGCTGGCGGATATGAATCAGTATATGTATTTATTTTGAAATTTTGCACTAGCTTTTGAACTTTTGAAATTTTGCGCAAGCACAAACACCAAAACAATTTGCCACAGTCCGCAATTCTGCTGATGACCTTAATGCGTACAGTGCAATTGCCACCTTTTTTAGTGAACTTACAGAAGACCGCAAATAAGTATTTTCCCGCTCTATGTAAAAGCTCACTTCCTCTACTAGGAAGGTAAAAGTTTTCCGAGAAACACGAAAATGTTCCCGGAACTTGCTCTCATCAGAGCCTTGATCTTCTTGTTGCCAAAATCTACCTAACTTCAACTAAAAAGCATACGTCACATTAATAAAAGTGTCTATGTGTATTGGTTCAAGAGATACAGCCCTGTGACAAACGGACGGATAGCGAAGTCATATTAATAGGGTTCTGTTATCACGCTTGAGGGTACGGGACCTTAAAAATGAAAATTTTCCGATTGAGAGCTGCCTTTTGCCTCAAAGATTCACACTGCTTTCTTAAAACTTTTATTTGCCTTAAAAACTCTGCTTTATTTCCAAAATCCATTTTCGTTGACGAAGATGAAATGAGCTGTAAAAAATTTGGCTAGTTTCAAGTGGATGTAGTCTGTCAGGGTAAATTGGTCAAACTGCAAAAAATTTGGGAGGTTTCACAAAACTGTAAACTGTATTTTGTGGTTTCTCTGTAGTGTGTCTAGACTATGAGTTCCCTCTTTCGAACGAATCTTGGGACGAATTTGAAGACCTTAACGAGCCTTTTTAAGTTTACAAACATTATTCCTTTTAAACTATGAATCAATATTAAGACTGTGTCCTAATCGACGGCACTTTCATACAACTGACATTTTGATTGGCATTATATCAAAGTCACATTTTCGAAAGGTTCTTGTCCCCGAAAATGCCAACTTTATATTGGCACTTTATTGTTCCGTTGAGGGATAGTTTCAAAACAAAACGGAAACGTCACATGTATGCAGGAAAAAACGTAAGTATTTTAATATATTCTTGAAGTTATATAAGTTAATAGTTTTTTTTTCAGTTTTAGTAACAAGCGAAGGTATCAAATGTCAAAAAAGTTCGAACTTCAATTCAAAATGTCGTTCGAAAGGTTATGCCGTCGATTAGCACACAGTCTTAGACCATATGGAATTTCAATAAAGATATCTTCTTCCAATTCTCCATTTAGAAAAGCTGTCTATACGTCCATCTGGCATACTTCCAGATCATATATATTTAAAGTTGCAAGACCTTCTCTGAGTTAAGGTAATGTAGAAACTGTTGCATAGGTTTCTAACAACTCATGCTCTTTATTATCTTTAAATCCTCTGATAACTAACCTTCCTTTAAATGTATATTATTTTTCCATTTTCATCTGACCTTCTTTTGAAAACCCATCTAGAAACAAATTTCCAGACACCATTATCTTCCATTCATATGAGTTCTTCTCCGATTGCATCCGACCATTCCTCTTTTTCATCTGACTTTATAGCTTCTTTATAATTTGTTGGATCTCCGTTCATATTTGCTATACGTGCATATATTAACTCATCCTCTTTTATTAGATCAGTGTTTCCTGTAACTTCTGAATTTTCACTGATCTTTCTTACTCAAGTCAGCAGAGGGAATTAGACTATTTTCAGGATCTTCTGCTTGAACCTATTGGAGTTGTGACCAGGTGCGTCTGTTCGTTTTTTCTTTTCTTTCTGGATTTTTCCGTTGTTTTTTAATTTCTCTATTCAGGTTTTTCTGTTTTTACTTCTGACTGCTAATCTGCGATTTTCTTTTTTGATTCAATATCATTTTCATTAGAATTTTCTTTCCATTCGTTTATATACACCTTCGGAGATAGTTTCATGATCGTCTGCCTTAGATTCATATACATCTTTGTATACCAGTTTCCCATTAAACTTCACATTTCTGGAAGTTATATATTTTCCTGTACTAGGAAGCCGTAATACATATCAAGATCGGGAATAGCCAACGTGAATTGTTTGAACAGCCCTCTCTCTGAATTTTGCGTCGGGTAGTGATATTTTAATAATAAGCCTTTTGTTCAGACGGAAGATAATATTTATAGAAGATAGTTTTAAATTACCTTAATTATTAATAATAATTAATTACGACTCTGCTGAGTCGGTGGCGCCGCCAATTCCATCTGTTTGCCCAAATTTGGCAAAGGCCTCCTCCAATTTCTTCCACTCTTCCCGATTTAGGGCTTTTCTAACCCATAGTTTTCCAGCTGTTGCCTTTATTTCATCCTCCCACCTTCGAATTTGTCTACCTCTTTTCCTTTTTCTGTTTCTCGGGTACCAGAACATTATGTTTTTGTTCCACTTATCGATGCCTCTTAAGGTATGGCCTGTCCATTGTCACTTGAGTTTTCTTATTCTGACTGAGACGTTTTCTATCTTCGTACGTCTCCTGATGGTTTTGTTGCGTATTCTGTCAGACTTCCTTATGCCCAGCATGCTTCTCTCCATTGCTGACTGACAAGTTTCCAGTTTTTTACTTTGCGCTTTGGTGAGAGCCCAGGTTTGGCATCCATAAGTTAGAACTGGTAGCACGCAGGTGTTATACAGCTTTGATTTGATGGAAACCTTGATTTCTTTGTTTTTCATCACTTCTTTTAGACGCCAATAACATTTCCAAGCGCTTCCAATTCTGGTATCTATTTCCTTTGACATTACATCTGTCATTGAAATTTGTTGGCCTTAATAGTTGTACTCTCTCACATAGTCGATTGGCTCGCCATTTATGATGATGGGATCTTCAGACGCATTCGTTAACGCTTTGGTTTTGGCGATGTTCATTGTTAGACCTACCTTGCCGCTTTCTCTTTCTAGGTCTATGAGCATGCTTTGTAGATGTTCTCTTGTTTCGGCGAATAATATAATGTCGTCAGCGAACCGTAAGTGAGATAGTTTTTCCCCGTTTATATTCAGTCCAAACTGATCCCAATTTAGTTTTCGGAAGATTTCTTCTAGGACAGCTGTGAATAGTTTAGGCGATAACGGGTCTCCTTGTCTTACACCCCTGTTTATTTTTATTTCGTTTCCTTCTTTTTCTAACTTTATTTTAACCGTGCTGTTAGTGCATACGTTTTTTATAATTCTAATGTACTTTTGTTCGACTCCTTGGTTCTTTAGACAGTGCCAGATACTTTCGTGCTCAACTGAGTCGAATGCCTTATTGTAGTCGATGAAACAGCAGTAGAATGGAACGTTGAACTCCTTGTTCTTCTCGAAAATTTGTCTCACAGTATGTATATGGTCTAGTGTTGAGTAGCCTGCTCTAAAGCCGGCCTGCTCCTTAGGCTGGTTTTCGTCCAGAGTTCCGGTTATTCGGCCTAGGACTATTTTGGCAAAGATTTTGTAGATGTTTGACATTAGACTGATGGGTCTATAGTTGTTAATTTCTGCCTTGTCGCCTTTTTTGTGAAGCAGGATGATCGTTGATGTTGTCCACTGTGTCGGAACTATTTCGGTGTTTAATATGTCGTTGAAAATATACTTTAATAGTGGTGCAATGTAGTTCCTGCAGCTTTGAAGTAATTCGTTGCTGATCTCGTCTGGACCAGGAGCTTTATCTTTTTTCTGCGTTTTGATTGCCTTGTGTATTTCGTCTTCTAGTATAGGTGGCACACTGTCGCTATTGTTTAGGTCGGTACTTTCTATTTGATTCTTGCTGGAATATAGGTTTTTATAGAAGTTTGTTGCTATTGATGATATGTCTGACCTTTTTGTCCTTGTCCTGCATTGTCGGTCTTTCATATTAGGTATCCAGTTGGTTTTGTCTGATAAAGCTTTGAGGGCCTTTTTTATGCCACCGGTCTTGTTGATGTATTTTTCAAAAGTATTGATTCTCAGGCGTTCTCTATATTTTCTTATTTCCATCTTAATTTTTTTGCTCAGTTTTCCTATTTGTTCTCTGATAGTTTTCGTTTTATTTGATATGCTGATTAATTTTGATCTTTCATCTAGGAGATCGTTAGTTTTTTCTGATATGAGTCTCTTATTCTTTGATTTGCCTTCAGTGCTGGTTTCAGCTTTTGCTGTCAGTATTTCATGTAATACGTTGTATTTCTGTTGGGTACTTAGATGTTCGAGACGTGATTCTGTCACAGAGTTGAGATTCTCTTTGATGGTGCCTACACTTGCGTTGATGTGTGATGTTGTTGCTCTCTCTTTGAAAGGTCGGCTTGATTTCGTAGCAGATGATGTGTTCAGACATGCTCTTAGCATTCTATGGTTGCTATTGAAGTTGAGGTTTGTGATGGTACCACAGTCGTCAAATGATCTGGGTCTGTTCGTTAGAAAGTAGTCTATTTCCTTTCTATACCGGCCGTCTGGCGATATCCATGTCCATCTGCTAGAAGCTCTCTTCTTGAACTGACTGTTTAGTATTTTCATGTTGTTTTCGAACGCCATTTCGATTAGTTTCTGTCCGTTTCTTGTTCTTTTTCCGCTACTGTAGGGACCCAGTACGATGTCTTCTCCATTTCTCGGTGTTCCGACTTATGCATTAAAGTCCCCCATTACAATGCAATTATTTTGTGCATGTTTTTTTATGGCAGCATTAAGAGACGCGTAGAATGACTCAATTTCTAAGGTAGTAGATTGCTCGGTTGGCGAGTAGACTTGCACTACAGACCATATTTTTTTACCAGGGGGTAGCTTAATGTTCAATATAGTAATTCTTTCTGATATGCCGATTATTTCTGAAATGAAGGGTTTGAGTGTTTTCCTTATCAGGAAACCTACTCCATGCCTTCCTGGTGTTTCGACTTTGAAGTATAGTATGTATTGGCCATGCTCCTCAATAGCTTCACCAGACCTTCTCACTTCGCTCAAGCCTATAATATCCCATTTTATGTCTTTAATAGAGTGCAAAAGTTCCTCTAGGCTTTCTTCCGTCCTCAGAGAGAGTGTGTTGTATGTTGCTATGTGTATGTATTTAGTGATTTGCTGTTTCGTCGTTCTAAAGGCATTCGTTTGGGATAGAGGGGTAGTATTTGGAGGGTAGTGGTAATCTTTCCCCGCGGTGACCAGCCGTCTTGGGGTGAGTATGCTTGTTTCATTGGATAAATAATTTTCAATGGTTGGTTTCGGTTTCTTGTTGTCGGTGTCTATTCGTCGTTTTTTGAAGTTGTGGGTAATGACGGTGATGCGGGTCTGCCGCGTGCCATGTAGTTTAACATACTTGTTTTGCTGATCTTTTTTGGGGCCGACGTGGGTCGATTGTTGGGTGATTTGTTTGGAGAGTTGCTGTAGTCTCTTTTCCGCTTGTCTCTTTTATCTTCTTTCGACTCCTTTATTACAATTTTATCTTTCACAAAATAACAGATTTTGCCCCTTGCCCTTTCTTTCTTTAACTGAGGTTGAAGTTCCTTCCTTTTCTCCAGAGTTTCCTTGCAGAGATCCTCCTTGATGTAGATTTCTTCAGCTAGTTTCTTTTTGTTCCTTAGTACTTCGTTTCTTCTCCAGTTTGTTGTAAAGGTTACCAGGATGGGGCGTGGTGTGTTATCTTTCTTTACTCCTAGTCGATAGGCGTTATTTATTTCTTGTGGACTGATATGAATGTTCATGTTTTTTCCAAGGAGTTTTGTGATGGATTCGATGGGGGGGTCATTGTCTGATCCTTCTTTTATGCCAAAGAAAATGATATTATTTTTTCTTTTCTGATCGTCCAATGCCTTGATTTTGTCTTGTAATGTCTTGACTTCAGTTTTCAAGTTCTTGTTTTCCTCCACAAGCGCAGTTAATCTTTCGTTGATACTCTCTGATACCTTTTTTGTGACGGCTTCAGTTATTTCTCGTGTTTGCGCTGACATTTCCTCCTTCATTTTTTGCCAAAAAGCATCCATTTGTTTTTCCATGTTTATGTGATTTTGTATGGTACACTAAATCAGTTTTTGCAATGCTGGTTCGTTGTTGTCGATGTGTTATTTTGGCAGTTCTGTTATCCAGCTAACGGCAGCTACTCCAAGTACATATATCCGATGTAAACTATGGTTGTGTTGTACTCTGTGTGTTGGTGTCTCTGTTTGGTAGTGTAGATGAGTAAGTAAATAGTTTCCTCTCGCACTCCGTTGCCTACTGTTTGGTTCACAGCGTATAATCTCCACTACTCACTTCGTCGATGGTGGCTTTCGTTATTTTTTGGTATTGACAAACAAAGTTATTTAGTGAGGAGTATGATTTACTGTTATTGTTCCTTCGTTGCCTCGTGCATATGCGTCTTTGTTTGAAGAAAACCGTTGCAAATGTTTCTTGTACACTATTTATTTCAGATGTGAGTTGAATGGTGAGTTCATTTGTTAATGTTCGTCAGCGTTTCGCGATAAATTATAAATAAATTTTCACTTTTTGCAATGCAGTAGATTTTGTTCGATCACGATCATTCTATTTCAGAATAATTGAGAATGAATAATTGTTATTCTCTGCAAAACTAGAGGTTCCTTTTAGCGCAGAGAAAGCTTAGTGCAACTTATGTTGCAGTTGACACTGAATGCTCAGACAAGTCCTTTATACACTATAGATACCACTCCAACTTTATGTAAATAGTCCGTTATGTAATTTGTTAGATTTTATATCATAAATCGGCTACTCGTTAGTGTATACACGCTACTACTCGTTTAACATACACTGTTGCGCGCGCCGAAAACAAGTACAGCAATCAACGGTCTCACAACCGGCACAATTTTCCTATATTCAAGTTAAGTTAAACCTTTCGACACTCGCGCACACGTCTGACTCCGTTGACGGACAAACTCCCAGTGATATTTTAGCATAAACTAAACATTCAAAACGTCGGACTTTGTCAAGTCTCATTAAGAGTAAACTTCTGAAAAGTCTCATTAGGAGATGCAAAGTCTCATTAGGAGTAAACTTCTGAAGTGGTGTTTCAAAATTTATTGACTTGTGTAGAGTTCTATGGTACAAATATACCGATACTTCCAAAGCTAACATCCACAAGTGTTTAGGTAAAGCCGAATCATACATTGAAGCACTGATTTTCCATTGTAAGGTTTAATTATACCTCACTGAAGTTCCATTGTGGTCTGAAGTATATGGATAATATACAATATCAAAATCTTCTTCTATCTTTCCCCTTTTCATAATGTCTGAGAATTTTCCTCCAGTAAACTCTTTAGCATTATCTGCTCTTATGTAACATACTTTCTCCTCGTTTCCTAACATATTCCCTGTTGCCAATAGGAATTTTTCCAAACATCCTCTTGCATCACTTTTATTTTTCATGCAATAAGCTTTTGCGAATCTTGAGTTATCATCAATAATTACAATAATGTATTTATACTGGATGTTTTACAGATTTAATAAGACCTATTACATCAGTGTGTAACCTAGCAAGTAGTCTTGTTGCTCTGGTTATATATTCTGAACTTAGATTATATAGAACAGGATATGACACGACGACAGATAAGCGTGCAATTTTAACGCAACCATCGAAAAATTACAACCACACTTGAACGAGAGAGATTGACGTCGGGAAATTTTTGAACACGACCATGAAACAAGTAGAATTGGACACAAATAATTAAAAAACACAAATCTATTTTTTTAAGAAACATTTATTAATAATTTTTACCTATGTTACACGTTCTTAATTATAAAATAAACTATTGAAAACGTATAGCAACTTAATATAATTTTATTGCGGACTAATTATTAATTTTTTCCAGAAAAACACTGTAAAATTTAATGAATTTCGCTTCGTTTTGACAGTTCCTATATACTTTGTTTACAAACACTACCCTCACCACAGATTTTTATTTTATAAACCCAAGAGTTTAGTGCAATTTTCGAACACCAGCTGGCACCCACGCCAGCTGAAAATGAAAAATGGGTGTGACCTAAGGTTAAAAAGGGGGGTGTTTTTGCTTTGCAAGCAAATTTATTTTCGTTTTTCTGAATTAAAATCAAAACGAATTCAAAAAAAAAAAAAATATGCAGGTAACCATTTTAGACTGTGTGCTAATCGACGGCATAACCTTTCGAACGACCTTTTGAATTGAAGTTCGAACTTTTTTGACATTTGATACCTTCGCTGTTACTAAAACAGAAAAGAAATAATCAACTTATATTACTTCAAGAGTATATTAAAATACTTACGTCTTTTCCGGCATTCATGTGACGTTTCCGTTTTGTTTTGAAACTATCTCTGAACGGAACAATAAAGTGCCAATATAAAGTTGGTATTTTTGGAGACAAACATTTGCGGCTAAACATATGGTCTTAGTTCACCATTAACTCTTAAGCACGCTCATGTCGCTGCTGTGCCCCTATATGTATACGAGTTTTCGATAAGATGTCATATCCTGTTCTTTATGATCTAAGATTCTGAATAAGGTTTTTTTTTCATTTTTTGCCACGATACATGTTTATCAATCTGATATCGAGTCATCGAATACTACATTGCTCAATTTTTCTTCTGATTTCTAAAGTTTTCTCATGTACATAATTCAGAAAAACATGTCCCAGCTTTATGTGCCATAGCATGCCCTGGCTTAATCGAGTTTTCTTTCTGATTTTCTTCTGTCGGATTATTCTAAGAAATTAGAAATTCTTCTGCATTTTCCTCATTTAAACCAAAAATTTTTCTATGTAGCAAACTTAAAGTAATCTGATGATTTTTTTGTAATACCCTGAACGTATTTGAGATGGACAAAGACCATGGGGACTCATTGCTTTTTCAGCTGGCGACGATTTTTTGTAAAGGATCGGTTTTGTGATGCGACGATTCCGATCCTCCAATGTTTTCTCAGCAACTGTTTATTCGGCTGGTGAAATTCCTCAGGAATTTCACCCATTTAATGCTCGGAAACGTAAAACCGTTGTTCAGGATCTTCCTTTGTCTTACGTTCCTATATTTACGCTGCACGAAGCCATAGATCAGCACACTGGTTCCTATCTTGACCTCAACATCATTCATCACGAGCTTGAGGTGATGGTTCCCACACGCGGTCTAGACATGCTTGAAACAATTGAGAGCTTCTCTGATCATCGAGCCGTACTACTTACGATAGGACCGAATATAATCGAGTCATCTGCACAAACCACCAAACTTGTCTACAAGGAGCCGGTCAAACATCTGAACTACCGTGCAATGAATTGGACCCAATTTAGACGAAAGGTTCATAACGCAAATGCTTTACAGTTGCAGCGAAGCAGGACTGATTGCAATCTGGTCGAACAAAAAACTGATAGTGAAATCAGCACCATAGTCAATAATATTTCTTCTATCATGCGTCCCGAAAATCTACCTTAAGACAGCCTTGCAGCTGAATTGCCCAGGTACCTCAAGAATCTGATCAACTACAAAAATAAAATGAGGAAACAGCTCTTTACATATCTGGTCCAAAGCATCATTTATCAAGGACGCAAAATACTATGATATAGCTCACCAAGTACACCTGATGTGTAAAGCCATTGAATTGAACATCAGGACCGTATACACATCTACACTCCGGAAAAAACTGAAGAAAGTAAAACCGGGAAACAATGTCTTTAAAGAAATTAACAAGTTTCGGGCTCATAAGAGCATTACTGTCAATAGGTTAAAGGACCCTGCGACCGGCTCAGTCCTGCATGATACAATACACATCAACAACCTATTAGTAGCAACGATTGAGGATACCCACATTCAATGCCAGGCAGGTAGTAGAACTAATTTTGAAGACATCATCTACAACGACATAGCTGGATTCAGGGCCAAGAGAGAAAACCAATCGATGTGCTCATTCGACCAATTTCATCCTATAGCACAAATTCCGCTAACACTGAAATTTTCTGTACATCTTCCCAAATCCAAAATACATATATGCAAAACTTTCCATTCAAAAAAATCATCCGGACATGACGGCATTCCCAACATTATTGTTAAAAACCTACCAGAAAACACTCACACCCTTTTGTGTATAATCTTCAACGGTATCAACATTGGGTATTACCCAAGTGCATGGAAAACAGCGAAAATTATACCCATAAGGAAACCAAATAAAAATCCACTTGATCCTAAAAGCTCTCTCTATTGCCTGCCTCAACAAACTATTTGAGAGGGTAATCTCCAAAAGACTAATTTCATTTCGTAATATAGGAACGTAAGACAAAGGAAGATCCTGAACAACGGTTTTACGTTTCCGAGCATTAAATGGGTGAAATTCCTGAGGAATTTTACCAGCCGAATAAACAGTTGCTGATCCTTTACAAAAAATCGTCGCCAGCTGAAAAAGCAATGAGTCCCCATGGTCTTTGTCCATCTCAAATACGTTCAGGGTATTACAAAAAAATCATCAGATTACTTTAAGTTTGCTACATAGAAAAATTTTTGGTTTAAATGAGGAAAATGCAGAAGAATTTCTAATTTCTTAGAATAATCCGACAGAAGAAAATCAGAAAGAAAACTCGATTAAGCCAGGGCATGCTATGGCACATAAAGCTGGGACATGTTTTTCTGAATTATGTACATGAGAAAACTTTAGAAATCAGAAGAAAAATTGAGCAATGTAGTATTCGATGACTCGATATCAGATTGATAAACATGTATCGTGGCAAAAAATGAAAAAAAAACCTTATTCAGAATCTTAGATCATAAAGAACAGGATATGACATCTTATCGAAAACTCGTATACATATAGGGGCACAGCAGCGACATGAGCGTGCTTAAGAGTTAATGGTGAACTAAGACCATATGTTTAGCCGCAAATGTTTGTCTCCAAAAATACCAACTTTATATTGGCACTTTATTGTTCCGTTCAGAGATAGTTTCAAAACAAAACGGAAACGTCACATGAATGCCGGAAAAGACGTAAGTATTTTAATATACTCTTGAAGTAATATAAGTTGATTATTTTTTTTCTGTTTTAGTAACAGCGAAGGTATCAAATGTCAAAAAAGTTCGAACTTCAATTCAAAAGGTCGTTCGAAAGGTTATGCCGTCGATTAGCACACAGTCTAAAATGGTTACCTGCATATTTTTTTTTTTTTTGAATTCGTTTTGATTTTAATTCAGAAAAACGAAAATAAATTTGCTTGCAAAGCAAAAACACCCCCCTTTTTAACCTTAGGTCACACCCATTTTTCATTTTCAGCTGGCGTGGGTGCCAGCTGGTGTTCGAAAATTGCACTAAACTCTTGGGTTTATAAAATAAAAATCTGTGGTGAGGGTAGTGTTTGTAAACAAAGTATATAGGAACTGTCAAAACGAAGCGAAATTCATTAAATTTTACAGTGTTTTTCTGGAAAAAATTAATAATTAGTCCGCAATAAAATTATATTAAGTTGCTATACGTTTTCAATAGTTTATTTTATAATTAAGAACGTGTAACATAGGTAAAAATTATTAATAAATGTTTCTTAAAAAAATAGATTTGTGTTTTTTAATTATTTGTGTCCAATTCTACTTGTTTCATGGTCGTGTTCAAAAATTTCCCGACGTCAATCTCTCTCGTTCAAGTGTGGTTGTAATTTTTCGATGGTTGCGTTAAAATTGCACGCTTATCTGTCGTCGTGTCATATCCTGTTCTATATAATCTAAGTTCAGAATATATAACCAGAGCAACAAGACTACTTGCTAGGTTACACACTGATGTAATAGGTCTTATTAAATCTGTAAAACATCCAGTATAAATACATTATTGTAATTATTGATGATAACTCAAGATTCGCAAAAGCTTATTGCATGAAAAATAAAAGTGATGCAAGAGGATGTTTGGAAAAATTCCTATTGGCAACAGGGAATATGTTAGGAAACGAGGAAAAAGTATGTTACATAAGAGCAGATAATGCTAAAGAGTTTACTGGAGGAAAATTCTCAGACATTATGAAAAGGGGAAAGATAGAAGAAGATTTTGATATTGTATATTATCCATATACTTCAGACCACAATGGAACTTCAGTGAGGTATAATTAAACCTTACAATGGAAAATCAGTGCTTCAATGTATGATTCGGCTTTACCTAAACACTTGTGGATGTTAGCTTTGGAAGTATCGGTATATTTGTACCATAGAACTCTACACAAGTCAATAAATTTTGAAACACCACTTCAGAAGTTTACTCCTAATGAGACTTTGCATCTCCTAATGAGACTTTTCAGAAGTTTACTCTTAATGAGACTTGACAAAGCAGTGGCGTAACTAGGATTTTTTTCAGGGTGGGCACACATGGGCTAGACTTTTTAGGGTAAAGGTGTAAATATACAAATTTGGCATTTACTTATTTAACATTTATTTTCATGACATATGGTATGGTAAATACTTTTGACTTGGATTAACATAATTCTTCTATTTTTATCGATACTGGAAAATCTGTCTACAACTAAATCCAAGTCTATATTTTTTGCAATATTTTTTTCCACATACAAGATAGCAAGATCATGTAATCTGTCGTCACTCATGGAATTCCGCAAATAATTTTTCACTCTTCGCATTGAAGAGAAGGTCCGTTCACACCCTGCACTCGATACCGGTATTGTAATCCCTATTATCGCAAGTTTGAATGTCTCAATGAAAGCATTTTTGTAAACATTTAAAACATCAATCACTTTCATAAAAGTGTCAATTTTTGTATTTTTTTCAATTTCCCATACCTGAATTGTCTTGGGGAATTGGATTTTAAGCTCGCTTTTTAATGAATCAATATCAATATTATAATGGGTTGCTAAGGGTTTGAGTTCTGCGAAACTCAGAAACTCAGGATTCTTAGGATCTAAATAGCTGATTGAACTGATTATTTCACCGTTATTGCTAAATCTGGCCGTCAATTCGTTAATGGCTCTATCGAGAGTTGGGTAAAAAACATGAGTCCTCAATTTGTCCTTGGACCAAACTTCCTTCCTCTCTAGAAACGGTAAATTTTCGGAAATTACAAATCTTGCAAGATGTCCAGGAACTTGACGAATTCGTTTTGACGCTCTCAGCTCGTTACTAGGATCATCTGAATTTTGAGGTGCTGACCCTAACGGGACAACGACTTCATTTTCATTGCAAATATGAAGGCATTCTGTCCAAATGTCGGTAAAAGTATTTTTAGTGCAGTCGGCCCTCATATCGGAGAGAGTCCTAATAAGAGATGTTACAAGGGCACATCCCGATGCTATATTTGCATTTACTAATTGCAAGTAATCACTGGTCCCTTTGAACAGGGCAAGAAGCTGTGTGTACATGCACAAATTGAAAACAAAGTTGAAATCGATTTGCAACAGTAAACCTCGTGCCTCTGCGGATCTTGCAGGTTTTTCTAAAATAACTTTGTCAAGTAGCACTAATATTACAGAAAATAATTCTTTTACTGCAATACAAGCATGCACTTGAGCGGACCACCTGGTCAAAACAATCCTTTTGAGTTCGATGCGTTGCTTTTTGGGGCGCATTTGATTTTGTATTTCCACAAACATTGAGTGAATTGCTGACCCAGACATGAAAACATATAACATCTCCAATAGACTGAAAAATTCTTTTGCCGAGGGCGCATTCTTACAGACTTCTACCAATACCAGATTGAGACGATGGTTGTAACAGTGGACATATATTACTTTTGGTACTGCATTTCTGAAAAGTGTCTGTACGCCACTAATTTGACCACTCATGACATTGGCCCATGTTTTGCATGTCAACATTACATTGGGAGAATAATTTTTTTATGTACTCCAAGAAGGATGCAGCATCCAATTTATAGGCAGGGTGAAATCCTAAGAACCTCTCATATATAACAGTGTCGAGACAAAATCGAACGCATACAGAAACCTGTTCAGTTTTGCAAATGTCCTTCGATTCATCAGAAAGTACAGAAAAGTACTTGGCAGTCTGTAACTCACTCCCTATTTTTTCCAAGACTAGATCAGACATTATTTTGAGAATATTATTTTGTACAAGTGGGCTTTGGTACTTTGCGTTTTGTGGTAATTTCTCCAGCTTTTTGGCTAATGATGGGTTATATTCTGACAAGAGGTTGAGTAGTTCTAGAAAATTTCCACGATTCACACTATCGACACTCTCGTCGTGTCCTCTTTGAGCGATTCCTTGAACAGCTGTGAACAGCAGATTTAGCCAATACTTTGATATAGGACCTATTGTCCGCGACTAATTTCGCATGAGCTTCGCTAATTTGGGCACAGACACTTTTCCCGGTATTGTTTGCTTGATTGACCTTATAGGCCTCCCACTTGACCTGGCAGAACTTATGATCTTCGCTCTGTTCATGTTGCTTGAAACCTGAATTTTTTTCGGTTGCTCTTTTCCAATTGGAGTAACCAATCGTAGTGAATACCTTATTTTCAATTGATTTGTTCGATAAAAACCTGCAAGGAAAGCAAAAGGCGGCGTTTTTTACCACGCTGTACTCAAGCCATGGATACCACAAAAACCAACTAGACGAAAAAGAGCGCCACCTTGCGTTATTGCCAGTCCCAAATTGAGATTTTGTATAAAATGACAAGGTCGGTTGACAAGGTCCTTGTGTTATCAGCTGTGAAAGATCACTTGGCCCAGGAATATTTGTAGAAAGGATGTCTCTGATTTTTTCACCTTTTTCGGCCATTTCCAATTCACAAACTTCATCCTCTCCTTCGTCGAAACAAGAAACATCATCTTCGGAGCTGGTATTCATGATGTTTTCATCGTTATCAACTAGATAATAATTTGCAAGGCTTGGACTATCATCAAGTATGGGTTTACTATGAGTTTCTGGTTCACGTGACGATTTCTTATGCTCGTTCATGGATTCTGCACAATTTTTCTTCCCTCCAGCGGGCGAGAAAAAGTTCACAATGCTCCTTTTACTCATTTTCCACTTTTGCACTTTTGAAAGAAAATTCTTATACTCACGAAAAACCTATTTTTTCCACTTTCAATTTTACAAATTAACACTGTCAGAGAAATCCACTAATTATGGCTGATGGAATTTTTTAGAAATTAACTTCTTAGCTATATTTGTAGCGCGTCTGCTCGTAATCAAGGTTGGAGTTATACTGCTTTCATGAAGGACGCGACTCCGTTCCTTCCGTGGCGATGATGATGGCGTGATCGACCACCCATTTTGAAACTGCGATAACGCAGCACAACCAGGGGGTGATCGACCACCAACGTTGCAATAATACAACACACCATCACGTTCCGAGTCATGTCCCTGTACTTGAGGTTCCCAAAACTACACGCATGAAAATGAAAATGCAAAAAAAAAATGAAAATAAAAATGCGCAACAGAAGTTTTTACTTTTAGATAAGCAACTGTTGCTCCAGATTATGTTGAATTTGCAAAATTACAACAATTGCACGATCGTCAGTGGGTGGGCACACATACAAACTTGAGGGGGCCAGGCCCACTCCTGCCCACCCTTGGTTACGCCACTGTGACAAAGTCCGACGTTTTGAATGTTTAGTTTATGCTAAAATATCACTACCCGACGCAAAATTCAGAGAGAGGGCTGTTCAAACAATTCACGTTGGCTATTCCCGATCTTGATATGTATTACGGCTTCCTAGTACAGGAAAATATATAACTTCCAGAAATGTGAAGTTTAATGGGAAACTGGTATACAAAGATGTATATGAATCTAAGGCAGACGATCATGAAACTATCTCCGAAGGTGTATATAAACGAAGTGAAAGAAAATTCTAATGAAAATGATATTGAATCAAAAAAGAAAATCGCAGATTAGCAGTCAGAAGTAAAAACAGAAAAACCTGAATAGAGAAATTAAAAAACAACGGAAAAATCCAGAAAGAAAAGAAAAAACGAACAGACGCACCTGGTCACAACTCCAATAGGTTCAAGCAGAAGATCCTGAAAATAGTCTAATTCCCTCTGCTGACTTGAGTAAGAAAGATCAGTGAAAATTCAGAAGTTACAGGAAACACTGATCTAATAAAAGAGGATGAGTTAATATATGCACGTATAGCAAATATGAACGGAGATCCAACAAATTATAAAGAAGCTATAAAGTCAGATGAAAAAGAGGAATGGTCGGATGCAATCGGAGAAGAACTCATATGAATGGAAGATAATGGTGTCTGGAAATTTGTTTCTAGATGGGTTTTCAAAAGAAGGTCAGATGAAAATGGAAAAATAATATACATTTAAAGGAAGGTTAGTTATCAGAGGATTTAAAGATAATAAAGAGCATGAGTTGTTAGAAACCTATGCAACAGTTTCTACATTACCTTAACTCAGAGAAGGTCTTGCAACTTTAAATATATATGATCTGGAAGTATGCCAGATGGACGTATAGACAGCTTTTCTAAATGGAGAATTGGAAGAAGATATCTTTATTGAAATTCCATATGGTCTAAGACTGTGTGCTAATCGACGGCATAACCTTTCGAACGACATTTTGAATTGAAGTTCGAACTTTTTTGACATTTGATACCTTCGCTTGTTACTAAAACTGAAAAAAAACTATTAACTTATATAACTTCAAGAATATATTAAAATACTTACGTTTTTTCCTGCATACATGTGACGTTTCCGTTTTGTTTTGAAACTATCCCTCAACGGAACAATAAAGTGCCAATATAAAGTTGGCATTTTCGGAGACAAGAACCTTTCGAAAATGTGACTTTGATATAATGCCAATCAAAATGTCAGTTGTATGAAAGTGCCGTCGATTAGGACACAGTCTTAATATTGATTCATAGTTTAAAAGGAATAATGTTTGTAAACTTAAAAAGGCTCGTTAAGGTCTTCAAATTCGTCCCAAGATTCGTTCGAAAGAGGGAACTCATAGCCTAGACAGACTACAGAGAAACCACAAAATACAGTTTACAGTTTTGTGAAACCTCCCAAATTTTTTGCAGTTTGACCAATTTACCCTGACAGACTACATCCACTTGAAACTAGCCAAATTTTTTACAGCTCATTTCATCTTCGTCAACGAAAATGGATTTTGGAAATAAAGCAGAGTTTTTAAGGCAAATAAAAGTTTTAAGAAAGCAGTGTGAATCTTTGAGGCAAAAGGCAGCTCTCAATCGGAAAATTTTCATTTTTAAGGTTCCGTACCCTCAAGCGTGATAACAGAACCCTATTAATATGACTTCGCTATCCGTCCGTTTGTCACAGGGCTGTATCTCTTGAACCAATACACATAGACACTGTATGGCTCACTGGTCTGGAACGAACAAACACATAAGACAACAACGAAACAAATAGCAGTCTTTGAACGTCACTGTCTTAGGCAAATCCTAGGCAAAACGAACAAACGATCGGTATATACAATTGAACGCCAATTAAACACTTCCAACGAAGAAACTTGCAGACTCACCAAGTGCCCCCCGATTAAGACGTTTTTAAAACACCTATATTGTGGTTTTATTTCTGTCCACTAACAGATTTTAATTTACCTTTCCTTTAATAAATGTTGAAGGTTTACAAGATGTTCCACAACTATCCGAGATGAAACAAAGTCTTTCAGTTTAATTGCAAGATCTTTTATTGGACATTTTTTCATAAACCTTATGCTAAATACTCTATATAAATCAAATAACATTCAATACTTCATATAACCCAAAGAATTATCAATACCTTATATAAACCAAATATTTATCAATAATTCATATAAACCAAATAATAATCAATACTCTATATAAATGAAATAACTATAAATTCGAGTGAATGTACAATCTTCATAGTAACTACATCTAATCTCGTTATATAAACCAAACTCTTATTTACATCTAGCCTTAACGTACAAACTGAACTCTTATTAAATTCTTATTTCCAATAGGAATAGGAATTCTTTGCAAGATAAATCCTAAATTTATACTTTATGGTAACCAAAATTGCCGTCTGTTCAAACATTCAAACTCGAGCTTTCAAATCTTACTTCGTGCTTCGCATCTCGTTTTCATGTATGTGTGTTTTTATATTATTCCTATGTATTTTTTCTTTATAATTTTTCTCTTCTTTATTATTTCCTTTATTTTTATTCCTTCGTTTCTCTCGCCGATACTTTAGCCGCTCATTGCGCAACTTCTGTAACTCCTTGCTGATCTTCAACCTCTACTAGGTTCCTAGTTGATGGGTCTTGTCAACCACTTTCAACGTGGGGATCCCCGAAAACCGATAGGTTCTTGGAACCATATTCGGTTGGTTTGTTTGGACGTTTAAACGATGGGTTTGTACAACCACTTTCGTTTTTGACGTCCCCAAAAGACCGATAGTTTGCTGGAACCGTTTTCGGTGGATGTTTTTGAACCTGGGTTGATGGGTTTTTACAACCACTTTCAGCCCCAATTCCTTCTAACCGATAGACTTCAAGAACCTTTTTCGGCGCTAGTTTTTACTTGTACTTGTCCTTTCCCGGATATTCTCCTAGTCAGGTAAGTTGTAGCAACTGATGGCTTTCCTTAGCTTTCGCCGGCTTTTTATATATCGAAACCCGGAATTTCGTCCGTTATTGCGATGTTGTCATGTGTTGCTAAACTCCTTTTAGTGTGCAATGGCTCCATCGTGTCGTGACCGGTTGAGTTTTTTAGAACTAACTTTTCCACATGTGTTTGACTTCGACAAGTGACAGCCGGTTTTGGCAAGTAAAAGTGCGTAGTTGTTTATGTTTGTTTTATATAATTTTCTGTATTTCTATGCAAATTTATGAGAACGGCGATGTTCAGGTAATTTTTATGGAACCAACTGATGACTAATGTTTGATGTTTTCTAGAATTATTTGTTCTGAAACATTTCGGTGACTGTGTTGCTTGATGGTGGGCATGGTGACATGTGCATTATGTTTTATCATGTTTATATGTTGAACTGTTGCGCATTACCTTTGTCAATGTGGACTTAAACATCACTTCTCAAGTTGGGTTAGAGGGGTGAGTGGAGTGGTGAGTAGAATGACACGTTTTTTGTGTATTTTAATTTTTGTTTATCCAGTGTTATGGGTATGGTAGGTGATTCGTGTTTATATTATTATGATTATTATATTATGTTGATCTTCCTTCTTTTTAGCTGGTGCTGCGTGTCACAACACCTACAAGCACGATACACGACACAACTAGAAATGCACAACAACACACTAACTACTAACATTTTACCCAAGGATGACGACATAAGAGAACTATACTCGACGTCCAAAATTAAACCTATTAAACTCCTTTATCACCCATCTTGACCTAGCGAAACCACCTAACTCAGGCAGATACACTCCTATTCTTGCGCTGAAATATCCGAATTCCTAGCCCATAGCATAGTAATCAGCTAAGTACATACCCAATCATAAACCGCTAAGGTAGGCTAAGACATACATAACTTAATTTGATCATTGTTAATACGTTTTTTACGTTGACTTTTTTTACCTAAAACTAAACTACATACACATAGGAGAAGCTCTTTCATTCCGCTAGATTACTGCATTGTTGTATCAAGGTTAAGTTAGAATTTAAGCTAGCTGTTAGGTACATTAAGCAAAGAACAGAATAACAAATTATTCTTGTTAATGAAGAACAATGTAATATAGTCATGAATAAACGAATAAAAAAGAATAGACCTGCACTCTGAAATTGCTACTCAATCTAACCACATCTAATAAACATACTCATTTTTATTCTAGAGTCGCAGTCTCAGAGTCTCAGGACAATCAATGACAGGAGAGATATTTATGAATTCACAATCCCTTTCATTCAACAGCAACAACTACAACAAAAACTGCAGAAACATCAAATGCAACATAATAAGCAATTTCAGTTACAACGGTAAAAATTACAGCAGATTCAGCAACAACAATTATGGTGCCAACAGCAGCAAGTGCAACAGCAAATGCACCATAATTACGGTTACTTGAAACTATTGCAATAACTATTGCACTTATGCCCGGTTTCACAAACGATGGATAGATAAATTTAACCCAAAATCTGTTGATAAACTGTGGATAACTCATTTTTGCGTTTCACGAAAGTCTAGATAGATAAACTGTGGGATAAACTAAGAAATAATTTATCCACGCGATTTTCTTTAGATAAATATTTATCCATTGGATAAAGTGACAGTGCAAAGTAATTTTTAATTATGGTATTATATCTTTGAATTTTTAGTAATTCTTTATTAAAATGAAAGTTATGCAACAATTTAATGATTAACAAAGGTTTAATGGTTCTTAATAATTCAAAAGTTAACACAATGTAAATATTTCTTTGGTACTCGTTCTCACATGTAACAATTTTGGAAGCGTCAGACAGACTGACTCGCAACATTCAAGAACAAAGGTATCAGATGTTCTTATCGGCGCACCAGTCTTACCCACACTACACATACATTTATACATAAGTTCTTACATACTAAGACTAATTCAAAGCTTACACTTAAATGCGGCAGAGGGCCGCAGTACACTTGGATGAACACATGATTGTTATATTAGCGACCAGTGCAGAAGACTACAAAATAGTGTTTATTTTTGTAAAATAGTATTCATTTACATAAAATAAATTAATTATGTATATAAAAATGAGTTAAAAACCCTGTAATTAGATAATACGCCAACTGTCAATCGTTAACCCGTGGATAACTTGTAGTGCTTCGTGAAACGCTCGAAAAATTTATTCGCTGAATAAATGTTATCAATGGATATCTATTGGATAACTTATTCTTCGTGAAACCGGGCATTAATAAGTTTTAATATATGAATACGAGGAAGAAGTCAAATAGTCAAAAGGAAGTAGTTTCAAGAATGTAAGTATCTGTTACTTGTAAGAGTCAGAATTTCCAACCTAGCAAAAACCGTATCAGATCCCTTTACGAACGTCTCAACCGTCTTGACATTTCAGGTAGGCATCACCTTTGGAGTTCTTATATTTTTTCTGGTCCTTCGAGCCGGATCCAAGCAAACAAATTATGATGGTCAGTCACATATGCCATCGGATTAATCAACAGCAAATATATAACGAATTTTTGAAGTCTGTTAAGGCACAAGTGCTTAGCATTCATCACGACAATCTATCTCGACAAGATCTAACCACTTGGTGCAATGAAGTTATAGCTCAATGGCGTTACTTCTATAATGACCACTCAGCTATTTCCCTCGCTATGAGGAAAATCTCACCTTATGATGAACAAGAACTTTTGAAAACTTCATACTTCAGGTCTGTTCGCGTACGTGCTCGGAACATATTGGAATATATTGCAATATGTTTCAATCTCGAGATTGGCGTTCGCGTACTTTCTCAAGTATGATTTTTGAGAGAGTTTCGCGTGACGTCATGGAGGGGAAACGATCTCGGGCTTGAAAAATGTTACTCGACAAATTTCGTCGAGTAAAGTCGAGGTGCTTGAAAATTTTTTTGACAGCTGTCAGATTTTCAAGTAAACATGCTTGATGTTACTCGAAAGCGTTTTCTTACTTTTCGAGTAACAGAGCGAAATCGTTCAAACCTCTAATTTTTCTCGAGTAAAGTCTAGTAAAATTCAAAATTACGCGAACAGACCTTTCGTCAACAAAACATTCGAAAACATTCAGCAAAACTATCTGGACGCCATCATGGTCATTTCATCGTTAAGTGAAAAAATTGCTGACCGAAATGCAAGTAGATCATCATCGACAGTCATATCGGATAACACTTCATCCGCCACATTGAGATGTGCCCAGTTGCCACGTCTTGAGATACCGAAGTTTAATTGTGCACTGTCCAAATGGCTGTCTTTCAAGGGAACATTTTCATCATTCATCCTTAATGAGGGGTCGTTACCACCTGCAATAGAGTTGCAATGTCTTAAAAATTGTTTGACTGCAACAGCTGCAGAAATTCTTGAAAACACCTCCACTTTTGATCCACTCCTCCTTTCTCCTCCTTTAATTTTACTTATTTTCAATCATGAAAATGACAAAGGAATGCAACACGGAACTCAAAAAATTATACAACACTGTGAGCAAGAAATAAGGACACTTAAGACGCTCAATATTGGGATACTATGTTGGTATTCTTAGTGGTGCGAAAGCTCGAACGAGATTCCGTAAGAGAATGGGAACTTAGTTCATCTAAGGATCCTCCTGCTTGGACAAGATTAGAAAAATTCTTTGGGACAAGAATCCAGACGTTGAACGCTTATGAACGATCCCAGTCAAGTAAAACAGTTACACATCCACTGTTTGCAACTACACGCGTCTATTATGGGCATAACAATGAGCAAATTGCATTCAATGAGGCATAACAATGAGCATTGAGCAAATGAAATCCTTTCTTTGTAATCAAGATGATCATTTATTAAGATGTAACAGCTACCAACAAATGACAACAAATAAGTGACGAGATCTCATTGGGAAGGAACAACCATTGTTATAATTCCTTGGACACTCACTGTGTCGAAAGGTGTCCATCTGTCAAAAGATGCCTTAAATGTGCCCAATCCCACCATACATAGCTTCACCACAGACAAATGCAGATGTCTCATTCCCATACAACGAGTCGGCACCAAAAATTCCAAACTAGCAGACAAAGAGCATTTGGTGAAAGCATATTTTATGCGCTCTGAGAGCGAAATTTGTCTGCTAGTTGATGTCAACTAGTTTGAATTGAATATTGAGAAGGGGTCGTAGAAATAAGGGGAAAGAGGGGGGTAAACCAAAATATCGGCGATGGGATACAATTTTTATTTTCTAAAATTATTGTTGAGAAAGCAACTCATACTTCACTCATCTACTCGTGACAATGTTCATTTGGCAACACCTTTGGATTATTCCACAAGGAGAGAATGCAGCCAACTTAACCTTCTTCCTTTGACGTGAATCGAGTGGAGTGGATCGTTCGTCTTTTCGTGCTTTTGCTATTTTAGTATTTTACTTTTGTATATATAATAATTGTAACATTGAGTTGAATTGAAATAAATATCAGAACAACAATTATCGTTTCCCTCACACAAACAGAAATTATTTGAGTGTGTATATTCGTGAGTACAATTTATTCACGTACACGTAAATACATTCAAAAATTTTTATTTTTAGTGTTGAAAATGGAAATTTTTGTTTGTATTGGTAATTTTGATTAATTGCGGGAATAAAATATGCAAATTAAATAAAAAAATAAAAAAAACATCACTATTTGTCGAATATTTCCGGAAAACGGGAGATTTTTTAAATCTGTGAAATAACTTTTGATAGTTATTAATGGTATTTACTTTTTGCTTTATTAATTAAATGAACTTACATTAATACTGCTTTCATATTATCATTATTATTTATAATTTTATAATATTTTTCTGAAAATGGATACCATGATTGAGTAACAAATTTCTTGTTATTGAGATAGATAGCATTTAATGGGCATTAACTATTGTTTGAGTTTTAAATCTTTTCAAAAATATTTATTCATTTATTTATAATTTTGCATATTTTGCTCGCTTTTCCGTAAATTGTCCGCTTTTCTTATACGTTATCAAATAGTATCTCGATCATTTATGTTGATAATCAAAAATTCAAATAAAAACAAGGTTGAAAAATAGAAAACGGTGCATATATTTTAATTCTTCATTAATAACATCTATTTAATAAGCAGTTAATGAGAAAATGATAATTACTCGCTGTTATTTATATATTTTCGAAAAATATTTAGTTATTGAAGAAACTTAGGTATGTACTACTGGAAATAATACATTATATATTATTGTTTATATTCATATGTTATTACATGAAAGGATATATTATTTTGTAATGTTAGTATTGTTCATTTTTTCATAACACTTGATTGAAAATGATTAATTTAATATATAAAAATTTGGGAAAATGTGTATATGCGAAACAATTCATAAATTTTTATGAAAAAAATCTAAACTTTGAAATGACTTGATCCCTATTTCTTTAATTAACATTTGCTAATAAATAATAACTTTTATGTATGGGATTGGTTATGAGATTTTATGTTTTTTATACTATTTACAACTTTAAATTTTTATTTATGATGATAACGAGTATATATCATAAACTCATAAGACAAGTTTGAATAACTCATTCAATTAATTCATCATTAGTACGAAATTTTATTACTTAATAAGAAAATTATCGAAAATCAGAATTTGGTTATATTTCCTAACTTTTGTATAAATGCTTTTCACAATAGAGAAAGGTGGTGTATAGAAAAAAGTTAGGAAATAACTAAATAATGGGGGTCGGTCATATATATGAACCCTCCGGGACGCTTAGTTTATCCGCTTATAGCAAAAAACTGCTAAAAATTCAAAATTTGAATTTTATCATATATCCTAATTTTTGTCTGCAAACCTTCAAAAACTCAATTTATAGAAAATTTTTTTGAAAAGAAAAGATAGAAAAAACAAAAATAATGGGGGTCAGTCATACATATTAACCCTCTAGGACACTTAGTTTCGCCGCTAGGAGCAAATAATTGTTATAAATTAAAAATCTGAAATTATGCATATTTCCCAACTTTTGTATGCAAATTATGAAAAACACTGGGAATTTAACTTAAAAAAAAGACTTTATTGGAAAACTATAGTTTACAATAGCTTCAGCGTCTCCGACCGACTAACTAACTTAAACTCTAATTGATCAGCTTATATCTAAAATATATTGCTGGTCTCGCATTTTCATGCTTGGGAAAATAAGTTTCCCAAGCATATTCCTGGAATCGATCATCGAATGATCGAGCGACAAAAATTCTAGGAACTGCAATAAAATGTTCCCATGGTTGAACAGGTGCACCAAATGCAATAATTCTCAGAATTGCATTTGGTACTTACTCGTACTTTTAACCTCTCCCGCCTTTAATTTGAAATCCTCCTGGATTTTTCGGCAATCTAAATTTTTATCTTTTAATTCTTTGACGTAAATTTTAACTTTCTTATTCTTTTGCAACAAGACAAAAAATGAAATTATTATCAAAGATAAAATTATGAAAATTACTGAACCAGCAACATATTGAACATTTTTATGATATTTTAACAGATTTATGTGTTTCAGGTTTACAAAATTTCTTAATACAATCTCTTCTAATTCTAATTTTTTTGTGAAATTATAAATTTTAGCTTCTTCATAGTAAAATCTTTCTACAAATTCTATCTTTTCATTTCCAAAAGTTTGATTTAATATTTCAATTGTACAATTATTAATCGTTATAAGATAGTGACCATTTAAAGTAATATTCCTATCATCACATCTGTTGATTATTTTAGAATTTTTCATATTTTTACAAAAAATAGTACTGTCATCAAGCTGTTTTACTTCAGTTACAATGTTTTCTCTTAACATACAATTCTCTCTAATGATACAATTAGTCATTAATTTTAATTCATTTTCATATTGAATTTTATTTTCATACTTATATTTAGTTCCATTTATTTCTAACATGAATTGATCTTCTAGGATCACTCCTAAATGATCTCTGGTTGGGGTTGCCGTTAAAAATTTATAATTTAACATTTTATAGGAATTTGGGATTTTTATTGCTATAATTAGCGTGTGACTTTCGTATTGTAATAGGCCTACTTTTATGTTTTTCAATTTATAGAAATCTAGTTGTGTTTTTTCTAGTTCGGTTGTTGTCAACCCATGGATTGACCCATGTTTTGTTAATGCTATATTGTCAATTATTTGATTCAGTTTTTCTTCGAATGTCTTAAGTTTAAGGAATTGATCTGTTCTGAATTGATGTGAAATGATATGTTTTTGATTTTCTGTTAGGCTTTCATATTGTTTTGTAATTTCATTTCTATCAGATTCTATAATATTTTTAATCGTGGTGATTGTTTTATTGAAGTTTGAATTAATTTAGATTTGGTTATTTAAATTTGTTACTGCATTTTCCATGTTACTATCTACTATTTTTAAATGATTAGTTATTTCATTTCGATCAGTCTCGTCCATGGTACCAAATAGCCATTTCTGAGCTGTCCCTACTAGGTCAATTAAGCCTCTTTTTGATCTCATATGTTTTGTGGGTTTGATAGCATTTAATTTAGCATGTATGTTTTTTATTTCATTTTGAATTAAGGGGTCTTGTCTAATGTTTAGTTCGTCAATGTTCTGTTCTAGTAAGTCTATAGTCTTTCCTATTTCATCAGTGTTTATCATGTGAAGGATTATTCTAGCGTCCTTAATAACTTCTGTCAGTCCCATGTTTATAACAGTGTAACCATTATTGGTTGTAATTGGGGTTACGGTTAGTTTTGCTGTGGTTTTCCGTGCGAGTAAGGTTAGTATCATGAGTACTACGGTCGTTGCCTGTAAATTTTCGTGGTCTTTTAACATTCATTGGATGTTCATGATTGTAGTTTTTAAGTCTATATCTTGGTTTATTTTTATAATAATTCCTTCTATAATCTTTAACGGGTAAAATATGCCTTTTTTCTTCATATATTTCCCTATTTTTGTTTAATTTGCCAATTGTTTTCTCTTTATATTTTTCCTATCTTTCTTTCAATATTAAGGGGTTTGCTAGCATAGCTTCTTTTGGGGTCATTTTTATAATGGAATGAACTCTTTCGTTATAATTATCTACTGCCCTGTGTATCTTTTGAATCAATCTTAGGTCTAAGTTTTTCATGGAGACTATTTTTTCTTGGAGGGTTGAGTGGAACCTCTCAATGTCGCTGTTTCCTGTGTGGGTATTGGGTTTAGAAAATTGCATTTCTACAGCGTGTTCCCTAAAGAATTCCTTAAGATTTTCTGTGTTGAATTCATTATCCGTTATAATTTTCTTGGGTTTTGAGAATTTCGAAAAATGTTCCTCTAATACTTCTATTTTCTTTGTCCAGTTTCTATTGGGCAATTGGTAAGCATATGCTTTCTTTGTTAATTTGTCTAACAACGTGAGGAAAGGCTGTTTCATAAAATAATATATATCCATATGTAAAATTTGGTTTGGTTCTGAGGGAGTTTCACTAATTTTGTATTTAAGTTTAATCGGTTTTCGCTCATATTTCGTTTCCAAACATGTTTTACAATTGTTATTTTTTTTGTAATTTCTTTTACAAGATGGGGGTAATAAATTTTGTTTTTTAAATTGTGGTAAGTCTCTATGATACCACTGTGAATACTTTCTTGGGTATGGTACAGAGATATTTGCTTGTGAAGTTCCTGTAGGGTTCGTATTTCTCTAGCCCTCATTGTTGCTTTAACAAATTTTGTTTGTTTATCATGGCTATATAAGTTTATAATTATTTGTTGTATTTTGTTAAATTCGTGATATGATAGTTCAGTGTAAATTCCCGTAATTCCTGGTTTTATATATCTTCGTAATAGATCTACCCAATATTCTTCACCTTTACTCATATCTACTGATATTATTCGTCGATTGTGAAGAGTTTCAATTTCGTTTTCAGAGTCATAGCTTAGGATAAGTTGTGTTTTAAATTTATTAATGATGGTTTCTTTAATAGGAATGTGATCCAGAAGTTGCTCCTCTTGGGAGTGGATCATTGCACCATCAGAAATAACATTTATTGATTGATTTTCTTCAACTTCGTCCTTGTTCTTTGTGTCCGGGATTCTACTTAAGAAATCAGCTATTTTATTTTCTTTTCCCTTAAAATATTCAATGTCGAATTTATATTCTTGGAGTTTAAGTAGCCAACGCTGATTTCTTTGGCTAAACTCCTTTCCAGAGTACTTTTTATTCAAATATTTTATGGGTAAATGATCCGTATGATTTTGAATCTATTACCCCACAAGTATGGCCTAAAATACCCAACAGCCCATACGATGGCAAGAAACACTTTGTCCGTTACTGAGTAATTCATCTCGTGTTCATTTAGTGACCTTGAGGCATAACAGACAGGTTGGATATCCTGTGTCAAAACGGCTCCTAGTGCGAAATTACTTGCGTCAGTGAACAACGTGAAGGGTTTGTTAAAGTTTGGAAATCTAAGGATTGGATGTTTAATGATATTCATTTTAAGAGTTTCAAAGGCTTGGATATATTCTGGGTCGTTGACGTTTATTTTCTTACCTTTTTTTAAATATTTGGTCATGGGGTTCGCGATTTTAGCGTAATCTTTAACAAATTTTCTGTAGAAACCTGTAGTGCCTAAAAACCCTTTTAATTGCTTTTCCGTAGTTGGAAGCGCGTAATCTTTGATACAACGTATTTTATTCGGATTTGGCTTCATCCCTTCCGCCGTTAGAATATGTCCTAAGAACTCGGTATCTTTTTTCATAAAAGAGCATTTATCAAATTGTGTTCCGACAGTCTTTTGAAAATCAATGATAGGGAATGAATATGCTCCTGGAGGCTTGTTGAAAAAATTAGTATATCGTCCAAGTAGACAACGCATATCTTATTAATATATTCTCTTAATATTTCGTTCATCAGTCTTTGGAATGTCGCTGGAGCGTTTTTGAGACCAAGAGGCATCCGGACATACTCGTATAATCCAAAAGGAGTGACGAACGCGGTTTTTGGAATATCATTTGGGTGAACTTTTATTTGATGATAGCCCTTAGCCAAATCGAGAGAAGAGAAATATTGTGATCGACCTAATTTATCTAAGATACTATCAATATTGGGTAAAGGATATCTATCGTCTACCGTGATTTCATTTAGTTTTCTGTAATCAACGCATAGCCGAAACTTTTGTCGTCCCGAATTGTCGATTTTCTTTGCTACCACCACGATTGGTGACGCGTATTTGCTACAGGATTTACGTATTATGCCCTGTGCTTCCATTTCTTCTACCTGTCTTCTCACTTCTTCCTCATGTTTAGGGGGTAATCGATATAATTTTGCATTAATTGGTTGTTCCGTAGTGGTCTTTATTTCGTGCGTGATAGAGTTTGTATTTGTTAACTGATAAATTAAGTTTTTGAATTTATTCAATAATACATTAATATGGTCCTTTTCTTCCTGATTTAAGTGGCTTAGATCTATTTTTTCACGATCAGCTTGTAGTTCAAAGCAATCTAGAGTTGCACTTTGATCCTGAGAGTAAATAGGAATTTTTGTACCATTATTTAGTATCAAGAGTTTATTGTTGAAATCGAGGGTTTTAACAATTTTTCTTAGGAGATCCATGCCTATCAGAACATCGTAAGGCTTATTTCCTAAGTCTCTCTTGTACCATCTTATTCCACCTTTGGGATCGTAATTAAATTCTTTTGGTATACAAGTTACGATTTTATCAACTGTTTCCGTCGTAATATTGTTAATAGTTTGTAATTTTAATTGGACTTTTTCGTATGTTTTAAATTTGCTACAGTCTACTTTACTTGAATTAATTATGCTCATGGTGGAGCCCGTATCCACCAGACTTTTATATATTTTATTATTTAGTGTTATATCAATAAAAATTTTATTTCCGAGGCCTCATTCAGAAAAAACTCGGGGTCGATGTTGTGTACCTCCTCTCCCTGAGCTCTAATATTTTCGTTTTGGTGCCCTATCTGACCTATTTCCATTGGTTGGGGATTTTGAAAAGCATTTCTTAGCTGACCAGAAGGATTAAAAGTTGAACGTCTCGTTTGATTTGAATTCTGTTTACTGTAATGTAGGTTCTGCAGGTTAGGGTTCTGTCTTTGGTTATTTTGATGGGTTGGATAAATTTGGTTGAGGTTTTGGGGAAATTTTGGGGGACCGTGATTAGTTGGTCTATGTGGTCTTTGTCTGTCATGTCTTTTGTCATAAGTCAGAAAGTCTTTATCTATGTTATTATAGTCAAAACTGGCATAGGAATATAGTTTTTATTTAATGGTATGGAGATCGAACAAATCTTTTATTTCTCTAAGCAGATTTCCTGCTACTATTTGCTTTATTTGGCAAATAAGTAAAGCATAAAATGTGTTTTTTACATCATCTGGATTTGGTTTGTAAATTGAAAATGAATTTATTTCGCAAATTATGTTTTCAATCTTATAATTAAGGTCAGAGATTGAACTTACTTTAATTGAACTTATTCTTTTTGCGATGTCTTTATAGTTTGCTGTTGGTCTGAAATGCTGTTTTAGTAGGTACCTTGCTTCTTCCCAGTTCTGTGGTTGGTTGTTGAGAAGGAGTTCCTTCGCTCGTCCTGTTATTTTGCAATTGTAGATCACTTGCCATAGTTCTGCTCGTTGTTCTACCCTCACTGCATTAAGATGTGTGTCGATGTCGTTAATGAATTGTGTCAGCTGATGGTGGCTTCCTTCAAATTCCTTGATGTAGTTTATTTCTTTTATGAGGCACACTGCTCGACTGTGCCTTGTTTGGTTGTTGTTAGCTATGGCTTCCAAAGCTGCAGTTAATCTTTCAACCAGTGCTGCATCCATTTTTTGGTCGTTTAGCACGTCCTTCCAAAATAACACGTTCTGTCTTTACGCTTAATTTTAAAAATTTTGAATATTTGCGAGTTAGTTGGTGGGTCTAGTACTGGTATTACTACGATTCACCCAAAACTAGTACACTATAGGATATGACGCTTTATAATTATTGCTATTGTTTCACTTTTAATGTCTCCTTTTTTTCTTTGAAAGTCCTTGTATTATCACTTTTGATGACACGAAAGAAAAAAAAAATTTTCGCAACTAATAAAACATTGAACTGATTTTAAGCCCTTTGTTTATTTAAGTCACTGCTTGATTTATTTTTTTCCACTGTATTTTCAAATGTCAAAAGGGATTTTACACTTCCAATTTTTACGTTCTTTTTATTTCAGTTTTTAAGTTTATTTCACTCTCAATTTCCCAGTTCGTTCACTTCGATTTTTGCACTTTTTATTCAATTACAGTAGGGCCTCGATAATCCGAACCCCTGCTAATCCGAACGCCTCTATAATCCGAACGACCCCCTCTACAGAAAAAATGTTATTACGTACATTAACTCGCAAAACAACTCGCCAAACTTCCATAGTAGATTTTAAAAAAAAATGTAATATTGGAAAAATAAAAATGCCATACCATATATAATACTTAAAATACCTAATTTTAATTTTATTTTACACCTTTAATCACTAAAAACTTTGTTTCATTGCAAAAAATCGCTTTCAAAATATCTACATACTGTAATCCGAACGCTTCGTAGATCCGAACAGGGTATAAATTTTGGGTGTTCGGATTATCGAGGCCCTACTGTATTACTTAGATACCCTTCCAGCCTCTGAAGGGTTTTTAAGATGGCTTATGGCTTGACATTCACCTCTAAGTTTTTTGAATTTGCACAAACACTTTGTTTTTTTCTAACGATCGCGTAAATATAGTTCGTTCTCGTTTGGATTCCGCAAGTATAGTCAGAATCCTACCGACTGCGCCAATTATGAAAAACACTGGGAATTTAACTTAAAAAAAAAGACTTTATTGGAAAACTATAGTTTACAATAGCTTCAGCGTCTCCGACCGACTAACTAACTTAAACTCTAATTGATCAGCTTATATCTAAAATATATTGCTTGTCTCGCATTTTCATGCTTGGGAAAATAAGTTTCCCAAGCATATTCCTGGAATCGATCATCGAATGATCGAGCGACAAAAATTCTAGGAACTGCAATAAAATGTTCCCATGGTTGAACAGGTGCACCAAATGCAATAATTCTCAGAATTGCATTTGGTACATACTCGTACTTTTAACCTGCACACCTTAAGAAAATCGATTTAGAGAAATGTGATTTCTGAAAAAAAGTTAGAAAATGTAGAAATAATGGGGGTTGGTTATACATATGAACCCCCTAGGATCGTTAGTTTAGGCGCTACGAGCAAAATCTGAATTTTATTATATTTCCCAACTTTGGTCTCCACTCCTTTAAGAACTCAATTTACAGAAAAATTGTGAAGCAAAAAAACTTAGCAAGTAGAAAATAATGGGGTCTGTCATACATATGAACGCTCTAGGAAGCTTGGTTTAGACGCGGGCAAAAAACAGTTGAAAATTCAAATTTTTACCGGAAGAGACCCCTAAAAACCGGAAGAAAATTGATTAATTTGGGGTTCCCGGAAACTATAATGTCCTGTCATCTGTAATTCATAACTAAACTTACCATTTTACGAAATCCTTAAAAATTAACCTGCTACGGGTTGAATGAACAAAAAGTCATTCAACTCGAGCAAAGGGATTGTTGTTGTTGTTGGGACACAAAATTCAATTCGAATTTTTGAAAAATTTGCTACTGAATTTATGTTCCAACACACTGCCAACAATCGCTTTTGTAGTGTGTGTTGCTACGTACATATATAACCGGTTTTGAATTTATTTCACAGAACATTGCGATCTATGATGAAATAATTTCAAAACCGGTTTTCACCCTAAGGATAAATGAAACTTTGTAGAGAGCAAGCTCTTCAAAGTTTCAACACGTTTCACATTCCCAACAGCGAGTTGGCGAAAGCTCCTGAAAAGAGCTTTCAAAATCGGGTGCCAACTCGTTGTATGGGAATGAGACATCTGCATTGTCTGTGGCTTCACGTTATTGAAATACCAAGTTCCCAACCGTCATCCAAGTCGGGCGAAACAATTACTGAAGAAACAATCCCAAAGTAAATGTTGGGAATTTCTGTTATGTTTTATTCTTTCATATAGTGCTCAGTTGTTATATTTTACTTTTGAATGTTGTTATGATTTTATTCCTAATGTTTCAGTTCAAGTCTGACTGTTGAAGGTCCGATGGAAAATGCAATTTAACATCATCCTCATTTGCTTCAAACCCAAATATGGTTTCTCTTACTTGCTAATTCGTTAATCCTCACTGATAAGTTAAATTTTATCTTTATTCCAATTATCAATTTATCCGTTTATCTGCTTTCAATCACTACAACTTCTTCTCTTGATTTGAATTCAATTCCTATTTATTTTCTTCTACATTTCTTTCTCTAGATTCTTATTATTTTAATTTATTAATTTACTACTACAGTTTACTTACACTCTTTCGACTTTAATTTAGTTATTCCCTACTACAAACTACCCTTTTAATTTTTATTCGCTTTCTTATTTATTTCCTACTCTTTTGACTCTAATACATTTCATTTATTTACTCTATACTTTAATTTATTCATTTCTTCATCCTACAATTCATTTTTGCTTATTTGGTTTACAACCTCTCTCTTTTCGCTTAATGCGCCTATAGTCGCTTTAGTTCTCGGCTGATTTTCAGTCGCTCCTCTTTGCCTACAGCCAACAGCAGGCGACGCCGAACCACCTGTACGGCTTGTCTGCAATTGGCTTCCACCCCAGTGCGGTATTTCCCCAGACGATCTTTGGCTTCAGGCGGTGGTACAACGTCCCCCCACTTGTTACGATGCCTGGCCCGGTACTCCTTTAAAGTTATGGGATTTGGACCGGTCCTAGGATTCCGCAGCGCTTCCTCTAGTGTCACTCTCAATGTCCCCGACACTGCGAAGTAGCCACTTTAATGACGACGCCGTATTTGGAACTAGGTTGATGGGTTCTGGCGACCAATTTCAACTAGGAGTTGCACCCACGTCCTATAGGTTTCGAGAACCTTGTTCGGTGGGATCGCTCGAACTCTAGTTGATGGGCTACTAAAACCTCTTTCAACGCTAAGTTCCCCGATGTACCGATAGATTTCGAGAACCATGTTCGATTTGGCAGCTTCGAACTCGAGTTTGATGGGTTACTATGACCTCTTTCAAGCTCGAGCTCCCACGACGGAGAACCGATAGGTTTCTAGAACCATGTTCGGTCTGGATCACTTACTCTTTTCCTATTGGAGTCCTCTCTATTACTAGGTTTGTCTTCCGCTCTTAGGCTTCGTGAGTTGATCCCCAACGACTGGTGATATCCCCAATTTTTCTCGGCTTTTTGTTTTTGACAACCGGGATTTTCGACGGCTGGTGCGAGGTTGCCTCAATTGATTTACACCCACTTAGTGTACCATCTATCGGTGACTGGTGGAGTTTTTAAGGACTGCGTTGTCACATTTGTTGTTTACCCTTCCACATGTTTCGTTTTGACATTTCAGTACAGGTTAACACCATGCTGTGATGTCAGTGTTTTACGTTTGTGAGTGAGTTTTGTGTTATTAACATGGGTTTCCGAGATCCAACGTTCACGTTACTATTATGAAAAAATGTGTTTAGGTCTGTTTGTTTTGAGTTCAGAACAGTGTGGAACTTTGTACTAAAAGTGCAATTTGACACTTCCAGCGTTCCACTCTGTTCCGTTGTAACTAACGAGTCAGGAAAAAGTGAGAGCAAAATAGTCAAACTCTCATACTTTCTCAGGAGTGAATGGAACAGTTTGGTACTACAACAAACTTCAAAACAAACGCGGAACTGAGTACTAAAAGTACAATTTAGTATTCCGGAGCAGTTCCGAACTCAAAACAAACAGACCTTTTATATTCTATATATTTGTAAGTTTATTTACATTGAAATACTTCGTGGCTTTCGTGATCATATGTTTTAACGCTCTTACGATCGTTAGGAAGCGGGGAGTGCTTTTAAGAGAAGTTCACCCGCAACATATCCTTTCTTATATTCCAAGGAAACTATATTTATTATATTTTTTTTTTTTTAAGAAAACAGTCACAGTTATTATTTGTTGTGTATTAATATTACCAATCTTACCCCTTTTTTTTTTATTTAAAAATCACATAATAATTATCCTTAAATTTCCACTTACAACTTTTTTGTTTTCTTCAATTAAAAAATTTAAACTTATTTTTCTCTGTACGATTTTTAATATTTTTAGTGTCATAAATTTTACACATTTGAATTTTTTTGATTAGTAACCATTTAAACTAAATTTTACTGTAAGAGTTCCTAATTTTTATTGATTAAACATTTAAACTTAACGTTCTATTTGGGTTTCTGGACATTTTTATGGTTTGAAACTTACACTTTGAATTTTTGTTGAATTTTACTAGTTGAAATTTTAAACTTCATTTCCTTTGTAGGTTTCTTAACGTTTTTTTTTTCTTTTGGTTCTACAATTTTCACTTTTTAACTTAATTTTTCTTCCTTAATTTCGATTTTTATAAACTTTTTATGGTTTCTAACGTCCGAGCCCAACCGACTGCCCACCTTCCACTCCAACTCCCCACTGACTAATGTCCGCCGCCGTGATGGTTTCTCCCTCTTTTATCAGCGACCATGAATGTGCGCAATCAGCGGTTTTCGCTTTTTGTTTCTTCTGTCCGCGCTCAAATTTCTAAGAAAAGAATTTCTTAGTTGCGCGTGCAGACGGAACCTGATCATGCAACATTGTTGCATGTTCGAAAATGCTGCGCGTGGAGACGAAACCTGATCATGCAACATTGTTGCATGATTGAAAATGCTGCGTTAGCGTTTTTTTTTCATTTTTTTTTCAGATTTGGCGTGCGCGTGTATTTTTTTTTGTTGGCGTGCGGGGAGGAGTGAGAGGGGCATGGGGAGCCACGTGTACGTATGTGTGACTGCCTTTAGGCTCAGTCACAACACAGAAACGTGTTGTGCTTATGCTTGACGGTAAGTATAGTGCGTATTCAACTACTGGTGTGTTAAGTTTTTTAGGTTGTCTTTTGTTCACAGGTGTTATGGGTATGTTTAATGACTTGTAGTGTATTTATTATATTCTAGTCTCTTTTTTCTGACGTGACGCGACGCATTACAACATTTCCATTCAAAGTACATATTTTTGGATATTAATCCCTTTTGTAACTGATTCAAAGACAGTTTCGGTATCAAGTCTTATTTTATTTAGTACTTTAATAATATTTGTCCAATTAAATGTAACTGCTGTAATTACATAGTTGTTAAACACGCACCCATCAATGTATTTCATCATAGAGGGTTATTAGGAACGCACCCATCAATGCATTCTCAATAGAGATGGGGATGATTTCACGTCACAGTGTTTAATTCACCGTGATTTGAGCTTCCGGAATGTCACGGTGACTTTTTAATCGAAATCAAGGTGACAAAATCACAGGAAGTGTTTTTGCTAAAATTCTCAAAAACCGCATGCACCTAACAAAACAACTGCTTACGCTCAGCCTCACGAGTGTAAGTGTACTGAATCTGAAAATTGAAATTTCCATACATTTAGTTATTGTTACCTAAAATTCAACCATCGTTTCGTTGTAGCACTCACACACACCCAACAGCTGTGAATAATCGCGTGTGTTCAAACAAAACCCTCTGTAGTAGTACAAGCCATGAAGTAGACTTTCTTAGACCACATTCACAGAGAAGGCCTACCTTCTGCCATATGGAACGAAAAGAAATTTCATATGAAAAATTAAATTTTCATCGCGGGAATTTTGAAATACTCAAATATGTCATAATAAAAATCACTTTTATATTTATAAATGACTTATAATTTGCAAAACTGAATATACTTGTATGTAAATCAGTATAAATATATATTTACATATTGAAAAGTGGAATAAAATTAAATTATATAGGAAAGTTGAACCAGAAATTACAAAAATTTGATAGCAAAATTACGTTATGGACAAATTAACAACAAAAGGCAATCAAGTAAACGAAATATATAACAATATAACGAAAAATTAACAAAAACTTAAAAAAATATAAAAATTATATGGTATAAAAACTAAATTTAAAAAAATTTTTTACCTGAAGATTTTAATAAAAATTCACTTTTTGATATTTAATTTAAACAAATTATTTTTAACAGTTTATATTTTTTGACCATTTGCTTATAAATTTTTTCTTTTTCTCATATTTTGAAACATTACAATTAATTTCTAATGAGCAATTTACATATTGCTACGTTTTTATTTTATCTACAAAACTATTCAATATATTATAATTTTATTATTTATTATAAATAATAATATATTTTCACTATTTTAGTTTCACAAGCACTGAATTTAATGAATATTTGGGTTTTTTCTGCACCGAAACAAACAAACGTAAAAATTCATCCAACAAAATTGACTTTTATAGACTTTTCGCGGATTTTCCGATAGAAAATTTACATTATATTGATTAACAATACTTTAACAATTACACTAATACAACATTTAGTATAAAATAATAACTTTTTCCACTTAATTAACATTAAAACCGCGGAAACGATATGAATTTGTCGTACTTCGCCATACGGAATGGTGTGAAATGAAGGCCTACCATGCACACATTGACAAGGCCTAGTTCATGGCTTGTCAGTGTGTGCATTGTAGGCCATCATTTCGCGCCATTCCGTTAATTTTATTTATTAATTTTAAGACGTTTAGTGATTAAATTTAAATAGAAGTGAGTCGTAGTTTGTTTGCGAATGTGTTGGGTATTATAATTAAATAAAATTTATGTAGAATAGTGCTCCAAACGTGTGTAAAATCAAATTTTGTCGGGAATACAAAATTTGACATATGATGTTTAGCACAATCAGCTAAAAATACGAATCGAACGCGGAAATTTTAAATTTCCCAATATTTCGTTCAGTTCTTATTACATATTAAATTTACCGTTTATTATGATGGTTTTAATTGTTGCATGCATTGGAAAATAATTTGAAAAATCTGATTATTTTAATTATGTTTCGTAAATTTGTTTGTTTTCGTTTTTTATAATTATCAGTGTTTATACTTAGTTTTACTTATTATTAAATAAAAAGAGGACCATCTCCGAGCCGTGAGAAGATATTTGAAAGCCGGTAACGCAAATTTCCAGGCATCGAGGGTACAACGCAAAAAGGTACGTAAGTTTAAATATTTAGAATTTTGATAAATTTTTGATTTTTTAGGACGAGCGCGCACCACATCCACGGCTGTTTTTTTTAATTAAGTTTTTAAGTTTTAAATTAAGCTTTAATTATTACTTTCTTTATTTGGTTAGAGTAGTGACTATATAATTAGAAGTATATATATTCATCATTTTCAAAAATTTGCGGTTGTTGTTTGCATAGAAAATGCCACGCAAATATTGTGTTCCGAACTGCAGTTCTAATTATGCCAGTTCTGTCCCAGAAAATGGATACAATACAACTTTTTCGTTCCCTAAAAACTCAGAACTTTCAAGTTTGTGGGTGAAAAGTATTTCGCGCGAAAATTTTCAGGCCACACCATACACCACGGTTTGCGCCAAGCATTTCAGAGAAAATGAAATTGTTCGCTTTAATGGAATGGGTCATCCCTTGAAATACTTGCGCCTAGCGAAAGGTGCCGTTCCTTCAGTCTTTCCCAACTGTCCCTCTTATTTATCTCAATTAGAACCAACATGTTCGCGTAAAGACCCAAATCTCCGTCGTGAGAAAGTCATTGCGCAGCCTGGAGAAGCTACCAATGCTTTTCTGAAACGAGACCAAATCAATAGTTTTGAAAATTTTCGTGACTATTTTCAATCCGAACTAGATTTGAATGATTGGTTCTTCAAAATAAGATCTTCTTCTTCTTGATTGAAAAAAATGGGACTGAAATTTGTGAATTCGCAATTAAAATATCGTTTTCCAATGAATTATTTGTTCGAGCTTTCGTAAAAAACTCAGAACTAACCAGCTTCGATCACAAATGGGTTTTACCGAAATCGAAAAAGTTAACTCTTTGGTCACAATTACTTAACATCTTGAACAGATTCAAAGACTGTAGAGAGATTTCTCAGCCAAATCGTGAAAGCCATTTAAAAACTGCTTTACTTAGTCTTGAAGCAGCGTATGGAATTGATGACGATTATGAACACGCGGGAAAGTTGGAAATTTTAATTAACCAACTGAAGTTTTTCTTCACGAAAAGAACCCGCTACCATTCGTGTCTTATAATTATTTCTTTTGTTATATATTCCCATTCTGCCGCGGCGTACGATCTGCTTCGTAAATTTATGTTTCTTCTATGCAAAAGACATCTTCAAAGCATTTCGTCATCATTCAATATTACTCCAAATTTTAAAAACGAACATAACGATGAAAGGTATTTGGAACATGCCATCAAGTCACTTAGTAATGTAGAGAAAGTTGTTGCATTACTAATCGACGAAAAATATGTGGAGCCTAGTTTACAGTTCAAAGAAAATAATATAACCGGGTTTGCTTAGAACAATGGTGCACAAATGGCAAAAACCGTTGGGTCATTTATGATTAAATCCGTATATGGCAAATTTAAAGAAATTGTGCGTTTAGTACCGGTCCTCAATCCCACTGGTAAGCATGTGCACGAGCTTACTTTTGAAGTTATTAAATTTGTGCAGAAAATAGGGTTTCAAGTTCTGGTTCTCATCACTGACAATAGCAGAACAAATCAAAACATGTTCAACGTTTTCCGATCAGAATCTGAAAACTTTTTTGAAAATCCAGATTTTCCAGATAAAAAAACTTTTTGCAGTTTGATACTGTACATCTTTTCAAAAACTTCCGGAACAATTGGATCAATTTAGATCCTAAACAATTCCTCTATACTGACTTTGAGACCGGAGAAATAAAAAAGCTTCATTTGAGGATATTGTTAATCTTTTCAATAGCGAGAAACATCTCAATGTTCGAAAGGTCTTTAAACTCAATTTGAAATCAGTTGATACAAATAATCCGGATAGACAAAGAGTTTCTTATGTGGATAATATATTTCATGACTCCACAATTGCAGCTTTGAAATCTGAAGGCAATTATGAAACTGCGGAATTTTGTCAAATTATTCGAACGTGGTGGAATATTGTCAATGTCAAACAATTGGATAAAGGTATCCGTAAAAGAAATATCGACTGTGACCTTATTTCCAATGCAACTGGCGTCCAGGTTGATTTTCTAACCAAGTTTATGTTATGGCTCGACATCTGGAATCGGGCAGAAAATAATTTTGCTACATTTTCTTCCGATACTTTTCAAGCTGCCATTCTTACGACACGTTCGCTAATTGATATAGTTAAATATACTCTGAACGAGCTAAAATTAACTTATGTTCTGCTCGGAAAATTTAAAACCGACGACCAGGAAGGAAGATTTCGTTTATATCGTTCCATGGCTGGTTAATGTCTCGTATACAGAGCTTCTAGAATCGGAGAAGAAAATTCGCATTCATTATATGTTTCTCCACAACCGGCAAAATTTTCAAGAGCTCATAGCGGATTATGGAGAAAATAGCATACATGAACATGTTGACACCACAAATTTCCAATCAATTTTTGATTCGTCGTACCTAGCAACTTCTCTATTTGACCTTTCTGCCCATGTTTATGCTTGTGGATATGCCGTCCATGCAATCGAACGAAAAATCCATTGCGCCAGGTGTACGTTCGAAATAGTCGAAGAGAAAGGTGTCCCCATAGACGACGAATATTTTGATGCTATGCAACGTGGTGGTTTACGTGTTCCTTCCACTAATACAAGAATTCTATTCACCCATATGTGTGCTATTTTTTGTTGGTAACAGAGCGTGGTTAATTGGGAACTAGTAAGAACTATTTGGAACAACTTGTAAATTAAAACTTTATTCTTATACTCCAATTGACAATATCAAAATACGCTTAAGATTCTATATACAAAAGTCACACGTCTCCATATTGAAGGTTCTAGATCGAATAAGTGACAGAACAGAGAGATGTGTAGAATTGACGTACACTGTCAACAATGGTGGGTTACACGTTGAACATATGTGTAGACGCATATAGTGTACACCCAAAGCCCACGTGAATTGAATATTTCCTACACTCCCCCTTCAATTCGCGTTACAAATTTTATTTCCTTAGTTGACACCCAGCAGAAGAAAGTCCCACTCGCGAAACGCAATTTAAATGTTGAGCACGAGGCAACACCTTAGTTAAAAAATCTGCACACATCTCATCGCTTGGCACATGTCGAACAATCAGCTGCTTGTCTTCTATTGACTGACGTACGAAGTGATAACGCAGGTCAATATGTTTGCTGCGACTATAGTGAACTGGATTATGAGCCAGTAATTCTGCTCCTCTGTTGTCATTGTACAAAATAACTTCGCACAATTGCTGCAATCCGATTTCCTTCATAAAACTACGTAGGTAAATAGTGCCATGTACTCGGATTCAGTTGAGGAAAGTGCGACAGTACGCTGTTTTCTGGATTCCCATGATACTGCACTTCCACTCAAAGTCAAAATATATCCCGTGTACGAGCGTCTGTCTATCCGGCAGCCTCCCCAGTCAGCGTCGACGTATCCTTGAATTACAGCATTCGTACGGGAATAGACCAAGTGAACTTCCACGGTCCCAGCCAAATAACGTAATACGCGCTTTGCGGCTTTCCAATGTACTTCTTCAAAACAGTCATTGAATTGACTTAAAACACATATAGCATGTGTTATGTCGGGACGGGTGCCAGTAGACAAATACATGAGTGCTCCCACTAACTCCCGGTACGGATAGTTTGTTTCGGCTATTCTTACTTTGCTCTTAATTAGCTGATTTCCCAATTCCAACGGGGTGCTCACAGGATTAGCTTGATCCATCTTGAAACGTTATAATAATTCCTTGATATACTCACTTTGGGCAACAGTGATTTTTTCTTTCTTTTGGTCTATTTCAAAACCCAAACAGTAACGCGCCAGTCCTAAATCCTTGACCTTAAAATCTCTGGATAATCCTCGTTTGATCTCTTCAACCCAAAAGTCATCTTCACTAGCGATGAGAAAATCGTCGACATAAAGTAGCACCAGTACCAGTTTCCCATTTCTTTTAGCATGGTACACACAAGAATCGGCTTTCGTAGGATTTAAACCTAGATTCAGCAAAGCTTTTAGAACAGTCTCATGCCATTTACGACCAGCTTGTTTAAGTCCATACAATGCACGTTTCAACTTGCAAACTTGAAGTGGCTTTCTTGAATTTCCAAGCAACTTCTCAGCTCTTTTGTAGATGATGGATTGCTTATCTTCATCTTGTATTATACGTTCGAGCATCTCGTTAAGAAGAGGTGGCTGCTTCATGAAAATCTCCTCGTCGAGAACTCCATTTAAATAAGCAGGCTCAATATCAAACTGATGAAGTCCAAGTTGGGCGGATAAAGCTATCATCAATCGAAATGAGCTCAAACGAGCAACAGGAGCAAAAGTTTCCTTAAAATCCACTCCAGGTTTTTGGGAAAAACCTTGGGCAACAATCCTTGCCTTTCCTTAGACTAGCTCACCTTCAGGTCCATATTTATTCGTCAAAACAGTACGACAGCCAACGATGCTACGACTTTCTGGCTTATTCACGATATCAAATACATCGTTTTTTACAAAGCTCTTGATTTCTTGGTAGATAGCGTCCTTCCATGCAAATCCTTCAGGTCCATTTACAGCTGTGTCGAACGGAATCTCAGCGATATTAGCAAAATGTTGAATTATGTTTGCCTCCTGATACACGTCGTTCTCAGAATCGGATGAACTTTCCTGATTTTTATCGGACACAGCTTGATCTGCATTATCAGCATTATCGAACGGGATATCGGGTACGGGAATCATCGAATATACCTTACCAGGCCTTCCTGGCACTCCAGTCAATAACTTCTTTGGTCTTCCTGGTCCTCTCTTTATTTGTGGTGTCTCGGCTTTAATTTCAGGATCCTTTGACATACATTCGGGTACCTCTGACACCTTCACTTGCCTAGATTTGTCAAATTCACATTGATCTTGTGCACTCAATGTACTTTGATCCTTATCCAGTAATTCAAAATCCCTATTGTACTCGTGAATTTCATCCTTGGTTCTATACATGACATCTTTGATGATCTCCCCCTTGCTGTTCAGACCACTCAAAAATTTTACGTCTCTTGAAGCTACAACCTTCTTATCAGCAGTCAACCATATTCGATACGCCTTTGCATCTTCGCAGTAGCCTACCAAAATTCCTTCTTGACCTCTTACTGCAAATTTATCCTTCGTTGGACTCTTATTCAAAATATACACTTTTGATCCAAATGTACGAATATACTTGAAATTTACTCTTCTTCCCGTCCAAAGTTCATAGGGAATTTTACCTTCTACTGATTTTGATGGACATCTGTTATGAATGTAGTTTGCGTTTGCAACGGCTTCTGCCCAAAACGTAGGTGGTAGTCCAGATTGTATCAACATACAGCGGGCCATTTCCAATAGTGTTCTGTTACGCCTTTCAGCAACTCCATTTTGCTCGGGTGTGTAAGCAACAGTCAATCTTCTCTGAATACCTTGAATAGACAAATACTCATCAAAATCGTTGTTAACATATTCAGTACCATTATCAGATTGTAAGTATACTACTCTACAGCCTGTTTGTGTTTCAACAATACTTTTGAATTTCTTAAAGAAATTCAAAACATGACTCTTCTTATTCATAAAATATACGAATCCATATCTGGTGCAATCATCAATAAATGATACAAAGTATCTGGCTCCTCCCTTCGATTGGGTTCGCATTGGACCACAAACGTCAGTATGTATGATTTTTAGTTTCTTATCACATATTTTTTCTCTGGACTTGAACGGCAATGCAGTGAATTTTCCTTGAAGACATATTTCACAATTTACAGACGTCAGCGGGCTCGTAGGCACGTTTCCAGCAATCAGTCCTTTTTGCTTCAATTGTTGAATACCCTTGAAGTGCAAATGTCCAAGACGATTGTGCATCAAAATTAAGTTTGAAACTTCATCACTGGAGGCATGATAGCAGTGATCAGAGCTATCTTCTACGAAATACAAATCACCCTTACGCTGTGCTTTAAATATCACTTCTCCTTCCATGTTCTTGACGATAGCATAACCTGTCTTAAAAACCACTTCATGGCCTTTGTCAGTAATCTTGGCCACTGACATTAGGTTAGTGCGAAAATCAGGTACATACAGAACATTATGCATGTTAATCAGCCTATCTTCAGTATTCAAACTAACTTTACCTTTTGCATTCACCACAGATGTAGCACTATTTGCCAAATTTATTTTATCTTCGTTGGTGCTGAACATCTCAGAAAAATATTCCTTATCTTTGCACAGATGTGTTGTGCAACCACTATCCAGACACCACTTGCTGGTACTAGCTAATTTTTCGGCCTTGAAAACAGTGTAATCAACATTACAGCTAGCAAAATAATTTTCAATATTAGGCTGTTTATTTTTTTCAGGACAATTAGCTGTGTGAAGATTCTCCCTCGACTCTAAGTGTCGTAGGAGGAGAGAATCCCATAATAACACTCTTAAGAGTACACTCCTGAACACCAGTAAAAAGTCGGTTGTTAGACAATTCTAATATTTATTCTCTTTACATTTACTTTCCTTACTAACTAACAAGTACAATTTTCACTTAAACTAAGCTGGATCGTTAAGGTTTGGTCGCTGAATTACACCTGGCCAGCTTCTTCGCTTGCCGATATTGTCGCCGCTCGTTGTAGAGCCGTTGGAGTTCTTGCTCCACCCTTACTCGTTGCTCCCGACCCACAGCCAGGAGGAGTCGACGTCGCGTCTCTTCGAGATCTGCCCGGAATTGCGCCTCCTTTCCCGTTCGCTTCCTCGGTGGTAATTTCGGTACCACCGGAGTGGTTTTCTGCAGCGTCCGCCCCTTTAACCTTTCCCGGTATTCTTCTATTGTTAAAGGCCGGGGTCCAACCTTGGGGTTGCGGAGCTCCTCTTGTAGCCGTTGATTCTTGTCACTCACTGGGGGAGAGTTGCCCAGTGATTACAAAGTATTTACGCTCGATAGGTTCAAAGAACCGTGGTCGAGGCTTAAGCGGAGAGGCTAAGAGCTCTCATCCGCTAGTTCTTTGTTAGCGACGAGGGGTTCATACTCACTTCTTGTTTGGTGATACTGGTATGCTGCCCGGTTGAACGGTCTGATCGTCTTCCTGGTGATGTTACTTGGGTTGCTGGGCTGGTCTTCCTGGCGATCTGGCTCTTCCCGTCGTCTGCTGGTGAACGTCTATCTAAGGTGACTCGTTGCCTCTCTGAGTAAGACTGACTGCTCCCTAATTTTCCCAATCCTTTTATTCTTGATTTTTACTGACGCCGCAGTCCCTACTCCGTCATTCTTTCCATGGTTTCTTTGACCCAATTTCAAAATCCGCGCCAAGTGCATTTTGCGCACAAACTTTGTGTCGCAATTTCGTAATTCGCGCGCACTGCACATTCTTCTCCAAATGGGTCACTTCGCGTCACGTTGATCGTCACGTTGTTCGATCATTTCGCCATCTAGCGGTGTCTAGTGGAGACGCCTATTTTAGTACAGATTTGTACTAGACGATCGCGACTTGTACTAGATTTGTACTAGATGATCGCGACTTGTGACATGGCATGGTGACTGACATGTGTCATGGCGTGTGTGGTGTTTTTAGGTGAGTATTTTGACGTATTTATGTTTCTAATCTCCTTTCTTTTTAGGATTCCTCGTCCTGGCCCGGACAATTCATCACATTCCTCCCCTCTCTGGAGAACTCCCCCATGGACAAAAGTGTTGTGGTGGGTGTCGTGCTTGGTGCATGGTGTTGATGAAGGTTAGTAGTTCGTTGATGGAGACTTCCTTGTTAGATGTGTTTTGTTTCTTTTCCAGGTGATTTCACTATTTCCTCGGTGTTTATGTTGTCGACAATGCGGGTGGAGTTACGTGATTTTCTACTGCTTGGTGGTATCTCTAGTGCAGGACTTTGCGGGTGGTTGCAGGTGTGGCGTTCGGTATTACTTTTTTCTGTCTTAGTTTTTCAATAGTGTTAGCTAAATCTCTTCTTCATCCCCTAACTAATTCCTATGTCGTTTTATTTCCCTAACTCCCTAAACTAATCTAATTGAACCTATCCGTTTTACGTGTTAACATTATCTATTACATTACATTAGCAAATGTTTACAATTTTTTTTTTTCCATTACTCTCTGTTCGATTCTTTTATTTAAATCTACTTTTAACCATATTGGCTTTTACAAATGTTTTGTTTATAAATGTTATGACTTTAAATGTCTGCTTAAATCTACTTCCTTGTTTTTTATATTTTTTATTGCTTATACTGTTAATGTTTACAATTTTTTAAGTATTTGCTTAAATCTACCTTTTTATCCCTTTTAGTGTTGAGGATGTCGTGTTTCTTGGTGGCTGATTCCGACAAATACTGGTCCGGGTAGTCTGATGTCCTTCTCGGCCTTCCTGCTGAATATGGGTAGGTTGGTTTTTCCCATAAATCTGAGTTTTTCCGTACTGGTAACGTTAGTGGTTCTCCGACTAGTGTTTCTCTTGCTAACTTTTTTCTCATTTTAGCAATTTCCGCTTTCAAAACTTGGTCTGGACCATGTTGTTTGGCCGGTGTTTTGTCTAACTTCAAGTGGTGATACAATTCATCGGCCTCCCGAAGTACGTCATCCCAGCTGGAGGGAGTCAGCCCCAGCTCATCTACCTCAACTTTGGGGGTCAGGTCTTCCACGACTTTTAGGTTTTCATGATTTTCTACCATAGTTGTCTGGATTCCTTTGTTTCTTGTAGATTGACGTTTGATATCTTCCTCGATGGACAGAACCATGTTACCTATTTTGATGGTTATGTCTTTTGATGCCCCAAACCACTTTATGTGTATGGAATTGCTTCCGCTGTTATGATAGTTATTGGTGTTGATTACGATGGTCGTCGCCTCCTTTCCGTCTACCCGTCCTGCTCGTCGGTTATTTCCGGACATCGTGGGACCCTGGTAATTAGTGATTAAGGCGTTAGTTAAGTTTTTTTTTTTTCATTCTCATTTTTTTTTTTTTCTGGTATATTCGGTTAGATTGCTTATTATTATTATATATTTTTTTTTTTTCTTTCTTTTATTGCTATTGCTATTGGTCTTAGGGCTTAGTTTTTCTTTTGCGTATCCTATCGTCGTGGTTAGGGTTCTCGAGGGTGTGTCTGATTTTCCGCGGGGTTGGTTACTGGGTTGGATGAGTCATCCCTTTCATTTTCCGTAAGGATTTGATCTCTTCTGGGGATCGTTATCGGCATTGATACAATTTGCACTCGCCGGGGGCTGGGTCGCGAGGGTTGTGGTGGCGGCTGGCGGCTAGTGTTTTTATTCCTGTATCTTCCGTAGATTCTTATCACGATACTAATGGAGATGACCATTAGAAGTCCTACCGTTGCCCCAGTTGTTGTGTGTAACTGGATTTTTTGGTGCCGGTTTTGTTGGCTTTCCGTGATTTTCGTGTCCAAGTCGTCTAGCGTCTCACTAATGCCTTTGAAATGGTCATTTACCGCTACTGGATGCAAGATTTCCATCCGCGCTTCCGTTTTCCGTTTTTTGATCGGTATCTGGTATTTGGAAAAGTCTACGCTCGGCGGTAGAATTTCTCCGGGGTGGTGCATATTTAGTGGTTGTATTTCCGTAATTCGGTATGGTAGCGTGTATTCAGCTAAATGGTACACACATTTATTCTTCAACTCTACTATGCCCAAACCAGTTAGTTGATAGATTTGTTCTTGACTTTCACATTGGCTTATGAGTGGTGTCGATTGTTGTACCCAGTAAAGCCAAGCGTTATCTTGATGCATAGGGATTAGTATGGGTCCCGCGGTGTTCAACACGCGTATCTGACAACCAGTCGGTATTTGGTCAGTAGCTCGGAACAATGCTGATGTACAATCGGTGCGTGTTGGTTTAGCTAGAATTGGATCGCCCTGATGACAAACGCTGTAGGTCGTATTCACTTGAATGCATCGACTTTGATAGTCTAATTCCGTTAATCCGAAGTTCTGTTGGGACCTACTGGTGTTTAAGAAATATGTGGTCCCAATGTCATACAAGTAGTAGGAGTTGTGCCCCGAATCTATCGGTGTCGTGTATACCCTGTTCAAGGTATATAATTGACCTTCCAGTAATGGTAGTTGGATCTGTATGAGGGTGCCTCCCGGGCTTTGTTCATAATCTACGCTAGCGATCTTCTGTAGCGTGATCTGGTCCATGGTTGTTTTTCTTCCCTGTTGGCTTTCAAGGGCCTTGGCGTAGACTTCCAGAATTTCTCTGGTTGGTAGTAACAGTGGGCTCAGTTCCCGTCGGTTTAGTGATTCCATAACTATGAATAAGTCCGTTATTTCTAAATACATCTGCTGTAGTTCCGCCATCATGAATAGTATTACTTCGTTGAGGTCTAGGCGTACTTGTATTACGTGGATTTGGTCGGAATGCTTGTCTATTTCCCCTATCTTGGTGTTGAAAAGCTCGACCTTTCGCGTCAACTTGTTTTGTCTTACTGTCATCTCTTCGTTGGCTTTACTCATAGCCTTTAGGGTGGTTTTCATAACGGTCACTTGTTGTTTTGCCAAGTCCAGCGTGGTTTTCGTGTTCTCTTCCAACTCTGCTAACTTTTGATGAATGTGCTCCGAGTCTTCACTGTCCATGGTTCCGAAGATGCTTTTTATTATTTTTCCCCCTAAATTTATCAGTCCTCGCTTGGTTCGACCATGCGGTGTTAACGTATAATCTGCCCTGTCCATAAGCTCGCGTATTTGTTTTACTCGTTTCCTGATTTCCATTTGCCAATGATAGCAATACTCTTCCCCGACTAAGATGCCCGTGTTGTCGCAGAGATGATGGATCGCGGTTTCACATTCTGCGAGGTATTTCAGGTGTAGTTCCCACGTTGGTGTTGGCAAACGGGTTACGATGGTCCAATGGTCGCGATAAATCTGTACTTTTCTGAGAGGCTCGAACACTACTCCTTTACGAGTAATCGGATGTATCTCGACCGGTGCTGGTTGAGTTGTGGCTCCCAATGTTAGTAGAGTGAGTAGGATGAACATGTCTGGAAAGACAGAGGCGATTTTAGTGAAACAATTTTAACCGGTTGTTATGAACGCGCCGTTTGCGTTTGCCTATCATTATCGTACTGTTAACCGGACTATTTATGGCTACCACTTTGTATGGTCCTACCCAGTGTTGTATCAACTTATTCTTTCGAGCCGCGTTTTTCAGTAGTACCTGGTCCCCTAGGTGGATTTTCAGCGGGTTGGTTTTTTGATCGTAGTACTCCTTCGACTGGAGTTTACCCTCTTCGAGGTTCTTCCGGGCTGTTTGATAGGCTCTTTGGAGCTTGTTTCTTAGGTGTAAATAATAGTTTTCATGGTCGTACACCGGCTGTGGCTCTGTCTTTAAGTTGTTCGGCAATGTTGCAGAGAACCCGTAGAGACAATCCATGGGAGTTAGCTTCGTGGTGGCATGCATGCTGTTATTTCTGACGAACATGGCTGCCCGCAAGTGCTCATCCCAATCCGTTTGGTTGTCGTCTACGAAATTTCGTAGATATTCTACCAGTGGCCTGTGGGATCTTTCTAATGCACCGTTGGCTTGTGGGTGATATGGTGTTGTCTCCAGTTTCCGTATTCGGAATAATTTACATACTTCTCTGAACATCTCCGAAGTGAAGTTAGCCCCTTGATCGGTAATAAGTTTTTTTGGGATCCTATACCGGCTTATAATTTCCTCCACGAACGCTTGTGCTACTGTCTTCGCCTCCATGTTTGGTAATGGTACCACATCCATGAATCGGGTGAGGTCGTCTTCAAAACTTAATATGTATTTATTTCCGCGGGGTGTCTCAGGTAACGGCCCTACTAAATCCATATACATAGACCTTGTCAAACGGTTGCCGGGCGGTATCCGTTATGATCATCGGTTCCCTATGTTCTCTGCTCAATTTGTTTAGCTGGCATTTCTTGCATTTTCTTATATATTTTTTGATGTCTTTCAACATCCCCTTCCAACTAAATTCTCGTTTTAAACGATGGTAGGTCTTAAATACCCCCTGATGGCCTCCTAGTGGTGCATCGTGACAGTCTCGTAATATTGTTTCTATATCCTGAGGATCCGTTAGCGTTCTGATATGTGGTTTTTCTTTTTCCGGTTCAGGTGCTCTGTTTAGTGATGCAAGCTCATTCTGGTCATTCATTACTGGGTCCTCCCCTTTTTCTTCTCCCAATTGTTCCCTTTGTTCTCTCGCCTGTCTTCGTGTGGTCATTAACACGTCGTAGGGGATTCTACTCAAAGCGTCGGCGTTATTGTTTTTGCGACCCTCCTTGTATTCGATTTCAAACGTGTAATCGGACAATTTGTGCCATAATCGCAATATCCTACTTGTGGGGTCTTTTATTCGTATCGCCCCTTTTAGTGGTTTATGGTCGGTAAAGACTTTGAATGGTCGTCCATACAGGTAACACCTGAAATTTTTTACGGCCCACACTATTGCCAGTAGTTCTCGCTCTATAGTGGAGTAATTTCGTTCGGCCGCATTTAGGGTTCTACTCGCATAGGCTATTGGTTTTTCCTCGGTGAGTGGTCCCTGTGCCAGTACAGCTCCGAGCGCCTCCCCACTGGCGTCCGTATATAGCTTGAACGGCTCTTTGAAATTTGGGTACCTGAGTACCGGTGGACTTATCAATTTCTCCTTGAGGTGTTCGAACGCTTTTACGCAACTCTCATCCCAAATGAATTTCACGTCCTTCCTTAGGAGTTTGTTGATCGGTGCCGCTATTTTTGAGAAGTCTGATATGAATCGCCTGTAGTAGTTTGCTAGCCCTAGAAACGACTGCACTTGGCGGACGGTTTTGGGCGTCGGGAAATTTCTGACGCTGTCCACTAAACTCGGGTCCGGCTCCACTCCTTCCGTCGTACATTTGTGGCCAAGATATATAATCTCTTTCTTGAGGAAGTTACATTTTTCCACGTTCAATTTGAGGTTATGTGTTCTCAACCGCTGTAATATCGCCCGCAATTTTGTTTGATGGTCTGCTAAGTTTCTACCGTACACGACTATGTCATCCAGGTATACAAAACACTGCAGTCCTTGTAACCCAGTCAACACGTGGTTCATGAGCCGCTGGAACGTTGCTGGAGCTCCTTTAAGCCCGAAAGGCATTCGTTTAAAGGCGTAATGCCCGTAGGGCGTGCTGAACGCAGTTTTATCCCGGTCTTCTGGTTTCATCGCTATCTGATGATAGCCGCTGGCGAGGTCGAGTACCGAAAAATATCGGGAATTCCCTAACTGGTCCAGGATGTCTTCAATCCTGGGCAGTGGGTATGCATCCCCCTCGGTTACTTCGTTCAATTTCCTATAGTCGACCACTATTCGCCATCGTTTCTTTCCATCAGGTCCCGGTTTTTTAGGGACTACTAGCAGTGGTGCGTTCCATTCACTCCAGCTTGGCTCTACTATATCCTCATCGAGTAATCTCTGTATTTCCTCTGTTATTATATCCCTCTGTGTTTCTGGCAGTCGATACATTTTACACTTGATCGGCTGTTTTCCGGGTTGTATTCTGACTTCGTGCTGTACGGTAACCGTGTGCCCTAGTTTCTCTCCTGGTAAATGGAATACATCTTGAAACTCTTTGATTAGCTTATTTATTTCCCTCCTTTCTTCGGTATTCAGGTCCTTTTCCATACTTATGTATTTCCTAATTCGAGTCTCCCTTTTTTCTTGCTCTGATTCCTCGGCCTTTGTACAGTAAACAAGTTTCTGATCAGCGTCTTCACTCTTTTTTTCCCGTGCTGTCGTTTCTTCGTAATGCCTCAGTTTTACTATCACATTATTAATTTTTACTTGGTGATTGTTAACGTTTAGCACGCTCAATTTTACTTTCCCGTTTCTTGCTTGCACGAGTGCATTGCTAACATATACTCCCGGTATTATCTCTTCCCCCTCGGTTAGGTATTCCCCTTCTCTTTCTGTGGTCATTTCCACACATTTCACCGTTCTTGCTGGTACTATGATATTTCTGGCATCGGTGGTTACGACTTCCTCATTTGACCCACTTTCTTCTTGATTTCCCCCGTCCTCCACCTTGGTGTGAGTATGGGATGGACTGATACTTCTCCTCCTGGTACGCATCCTACTCTCGTAGTTTTCATGCTTAGTACCTATCTCGAAGAGTCGTTCCAAGTCACTCAGTATTTCCGCTGTAGGCATTACTTCCCCTGTGCTTCCACATATTTTCGGACAGCTTTGCCTGGCGGTGGTGCTGCTTCCCGATTCCTTTGTCTGTCGCATTTCTTCTGACTGGCCAGCGTTGTCTTTACCCAGTGTTTCAGGTTTCTCTCCACTCCCCATAGCAGTGCTACTTTGGTCATCTCGAGTGTTTTCCTCTCTGGTGTGACTACGCTCAAGGCTTGTTCCACCAGCAGCTATTACGTCCACGAAGTGTACGTCATTCCCGTGTTGGTCTTTTTTTTTTTTCTATATCTTGTTTTTTTTTTTTCTTTATATATGTATCTTTTTCTTTTCTTTTTGTTTTCTTTATATATGTATCTTTTTTCTTTTTTTTTTTTTTAGATTATTACATCGAGTGTACAGCTGTTTCTTTCATACATTAATTCAACTACTCTGTTACAATGTTTCCTATTATACAATTAAATGTTTGATTTTTTCTATTATATAATTTCTTTACCTTATTAACCTAAGTCTTTTAAGTTCCCTATAGTTTCCTCATTATCTTATCACTAATTGCTTGTGCTCAGAAGTGTATTTACTCTTTTTTTTTCTAAGTTCATCAAAATTCTCCCAACCGAACAATTTCTAACGGTTGGCTAATTATATTTACTATTTTTATTTCTCTGAAAAGTTCTCAAATTCTACTCTAACCTCCTCTTAACCAATTTGCTAGAGGTAGGTCCGAAAAGCGGCTGCGCCAAATTTATGTGAAGATTCTCCCTCGACTCTAAGTGTCGTAGGAGGAGAGAATCCCATAATAACACTCTTAAGAGTACACTCCTGAACACCAGTAAAAAGTCGGTTGTTAGACAATTCTAATATTTACTCTCTTTACATTTACTTTCCTTACTAACTAACAAGTACAATTTTCACTTAAACTAAGCTGGATCGTTAAGGTTTGGTCGCTGAATTACACCTGGCCAGCTTCTTCGCTTGCCGATATTGTCGCCGCTCGTTGTAGAGCCGTTGGAGTTCTTGCTCCACCCTTACTCGTTGCTCCCGACCCACAGCCAGGAGGAGTCGACGTCGCGTCTCTTCGAGATCTGCCCGGAATTGCGCCTCCTTTCCCGTTCGCTTCCTCGGTGGTAATTTCGGTACCACCGGAGTGGTTTTCTGCAGCGTCCGCCCCTTTAACCTTTCCCGGTATTCTTCTATTGTTAAAGGCCGGGGTCCAACCTTGGGGTTGCGGAGCTCCTCTTGTAGCCGTTGATTCTTGTCACTCACTGGGGGAGAGTTGCCCAGTGATTACAAAGTATTTACGCTCGATAGGTTCAAAGAACCGTGGTCGAGGCTTAAGCGGAGAGGCTAAGAGCTCTCATCCGCTAGTTCTTTGTTAGCGACGAGGGGTTCATACTCACTTCTTGTTTGGTGATACTGGTATGCTGCCCGGTTGAACGGTCTGATCGTCTTCCTGGTGATGTTACTTGGGTTGCTGGGCTGGTCTTCCTGGCGATCTGGCTCTTCCCGTCGTCTGCTGGTGAACGTCTATCTAAGGTGACTCGTTGCCTCTCTGAGTAAGACTGACTGCTCCCTAATTTTCCCAATCCTTTTATTCTTGATTTTTACTGACGCCGCAGTCCCTACTCCGTCATTCTTTCCATGGTTTCTTTGACCCAATTTCAAAATCCGCGCCAAGTGCATTTTGCGCACAAACTTTGTGTCGCAATTTCGTAATTCGCGCGCACTGCACATTCTTCTCCAAATGGGTCACTTCGCGTCACGTTGATCGTCACGTTGTTCGATCATTTCGCCATCTAGCGGTGTCTAGTGGAGACGCCTATTTTAGTACAGATTTGTACTAGACGATCGCGACTTGTACTAGATGATCGCGACTTGTGACATGGCATGGTGACTGACATGTGTCATGGCGTGTGTGGTGTTTTTAGGTGAGTATTTTGACGTATTTATGTTTCTAATCTCCTTTCTTTTTAGGATTCCTCGTCCTGGCCCGGACAATTCATCACAGCTGCTTTGTGACCTTTCTTCTTACATTTATTACAACTAGGGGGACGCCCCCTGCTCGCTACGCTCGCCAACTCCTACCGTTCGCTTCGCTCACTCTAATAGCTCGCGCATGGAGCTATATATACAGTAGCATTGTAAATAAAAAAAGAACAGTGACAATACGGTATAGTAGTAGCAATCATTTCAGCTAATTTTGCACGTTAAGTTCATCTACATTGAATGAGGCCCTATCTATAATTATCGAAAACCTTGCGGGTGCGGTTGCGGATCTTAATAGATCTTAAAATTTTCTCATACAAAATACCTTTTGTAAGAATTCTTTCATCTTCTGCCAAATGACCTTGGCTTCGTGTTTCAGAAATACACGCAATCGATCAAACGATCTAACCTTACTGGCTACAACATACAATTGAGGGTGAGAAAATACAGGTTGTTTGAGAAAGACTCCTACTTTTTGGAATGTTTGCCCCTGGGATTTATTAATTTTCATCGCAAAAGCCAGAATGACGGAAAATTGAGTTTTTTTAAAGGAAAAAGACAGAAGTGTGCCAGTGTAATTAAGGTGTATTTGTCGTGTCAAAATACGTGTGATTCGAAAAACTCCTGCTAAAATCTCACAATCCAAACAATTTTTTTGCATTTGAGATAAACGAATAGGTGTGCCATTGACCAAGCAACTCATGTCCTGTACTCAAATTACGAATAAGTAAAAGTATGCAATTTGGTTTTGAAAGTAAATTTGTGGGATCGGGAGCCCACTTACATCAACTGAGCTTAAAAATTCTACTGGAAAATTATTTTGCTATCTATAATCGTCACTCAAGATGCTTTTGGAACTCAAATATATTCGTTCCTCTCCGGACAGACTGTTGAAGATTTCTGCATCAATGAAAGTGCAGTTTTCAAATTTGGGAGCTCATATAACCGAATTGAGAATATCGTTAGACTTTATGGTTTCAGATACATTGCCATAAGTATCTGCAATTACGAAGTTGCTAACTAAGGGGGAAGGAATTTCAATAACATCTTGGCTGTAATCTGGAAATGTGGGTAAAGTTCCATTACCAAGAGATTTAGAAATTCAACGAATTCAATCATGTTTTCGGGTAAAAGTTATTTTGTGGAATTGTGAAAATTCGGACCATGAAGTTAAGCAATTCTCAATAAGTGGTACACGAATAGCTGGCAATATTCGTCAAAAATCTCCACAGAGTAAAATATTTGTACCTCCGAAAAGGTTAGTTGAAGTACAGAATGAATCGTTTACTGAACAAAATTTCCACAATAGCTAATAAAGCACGGTTATATGAATAATTTTCTGAACAATTTCTTAAAAATTCTTCACACATGAAAATTTTGAATTCGTTCCACAAATCTAAAGCATTTGTAGGAAAGTTCATACCACAAATCGGATATGGAAAATAACTCTCTTAACTGCTGAGAAGAGTTACACTCTTTTACTTCTAATAAATATTCACGCCACTCTCCATCAGTTCATGCGATACGTCGTGCATGTGCTGTAAATGTGCAGTAAATAATGTTCCCAACAGTACCCAAATCCTGATGGGCCCTCGAACATGAAGCAAAATAGGCTCAAATGGAACAACTGAACATAAAACATAAAATAATCTAGCAATAGCTCTACTACTTCCTCTTTGAGATTTTTTCCATTTCTTTTCTTTATCTACCTAAATATAATGCATCAACGTCTCTGTAAATAGAGACACGGACGAACTAATTCGATTGATTTCATAGAATGCAGTCAATTTCGTTCTTCTGTGGCTTTTGAGAGCTTGCTGAACATTTTCTTCCCTAAAGACTACATTTTGCCGGTGAGGCAAGTGACATTCAAGTCGAACTATAATATATTACGTGACTGGTAATGCATTGGATACTCATTTATGCGCCAACTATCTTCCGTAGATCCAACATAGTGACCGGACAAAAAGCTATCGATTTCATCTATATAAACTTTGCCCTCTACTCCACCTCAAACTCTTCCAAACTGCAATGAGGCACAGTCGTATTCCTTATAAACATATTTGTACATATATTTTAGGCTCTTAACTGTGCCAAGAACTTCCACATTTAAGTAGCAATCAAATTTCGCTAAAAAATATGGATTTTAAGGAACAGCATAACGGTCGTCAACTCAACAGAGTGGCCACGAAAGTCAACTGTTATACCATTAGCACGACGCATCTAACATTAGCTTGAGTTATATTGTTAAAGTCCTTGGAAAAGCTTTTGCTAAATTTACCATCTCTCATACAGACGGTGATACAATTCAATAAACCACATGGCCGTGGATCATATGGTTTTTAATTAAATTGTGAAGTTGCGGGAAATACATATATATTGTAAATAAAATGTATCTGGAATTTCCGTACAAACGTACCAACTTTCATATCCTACCTTTTCTTTTTTCTCTAAATTGAGGTTTTAAAGGTGTGCAGACAAAAGTTTGGATATATGATATAATTTCAGATTTTGAATTTTTAACAGTTGTTTGCCCATAGCGGCTAAATTAAGCATTCTAGGAGGCATGACCAACCCCATTATTTTTTCATTTCCAAACTTTTGGCCATATATCATATTCTTCTAAATTATGTTTTTAAATGTGGGTCCATACAAAAGTTAGGAAAAATGATAAAATTCAGACTTTCGCTCGCTTTCCATAATATTCGTGAAAGTTAACCTCGCGTTTTCTAGAAATAACTGTAAAATTGTGATTTTCCATATTTTTTAAAATAAAATTTGCATATATAAATTTATATGGTATAAGTAAACGATGGCTTTAAATTTGTCGGTGGTAATGCATCCATAGTATTGTCTGTGGCCATATGTTCATTGTTTCGGCTTTTGTCTGGAAGAATGCAATTTTATTAGCCAAAGATTGCCTTCTTCCAGGCAAAAAGCAAAAGAATGAACATATGAATATTGTCTGTGATATGGCTGCATTTGCCGCTCACATTATCATTGACATAAATGTTAGGTTTGAGTGAAAAGATTGCATGTATTTGGCATAAATGGTCGGTTATTCAGTCGAACGTATCATCTATGCAAATGATAATGTTAAATAAGTATGTTCTATATTTTGATTTTTTCGTAGAGGAATGCAATTTTATGTTAATTCCTTTGGTTTGTGTCCCAAAGAAGAAGATTGATCCATTTGGTTTGATTTTCGACTAATTTAGTACTTGCCATTTATCGGGGACACGAACCAAAAAATTACATATGGTTGCATATTTCCAGGCAAAGAGAAAAACAATCACACGCATACATTCCTCCCTACAGCATCATGTACGCTATACGTGTGCTCAATTCACACATACACTCCCATTGCATTTTTAAATTTCAAAGCTTAATTAAACTAATTTCTAATTAAATTAAAAAAAAAAAATAATTGCTGCAGGTAGAGGAAAAACTAATCTTTCGAATGGTGTAATTTTTATCCTGGTAAGTCCACCTGGTTTCCTGTAAAAGGGATAACAAAAAATCGTGTCGCCTATTTATATATAGATTATACTTGAAATAATTTTGTATATCTTTATTGGAATTTTCATTCTTCCTCTGATCGAATTTTCGCTTTTTTTGTCCTTTATAGATTTCACATATAACACCCCAGAGGTTTTCTGATCCACTCTGTTCAAGCGACTCACTTTCCTCCAAAATCTTCACTCGCAAGATATCTGGCTCTGGGAGGTCATCCCTGCTTTCAATAGCACAACGAAAATTTTCGTATGACGCGGGTAAACTGTAAAGTAGTAAAATTGTTAATAAGTCTTTATTCACTGTGATTTCCATTGCTTGAAGCTTATCCACCGCTTCAAAGTATTTCATGAGATGCTCTCTCACTTCATCGCCTTCGTTTAATTTGCTTAGAGTTAGCTGCTTCAATAACGTCGCTTTACGCGCGGGTCCTTTAGATGCATAAACCTCTTTCAGCTTTAACCAAACTTCTCGTGACGTAGTACAGCCTCTCACGTGTTGCAACTCTGATGGACTTATTGACAAAATTATATCCGCTTTTGCCTTCTGATCTCCCTCGATCCATGCCATTTCATCATCTGAGGGCGTAGTCTCATTCTCTTTTGATATTGGCTTTGGCCTCGTTCCACTAACATAACCCCATTCGTCAAATTTGACAAGCAATGCCTCTGCTTGCATGCACCAGGTATCATAATTATCCTTGTGCAGCAGTTCGATGCGCGTAGATCCGACAGTTGCGGTCATCTCTTCGTACGAAAAATTCCCGTTTTGTAGAAGCTCACAAAAATTAAAGGAAACCAATCCACTCGTACCGATGAGCACGTGCTACGGAGGTTATTATAGTCCTTAGATTTCTTACTTGTTATTTCAGCCAATTTCCAGTGTCTGGGCCCATAACCTTTGTTGGTAACAGACCGTGGTTAATTGGGAATTAGTAAGAACTATTTGGAACAACTTGTAAATTAAAACTTTATTCTTATACTCCAATTGACAATATCAAAATACGCTTTAGATTCTATATACAAAAGTCACACGTCTCCATGTTGAGGGTTCTAGATCGAATAAGTGACAGAACAGAGAGATGTGTAGAATTGACGTACACTGTCAACAATGGTGGGTTACACGTTGAACATATGTGTAGACGCATATAGTGTACACCCAAAGCCCACGTGAATTGAATATTTCCTACATTTTTCAATATATTATTTCGAATAAGGATTATGCAAAAACTTTTTGGGGGACTAAAAATCAGAAAGGACTCTTTAAGGCCTTAATATTAAAATCAATCCTTTCTGATAATTTCGCCATAGATTTGGATCGTAAATGTGACTGCGGTATGTCAAATTTTGAACTTTTTTCCAAATTATGCTGACCGTTGAGCAATATCTTATTAAATAATTTCATCAAATGCAAAAATGACAGCTCCAAATCTAACAACACCCGCAAAGCCAAAACCTTTAATTGCACTCATTTAATATCATTGTCACTACTCCGAATAAATTGTGATATTATTTATTTATTTGTTATTTTATTATTTATTTGAAATATCTCAAAATATTATTTATTTGATATATTTGAGTGTTATTTTAGTTTCAATTGTTATCATATTATGTTGCTACTTTGTTTTACTATTTTTTGTTGATTTATGTTTTAAAATTTATTTGTATATATATGTTATTAAAGCTTTTTTGGATTACATTTTGATATAAAGTTTTGATAAATGTATATTTTGTTTATGTATGAAAATCATGTTTTTATCAAATTATTTCATGTTTTAATAAATATATTTTTGCGTAAAATTTAATTTTGTTGTTATATTTTAGCAAATTTATATATATGTTCTTCCTTTATAAATGTACTGTACATAAAATTTAATCAATTAATTAAAAAAATTATCAAAATTAAAATTAAAATTATTGTAAATGTGATTGCGGAAAGGAATTGAAGAATGCATGTTGAAAGATCGAATCATCATTGGAATAGAAGACAAAAAATGGCACTATTATCCATTTTGGTGCGCCAACATCTAAAGATGCCATTGTGTAGATAATATGTAAAAAACAATAAAAATAATATTTTTAAACTCAAATTTGCTTTTATTTACCAGAAAATCGAGAAATAAATACCTCTATCATAACTTCAAATTTCGTATTTTTGGTTACAGTTTTTGGCGTAAACATGGATGTTCTGGTTCCTTATCAAGTTTGCGCATGCGCGTGGAATGAGTGCTAGTGGCGCTATCTAGTTTCCATTATTGCAACAAACGATGAACTTGCTGTGGTGTTTTCTCATGAAACATTTGTAGGAATGTCGCGAAACTTAAATTAGAATTAAGTTATAAACACAAAAATTCACGCACTGGCAGCGTTTTTTAATTATATAATTAAAATTTCACATTTTGTATTCAAGAACAAACGTTGTGAAATTAATTATGTTTTGTTATGTACATAATACTGTGTTGAAAGCAATAATGATTAATATATGACAAGTAATTTGTTCTAAATTGCTATTTCTGTTAAACTCTGGTTTACTATTTTATTCTGCTAAAACTTTAAGTAATTAAAACTCAATAATACCGCGTTTACACCGACCAAAATCTAGTTGATTTCGTGAGATGATTTGATAAATCTCCTCCCCCGTTTACACCGCCAGTGAGGAGATTTCGTTAGACACTTCGATATTTTTCATGTGAAATTGTAGTGTTTTGTGGTTCTGTTTTGCTTCATATCTATTACAAAACTATCTTGGACAATAGTCCATGCCTTCCCTTGCCTCGATTGATTCTTTTTTTATTAAATAAATTCAAAATTTTATATAAATTTTCAAAATCAAAAACCGCGCCACATAATGAAATTAAACAACGCGCACAAACTTTGAACTCACTTCGGATTTGAACTCACTTCGGATACGTCGAAAGAGTACTAAATTGTACTAAAGGACGTAAAATGGCAAATATAATCACCAGTAGATGGTGCCACTGAGGTGATTAAGTGTGGATTTCGAATTAATCTACTCCCGAGGAGATTTCGAAAATGTATGGTAAATCTTGGCGGTTTCAGCAAGATTTCGGGCTAAATCTTCTCAAGTCGCTTAATCTACTAGATTTCGGTCGGTGTGAACGCGGTATAATTAAGGAATACGAAAACCTGTTTCCATGATTTAAGAAAAGTGATGGGTTTACCAAAAAACGCCACAATTTAATGCAAGCAATTCATGAGAATGCAAGTAAAAATAAATGAAAATATAAAGTTTTGTTTAGTGTTATGGAATTCATTAGTAGAAAAATTGAACATGACAATAGCATGTGGTGAAAGAATTAGACAGTAGTTTTACTGTGAAAACTTTTTTAATTAGATTTAAATCTAGTGAGTTAATTTTTCCCCAAATTTAAATCGAGTTGGCTTACAAAATTTAAGTTTTAAAATTTGAATTTTGGTTAGTCAGTAAGTGACACTCAGATTGAGAATAAACATTAAATTTAGTTTTCTTTTAAAAAATAATAATAATTTGAATTATAATTAAGTTTAGTTTGTTAAAATTAAATATTATAATTAATAAATAAACTTATTTAATTAGTGATTTGATTTACGAAAGAAATCTTTGAGGTTCGTAGCAACCTGTCATTTGAGATGATTAAATTGCTACAAAATTGGTGACCTCGTTTTCAAGAACAGAATTTAAATCAAGCAAGGAGATAAAACAAGATTCAAGAAGATTCAAAATTCAAGTAAGAAAAGAGAAGAAAAGAAGAAAGAAGATTCAAAATTTGACCTTATCGCAGTGAGTACATTTTAAGTTCTACTATTGATTTAATAAATTATATAACCATATATGATATAATAATATTTTGATTTAATTAAATAATATTAAAATTTAATAATAAAAAGTGATTTCTAAAAATAAAACCCCGAAATAATAAAATAATAACTAGTAAATTAACAATAAATAATAATCTTAAAATAAATAATTAATAATCATGACGACTGAATAATCTAGTTTTTTGTTTGATAATAATAACTATTAATTAAAAAGTTTAAAAATAATTAAATTTTCAAGGCAGTGACTGGCTTTCTTTTTTTTATCAAAATATTTCATATCTATCCTTTGTCTTTTGTCCTTTCACTAATTTAATCATGCCTGGTAACGAAGAAAGTTGAGACAATGGAATAAACAATAGGAGAGAAATTGATAGAGTTGGATTACATCTCCCAACTTTCGTCCCTTATGATCCTGAACTCTGGTTTGCTTTTGCTGACAGAGCATTTGAAGCAGCAAATATTACAACTGAACAAACAAAATTTGCTCATTCCATTGCTCACTTAGGGATTCAAAATGGAGCAGAAATAAGGGACTTAGTTATGAATCCACCTACCGAAAACCCCTATTCTAAATTAAAAGAAGAAATTATAAAGAGAATTGGAACTTCTCAAACATCTAAAACCAGAAAATTATTAGAAGTTGAAATTATTGGAGATCTTAAACCATCTCAGTTCCTTAGAAGATTAAAGAACTAAGGAGGAACAGTAGTTAGTGAAGAAGTTGTTGGAACTATTTGGATGGCAAGACTTCCATCTCTTGCTCAGGCAATTTTAGCAGCTCACAAAGATCTTCCGTTAGATAAATTGGCAGAATTAGCTGATTCCATTTTGGAAACAACCAAACAAGAACAAACTAATTCGATTAATGAATTAAAACAACCTTTGGACATCGAAGGCATGTTAAACCTCAAATTTGCTCAATTAGGTTTACAAATGGCTGACTTTCAAAAAGAAATCAATTCAATAAAAGCAGAGCAAGATAATATTAGAAAACAAGAATATTTTTCTGAAAGACCTTCCAGAATATTGCCTAGCTACCGAGGAAGATCACGATCTCGTTCAAGATCTTTTTCCAGGCACAACGATACACCCAAGTCTGGGATTTGCTGGTACCATTGGAAATTTGGAACCGAATCTACTAAATGCAAACAGCCATGTACGTTTTCATCCAACATGGAAAACTAAAGAAGTTGTCGACTATGGCGGCAACCGACAACATTTCAACAACACGCCGCTTATTTGTCATAGATTTTAATTCAAAAAAGCAATATTTAATAGATTCTGGTGCAGATTTGAGTGTTTTTCCCCGAAAGTTAATGAGAGGACCACTCAAACGTACTTCGCTTGATTTAACTGCTGCAAATGGAGGTATTATAGGAACTTATGGTCCAACAGTAATAACTTTAAATTTTGGTTTAAGGAGAAATTTTCCTTGGAAATTCGTGGTAGCAGATATAGCAAAGCCAATAATTGGAGCAGATTTCATTGCTCATTTTGGTTTGCTTATTGATCTTAAGCATAAAAGATTAATAGATTCAGAAACTGGTTTGACAACTAAAGACAAGGTTATGATCACTAGCTTGTCAAATATTAAAAATATTTCAAATGACAACCTATCTCCTTTTCTGGAACTTTTAAAACAATATCCTGATATTACTCGTCCTGACGGTCGGAATCAAATGGTAAAACATAAAATCAAACATTACATCCGCACAACATCTGGACAACCAATAACCTGTAAACCAAGACGTTTAGCTCCAGAAAAATTGATAATTGCCAAAAAGGAATTTGAAGCAATGTTACAATTAGGAATTGCGAGACCTTCCTCTTCTTGTTGGGCTTCTCCATTACATATTGTTCCTAAGAAAAATAATGAATGGAGGCCTTGTGGGGACTATAGAGCCTTAAATGCAAGAACCATTCCTGATAGATATCCTGTGAGGCATATCCATGATTTTGCTCATAATCTCAGAAACAAAATTATCTTTTCAAAAATTGATTTAGTTAAGGCTTATAATCAAATTCCTGTTTCTGAAGAAGACATCTGTAAAACGGCAATCACAACTCCTTTCGGCTTATTCGAATTTCCGGTCATGAGTTTCGGACTTCGTAATGCAGCCCCAACTTTTCAACGTTTTATTGATGAAATACTTCGTGGTCTTGATTTTTGTTTCGCTTATCAAGACGATATTCTTGTTGCATCATTAAATAAAGATGAACACTTTAAACATTTACGAACAATCTTCAACAGATTTAACCAATATGGCTTAGTAATCAATGTGGCTAAATGTTTATTTGGGGTTGAAGAGTTATCTTTTCTTGGTTACCTAGTTTCAAGAGAAGGTATCAAACCAATGCCTGAAAAAGTAAAGATAATTTCGGATTATCCTCGTCCATCAACAGCTAAGGAATTGAGACGTTTTCTTGGTATGGTCAATTTTTATAGACCATGCATGCCTGGAATTGCAAAACAACAAGCTTCCTTAAACAATTTACTAACTGGTAATCTGAAAGGGAAGGCGAAAATTAATTGGAATGATTCAACAGAAGCTGATTTTGAAAAAATTAAAAGAAGTTTAGCTGAAGCAACAATGCTTGCTCATCCATCGAACGAAGCCCCTAGAACTTTAATCTGTGATGCATCAGATTTTGCAATTGGAGCAGTTCTCCAACAATTTGTGAAAGGTATTTGGGAACCATTAGGTTTTTTCTCAAAAAAGCTAAGTGAGCAAGAAATAAAATATAGTACATTTGATAGAGAACTTTTAGCTATCTTCAAATCAATAAAGCATTTTAGACATATGCTTGAAGGAAGAGACTTTATCATATTTACTGACCATAAGCCAATTACATTTGCTTTCCAGCAGAAATTGGATAAAACATCACCTAGGCAAGCAAGACAGTTAGACTATATTAGTCAATTTTCAACAGACATCAGACATATTTCTGGAAAAGATAATTTAGTTGCTGATACTATGTCAAGGATTGAAGCTATCAATGAACCAATAAATTATTCAGCACTAGCAAATGCTCAGTTAGGTGATGAAGAACTTCAAAATCTTCTCAATCATAATTCAACAGATTCTTCGCTCCAAATAAAGAAATTGTTGATACCTGGAACATCTGAACAGATTTACTGTGATATCTCAACTTCAAGAGCCATACCTTTTATTCCTAAACATTTTCGAAAAATGATCTTTAATTCCGTCCATCAGTTAGCTCATCCTGGAATTCGAAATACTGTCAAACTCATAACTGAACGTTATGTTTGGCTTTCGATCAAATCTGACTCAAGAAAATGGGCACAAGAGTGTTTACAATGCCAAAGATCAAAAGTAACGAGACATGTTTCGGCTAAATTAGGAACGTTTATTCCACCAACATCAAGATTTCAACACGTTCATATTGACATTATTGTTTTGCCACCTTGTGAAAATTTCAGAACCTGTCTCACTTGCATCGACAGATTTTCACGTTGGCCAGAGGTTTTCGCACTTCAAGGCCAAGATGCAGATACAGTTGCAAGGAACTTCTACAATGGATGGATTTGCAGATTCGGAACTCCATCTAGGGTGACTACAGATCAAGGACGTCAATTTGAGTCACACTTGTTTCAATCTTTGAATCGATTGACAGGTACAGCTCACTTTCGGACAACATCTTTCCATCCTCAGTCAAACGGAATAATTGAAAGATTTCACAGACAACTGAAAGAAGCCATAAGATGTCATCAAAATGATAGATGGACAGATATTTTACCGACAATTTTACTTGGTATAAGAGCAGCATGGAAAGAAGATTTAGGGACAACTTCTGCAGAATTATTATATGGCGAACCAATTCGTTTACCAAGTGAATTTCTTTTACATAATTCTGAAGATAATGACAATGTATCGAATTTCATTCGCGAGTTAAGACATCATTTTCAAAATCTTCGTCCTGCAACTGTCAAAGGACACTCCAATAAAAAACCCTTTGTATTTAAAGACCTATCAACTTGCAAGAATGTTTTTATCCGTCAAAAAGGAAAAAAGAGCTCGTTGCAAATGCCATATTACGGTCCTTTTGAGGTTATTAAACGAGAACAAAAGACTTTTGATATAAATGTTAAAGGAAAAATAATTAAAATATCAATAGATAGGTTAAAACCTGCATATATTTGCATCGATAGTGTATATGAAACAACTTTGGCTAATAAAGAAAATAAGAAACAATTTAACACAAAAAAGTTTAACAAGTCTTTTAAAAAAGTAAGATTTATAATATAATAATTAAATTAAAATAATAATAATAATAACAATTACAATAATAATGCTAATAATAAATTGAAGTGTTATCACATAATAATTTAATAATAAAGATATTAATATTTCAATCAATAGTTGTAACTTTTAATGTACGAAAAATGATCCCAAGATAGTCAAGACTTATATCGTGTAAAACACTGGAAGGGGAGTAATGTGGTGAAAGAATTAGACCGTAGTTTTACTGTGAAAACTTTTTTAATTAGATTTAAATCTAGTGAGTTAATTTTTCCCCAAATTTAAATCGAGTTGGCTTACAAAATTTAAGTTTTAAAATTTGAATTTTGGTTAGTCAGTAAGTGACACTCAGATTGAGAATAAACATTAAATTTCGTTTTCTTTTAAAAAATAATAATAATTTGAATTATAATTAAGTTTAGTTTGTTAAAATTAAATATTAAAATTAATAAATAAACTTATTTAATTAGTGATTTGATTTACGAAAGAAATCTTTGAGGTTCGTAGCAACCTGTCATTTGAGATGATTAAATTGCTACATAGCATGAGGAAGAAATTCCTTATTTCTAAATAAAAATCAAATATAAGACTGATTTTAATTTAATTACAACAGCTTTAATTGTGTATAGCCCACTCAAATAACACTTTCATATAATTTTCAAACTTTTGTAAAAGCTGTTTTTGTACGTGTCGTCCTAATTATTCTCTTCAAACAATCATTACTTTATGTAATTTATATCATACTTTTTCATAAACTTCGTGATAATCATCATTGATTGAATTTTAAACATAATCCTGCAACCATCAATGCGCTTTAAATATCAAAAATATCAACTATAACTATAATAAGAACGCAAAATACTCAAAATAAGTAATAATCAACCAAAGATTTTCGAATATGGGAATAGACCTAGTGTTACTTACAATTCCTAATATTTTCAGCACCATGGACATTGAGATTGTCACACATGGGGATGGTTCCTACATGCCACCCCCAAATTTATGAAACTCGCATGATGGTCTCATTTGACCCCATTAGTACAAATTCATCACACGTACAATTTAATGTTACGCACATAATATAAAGTTTTTTTGCCAGTTTTTCAGGAAACAAAAACGAATATAAGAATAAAAATTGTGAGGAATCCTCTGTGCATTTGTGTAAGTCATTTGCATCTTTTTGCATGAAGTGCATGATTTGTATCAGAATTCGGTTTTGATTTGAAAGTTCTTTCGTTTTACTTTAGAAAATGTGCGTTATACTTTCTGTTCGAAAATTGGTGAAAGGCGACAAATTGCCTCACAGAATAAATTGAAAATTAAATGTTTTGAAACGGAATAATAATATAATAATATCTAAGACTAGCTGAACCGTGCCCACTCCGTTCGGCGATACCTAAACATATATACTTGTGATGAAATTATGAGTGTGGTCCGGTTAGTACTGAGTTCTATGATTTATTTCCTGATTGCCAAAAGGAGGGTTACATTTTGACTGAATATATATGTATGTATTTGCATGCCAATTTCGCTAAATAACCGGGTTTCAAATGAGTGAATGAAATGATTATGATTGAAAAAATTATGTTTATTTTAATTGTTCAAGACTTCTCTGTATACTGTATTAGATGGAATGTTATTATTTGGTACCAAAATGTATTGTCTTTCAGGAGCTCCAACCCGAGATAACCCAACATATAACTGCCCATGGGAAAAACACTGCTTTCTCAAGTCGATGCCCACCAGAGAGAATGTTTGTTCCTGGGACTTATTAATAGTGATGGCAAAAGAGATCTTGACCGGATACTGTAGCCTTTTAAACGGTATGGGTAAATCCGTCGGAATCATGGGTATCCGCGGAATATAAGCCAGTTGTCCCACTGTTCGCCCTGTGAGAATGGTCGCCACGATTATATTCTCCCGCAACTCTTTTATAAGCAACCTTGTGCCATTACAAATGTTAGGAGGGCTCAAGTTTCTAAATAGCATGATAGGAATGCCAACTTTTAACATAAGGTCGTGAGGAGGTAACCCAGAAGGGCTCAAAGAATTTAAAAATTCCAGAGGGTAGTGCACTGTATCCTCAATATTACACACCGTGTCAATGGACTTATAGTGTTTGACTTGACCGGGAATTTTCTCTAAAATCAGTTTATTTATCTCATTCACTGTATCGTTTCTGGGTGACACTATTGCCCTAGAACAATGCCAATGATAATCTCTTTCCAATAAACTTTCAAGGCCGGGATATATTGCGTCTATCAGATGTTCTAACTTATGTAATATGTGACCTAATCTATCGTCAAGTTTAATGTCATCGCTAGTTCTGTTGGTGTTAGGAAAGCTAATTTTTCTTTCTCCAAGATTCAGTAGTTGATGCGGAAGGTCGTTGTCGTAGTTGTCGCTCAAATGGGCTCTCATGTTTGTTCGTAAATTGAGAGTTTCAACGGAACTCCATAAGTAAGACGATTTTAAGCATGCCCTGATGACATCGGCGCGTGTTCCTTTTGTTATTACAGGCAGTGTTTGCCGAAAATCGCCCGCAAAAACAAAAGTAACACCACCCATAACAGCATTTGAGTTTCTGAGGTCTTTGAGCGTTCGGTTCACTGCTTCAACATGAGCTCTATGACTCATGGTACATTCGTCCCATATAATTAAAGATGTCTCTTGTAAAAGTTTTGCGAGCTTTTCATTTTTACGAATTGAACATACTGACTGTTGTTCCAATGATACTTTCAGTGCTAGCTTAAAGGTGGTGTGTGCTGTTTTGCCATCATTTATTAGAGTTGCGGCAATCCCTGAAGAGGCAACGGCTAGCCCAGTTTTTCCGGATTGTCTTACTTTTGCGAATACCAAATTTGTGAGGAACGTTTTTCCAGTAGGGTAGAGGCACCAGTACTCGGACAGCGCCGGTACTCGGACACTTTTTTATTTATTGCCCGATATTAAGGAAAATTTTATGTTCCCATTGAAGATTTCATTTCGATTATCCTTAATTACCTGTGTTTTACCATAATTAGCAGTTCTAGGCATGTAGGTTTAAGAGTATGACTGTTAAAAAATATTTTCTATCTCGTGTTCCACCTCAAAGGAGTCATTGAGAAAATTTCTAGAAATTTGTTAACCGTTGGTCAAACTTTTGAAAGTCTGTAAAAAGTATATTTTGACATTTAGGTGTGAATTTTTTAATACAGTAGGTACATCATGAGTAGATATTTCATTAAGAACAAAAAAATTGATTATTTTGGTTACTAATATTATTTTTGTGAAGTGTCCGGTAACTGAAATATATTTTCGACTAAGTTTTTAGTACCCGTACAGTGGTGTCCGAGTACTGAATTTGTTGAATTTGTGTGAATTTTAGTTTTCGGACACTTGAAAAAATTGGTTTTGTTTAGTTTTTTTTTTTTTCTTATTTATCAATAATAATAATAAATCATAAGGAATGTTACTAAAAATTGAAATAGACATTTCTATTTGAAGTTGTCGGGAAATTCGTCCTACAAAATCGGGTGTCCGAGTACTAGAATGATTTGTCCGACTACTGAATTTCGGGTCCGAGTTCTGGCGAATCTGTGCAACATGATTTCGATTTCTGGACACTTGAAAGAATTAGCTTTTTTTATAGTTTTTATTCATTAATATAAATGATGATAATAATAATAAATGATAATAAATCATAATAAATGTTACTGTAAATTGAAATAAAGATTTTTGTTTCATATTGTCCGAAAATTCGTCTTACAAAATCGGGTGTCCGAGTACTAGAATGATTTGTCCGACTACTGAATTTCGTGTCCGAGTGCTGACGCTAAATGGACTTTTTTATAAAATGTTTATTACCTCAAAAGTGACAATTTGCAATAGAAAATTGTCTCAGCTAAATGAAAGAGGATCGGACAATTGGTATATACAAGTCCACATATCGTTTTTATGTTTTATGTTGGAAAAATTCTATTAGTTTCAATCCAGAAAAAATGTTAACTGTCCGAGTACTAGTGCCTCTACCCTACCTCCTGTTGCGTCAAGAGAAAATATTTTACCCCTGTTGTTTAGCACACTGTAAATCATTGCATCAAAAGCTTTTCTTTGGTGTCTAACTAATTTCAGTAAATTTTCATTAATAAAAACTGACAACTCATTGTTATCGTACGCACGTGTCAGTATTACATCCGATGCATGGTTATGAGACCGAATTGGAGAAGGTAAACCAAAATCACTTAAGGTTTTCTCATTTAGTTCTAAGAGTTTATTTTCTATTTGTAATAGACCTTCACTGCAGATGTCATCATTATAGGGTAAAGTGGAGTCCTGATTTTGCTGTCGTATTCTATATCTTATGTCGTCACATAAATTGTCTTTGAAGTTTTCCCACAGTTTGAGTGGTTCAGATGGGTAACAAAATAATAATATCTTCACAAACAACTCCCTCAGGTTCAAAGGACATTGAGAGATCGATGCTTCTCTCAAAGTGTTTTCCCATTGGTTATCGTTTTCTTACAAACCCCTCTCACGGCAAGCAGCTGGGTATGTTTCTTTGACAACTCCGTTCACAGTTTTTAGGTGCCGGAATGAGGTGGGACCACGTACGTGGTGAAGCAAAACTCTGAGATAGAAACACTCTGACTGAGAAGGATGGACACTGTATACTCTTCCCAAAGCCGGATCTTTCTTTATTCCGGGATGCCCAGCGACATCTTCTCCGTGTTTTCTTCTGGAAAATTTGTTATGAGCCCAAGTATAATAGTGGGGAACTTCGTGATAATGTAATGCTTTTGCAAAGTTGTCGGAATTGCACAAATAAAGGTATGCAGTCAGAGTTGTTTTTGGTGGATTTTCCACTATTCTTTGCACATTGTCCGGGAAAAAGTATACTCTTTGGCCGTTTTCTAAATGTACGGCTAACTGCACTAACGTAGGGTGTCTGCCATGTATAGGAAATTCCAACATTCTTCATACCGCTTCCGACGTACTTATGTACCGTCCGTTTAAATAATTTTCGACTTCATCATGAGCATTTCTTACACTAAACGTAGCCTGATCCGACCCTTTGTTTATATACTTACAAATGTATTTTATAGCTTGAACAGAATGCCAGTATTCCACGTTTATGTGGGCGTTAAAAGTTCGACAGAGAATTGGAGAGTACGGGACGATCCATCTTTTGCCTATAGTAACATTCCTTCCACGAATACTCATAGTAGCTACCTGACCGCCGTTATCAACGTCTCGGCGTCGATAAACAGGATACCCATCTTCCCCGGTTTGGGTATCAGTGACAAAACGGCGTGGATATTTTTTTGAGCATATGCCATTTTTCATACACGGTGATGTTGGATTTTGTTCCCCACATGGCCCGTGAACCATGTTCTTGGTCACAATGTCAAACAACGCTGGATCATTATCTTTATCGGGTAGCTCAGCAACTATAACCTTGTCAATTTCGTCAGGTTGTATTTTATTTTCTAGCCAAAACAAAATGTGACAGTGTGGTATGCCCCGTTTTTGCCACTCGACACTGGCCATATGACATTTGACTTTTCCGAAAATTTCTTCTTTTGTAAATAGTTTAATAAATTTGTTCATTTTTAAATGAAAGGCCCTTGCTATAATGTCATGTCGGTCGCAAACTCATTGTCCAGAAAAAAGCTCTTGTTTTATTTCTTCCCACTTGGTGTTGCAAGTGATAGTAACAAATAAGTCAGGCCTTCCGTCATTTCGCACGTATGTCATAGCATCTTGCGTTTTTTCATGCATGTATTGCGGCGACCCCGTGAAAGATGAGGGCAAGATAACGAGTTGACCAATATTTGCAGCATTTACATTAGCATCCCTATTTAAAGAATCTCTTAAATGTATATAATCGTCAGCTCTTAGCTTTTGTTGGTTTCGGGATATAAAATTCAATCTTTCCGATATCTTTTTAACCATCATGTCAACGCAGTATTGACTGAATAAATCTCGGTAATCATGTAAAGTATTGAAACTGTTATCTTTAACCATTAGTCTGTATACTAGAACTGCATACAGGAAACTGTTTTGTTTTGTGCTGAACCTTGTTGCTGTATAGTCAGATAATAGCCATATTCTCCTTTCACAAATATCAAAGGATACTGCAGGGGATCTTAAGCGCGATGCAATTCGGACACTCCTTTAACCTGGCCATCTTCACAATGCAGAATTATATCTCTGGGTCCTTTGTCTTCATCTACTAACAGGACGGCAACTTCGTTTGTTGTAGGGGAATTGTATCTTCCTCGATGTTGATTTTGTGGTGTGCGATCGGCGTGAATTATTAATTTTACGTTGTCCGAGCAAGCGTTGTTTTCTAAACTGTTTCTGAAACTGCGTATGTATTCGTCATGGCTATTTAATACGGTCTGTAACTCATAGATCAAATCGGTTTTTAAAGTGGGGCCCATGTTTGATCGCAAGGAAAGTTGATCCGCATCAGAATTGAATGATAAATTTGACCCTCTATCTTAAAAGTAGGCATAAGGTTTCCTTCGCCAATTTCTTTGGCACCGAACGACGTCATTTGACATAGTGTATTATATTTACGTATATTGTTTAAAAAATGCGTAGAATACGGATGATCACTTGTCAAGAGACTTTTGACAGGTTGTGGTGGCTCTTCAATATCAGGGAGGATCACTTTACCTGCAGCACAACACATACCATTTCGTTTCGATCGATCGTTTTTTCCGACTTAATTTGCAAATCCGACTACCAAGATAAAGTCTTGAAAAAAAAAATCAAAAAATAAATATAAAAAAATACCCTATGACACTCACAAATAATGTAGCTTTCTATTGGTAAAAGAATTTTAAAAATCGGTTCAGTAGATCCAGAGATTACCCCCTACAACCTCACAAACTTTACCTCTTTATTAATAATATAGATAATGGCAAGAGTACAGTTAGTTAGGTCTCGGACGGCGCGCACTTAATCGACATGAAACCTGTACAAATATAATCTATATTTAAAAATAAAAATTAGATACTTAAAGGAAAAATCCTCGATTTTGCCTCGTTTTCGATATTTTTATGATTTTACGTGAACGTGTTTTTTCGGGTTTTCATAAAATTCACGCATCCTACTGCAACAAAGTATTGAAATTACAAATCAATACTCCAGAATAAACAATTAATATTATATGCAAAAACTCATAGTTCGATCTAACTTTCGATATTTTCGTATTTTAAATATAATTCGAATTAACATTAAAATTGACATGAATGGGGTGGTTGCGTCATGTTGGTGTCACGAACGATGTTAGCCACCTATGTGTAAAAATCTAACCTTGTGTGTCGAGACGTCATTCACATACATATGTTCGGCTACGTTCGTTTTTAAATTTTATATAATAATGTTTATAATAAAATAAATGTGTATATTATTAAATGGAAATGTTGCTAAATGTATACGTTCAACTGTCAGAAAATAAATATATGTATATATATTAAGGGTATTCATTTCACTTCGTAAGTTCGAAAACGTCGTAAATCGTAAATGTCGTAAATGTCGTAAACATAATGGATGTGAACACCCTAAACTGTTTTCTTCGTAAATTTTGTAAATATATGTCATATTTTATGTCATTTGTCATTTCAAAATTAAAATGTTTTATTTAATTAACTTTTTTGAATTAACACAATTCCCAAAACGATTGAAAAGCAGAAAAAATTTAAAATTCATACACGACGAAGCTGTTTGCGAGCTTTTAATTTTGGATCAAATAAGTAAAATCATCTAGTTTTAACTTATAATTTTTAATTATGTATTTTTAATATAAATAACTTAATTACTACAAAAATATATTTAAATAATAATAAGAATCTATTCACAAACTGACATCTGACAGCAAATACGAAATACGAAATACGACAAAAACGACACTATTTACCGTCGTAAAGTTTACGAAATTTCGTATGCTTTTTTGTATGGGAAGAAATACGAAATTTCGTAAACTTTACGAAATACGACGTTTACGACAAATACGAAGAGTTTACGAAGTGAAATGAATACCCTTATTATGAGAACATTATTCAATTTGTATAATTTTTGGAAATATTTATACGAAGAAAACCCTTCAATTGCTTGCGTTTTATGATTTTTGAATTGATAATTTTTCTGTTAATACATTTTAGTCGAAATTTTTGCATTCATTGCTATTTTCCATATTATAAGAGAGTCGTATAGAGGCGCCTACAGACGATCATAGAAAAATACATCATATCTATGACATATTGATGAACTGTACACACACGTTTTTGAAACAGGACGAAAAATAAGATGACGAAAAATATGATCGTCTGTACGCACCTTAATCACATTGATGGAACGAACTGAAAGGAAGGGACGTTTTTACGGCTTGTCGGAAAGTTAAGAAAAACTGATTGATGACCTTAAAGACATTCAAAATTTGTACGGTAAGATGAAGTTTAATCTGGTGAAAAACTTACGTCAATAAATTGTTCATTTTAGATTGTCAACAAAATGGCGTTAGCTGCTACCAGCTATTGAAAATAGAGAAAACTTAGTTTATGCACTAATAACAAGTGGTGGTGAAACGCTAGTGGCGGAAATACTAATGCTATGTGAACTAATATGTCTTTTTGTTTCAATTGTCCAGGAAAAGGTAACAAGAGCACCAGTCAGTATTGTAATTTACATATAGTTTGAGTATCTTTGTTTTAGGTCAGTGCAATGGCGCTTTTTGCTTTGAATTTTAATTTCCTTGTTGAGCAGTGCACAACATGGAAAAGACGGTGAAGAACAAACAAATCTTAATATATAGCTGCTATTGAAAAAGCTTAAATAATAGTATGTAGTAGCGTAATAGAGGCAAAAAGAACTCTGAAAAAAAATGGTTAAGCCCCACCGTCCACTGAGGCGTAGCGTAATAGATGCTTCTTACGCTTTGTATGCTTCTAGTATGCTTGGCGTACGATTCGATGCAGCGCCATCGTATTTTAATGGGCATGTCTCCACTAAGGCGTACGGGGTTCGGACTCGCAGCTGCATGAAATCGGCATGCAGTTTGGCGTACGACATGCTGGCACCTAGGCGTCAGTTTACGTTCGTCTTTTGTGCAAACATGACAAATTCGATGGTAAATTTTGTAGAGTTTATTGAAAAATACCCGTGTTTATACAATAACACGTGCTCAGAATACTCCAGAAGAGATCTGATTGAAAAAGCATGGCGTGAAGTGGCGTTATAAGTAAAATGGACAGGTAAGTGATTTAAATTCATTAAATTTATTATTATTATTACTCATGGATCATGTAGTTCCACTGCCAGGGCAAGGCTACATTTGGCTGTAGAAAGTAGTTGGCAAGGTAATTCCGCACGCTAGCAGGACTGTTTAGGCTATTTGTTGCTGGTATTATGTTCGGCCTATTTCCTCCTGTTGAACAGTCTGCAGAATCTGTATTTGGTGTGTAGGATATTCCATCGTTTCTTCTAATATTGTTGTGAAGTACGCATGCACACTTCACAATTGAGACGATAGTTTCGTATCTACGGCAACCGATTAACTTTAGAAGTACTTGGAACTTCTGTTTTAACGTTCCAAATACACATTCTATGCTCTTACGACCTCGGCTCAGTCTATAATTAAATATTCTCTTCGTATTTTCTAAATTTCTTGAGCTATACGGTCTCATCAAATTCCTTCTGAGTGGAAAAGCATTGTCACCAACAAAATAAAACGGAAATTCGTTGTCAGTTTCGTCGTAAGGTAGCTTTGCTTTAGAAGGGATATTCAAACCTTCTCTTCCTAACCACTGTCCTAATGCAGAAACACGGAAGACACCTCCATCACTTTTTCTTCCAGGAAATGCACACTCTAAGCTGCTAAAGTACCCATCTGCATCACAGCATCCTAATAAAATAATAGTGTGATATCCTTTATAATTATAGTTTGCAGATCCTGTGTTAGGAAATTTCTGGATCCTAATATGCGTGCCATCAATTGACCCCAAGCAATGTGGGAGATTCCAAAGTTCAAAATATCTTTGTGCTATTTTGATCCCATCATCTGTAGTAGGTACAGGGATGTAAACATTTGTTAGAAGTTTAAAACCTTCGCCTAGTGGTTCGTCGGCCAAACAGCGAAAACAATATTATTGAATATTACCATCTACTTCATACAAAGCAGCTAAAAATAAAAACAAGAGGGCACATAATGAAGTAGATCAAGCTTTTGTTAATCAAGCTTAAAAGAAAAAAAAGAGCTACTACTACTACACCGGATCATAGAAAAATGTTTTTGCTTAGTATGTTTCCGGAAGTTAACAAACTAACCGATAGCCAGATGCGTCAGTTCAAAATTAAAACACTTTTGTTGCTTGATGATATTTTGAGCCAGCCGTTAAAAGTAGAAAACACTAATTTTACCGAACTATCAAATATAACTATTTTGTCACCAATTTCATCATATCTATCTACACCGTCCACGGCTGAATCTGATTTTGGAGAACTAAATACACTTAATTAATGAAAGGTGTTAGAGTTGAATTACTACTTGTTACTTATTGAATTACTAGTTTTTACTTATTGAATTATTAATTGTTATCGATCTGAAATAAATGATATATTGTACGTTTATAATGTCTTGTATTTTACTCACCTCAGAGTTATCAAAATTCTTTCCTAAGGATTAACACAGCAACGCATATGTGTGTCCTTTTTCTGGATCAAAGGCGCAATTAAGCTCACTTAATGTGAGTTTTGAGTTTAATTTGAGTGAGTGTATGATTTAGTGAATTTTTTTGAGGAGAGAAGAAATTCAAGTGCATAGCCACTGAATATGTCTTTCATAATATATAAATATATTTGGGATATACATAGTTAGTTAGAACAAATGGAATAAAAAAGAACTAGGGTAGAGGCACTAGAACTCGGACAGTTAACGTTTTTTCTGGATTGAAACTAATGGAATTTTTCCAACATAAGGCATAAAACAAAATGTGTTACTTGTCTATAAGCATCCTCTTTCATTTAGCTGAGACAATTTTCTATTGCAAATTGTCACTTTTGAGGTAATTACCATTTTATATAAAAGTCCATTTTTCGTCAGAACTCGGACACGAAATTCAGAAGTCGGACAAGTCGATCTAGTACTCGGACACCCGATTTTGTAAGACGAATTTTGGACAATGTGAACCAAAAATCTTTATTTCAATTTACAGTAACACTTATTATGAATTATTATTATGATCATCATTGATGTTGATGAATAAAAACTATAAGAAAAGCTAATTTTTTCAAGTGTCCGAAAATCAAAACTCCACACCGAATCAAGTTGCTTAGATTCACTAGAACTCGGACCCGAAATTCAGTAGTCGGACAAGTCGATCTATTACTCGGACAGCCGATTTTGTAGGACGAATTTCCCGACAACTTCAAATAGAAATGTCTATTTCAATTTTTAGTAACATTCCTTATGATTTATTATTATTATTTATAAATAAGAAAAAAAAAAACTAAACAAAACCAATTTTTTCAAGTGTCCGGAAACTAAAATTCACACAAATTCAACAAATTCAGTACTCGGACACCACTGTACGGGTACTAAAAACTTAGTCGAAAATATATTTCAGTTACCGGACACTTCACAAAAATAATATTAGTAACCAAAATAATCAATTTTTTTTTTTTAATGAAATATCTACTCATGATGTACCTACTGTATTAAAAAATTCACACCTAAATGTCAAAATATACTTTTTACAGACTTTCAAATGTTTGACCAACGGTTAACAAATTTCTAGAAATTTTCTCAATGACTCCTTTGAGGTGGAACACGAGATAGAAAATATTTTTTAACAGTCATACTTTTAAACCTACATGAATAGAACCGCTAATTATGGTAAAACACAGGTAATTAAGGATAATCGAAATGAAATCTTCAATGGGAACATAAAATTTTCCTTAACATCGGGCAATAAATAAAAAAGTGTCCGAGTACCGGCGCTGTCCGAGTACTGGTGCCTCTACCCTACCTACTTATTATTTTCCATGCTATCTACTAACACATATATTTCCTTATCCCTCAAACCCTGCTGATGAGATTTCCTGGTGTGGGATTCCGCTCAGGACGAGTAAAAATGATATAGTGAGCCGTGCCTCAGTGCTACAAGTTGGGATTCCACCTGATTAGAGACAGTGTAAAGTGAGTTTCTCATAACCACACACGGGGTTTTGGTGGGATTCCACCGTATTTGGTTGACAATGTTGATTTGGAACGCTCATGGTGAGGCTCCATACCCGTCCTCTGGCAGCGGATCTGCTTCTTACATTATTGGCCGGTGGCTGACACTTCGTGTCCAATGTTAGGATTAAGTAACTGCCAGTAATCTGACTCACATGCAAATCAGTATTTCTTCTTTATGTTGGGGACTTGTCTCATAGGCCTTTTAATCTTTTATGTTTAAGGAAGTCGAATTGGATCACCATCGAATATTTGGTTTCTACATCCCAGATGATACAACATTATATGTGTGCAGGTGTGAAATCATAAGTTTTTATGTATTTTAATTTGATGTATTACATGATAAAATTTAAATTTAGGAATTAAATTAAGTTAAACCGGAATGAACTTTTCATTTAACATTTCCAGCCAATATCGTGTAAAAGTGACACTTCACTCACACAAAGAAGTTTTTACAGTTTGACGTTGGCATGTTCGAGCCAGGCATAAAAAAAATCAAAAAATAAGTGAATTTTTAAATCAATCTGTAATTACTTACCAGTCGAAAACCACATAAATACCGATGTTTTCAACATACGAAAAACATTTATTTGGCTTTCTGGCCTTATGATATCACAAAACATCGTCAAACTTTAAAACCACGGAAATAAAAAACTCCCCATTCATTCCGTCACTAACATATTACAACCTCATCTCACGGCAGCCAAGCGGATCTGAACTCCTATGGGTTGGTAAATTGTGCCTAATTAAAGAAAACTGGTGTAGAATAATTACGCTTTTGGTCAATTAGGTTTCGTGGTAGTTAAAAATATGACAAAGGAAATATTTCCATCAGTGAACCCTATAAATGTAAATTTTTTGATATTTTGTTCGATATAATATAGACAGTTAAACGGTCCCGACGGTTCTTTTATTGCGTAATCGCATTTGACAAGAATTTGATGTGCATTGATTCACTCAGTTTTGATATGAGCGTCCTCCTTAAATTGCACCTCACTTTTCTCCTCCAAAGAATTAACATCCGAACTTTTAAATTCTTGATCAGGAATCCACATACCAGAGGCGATACACCGCTTCATATGGTATTTTGCATCATTTTCCGGCATAGAGGAGATAGTTGATTGAAGAAGTTCAATGTCACGTGTTTCAAAACATTTCTTTAACACCTACAAATACAATGATTATTGGCTAAATAATTTAAATAAGGGTAGTGTTTACATCGGGTAATGAAGCAAAAACTTCAACCGGGTCCAGCCCACCTGGACCCAATCGCGCCTTTCGATCCTCTTCAATTTCCTCATTTATAGCTTCTTCAATCTTTTCTCGGGCTCTATTTTCTATTCGTTGTATAAAAGCTTGAATATCACTTTGAAACTGCTGCTTGTATTCAACGACAGCATCTTGTATTTTAGTAAAAAAGGAAGCAACACAAGCCCGAGGATCAATGTCTAATTGCTTTGCTGATTCCAAAATATATTGCATGCATATGCATTGATGAGCAACATGATGCATTAATTCATGCTTTTTTTCGATCTCTAAATTGATGCACCATATCACGAGATAATTTGTGGCATCATCGCAGACTAATTGTGGATTTTGTAACAGATAACTTTTGGAGTCTTCATATTTCTGCAACATACCGAATTTTTTAATTATATTCTCATTTTGCTTCACATAAATTTGCATTCGTTTTTCTTTCTCTTCTACAGTTATATTTTCCATTTTTTTTGAGTCTGAAGGCTTGTTAAGTACAATTTTATCGAATCCAGGTTTGCTAATAGTGTCTACATTCCATGGCGTTTTACGTTCTCGTTTTCTAAATTCCTCTTCTTTTTCGTCAAATGCTCTGGATTTGGATTCCATTTCCGCAATACTCTTCTAATTTTTGCCGAAAGTAAAATTGAAATGATTTTGATTTGCAGAATGATTTATTTCAACATCACACCTTCAATTCATCTCCACAGAACCCTGCAAGTTTCAATTGTTCTCTCATTTCGATCAGTTTCTTGTGATGGGCCAATTTTTCCGCTTCGAACTTCTCCCAATCCTTCTTTGCCTGCTCCATACGCTCCAAACGAGCTTGGTGACGCCATCGAAAAAGTGAGGGTGTATCAATATTTGGGTGTGTGTCATCTTCGTCGTCTGATATCTATTGGAACATAAGCAACCGTATGATCAAGTTTATATATTGGGTAGAGTACACTTTAAATAATTTTTTGTTAGTGGTTTTTTTTCAAAACAAAGCACATATTTAGGTAGATGTGATTATTATCTATATGTTTAGGGGCGGAAAACCCTTGTTTCACAAAACACTAAAATTTCAATTTTATTCCGCGAGACTTTCATACAAAAATTTGACATTTGTCAAAGTTCTAGTACAAATCATACACATCTGCCTTTTACAAAAGATGCGGGGAGGTGCGGGGGGTCAAAAATTTTCCGCTACTAAAAATGCACAGAATAGTCTAATATATGTAAATAAAAAAGAATTTGTGAAAAAAAACCACTAATAAAAAATTAGTTAATGTGTACTCTACCCTATATATTTATTTGGGAAAAACTTTGGGGTAGATTACACTTTAACTAATTGTTTGTTAGTGGTTTGTTTTAAAAAAAGCACATATTTAGGTAGATGTGGTTATTAGCCGTGTTTTATTATGCACAACGTAGTAGACTTTTTGAATGCATTCCAACACGTGATCCGGATAGCTACCAAGATCACGTGTTGTTGTTGGAATACATTTAAAAAATCTATTACGTTCGTGATCCATATAGATCTTGTTCATAATAAAACGCGGCTATTATCTTTAAAGTTTCAAAATTGTCATCTGTTTGACAATCGGTAATACAACTCCAGGCCAAACTGTATTCTCTACCACCTTTAGACGTATATAGACTTTAGCCAACACACGCTTATGAGTTAATGGTGAACTAAGCCTTACCTCTATATCTTTCCACTTGCTATAGTCCACCATTTCTGCAGCGAACTCGGCCTTGCATTAAGTTGAAAATTTTATTGTAATATATATAAACCTCGACTCATAAACACCATAAAGTTTCAACCGTGGAAATAATTAAAAAGGAATGGTCAAAAACGAGTTCTTCGCTTTTAAACTATTGATCAGGAAAAGAATTGAATTATTACTAACAGGAAGGTAAAAACTAGAGAAAAGTTCAAATCTACGAAGAAATGAATAAGGAAACGAAAATAAATATCAAAAGTGAAGGAAATTCTGTAAATTTGGTATATTAGTGTTGGTTTGAAAATCAAAACAAAAAACATGGCCGTAAAATTTTTCGATTCGTCTACTTTTCAAATTTATTTTTATATAAGTCACATTTTAGACAATAACACTTATATAATTTATATTAAATTTTATCTTTACACAAGATATATAGTTCTAAAAATAATTTCACGATTATTACCATGTCCCTTTCCCAGGATTAAATGAAATAATTTTCCAATCACTCACTATATTTTATGTTATAAGATATTTTACAGAAAATATTACAATGACACACACATTAATTACATGATTAGTAAATTTTAAATCTATTTCACTCAAAGTCCCGGCAGTTTTTATTCTGAAACTTGTAATTTTCGAAAAAATATCTCGACGCAACTGTCGAAAACCTTCGGGGTATGAATTTGTCGTAAACAAGTTTGACGCTATGTGTCCCAAACAACTTTCGACTTTGACACTGCAGATCCCCAGTCTTTGTCGTATATAAGCAATCGAGGGAGGTGAGCAAAACGGCCGAGGAAGGTACTGTTCCTCACTCACGGATACTGTACATGTGTACATTTTCGTTTCCTTATTTATTTTTTCGTAGGTTCAAATTAAGATTGTGTGTTAAACTTAGATCATAGAGAACAGGATAAGACATCATATCTAAAAATCATATACATACAGAGCCACAGCAGCGGCATGGAAGTGCTTGCGAATTAATGGTGAACTAAGCCTTTATGTTTAGCCGTAAACCTCCAGTTCATTTTTTTTAAATTTCGTTTGATTTAATACGCGCAGCTTTTTAAGCTTGGGTCACATTTTCCATTTAACATTTTCAGCTAGCATGGGAGCCAACTGGTGTACGAATATTGCACTAAATGCTTGGCGTTATCAAATAAAAATCTATGTTGGTATATAACAGCATGTAAATAAGAACTGTAAAAACGCAGCGAAATTCATTAAATTTTACAGTTTTTTTCTGGAAAAAAGTAATAATAGTTGCGTTTCTTTCGCTGCTCTACTCATGAGCAGATCAACTTTTACATGAGGAACAACAACAATTTGTGAGCAATCCTGTTCACGTCTTAAAATGTTGATCGGGACTGTATATTTTGTTTTCAGGGTTGGAAGAACTGACGATGTGAATGAAAAATCTGTGGACTTAATTGTCAGAGAACAAATTGTCACTTCTCAAACAAAAACAATGGAACACGACCATACGTAATTGCTTAGTTTTGCTTTTTTTTATATATTTAATACTTTTACTTACTTATAAAATGATTAAATTTCAACTTATTTGCATGAATTGATTTGTGTTCGTTTTGTCTTCTCCTTTTGGTTTTGTTTGTGTTTTATTTTAAGCATGAAGATACACTGGACAGTTGCTGAGACCATAACATTTTTGACAGCAAACTGGCGAGAAAAGTGGAGTTCCGCGACATACGAAAAATAAATGCTATGAAGAACGTGCAGGAGGATTTGGTGGCATAAGGAATCTATATATATTGATGTTATATTTTCAGACGGATCACACCACAATAATGTACCTTGAGGTAAAGCTGCGGAGCTTGTTGCGAGCCTTCAAGGCCAGTAAGGACAATGCCAACAGAACGGGGGCTGGAAGCCAATATTTCCCATTCGAGCAGCTAATGGATGAAATATTTGGCGTAAGCCCAATTGTCAGCGCCAGTGAGGTGGTTTAATTAGGTTTCACCCAATGCGTCGCACTGGCGTTTGACGAACCTACTGGTGCTGAACCATTGACGCAAACATCGTCGGCACCACGTAGCCAAACCATCGCTCTGGCTGCAGTTGAAAGTAGGAGAGATGTTCTGTTGGCATCAACACCGATGGCAGCAAGCTCGTCAGGAGGCTAACCAGAGCAGAGGATGAGACCTCGGCAGTCAGCCGGAGAAAGGTACTACGACCAGAAGCTCGCACTTATGAAAAGAACTGTTATAACGCACAATTACAGGCGATATGTCAACGTCGGAAACCGGGGCTACCTTCACGCCAAAGCTATGAATACAAGAACGGAGTAGACCGGTTAGGCGGGAGTACGATGTCGACGCCTGAAGAAGTCACAACAAATATTATAAAATTATTACTTATTTTAATCAATACAAATTTGTGAATTTATAATATTCTTTCAATATACACAACAAATTGGCGACGAGGTGAAACTTAAGAATCAATTTAATTCTGGAATTCATCAATAATCAAAGGAGGAACATAACCTGAAAACTTCAGGTGGCACGTGATATCAAATTGGAGATTCCGGAACATAAAATCAAAGTGCATGCTGCCCAATTTACGCAGTTTATGCAGATGCAGCAGGAGATGATAAAATCAATGGTAGACCAATTTCAAACAGGCCAACAGAACGCTGCTCAACCAAAACAGGGTACTTCTCCGAATTCATCAAATAGTGCATTGTTAATTTCAAATTTTGATAATTTTGATCAAAAGGAAGAATCCTTTAAATATTATAAGCAAAGGTTTGAAAATTATTTAGAAATGAAAAATGTTATTACAAATAAACCCTATTGTGCTAAATTACTCTTAAACTCGATCGGAACTGTAAATTTTAATATTGCGGCTGCACTCGCTGCGCCAAAGAATCCGGGGGAACTAACATATGAAGAACTAGTCGATCTATTAGAAGCCCATCTAGCACCGAAAAAAAACATTCTTGTCGCTCAGCATCAATTTTTATCAATTTATCACCTCCAACGACAGTCAATTGCTGAATTCGTTGCTAATCTTCGCAGAGAAATAGGAGATTGTGAATTCACGTCACCGTGCGACTGCAAGGTATCGATCGCGGATATCTTTCTGCGAGCTCAATTTATCCGCGGCCTTAAAGACAATGGCATTAAGGAACAGCTGCTACAATTGAATGAATTGAAATTCAAAGAAATCGTTGCGAAAGCAATCGTGCTGGAAACATCCAAAATAGATTCGAGAGTTATTGCTCAGAGGCTTTCCACTCCTCCTGTTAATGTAGATATCAACCATAATTCAAAAAGTCAAGTGCAAAAGAAATCAAAGAATCGACGTCAACAATAAGAGCGGTACAGGGCAAAATCAAGGAAGAAGCTAAATTACACAGAATTAGGCTTGGATAAATGTTGCTTGCGGTGTGGAAGAAATAACCACATTTCCAAAGAGTGCCGAACGGAGAAATCAAATTTGAGGTGCACAGAATGCTCAAAACAGTGGCATGTGGCTAAAGTGTGTCTTCGCACGCTACTGGAATGGAAAGCAACATCCAGACCAGCATCAACTTGTCACATTGTAGACATATATCAAATAAACACTGACTCAGAACGTTATCAAACGTACATCAACATTGAGGGAAGACCAATAAAATTTCAAATAGATGCAGGCTCAGGTTACACTTTTTGCCAAGAAATCTATTATCTAAAATCGATTCATCGACACATCTATTACCCGCGACGATAGGTTTTCGTACTCACATCGTACTCACGAAATATATTTATACCAGACGGAAAAATTATTGTGAATGCAGAATACAATGGTAGAACAATCAAAGACGAAATTTACATCGTCCCAGAGGAATATGCAGCCATCGCTAGTCGGGCATGGATAAGGCGATTAAATATTAAATTAAGCGAAATCGACAATCGAATATCCGACGTAGCCCAGTCAACTACAATCAACGCCTGCTCAAACTTAGAACAAATAATTTCAAATTACACAAATATCTTCGAGCAGAAGATAGGTTGTGTCTCGGAATACAAGGTATCATTAGTCCTACGTAAAGATTCCATACCCATTTTCTTCCGGGAACGTGATGTTCCATACGCACTTCAGGACAAAGTCGATAAAGAACTCGACTCTTTGGAAGTATCTAAAATTATTACCAAGTGTGAAGTCAGCGATTGGGGTTCACCGCTCGTGATAATACCAAAAGCCGATGGAAGTCTAAGATTATGTGTAGACTATAAGGTTGGAGTCAATCAACGGCTCGCAGACGCACATTATCCAATCAAGAAAATCGAGGAGATACTTAATAATTTGTGGAATTCAAGATACTTCTGCCGATTAGACCTATGTAAAGCTTATCTACATATACCAGTTGATGAAAAATCGAGCGAAATCCAAACAATATCGACACATCGAGGAATGTACCGAAAGAACCGTCTTTCGTTCGGAATTAAAACGGCGCCTTCAAAATTCAACCGGATCATAGATCAAATCCTCAGGAACGTACCCAATACAGAATATTACTTTGATGACATCGTCGTTCACGGCAGGACGGAAGAAGAATGCAAAACAAACCTAATTGTCTGCCTGGATCAATTACGACGTTTTGATTTACATCTTATTCGACAAAAATGCTCAGTATTCCAAGAACGAATCGAGTTTTTGGGACACATAGTAGAATTTAACCGCATATAAAAATCACCTGAGAAAATAAAAGCAATCATCGATTTACCAAGACCTTCGTCAACGGAAGGTCTAAGAAGGTTCTTGGGGATGGTCACATATTATTCGCGGTTTGTTCCAAATTCTTCAACCCTGACGGCGCCTCTCCGTCAGCTACTTCGCAAGGACGTATCATTCAAATGGATCGCAAAATGCGAATCTGCATTTATCAAAATAAAACAGGAAATTGCGAGTAATAGAGTTCTTATGCCTTTCGACCCCGCCTTGCCAGTACAACTTGCAAGTGATGCCTGTCGGTGTTGCAGGGATACTTTCACACATCGTGGAGGGCCAGGAACGACCGATCGCATTCGCGTCCAGATCGTTAACAGTATCGGAACAGAATTATTCACAACTTGATCGTGAAGCTCTAGCCATCATATTCTCAGTTGATCACTTTTATCAATATTTATTCGCCAGGCCGTTCAAACAAGTCACTGATAACAATCCATTGGTCCGAATTTTCCATAAAAATGTAAAAATTCCTCAGATGACATCAGCACGTTTACAACGTTACGCTGCCTTCCTGTCGGGATTTAACTATACAGTGGAATTCAAGAAAGGTGTGGACAACGCCAATGTCGATTGTCTTTCAAGAGCACCAGTTGATTCAAAACCTCACGTCGACAGTTCAATCAACGAAGAAGTACATTTATTGTGCATGGACACAGTGAATCGAATATCAAATCAAACCCTACATATCAATCAATTCGCGACGAAACTTCGAATGACGAACATTTGGCGAAAATTCTTCAAGACTTACGCGGAAACAAAAATGATCACCCTGACATTACAATTGATCATGATATACTTTTCCGAGGTCAACGCGTTGTGATACCAACGACACTTCAATCGACAGTTTTGAACGAGCTACACTATGCCCACTTGGGGATAACAAAAATGAAGCAATTAGCCCGCCGGTACGTATACTGGAAATCAATAGACAAAGATATAGAACGATTCATTCGCGCTTGTCCATGTTGCGTAGCTTATAAAAGCAGTCCTCCAAAAGCTCCATTACATCCATGGGATGAGCCAGAGGAAAACTAGGAAAGGGTCCATATCGACTATGCGGGACAATTCCAAGGGCATCATTTTCTAATAATGATAGACGCGAAATCGAAATGAGCTGAAATCGGCACGTGTAAATCTGCTCCCACATCGGAATCAACTATCGAAATGTTACGAGAAGTCTTCTCCCGGTAACGATTCCCCGACATATTAGTATCGGACACTGCAACCATTTTCACACGCGACCAGTTTAAAAACTTTTGCAGCGAATCGGGAGTTTTTCAGAAAACGATTGCACCGGGACATCCTGCTACTAATGGCTTGGCTGAAAGAAATGTTCAAACCCTCAAAAATCGACCCACAGCAATGGAGGATGTACCATTATCAACTCGCCAGAAGGTAATGGATATACTGTTCCGTTACAGAGCAATACCATTGTTGAATGATGAAACACCAGCAGAACAATTCTTAAACCGTCAAATTCGAATCAAACTGGACGTTTTAAAACCTACACGGTTTACGAGAAGCAGACATCGAAACAAGCCAGCAAGACAATTAAGCGTGGGAGATCGCGTACAAGCAAGATATTATGCAAATAACAAACTACAGTGGAAGCTAGGAACAATCGTCAAGAAACTGGGATTACTACACTATCAAGTCAAACTGGATGACGATTATATTTTCAAGCGGCATATCAACCAATTACGTCCTACGGTTTCAAAAGACAGTCACATTTTCTTCAGATACAAAAGAAGAAGCATACGTGGAGCAACAGAATCCAGCTATGCAAGATTTGATTGTGTCATCAAAGAACGATCACGAACACACAAATATGGAAGGGAATGAAGAGCAACGCCAGAACAACGCCGGAAACCGGTGCTACCTTCACGCCAAAGTGATGAATACAAGAACGGAGTAGACCGGTTAGGCGGGAGTACGATGTCGACGCCTGAAGAAGTCACAACAAATATTATAAGATTATTACTTATTTTAATCAATACAAATTTGTGAAGTTATAATATTCTTTCAATATACACAGCAAGAACCTTGACGGAAAGGCTAAACGGCATGAAGCCTACTTTAAGGAGAAGAAGAAATCATGTCAAGAGCGCCATATCGACCGAAAGCGCGAAATCCAGCGTATAAATGACGACTCAATTATGAATTATAAAAATGAGTTATGAATTATTAATTATAAGTCTAGAATTCGTTTTATATACTTATTAAATAACTTTAGGTTTACATATAGTTTTATAAATTTATTAACTTAAATAAATAACTTAAAATAAACTTAAAATAAATACATACTACCAAACAATATACTTACTTACTTATAAGGCTTGTTTTCGGAGACGCAGGCTTAGGAGATGTTGCCGCCGACTTGTTTGCTTTTGTTCTTCATATTCTTGTTCCTGTGGTTGAGGATTCACTTCATCAAGAACATTGTCATGTTGTGACATGCATAAAGTGTGCAAAATACATGCACATGAAACTCGGCTTATCACATGGTTAAGGTGAACCTGTTCTGTGAAGTGAAAAAGTATTCTGAACCAACTTTAAGTAACCCGATAGCATGTAATACGAAAATTCGTGTTGAAGAATGGTTATAGTTGAATGCGTTCTGAGCATCAGATAGCGATCCATTGTCCCTGAAAGGATATGGGTGCAGTCTATGGCACCAATTATATTTGGTATTTTGTGTTTCCTCTCGAACCTGGTTGATATTGCCTGAACATCGGAGGAAGATGGCCACTTGATATATTCATGGCCAATCCCAATTAGCCACACTGACACACGTGTAATCACTCTCTACGCCGAAGAATTATAAACTCCAAATAAATTTGCAATTTCCCGAAACGTGGTAGTGTTACTTAGGTAATATATAAATAGGTACATTTCCCTCTCAACCGAAACACGTAGACGACCACCAGGTTGACAGTTTACACTATTCTTCTGTAAACCTGAAAATCAGATACCAAACCTTAAGTTTCTTATTTTAAGCATATCCTTATCTTGAAACTTACCTATCAGATGCAGAACTGTTTTGCGTTCCAAACGAAACTGTCGTTTAAAATGTAAATATTCCTCGATAGATGCCATAAAATTGCGGATTGATGGCTGGGGCTCTTTTTCCTCTGAATCTGCCGAAAATAATGTAAAGCTATCAAAAAAGGATTCAGAAGAAGTAACATACGTTCCTACGGAGGAGCTGCTTGATTCACGTAAAATGTAAAACGAATTTTATTTAAACTTCACTAAGAATATAAGAAAATAAGTAATGTTCACCTTCATTAAAGGGGTCTACAGACGATCATAGAAAAAAAAATCATATTATATGACATATCATATAATATCATATCATATCTATGACACATTATATGATGAACTGTACACACACGGTTTTGAAAATGTGACGAAGTATATGATGTACATTTTCTATGATGAAAAAATATGACAAAGCGATTTTTGCTGTACACAACACAATTTAATATGACATATATTTCTAAAGTTGCGTGTCATTCGAAGGTGTCAAACATAGATTGAATTTCATGAAAAATACAAGTTAGCAAATTGTAAATAAAATGAGTGATGAATATAAAAGTGTGTTTGAAAATTATTAAAAAAATAATTTATAATTTATTTTTCTAATTGCCACACCCCTTTTTATTAACAAAGAAATTACCTGCTGCATAAATATTATTTAGTTTTGTCACAGACAGGAAAATTGAACCCCAACACTATTTCAAAAACAAACAGTTAAAATTTAAAATTAAATTTTTCTATGTCATATATATGATGAAACATCATAGGAATATGTCATAATTTTTCATCATATTCCGTCTGTACAGCTTCATCATATTTTTTCGTCATATATAGCATGACAGTGGCATTTCAAACCTGTAAGAGTGAACACTTATATACTTGGACTGTAGTCTCTAAATTTGCATCTCGAAATCTCTTAACTTCTTTTGTACATAATACATAGTTTTCAAGACTTTTTAAGACTTTTATCTTGAACTATCAGAATTTCAATAGTTCTACTACACAACACTTATTACTCGATCTTAATCAATCCTCAATGTTGATTGGACTATGCCGTAGAACATTATTAACGTGAAAGTGAAGTGTTGTCAATGTGCAAGTGCAAATATCTAAATCAAACACATTTAAATTGGGAAATATTGTGATTTAACTTTGCAGTTATTAAACTTAACTTAGAATCGTAAACACAAACACCCACACCTATCAAGCACTATTAAATTGAAAGACTTATCAAGTGTGAATATATTAATGTGAACAATAATCTCGAATCTATAACAAACATTTCTGTGGTAATTTATCCAACATCCTAATAACCAAGTTTATTTCTTCCAATTGGAATACCGATTTTATTAAATACAATTGAAAAAACAACTAAAAGACAACTCAACAAAAACAAACAAAAAACAAATAAGTCAACAAAAACAAAATTAAGACCTGTTCAGTTACTTCCCGTCATTTATAATAAGACCACCGTTGGCTACGTGATCCAGTAAATATTGCTGTACTGACCTGGGATCCTAAAGAAACTGACACCAGCAGCACCTCCAGAAGACTTGCCAGGCTTAATATTTTGTATTTCCGATTATTTCTTTTTTAATTTTTATTAGCACTATGATGAACAAAGATGAGTGTGCACTGGAGCACGTACAAGTGACTACTGACGAGCACTGTGACGACCTCTGTCATGTGATTATAACATGTGTGAGTGTTAGTGAGTACATCACAATCTCCCCCTTTTATCTTCAAATCATTCTTTGACAGTTTCATATTTTCACCTTACTCAACAATCTCAGTGATCTTCTAGGAAGAACCTTATCCTTATTACTATCTGCTAATTCATAAGTTACATGATTGTTCTTATCGTTTACAGTTTCAGCTTGAACATTTGTTTTCTCCCCCTTGTTTTGATTCTTATTCAATTTTGTTTTTATTAATTGATTTACGTGTTTTTTTGCTATAAAACCATCCTTAAATTTTACATCATAATTAACAGGCGAATTCTTTTTAATAATTACGGCTTCTTTTCTACCTTTTTTACCTTTTCTATAATCTTTCGCGAAAACAATTCCGTCTTATTCGAAATTACAATTTTTTCTACTACCTGTATTACGTATTTGTGCATAGTGACTATTCTCTATATCATTTACAACATTTGGTCTTAATAAATCAAAACGAGTTTTCATTTCTCTTTTATGCATTAGGAAATAAGGAGATCTGCCTGTAGTGCAGTGTGGCGTTCTTCTATAATCTAACAAGAATAAACTTACAGAATCTTCTAGAGATTTTCCATCTCGTACAATTTTGTCTACCTTAGTTTTAAATGTTTTTACAAAATTTTCAGCCGCCCCATTAGTTGCTGGGCAATGTGGAGGTGAAAAGGAATGTTTGACGGCGTTTCTTGTGAGGAACTCATGAAAATCGTTTTTGTATTGCGGACCGTTGTCACTTTCGCAATGATCCGGTAGACCGTGTCTACTAAAAATAACTTTAAAAGCGCGAATGAGTTTGTCTGATTTAGTATTATTTCCCATATTCACAACCTCAGGCCATTTCGAGTGCGCGTCAATTATAATTAAAAACATAGAACCATGGAAAGGACCTAGTAAATCCGTATGTATCCTACTCCAACGATTACTTGGCCATTGCCAGGGCGTAAGAACGATTTTCGGAGTTTCTCCTCTCGATTCTAAGCAAATTCTGCAAGTACCTACTACATCTTCGATATCTAAATTAAGGTTTGGCCAGAAGAAATAATTTCTAGCTAATTGCTTCATTTTAATCATTCCCATATGTGAAGCATGTAATTCACTCAATAAGTATTTTTGTAAACTGTTGGGTATCACTACTCTAAAACCCCATAATAAACAACCCTTCTCGATAGTAAGTTCTAACCTTTTACCATGTAAATTCTTTTCAATTTCATTCAAATCTTTAATATTATTAGGCCAACCATGCTGTAAATAATTGATTACATTACGTAAATTTTTATCCTTACTTGTTTCTTTAGCTACGTATTTAAAATCGATTGTCCTCAGACCTTCTTCTATAAAATTTATGCTCGTAAATTCGCCTTCGAAAACTACTGTTGAATCAGGTATAGGTAAACGCGAAAGTGCGTCGCAGTTGCCATTCGCCTGCGATTTGATAACATCGATATCGTACGTGAACCCCGAAAGAAAATAAGCTCATCTTTGCAACCGACTTTGAAGCATTGTAGATAAATTTTTATTTCCGCCGAAAATGAATTTCAGGGCCTCATGATCCGTTCTAAGAATCACTCTATTACCGTAAACGTACTGGTAAAACTTACAGAAACCAAAAACGATTGCTCCCGCTTCCTTGTCCATAATTGTTCTATGAAGTTCATTTTTGGGTATTATTTTCGAAGCAAAAGCTATTGGTCGCTCTGTACCATCCTCAAAACGATGCGACAACACCGCCGATAACCCGTGATAACTAGCGTCGCAAGCTAATATTAGTTGCCTATTAGGATCATACAAAGTTAATACTCTATCAGATGTTATTTGGTCTTTTAACCATTTATACGCTTTTTCACAGTCATTAGTCCACTCATAATTTTTTTTTTGTACATAAATCATAAAGAGGTTTTACATGCTCTGCTCTGTCTGGCAAGAATTTTTCATAAAAATTAAGTAATCCCAAAAAAGCTTTAAGTTCTTTATGGTTTCTAGGTACTGGTGCCTCTCTAACAGCCTTAACCTTTGAAGGAGTTGGTTTTAACCCGGTTTCGTCTATTAAGTAACCCAGTATTTCTATCTGCTTTTTAAAGAATTCGCATTTTGTAATGTTTAATTTAAACCCCGCTTTATCTAATCTATTAAATATTTCATTTAAAGATTCAATATGCTCTTTATCGTCTTTACCTGTACAATAAATGTTATCAATGTACACCTCTGTGTTAGGAATCCCCTTTAGGACTCCCTCTAAAATATCTTGGCATTCCGCCGGACTAGAAGCTACCCCTTCCGGTAATTTCGTATATCTAAATAAACCATTTTCTGTAATAAGGGTTAACGCGTCCCTAGATTTCTCATCTATCTCAAACTGCATAAAAGCATGAGTTAAATCAATTTGTGACCAACATTTCCCTACTTGTAAAGTTTTAAAAATCTTTTCTTTTATGGGTATAGGGTGTCTTTTTATAACTAATTGTGGATTTACCGTAATCTTGAAGTTTCCACATAGCCTAACTTGCCCATTTTTTTTTAAAACATGTATAATGAGTGTAGCCCATTTGCTGCAATTAACCGGTTCTAAATTTCCTGCATCTATTAATCTTTTAATTTCTTCTTGTATTTTGCTTTGCAAAGCAAAAGGCGCATGATACGGTTTTAACTGTATTGGCTTAGCACCTTCTTTGAAGACTAGTTCAATTTTTCTACCCTTAAAGCATCCTTGTGCTTTCGAAAATAAATTAGGAAATTCTTTCAAAAATTTATCCGCGATACCATCCTGTAAAAAATTTACGCTATTTTCCTGAGACTCTACTGTGTCCGTTAATGTAAGAGGCCAGCACTTAAACTCCTTAAGCCACTGTCGTCCCATTAAAGTCGGACCTTCTCCTTTCATCACGTATAAATCAAGTAATTTTTCATCATTTCGGAATCGTACTGAAATATTTCTAATCATACCTAACGGATTCAAACGTACTTTACCGTATGATGTTAACTTTAAATCACATTTGCTTAATATTTTGTAGTCTCCGAAATAGCAGAAATATATGCCCCTGTATCGATTTGCATTTTTACATTTACGTTATTTACTAATACTTCGATATACATTGGTTCTGCTCTAGTTTCAAAACATGGTAAGGTTTTGTCTGAATTATTTACTTCAACTACCTCTCCCGTTATTGAAAACAAACTCTCATTAATAGAATCTAGATTTTCATCAAAATCGTTTTTTCTCATATAATTTACATTCGTCCCGGAGTTCTTCGTTTTATAACCACACGATTCGAATTTAGACAAACAGTCTTTTATAACTTCACTCTTACGATGTTTTTTGAAACATACCTTTTCAATATGGCCTATTGCCCCACAAGAATGACAGTTCGCGTTCTTGAATTTACATTCATTTAACTTATGCTTATTAACTAAACCGCATCCAAAACAAATGTATTTATTATTAATTTTTTTGGCAGCAAGCTTATTGGAACCACTTGGTTTTACCTTTTTGCTTTGGATGTGACAGTTTTCGTTACGCTGTCTGCTTTCGGATGTGTAGTGTACCGCCGCCATTGACTGCCCGTTCGCCCTCTCCGTGCGTGATGCGTTGCGTAGTGCCGTCTCTCTCGTCGTTGCAATATGTAGTGCCTTTTCCCACGTGAGATCTGCTACGCTGAATAAAGCCACTCTGGTGTCGTGATCACGAACTCCGATCACCAGCTGATCACGTAATGCATCCTCCAGGCTAACAAACTTACAATGTAAGGAAAGTTCTTTCAATCGCGCTGCGTACTGAGCGATCGATTCTGTTTGAGCTTGCCTGGTCTGTTGAAATTTGCAGCGTTCCATTGCTTCACTGCGTTCAGGATTGAGATGCTTCCCAACCAATTCCACTAATTGCGTAAACGTTTTGTTTTTAGGCTTCGTAGGCGCACATAGTTCTCTTATAAGTTTGTAAGTCTCCATGCCAACTTTTGTTAATAAATGTGAGATTTTTTTGCCGTCATTTACGTCCTTCATTTCAAAGTACAGCTCTAATCTTTCAATGTACGTTTCCCAATCATCTTTCTTGTAATTAATTTCCCAGCTTTTATTTTCCATTGTATCGCCTGAGCTAATTGAAAACTCGTCACCAAAATCACTTTCAGCTTGACACGTTTCGGATATTTGCCTTTTGCTAACGTCTTGTTCCGCTGTATCTGCAAATTCTTGTTGCGCTGTAACCGTAAATTCTTGTTGCGTTGTAACTGCTGTAACCACGTTTTCCTCTTTAGGATTTCCGTCTGCGTTAAGTGCTGCAGTTCCTTTATGTAACTTTACGACGACCTTCCTCAATTCGTCCAACGGAAACAGTTCAAAAATATTATCCGTCGCTCGTTCACTGCAGTTTTTTAGGTATGCCACCAGCTCTGCCTTTTTTGCTTTTTGCACCCATGCGTTTGTAGATTGAGAGCCACTGCCGAGTACGATTTCAGCCAATTTTTCGTCCATGCGGTATATGATGATGCAAAATATTAATCCGCATGCATCGTGATGTATATCGTAGTTTTATGCAGTTTCTTTTAATTTATTTGTTTAATGTGAGTAGCTGCTCCAGATTTTATGTTTATTTTTAATTTTCAGTGACACTTTAGTAAATTTTTCGTCGTTTGTTCTGTAACTCGTGCTTGGTTTTACCACGCGTATGTAAATCGTAAATTATATTTCCGTTTTTTCTCTCGAACTCGTTCTTTAATCCTCGTCGCCAATAATTGTAATGTACTGGGAAAGTGAAAGACTGTTATGTAAATATATAATACTGTTTATTAGCACTATGATGAACAAAGATGCGTGTGCACTGGAGCACGTACAAGTGACTACTGACGAGCACTGTGACGACCTCTGTCATGTGATTATAACATGTGTGAGTGTTAGTGAGTACATCACACTTCCTTCACGGGGTAATCCAGGGGAGCACCATAACTCCCCACATATCAGAGCAGGTCAAATGTGTTGAGAATTTCTTTCGACAGGGTCCAGGAATACCACCACTATGGGGACTTTACCAAAAGAATCTTTCTTTAAGTTACATTTACATTTAAATTTATTCCAAGAACCAAATTGATACAATATTGAAACCTTAGTACATTTTTCCAAAAGAAATCCCTAACACTATCTCCCTATTTCTAATACAATGGTTTTCTTAAAGCAAATCTATTTCCTGTACTACTATTAATCTAAAATTTTATCTGCATTCATGCTGTTTTTTATTGTTGCAGCTTGTCCCAGCTTTCGCCGCTCGCTTCTGCCGACGATAGCGTTGTCGTTCCGCTTTAATTTCTGCAATGCGATGATTGGCTAGTCTCCTTGCTTCTTTGTTACCAGCCAGCACTAATTCCCTCTGAGCTTCTAACAGTTGATACACGAACTTGGCCTCAACTCCAGTCCGGATCTTCGTCTTCTTGGGCTGAAGTGTTGGTTGAACTTCCCTCTGGTGTTTCTTCAATTGACGTTGACGATACTCCTCAATGGTAAGAGGACGGGGTCCAGCAATTGGGTTTTGCAGCGCTGTCTCCATGTTGATCTCTGGCTCCATCAGCTGGTTGTTGTTGCTGCTTTAAGTTGTGGGGAATGCCTGCTTAGCTATTAAGCCTAGTCAGGACTTAGAATAGTAATCGGCTATGCACCGATTTACTCAGGAAGTTTTATACCTGGTGGCTGATCTTCTGGTTCTTTGGTGGCTGTTTCTTCTCTCCTCGATGTCTCTTGGTGCTCATCTGGACTCAGTGGACTTCTTGGTCTGGATCTCAATGGTACTGCTTCCTGGTCTGGATCTCAATGGTACTGCTTCCTGGTCCGGATTTTAACTGAACTCCTATGAATTTGGTTGCCACATTTATAGGACAATTTTTGCCTATTCAGCAGTTATCCCCAATCCATGCGTAAATGACATCACGCATCAGCTCTCTTTGTTTCAAAGCTCTTTTCTTTGTATCCATTCTTTGCATGGTCAGCATTTTGGGTCATAAAATTCCCAACGATCTTCATTTGGACCACCCAGTCTTCATTCGTAATGCTCATGCCACTTTTCCTCTCTTTTGCAGCATCAGCAATTTGACCTTCGATGTTCTCATTTGGAGCATTCCATTTTGCTCCACATCGGCGTCGTAAAATAGTTTTGTTTATCAAAGTATCGAATTTCATAGAGACGCGTACGATGACTTTTTTAGTACTGCCATGTCAGCAATTCTAGCCGAACATACGCAGTGGTCGCACTCCACGTGGACTCATTGGGCAAGGGGCATTAAGGGGCATTAAGGGGCATTAAGGGGCATTAAGGGGCATTAAGTGCATCGGAGACTGGATCATTCGGTGACCTAAATTTCAGGATCATTGGCATCAAACATTCGATCTCGCATGAAAATCTCACATGCGTCACTCACATGAAAATATCGTGAGTTTGAATTCATTCGCGAGTTGTTGTTGTTTCGTTTGTTGTAGTTTCCATGGCGCGAAGTCTGTGAATATTTCCGCGATTTTTGCGTATCACGACATTCCTCCCTCCTTTAAAAATAGTCCCATCATTTTTTTTTTAGTTGAACTTAACTTCGCGAAACCATTACTGTTTATTTTCTTATAATTATATAGAGTTCTTATCCTACCTATCTACCTAATCCTGACATACTTTGTTATTACATTTTCATTATAAGCATTATCATTATTATTATTATTAAATTTTTTTTTTTTTTTTTTTACATTTTATGTTTTTTTTTTTTTATTTCATACAATTATAATCAAATGCAATTCCTACATTTTCTGTCTACTAAAATTCTTAGTGTTTTTATCTTATAAGTTTCTCATTGTACATCTTTTTTCCAATTACAAACTGGTGATACAAATTTTAGATAACTTACAAATATCTCTTACAAATTAAAATTTTTTTTTTCTTTTATTATATGGTTTTTTAATTTTGTGCGCTTCTATATGCTTCAATGCGTTTTTTCATTTTATATTGATTGCGGTTTGACTTGAGATGGCTTTGCTGTTTTTTCTGGTTATTGGAGTTAGTATGTGTCTTATACTCCTTGGTCTTTAGTTTCCTGGGATCTTCTGTTGGCCCAATGTAGTTACCATTGCGATCGTAATTCTCAAATTTAAAAAACTCTGAATCCCAAAGGATTGGGAAACCATTGAACATTGTATATGGTGGTCCATTTTCCTCTGTTGGTGTGACATTTGTGTTATCTTTGCTGTTGTCGACGTCAAGTTGTCTTATCATAATGGCTATCTCGTCTGACGCTTTGAAAAAGTCAGCTGTATCTCTTAACTCATCTTCTATTTCCTCCTCGGGATCATCGATTCCAAGTTCCTTAATCATTTCTGCTGCTGCCTCAAGGATTTCGTCCATTTCCAATTCTTCAAATGATTTCGTCCCTTTTTCCGTTGCCATTATCTTGCTGGTTTGGTTTCTGTTAAGTGTGTTGGGTTATTTTAATTTTTATTATCTTTACAAAATTTTCTTATTTCTAATGTATTTCTATTCTATCTCTTACATTGTATATTTCGCTATTCTAACTCTTACGTTTCTAATTATTTGGTTCTTATGGATAGAAAAGCTTAAGACGGTTATTATGAACTTTACGTTTCTTATTCCCAATCTGTATGGTTGTATTCACTGGACTGTTCAATGCTATTACTTTAAAAGGTCCTACCCAGAATTGGGTCAATTTATTTTTTCTGGCGGCATTTTGCAAAAGTACTTAATCTCCTACGTGAATTTTGATTGGATTTATTTTTCGGTCATAATACTCCTTGGAGTGCACTTTGCTTTCCTCTATATTGCGTTTTGCTATTTGATACGCTCTTTGAAGTTTATTTTTCAACTTGAGGTAATAGTTTTCCTGATCATATACAGGTTGAGGTTCCTTCTTTAAATTATTTGGCAGAGGTGCAGAAAATCCATATAAACAATCCATTGGAGTTAACTTTGTCGTTGTGTGGATACTGTTATTTCTCACGAACATTGCAGCTCGCAAGTGGTCATCCCAATTAGTGTAGTTTTCATCAACAAAGCTCCTCAGGTAATCTGCTAACGGTCTGTGGGATCTCTCCAAGGCACCATTTGCTTGTGGATGGTATGCCGTTGTCTCTATCTTGCGAATTTTAAATAATTTGCATACTTGTCGAAACATTTCCGATGTGAAATTTGTTCCCTGATCGGTAATCAATTTCTTAGGGATTCTGTATCTACTGATTATTTCGTCCACAAACGCCTGAGCTACTGTTGTAGCCTCCATATTTTCTAAGGGTACCACATCCATAAATCTTGTCAAATCATCTTCAAAACTGAGCATATATTTATTTCCTTTGGTTGTTTCCGGTAATGGTCCAACGATGTCCATATAAACTTTGTCGAAAGGCATTACACCAGTATCCGTTAGAACCATGGGTTCCTTATGCTCTCTTGTACGTTTATTGATTTGGCACTTTTTACATTGCTTTATATAGTTAGCTACATCTCTTATCATCCCCTTCCAGAAGAACTCGCGTTTAAGCCGCTGGTAAGTTTTATATACTCCTTGGTGTCCTCCAAAGGGAGCATCATGGACATCTGCCAATATGGTTTTAATTTCCTGTGGATCCGTTAGAACTTTTACTTGTCTATGTTTTAAAATTTCATCCGATAAGTGGTCACTTGATGGTGATTCTATTGTTTTGGGTTCCTTCACCGATTCTTGATTTTCGATGTTATCCTCACTCTTTTTCCCCTTAGCTTGTTGACGCGTTATCACCAGGACTTCATAAGGTATCCTACTTAGGGCGTCCGCATTATTATTCTTTCTCCCTTCTTTGTATTGGATTTCGAAGGTATAGTCAGATAACTTGTGCCAAAGTCGTAGAATTCTGCTGGTTGGATCCTTTATCCGTATGGCACCTCGTAGCGGTTTGTGATCGGTAAACACTGTAAACGGTCTTCCATATAGATAACTCCTATAATTCTTTACCGCCCATACTATAGCTAGCAATTCCCTTTCTATTGTGGAGTAATTCTTTTCGGCGGAATTTAACGTTCGGCTAGCATATGCGATCGGTCTTTCTTCGTTATCTGGACCTTGTGCTAACACTGCTCCCAAAGCATCTCCGCTTGCGTCCGTATATAATTTAAATGGCTCCTTGAAATTGGGATACCGCAGTACTGGTGGTGTAACTAATTTTTCTTTTAAAGTGTTGAAAGCTTTCATGCATTGATCATCCCACTTAAATTTAACGTCTTTTCCTAGTAGTTTATTTATCGGCGACGCTATTTTTGAAAAACCTTTAATAAATTTTCGATAATAGTTTGCCAGGCCCAAAAAAGATTGTACCTGCCTAACTGTTCTTGGTACTGGAAAATCTTTTACGCATTGTACTAAATTTGGATCTGGTGCCACTCCTTCGGTGCTACATTTATGTCCTAGATATACTATCTCCCTTTTCAAAAAGTTGCATTTCTCCGGGTTTAACTTTAAATGGTGCTCCCTTAATCTCGAAAGTACTGTACACAATTTACTTTGATGGTCACTTAGATTTTTGCCATAAATGACTATGTCATCCAAATAGACGAAACATTGCAATCTTTGTAACCCGGTTAAAACGTGATTCATAAGCCTTTGAAATGTCGCAGGTGCTCCTTTTAATCCAAAAGGCATTCTCTTAAAAGCGTAATGTCCATAGGGAGTACTAAATGCCGTCTTGTCGCGATCCTCAGGCTTCATCGCTATCTGATGGTAGCCGCTTGCGAGGTCTAATACAGAAAAATACCGAGAATTCCCAAACTGGTCGAGAATATCTTCTATCCTAGGCAGTGGGTAAGCATCTCCCTCGGTTATTTCATTTAATTTTCTATAGTCGACCACTATCCGCCAACGCTTCTCGCCATCAAGTCCTGGTTTTTTTGAAACTACAAGCAATGGGGCGTTCCATTCACTCCAACTAGGTTCCACTATATCTTCATCCAATAATCTCTCTATTTCTTTTGTGATAATCTCCTTTTGTGTTTCAGGAAGTCGAAACATTTTACATTTTACTGGCACCTGATTTTCCTTTGTCCTTATTTCATGTTGCACTGTTGTGGTGTGTCCCAACTTTTCTCCTGGTAAATGGAATACATCTTGAAATTCCTTAATCATACCCCGTAATGATTTTTTCTCTTCAGGATTTAAATTTTGTTCCACATTAATTACTTTCCAAATTTCCGCAATTCTTTTTTCACCATATTTGGCATTTAATTCCGTGTCTCTCTCTGTTTGTATAGTGTAATTATTTTTTATACTATCTTCATCCTTATTTATAGCTGCCATTATTTTGTCATTATTCTTTTCCAATTTTACCTTTACTTTATTTAATTCAACTTCATGATTATTAACATTCATAATACTTATTTTTATTTTTCCTTTTACTGGGGTGACTAATGCATTACTTATGTACACCCCCGGGAATATTTCTTCTCCCACTGTTATATATTCACCTTTAATCACTGTTGATATTTCCAAAAATTTCACTGTTCTTCTTGGAATTTTCATCATTCTTTGATCCTCTATGATGACACAATCTTCTTCTTCCTCATTCTTCTCTAATGACTCTGGGACACTGCCCATGCGTTTTTCCGATTTGAGTCTATTTATCCCATTCGTAACATTCGAGTAACAGTTGCCGTGATAAATGTCATATTCGCGAAAATGACTTTTGTAAGTAACATTATTCTCTTCGATTGATACAGTTTGCGATTCTGAATCGAAAAGTGCTGCCAAATCTTGCAATATCTCCGTGTCATCTGTTAAATGTAAAGAGACCTTGTTTTGTCCTTCGTGCCCTTCCAAGTGCGTTGCTAAGGTACACTTTCTGGTTTGCGAACCATTTTTAAAGTGTCCTTCTTGGGTGGAGTATTCACGTTGGTCAACTTCTGCGTCTTTTGCTATTACATCTACAAATCGGACCTTCCTATTTCGTGGTTGCTTATCCTCGAATGATATAGCAATTATTTCGTTTTCCTTTTTCGATGGAAAGGTTAATCTTTTGGCTGGACCTTCCACATTACAATATTTTGTAAGGAAGTCATTTCCTATTAATACAGCTACATTGGATGGGTATATTGACTTTACCACTTGGAACTCGCAGGGATACTTTTGTAATAATACCACTTGTGCCCTTATTGTTCCTTCAGATAGTATGCTTCCTGAAATTGTGTTTAGTGTAACTATGTCCGTTTTACTTATTGTTTTTAGTTTATCTTCCTTTACTTCTTCTTCCTTTATCAGACTTATTTCCGATCCTGTGTCAATTATGAATTCTGCCTTCCTATTCTTGATTATATCCACCGGTAATGTTACTATAGGCAGCTTCGGTGGTTTGTTGCACCTTTTCTTATTATCTTCTACTGACGAGTCGCGGTGCGTGCGGCCGTCTCCGTCGAGTTTCCCTCATCTCTTACTTTCTCCTCCTGCTGTAGTCTTTCCCACCTTTGCCGGAGAAAACATGCAGTTTCGACGTGATCATTAGCTAGACAAAAGTTGCATCTGTTCATATTACTTCGGGTCGTTGTCTGATTAACCTGTCGTTTTCGTTGTTCGTTATTATTTCCCTGGCTTTGTTGGTTCTGTGACCTTCGTACGGAGCAGTTTTGGATAGTATGACCATATATTCTACATATGGAGCAGAAAGGTGTCATTTGCCTTGTTCGACACTCTGCCATCATGTGACCCATTCTGTTACAAAAATTGCATCTCATTTGTCGGTAATCCTGTCTGCCTCGCGGTGAATTGAAATTATTATTTGTTGGGTAATTTCTCTGTTGTCCATTATAAGATCTTGCGGAATTATACTGGGGTTGATTCATATTCCTTCTAAATGATGTTGTAACATTGTTATTGCGGGGCTGATTTCTTCGCCACTGCTGATTATCTGTGTTTAAGCCCACTGGGAATGTACGATCCCTTGAATTATACTGATTTACAGATCCCTGCGGCATGCATTGCTCTGTTTGTTCCAGCCTTGATATTTTCGATCCCAACCCTTCTAGCGTATTTTCTGCGTCTTGGAGCAAATAAAATTTATGGTTCGGATTTATAATTCCCATCTTAAAGCAATGTAGACCCACTTCTTCTATTTCAGCCTTCAATCCATCTCCGCCAGAGGTATATTGTTCCTCTGCTGCATTTTTGCAGGAATTTATGAGATTCTTCACACGGTTGAAGTAAGCAAAAAGTGTTTCAGTTGGTAGTTGCTGTACGCTTCTAAGTTGGGTATTTAGTTGAATATAAGATGTATTTTGAATCAGATTACCCTTAAGTATTGCAAATATTTTTTCAAGAGTATCGTTCACCCCTGTTTGAACAATTTCCAAGGCTCTACCTCTTAATCGTGTTGGCAGGAGTCTTATAAACAGTGCTTTGTCCTGTGCCTCCACCAGTGTTTCATATGCGAGACGAGCGCAGTTAACAAATTCGTTTATTTCATTTTGTTTTCGTGGGCTTTCTTCCCCTGCTAAAATTGGTACATTATTGTACAATATGTTGTTGACTAACTGTACGTCCGCCATTTTCTTTTTCTCGGGTTCTTCTGTATTTTGACTATTATCAATATCCTTTATATTTACTTCTCTATTTGCTGCTGATTGTTGGTGATCTTTACCACCAATATTTCTGCCTGCGTCTGAGTTGGTCCTACAATATGTCCTCCCGTGTCTAAGTTGGACTCTCCCAAGTTCTTCAGGATTCCGTGTATGACAGGCGCTTTCAGTTTTCAATATTTGTGCGTTATCTAATGTTTCATTAGTATCTTCCTCGTCTGTGTTAAATAACTCGTTACTATCGTTTTCCCCCCTAATATTAGGAATTTGTTGTACTGAATCTGGGATGGAGTCAGTTATTTCCGTAGGATTTTTATTCGAAGATGATTTGGGATCTGCCATATAACTCCATTAATTTTACCAATTTAATTTTTTTTTCGTTTCTGGATTTTATTTGCTTTCTTTGTCGTAAATTTACCAAATTGAATATTGCTTTTCTTTTTTTTTTTTTTTTTTTATATGTCGTTCCTAGTGTGTCGTAAATCCGTAATTGCGGCTGCGCCAAATTTATGTTGAGAATTTCTTTCGACAGGGTCCAGGAATACCACCACTATGGGGACTTTACCAAAAGAATCTTTCTTTAAGTTACATTTACATTTAAATTTATTCCAAGAACCAAATTGATACAATATTGAAACCTTAGTACATTTTTCCAAAAGAAATCCCTAACACTATCTCCCTATTTCTAATACAATGGTTTTCTTAAAGCAAATCTATTTCCTGTACTACTATTAATCTAAAATTTTATCTGCATTCATGCTGTTTTTTATTGTTGCAGCTTGTCCCAGCTTTCGCCGCTCGCTTCTGCCGACGATAGCGTTGTCGTTCCGCTTTAATTTCTGCAATGCGATGATTGGCTAGTCTCCTTGCTTCTTTGTTACCAGCCAGCACTAATTCCCTCTGAGCTTCTAACAGTTGATACACGAACTTGGCCTCAACTCCAGTCCGGATCTTCGTCTTCTTGGGCTGAAGTGTTGGTTGAACTTCCCTCTGGTGTTTCTTCAATTGACGTTGACGATACTCCTCAATGGTAAGAGGACGGGGTCCAGCAATTGGGTTTTGCAGCGCTGTCTCCAGGTTGATCTCTGGCTCCATCAGCTGGTTGTTGTTGCTGCTTTAAGTTGTGGGGAATGCCTGCTTAGCTATTAAGCCTAGTCAGGACTTAGAATAGTAATCGGCTATGCACCGATTTACTCAGGAAGTTTTATACCTGGTGGCTGATCTTCTGGTTCTTTGGTGGCTGTTTCTTCTCTCCTCGATGTCTCTTGGTGCTCATCTGGACTCAGTGGACTTCTTGGTCTGGATCTCAATGGTACTGCTTCCTGGTCTGGATCTCAATGGTACTGCTTCCTGGTCCGGATTTTAACTGAACTCCTATGAATTTGGTTGCCACATTTATAGGACAATTTTTGCCTATTCAGCAGTTATCCCCAATCCATGCGTAAATGACATCACGCATCAGCTCTCTTTGTTTCAAAGCTCTTTTCTTTGTATCCATTCTTTGCATGGTCAGCATTTTGGGTCATAAAATTCCCAACGATCTTCATTTGGACCACCCAGTCTTCATTCGTAATGCTCATGCCACTTTTCCTCTCTTTTGCAGCATCAGCAATTTGACCTTCGATGTTCTCATTTGGAGCATTCCATTTTGCTCCACATCGGTGTCGTAAAATAGTTTTGTTTATCAAAGTATCGAATTTCATAGAGACGCGTACGATGACTTTTTTAGTACTGCCATGTCAGCAATTCTAGCCGAACATACGCAGTGGTCGCACTCCACGTGGACTCATTGGGCAAGGGGCATTAAGGGGCATTAAAGGGCATTAAGTGCATCGGAGACTGGATCATTCGGTGACCTAAATTTCAGGGTCATTGGCATCAAACATTCGATCTCGCATGAAAATCTCACATGCGTCACTCACATGAAAATATCGTGAGTTTGAATTCATTCGCGAGTTGTTGTTGTTTCGTTTGTTGTAGTTTCCATGGCGCGAAGTCTGCGAATATTTCCGCGATTTTTGCGTATCACGACAAATGGAGATCTAGTGGTAGGAACCTAAGAATGAACGGACTCCTCCATATTCCATTCCATCATACTGATTACAGAAGGATGGAACCTGTTACCCGTATGTTAAGGACACACAATCAAGCCGCTCCGCATCTGAAGCTGGCGCAGGTCGACCACTACAACTGTTTAATCCCGGCTTGGGGAAGGAACAGGGAGTGCTTTCCCGAGGGAGAAGATCACCTGCACCCGACTTTTCCTTTTTCTAGAGAAACTTGTTTTACCTGTACTTCCTTACAATTTATTTTAAATTCATCAACTTGCACTTCAATTAATGTTTCTTAATTTTGAAGACGTTTCGTCGTTTTTCTTTAATATTTTAATAACTTAAGCTTCATAATTTAAGTAACTTAAACTTCTCTTAATTTCATTAACTTACACTTTAATTAATGTTTTTTAATTTTGTGAACGTTTGATAATTTTCTTTAGTATTTTATTACATTAAACTTCAGTTAAGTTACTTTCAATTTCTTTTAATTTCATAGTCCATCATTAATTTTAGTAGCTTTAACTTCAATTAGTTTCTTTTCAATATCTTTTAATTTCATTAACTTGCACTTTAATTAATGTTTCTTAATTTTGAGAACGTTTCAAAATTTTTCTTTAATATTTATTATCTTAAACTTTATTCAAGTTCTTTTCAATTTCTTTTAATTTTATTAACAGAGTATAATCCATCACTAAATTTAGTAATTTAAACTTCGATTAATTTTTTTTCAATTTCTTTTAATTTCATTAACAGAGTAAAGTCTATCATTAAATTTAGTAATTTACACTTCGATTTGTTTCTTTTCAATACCTTTTGATTTCATTAACTTGCACTTTAATTAATGTTTCTTAATTTTGTGCACGTTTCATAATTTTTCTTTAATATTTATTATCTTAAACTTCAATTAAGTTCTTATCAATTTCTTTTAATTTTATTATATTCTTTATATTTCCTTAATACTAAGCAATGTTTTTTCAAACGTTGTTTCTTGTGGACATCGCTTTCATTTCGCCAATTTCGCCTTCTCTAAACGTCATTTTCTTTGTGTTGTATTTTCTTTTTTGTTCATGTCGTTTATTTCGCTTAATTAAATTATGTTAATGAAAGTTAATTTTAAGTTTTAGTTAACCATAGGAACTTACCTATGGTTTAACTTAATTCACATTTATGTTAACTGTTGGTGAGAGCCATGAATTATGACCTTCACTTCTTTTCTGTAACCTCAATGTTTACTTTTCGTTTCAGGTACTTGTCACTTGTTCTAAATTGAAACAATTTGTAAGGTAAACTTGTTCATTCTTCTTTTATTTGTAAATAAATTTAAAAACTTTATTTTCGTCATAAATAGAGTTTCATTCTCCCTTTTCTTGAAAATGTTTTAATCAATTGATAAAGATAAAATGTTGCAATTTGAAAGTATGATAAATAAAATGATGTATTCCATCTTGTAGCAGCGGCCATATTGAATTTAACCCCTTTCATTTCACGCCTGTATTAAAGGTGTTGAAAAAAAATTATAATCCTCCATCTTGGAGCGGCGGCCACATTTAATGTAGTCTAATGTCAGCATTTGTGTCGTTTTCAGCTCTTCAAGCCCTTTCTTTTGACACCCATATTGTGAAGATTTTCCCCTCGATTCTTTTTACCGTTGTAAAAAGAAACCTCACATTTGTTTTCTTTCACCAGGGTACACTTCTGAACACAAAGGTTTGCTTACCATTCATCAGAGACTTAGTCGGGTTCTCTTGTATTTACTTTATTTTGCTAATTACAAATTAATTAAACCTAACCTAACTATCCCTATTCGAAGAGGGGTTACTAGGGAAACGAGTTGAGTATCTGGCCAGCTTCTTCGCCTGTCGATACCGCCTCCGTTCGATGAGTAATTGCTGGAGCTCTTGCTCGATCTCCGCTCGGTGCTCACGCCCCACGGCCAGGAGAAGCCGACGCCGCGTCTCCTCGATGGTCACCCGGAATTGCGCCTCCTTGCCCGTCCGTTTTCTCGGGGGTACCTCTGATATTACCAGATCAATTTGCTGTTTCGACGGCTCCTTTCTCCTCTCTCTGTACTGCTCAATGGTGAGTGGCCGGCGTCCAGCCTTGGGATCTCGTAGTTCCTCTTGCAGCTGGTGTCGTTTGTCACTCACTAGGGGAGATTTGCCCAGTGAGTAGGGTGTGTTTATGCCCGATAAGCTCAAGGAACCGTGGTGGGGACTTAAGCGGAGAGGCTAAGAGCTCTCATCCGCTAGTTATTTGTTACTTGCGAGTGCCGCATACTTACTTCTAGATGGTTTGGACTTCTGTAGTTTGAATCGCTTCGTTGAAACGCCTTTCCTTCGGATTTCTGCTAACTACGTGCTGCTTCTCCGGTCAGTTCTCCTCTAGCAAGGTCTGATTCTTTCTGCCCCTCTGTCCATTCTGGTTGTCCATTTATTTGGATATTTTGCTCAACGTACCAATTCCCTCTCCATAGTTTGAATTTTCCGCAAACTGCTTTTTCGCACATTCCCGTGCATTTCCCAATTTCATCATTCATAAATCGTATCATTCGCACAATTAATGGTCCCATTATTTTTCTGTTCCAGTTTCTCAATCATTTTGTATTTCCTGCGCATTCCTTTCCATTTCACAGTGTCCCACTTCTCGCATTGTCACGTTGGATCAGTCACGTTAAACACGCTGCTGACCTCGGGCGGCGACTCGTCCGACTGATTTCTGTTACTTTTTAGTACATTCTAGTACTAGTTGGATGTTCGTGTGTTTTCTGGTACTGAGTACATTCTAGTACTAGTTGGATGATCGTGTGTTTTGAGTGACAAGTGACGAGTGGATGACGCGTGGCTGCCACGTGGATTCCAATGGTAAGTTTTTTATAATTGTTTTATATTAATTCCTTCTCCTTTTAGGTTTTCTCGTGGAAAGGAGGTTCACCACAATATTAAGGGGGTTGAAAAATATATTATAATCCTCCATCTTGTAGCGGCGGCCATATTGTAATTATCATTATGTTGAAATCTGCATGTTGTATTTTCACCCGAGCTTAAGGTGTGTGCAAAATTTCAGCTCTATCGGAAATCGGAAAGTGGGTCAAATTTAACTTGCAAGTTTTCATTACTGACACACAGACACCGGGACATGGAAAGTAAATAAAAGCTTTTAAGAACCAGAAAACCAGACTGACTGTAAAAAGAAACTAAAAAGTTGTAAACAAGGAACATTCATAATTAAATCTATTAATCAGTACTATTAAAATTGTACTTATGTCGTTCTAGTTGTATGCTGATAGTGAATGCACCTAGAGGTATATTGCATTGCTACCAGAAGGACTGATGTACCTAGGTATCTTATTGGTCAATATTTGTAATACACAGGTGGCAGAGTGTACATGTCAATGTCCAGTCGGAGAGTATACTGAGCGTCGAGTTATTTTTGATTTTTGACAAAATAGACATGGTTTAGTTGATTCTCGGCAATCCTTTTTAATCGAAGGCCAAACAAAATGCTCAGTAACTAGTTTTGCTGTTGTTTTAACTCGTGGGTGAGCAAGTTCGTGAATAGAATTAAAAACCATTTCTATGAAAGATTTTGTTTTGAAGCGTCTTATAACAGTGGTTGTGGTGTCACAATGTTGATTTTGTTGGAAACCTGGTATTGTGAGTTTTTTTAAATCAAAGGAACTTTAATTAGATTGGAGAAAATGTTTTAGTTCCTCATCTTCTTCTTGAGATTTAGAGAGAGCCGAATAACTTAAAGTTTTTGTAATAGATTCAACTCTTGACAACGAATTAGCGACAAGGTTGTTCTTCCCGAAAATAATACTAAATGTCAGTGGAAAATTGACTTTTAAAGTCCAATTGTCTAGCTTGTCGAGGAGGAACCTTATTTAGATTTAGCTTAAAGGCACAAATTAAAGGTTTATGATCCGTAAAAATGGTGAAGTCTTGAGCCTCGAGCATATATTGAAAATGTTTAATTGCTCCATAAATAGCCAAAAAATCCCTTCTGTGTCATTCAACTTTTTGGAAAAGAAACTTAAGGGTTGCCCATTTCTTTTTATCCTTTGTTGGAGGACTGCTCCTTTTGAGGTATTGGATGCATCGCAAAAGATTGATCTTTTCGCAGTGTTTGAAGAATGGGCCAGTAGTGTGGCTTGTGCTAATTTGTTCGTGATCTTTATGAAACCTACTTGAGCTATTTCATTCCAAGCAATTGTATTCTTTCCTTTTAGACTGCCCTTTAACAGTTCATTAAGTGAAATTTGAACATGTGCAGCATTAAGAATGCACTTCCCATAAAAATTTACAATTCCAAGGTATGTACCTAACTCTTTGGCTGTAGAAGGAGTAGTGTATTTTAAAATGACGTCAACTTTTTTTTTTAACGGAGCAATTCCAATTATGAATTTGGAGACCAAGGAATGGAAGTTCAGTTGCTTCCAATATTATCTTGGATAAATTGATGACTGCTCCAAATTTTTAAAATCTTTCAAAAACTGTATGAAAATTTGAAAAATGTTCTTCAGAATTGAATGATGCGATCAGAATATCGTGCTGATGTGCAAATCAGAGGTCCAATCCTTTTGAAACTTAATCAATACATCTTTGAAAATTTGCTGCTGCATTTCGAAGACCAAAACTCATGTATGGAAATTAGAAAAGGCAAAAAAGTGTTATAATAACATTCTTGCTTATGTGTTCTTCTTCTACTGGTATTTAATGACATGCCTTCGTTAAGTCTATTTTTGCAAATATAGATTTATTGGTAAATTGTGAGTGAAGTCTTGAAGATGTTTAATGGGATATCGGTCCGGAATTGTTCTTGCTTTAAAAGCACAATAATCCCCACACGGTCGCCAGTCATCATCTTTCATACACATAATGGCCAACTAGAAGAGGATGGTCTAGTAATACCCAGTTGTATCATGGTTTCAAATTGTTTTTTAGCAATAGAGAATTTTTAAGGTGGCAGTTTCCAAGGAAAGTCCATATTTAAACTCAAGTTTAAAGTTAGAAAAGTGAAACTGTTTGAATTGATGAAGGTTCCATTAGCTGCCGTCAAACCGAAAGTAGTTTGTTTGTGAGGTCCTCGGATTAGTTTGCGATAAAAGAAAAATTCTTAAGTAGAATTTCTATCGTAAATGAAACGATAACGCGTTTTGCAGAAGTTGTCAATGATTGCCGAAGTTGACAGCAATCTTAGTTGTTCTTGTCAACATATAAATTGCAAGGGTTACTACATTTTGTAGCATTGGTTCCATAAGACCAATGGTATCAGCATAGACCAGGTGGCATCTTGATGGTGACCGGGACTTATTCCTATTGGAAGAATTACGTCTTCTATCACGAGCTCCAAGTTGACATGTTATGCCTCTTGAAGGTCTCTATTTTGTTGTTATGTTATGTCTCTTGAAGGTCTCTATTTCTTGAAGGTCTTCCCATTATCTTCTTTATTTGTTGCAGTACATACTCGATGATTTTGAGTTGATTATAGCTTAATTGCATCAAAAAGGGAATCTGCAAGCTCTGCTAAAGTGTCTAAATTCAAATTCTTATGTCCAGCAAGGATATCTTGTACTTAAGCTGTAAGACGAGGCATCCACAATGCCTTGATAAGATCTCCAGTTACAGAGGATACACCGAGATTTCTTAACCTTCTCATAAATTGAGAAGGACGTTGGTCGCCCATTAACTCATCTTCAATTAACTTGCTAGTTTTGGAGCCTTGTGTATCTCGTAAACGTTCAGTTCATCCCTAAGAACTGTATAGATAGGGATTTAAATGTGGAGGATTGAGGATTAGATCCCTAACCTCAGAACCATATTGAGTGCCACTGCGTGTGCAAATTTAGTTTTCTCTGAGGTAATATTTGCAGCACAAAATGATCTATCTGCTTCGGCACACCATAACTCTGGATCTGCTCTTTTAAACTCGGAAAGATTTAGACCAAGGCGTTGAATTCGGGGAGGTTCAATTGCAGAATTTGCATTTGGTTATTGTAAATTGCCTTCAGTCATATTTAAACTTGTAAGGTGAAAAAAATGAAAAAAAAAATCGACAATAGTTAATTAATAACCAGGTCCATATGGTTAATTAATACAATAGTTAATTAATTACCAGGTAAAACAAATGCGTCAACTAAATAAATGAGTCCAAATTCACTCACCAATTTTTAGATTTATCTCGACAGTATTTTCCAATTAGCTTCTAGATTTGATTTTAATCTTGATTACTTCCACAGACGGTCTCATAGTAAGTGAGCTACACCATAAAAGTGCAGTAAAATTCTCAGCGATGCTGCGGCGATGGCTTTTGACGGCTTGTTAGGTCACGACTTTCTGACCAGGTACAAGGCAAAAATTCTTTATGGGGCTCAGGCACTAATACTCTAAGTAGGTCAAAATTCAAACCCTTGCACCTTGGAACAATATCTCGAGGATTTCCGTCTGTTTCATCTCAAAACTATAAATTCTACGAACCGCGTCCTGGGCAAGACGTTAAACTGAAGCAAATTATATCTTCTCCAACGGGTTAACGTTCTGGGCAAGACGTTAAACTGCAACCAATAATATCTTCTTCCACATCTTCATCTCCGTAAGTCTCTTCCTCGTCAGCTACATTGTTGGTATCGTCAAAATCACCTTCGTGTGCTGTACATCATCCAATAATATCCTCTTCGTCGTTTTCGCCCACATTTTCTTCGTCCTTTGTGCGTCCTGGGCAAGACGTTAAACAGCAACCAAAAGCTTCTTCTTCGTCCACTTTGCGTCCTGGGTAAAACGTTAAAGTGCAGCCTTTAATGTCTTCTTCGTCGTCTTCATCAGCATCTACGTCATCGTCGTTTTGCCGGGGTTCTCGATTCCGTTAACTTCTTCATCATTAACTTCGTCAGTATCTTCTTCGTTATCTGTATCGTCAGCAGAACCTTCGTTAGACACGAGTCTTGGGCATGACGCTAAACTGCAACCAAAGTTATCTCCATCTTTGTCGGTAGTATAAGTATTTTTTTCCTCGTTTACATCCTCGTCAGTCTCCACGCCAACATCTTCATCATTTTCAGTTAATTGTCTTGGGTTAGACGTAAAACTGTATCCAACAATATCTCCACCCTTCCATGATTAGACTTAGAGTATATAGATACGAAGAACTTTGAAATGATAACTGCGAACTTCAACCAAGATACAATTGAGGGCAGAATGAAATAACTGCAGAACCTTGTAAGATTGGATCATTGTAATACAGAAGGGGATAAATCAATTCGAGATATCTGTAGAACTTTCAAAGATATATTTTATCTAGAAGAAGACATGTTGTCCCGCAGGGATGCGACTATCCCTAAAATTGAGGTAAAAGCAAATCATATACAATAAACCTTACCGATTCCCAGAGGCGAACCGTAAGGATGTGGACAACCAAGTCCAGGAGATGCTCAAATCGGGCAACGTCAGACCTTCTTATAGTCCATGGAACTCTCCTCTTGTCCTCGTTCCTAAAAATTTGACGAACAAGAGCATAAAAGATGGCGATGAGTGGAAGATTTCCAGCATCTCAACGAGATTACGGTAAGAGTCGCGTTCCCTCTACCTAATATAATCGACGTACTAGACCAACTTGGGAAATCTAATTATTTCACAACGCTCGACTTGGCCAGCGGATTCCATCAGATAAGAATGGACGACAGGTATCGGGAAAAAACAGCCTTCAGTTCGCCTTATGGCCAATCCGAATACAATCGAATGCCATTCGGTCTTAAAGCGCTCCCGCTACATTTCAAAGAACCTTGAACAGTGGGGTCTATTCTGGTCGTTCATAACAAATTCTGCTATTTTCACAATCTGGTTTTTTTCCACAGCATTTTTGTTGTGTTTTTGAAAAAACAATATCAATATCTTGTCTGGGTTACAAGGAATTCACAGCTTCATTTACATGAATGTCATCCATAGCTTTAATTTATCCCAACACAACAACAGGCTCATTGCTGTGTTCCAACGATTACGCGACTTCAAGTTAAAGTTGCAGGCAGTAAAATGCAATTTGCTTCTTAAAAAGATTATGTATCTGGGACACCTGATAACGGAAAACGGTGTCAAACCAGATCCAGGAAAGATAACATTAGTCAAAACATATCCGAGACCTAAAAAGGTGAAGGATATCAGAGCCTTTGTTAGATTTATCGGGTTTCATCACCGATTTATCCCTAATTCGTCTAAGATCGCTAAGCCTTAGCCTTTGACCAACCTCTTAAAGAAGAACGTACCCTTCAAATTTGATGTTCTTTGTGACGAAGCCTTCACAAATCTAAAAGAAAGACTAATTACCTCCCCCATTTTGGTATATCCCGATTTCTGGCGACAATTTTTTCAAATTCTAATATTTCGGTGTTTGAAAAAAACGTTCCTTAATTAGCGCTGTTTTTATTATTTATTTTTTTATTTTAAACCTATACAAATTTGTTTCGACAACCATATGTTGTCTTCATCAGTAGTCTTTTAAAACTAAGGAGTACATGACATCAGTGCTTATATTATATAGTGTACTTGCTTAAGATAACTCATTGACAATTTGGAGGAGTGGTGAATCGCACCACCCATTATTATCATTAAGAAGTAATTCAGGGTTTTCTCTTAATATCAACATGCTTTCGTATGCATCAAGTTTCCTCCCCTCATTTACTTCTTTGATGATTTCCACGTTATTGATGTTGATTGCGTGTCCCTCCTCCAATATGTGCTTGGCTACTCTGGACCGTGGGGTCTCGCCACCTGCGTTTGCTTTCCGTTTTTCTGCTCGTTCTGCCTCCTTAATGTGTTCCGTGAATCTTGTTGTAACCAATCTTTTCGTCTGGCCGATGTATCTCTTATCACAATGTGGGCATGTTATCCTGTATATTCCGCTCTTCTCGTCCAGCTTCTTTCTGTCTTTCGTTGATCCTAGGATGTTTTTAAGTTGTAGGCTCCTACTCGTGGGTACTGCTTCGATTCCTATTTTCCTTAGTGTCCGTTTGACTTTGTTGGTTAGTTTCCCGTCGTGTGTGATGGCCACTCTCCTGTGGTCTGTCAGATGTTCCTGTGTCTGGTAGAAGGTCGTGAGTGAGTCTCTCCTTTTCCTGGCTGCGATTTTTCGAATGCGGTTTTCAATTATCTCCTCGCTATACCCATTTTTCTTTGCGGTGTCCTTAATGTAATCCTTCTCCTTCTTGAAGTCTCTATCTGACAAGGGTACATTAAGGAGGCGGTGTATCATGCTGTTGAAGGCTGCCATTTTGTGGTGCGCTGGGTGGTTCGAGTCTCTCGGGATAACCCTTTGTGTGTGGGTGGGTTTTCTATATATTTCAAACCCTAGCATTCCCTTATCTCTTTTAATTGAAAGGTCCAGGAAAGGTATTCTCCCTCGTTCTTCTATTTGCAGAGTGAATTTGATGTTAGCGTGTCTCTTGTTCAGCTCCTGTAGTGTTGCTTCTACTTCCTCCTTTTCTATAATGGCGAAGACGTCATCCACATATCTGATCCAAATCCTAGGCATTAGCCCTTCTTGTTCGATGTCCTCTTCTAATTTTTTTAAGAATATTTCGGCCATGAATCCTGATAATGGGCTACCCATTGCTACCCCTTGTGTGTTTCTGTAATAGTTGCCCCTGAACATGAAGTGGTTTTCGCTCATGCATAAGCTAGCCAATTGCACATATAGTCTTACTTTCTGCCGCCAATTATTCCCTCTAATCCTTGACATGAGCCATTGCTCTAGTAAGGCCAATGTGGTGTGCACTGGTATGCTAGGGTATAGGGCTTTGATGTCAAAAGATACCATTAGCTCATCTCCCCCTATCATGCCTGCTTCGGATATTTTCGCGACCACTTCATTGTGATTCTTGACGCTCCTAGGGGAAGTGTGTCCATCGATGGAGTTGAATTCCTTCAGGAGCCACCGTGCTGTCCTAAGGGTTGGTGAATTGGTACCTGCTACGATTTCTCGAATTTCTTGTCCTGGTTTGTGTATCTTCGGCTGGCATTTAATACGTGGTAGGCAAGGATTGGGGACCTTTAGCATTCTGACCTCGTCCCCTAACACGTTCCTACATTCTCTCAGAGTCCTGTCTATTCTTTTTATCGATTCTGGTAGCGGGTTCGACCTTAGCTTTTTGTAGTTGCCTTCTTCTAGTTTCTTAGTCACTAGGTCATCGTATTCCATTTTATCCATGATGACAATCTTATTCCCTTTGTCGATGGTAGAATAGTTTTTCTCTGCGATGTTTAATGTTCGACTCGCGTAAGCGATGGGTTTTTCCTCGTTTTCAGGCCCTTGCGCAAGCACGGCTCCAAGGGCCTCTCCACTTGCATCCGTATACAACTTGAAAGGCTCTTTGAAATTAGGGTACCGAAGGACAGGAGGTGTATTTTAATCAATACAAATTTGTGAAGTTATAATATTCTTTCAATATACACAGCAAGAACCTTGACGGAAAGGCTAAACGGCATGAAGCCTACTTTAAGAAGAAGAAGAAATCATGTCAAGAGCGCCATATCGACCGAAAGCGCGAAATCCAGCGTATAAATGACGACTCAATTATGAATTATAAAAATGAGTTATGAATTATTAATTATAAGTCTAGAATTCGTTTTATATACTTATTAAATAACTTTAGGTTTACATATAGTTTTATAAATTTATTAACTTAAATAAATAACTTAAAATAAACTTAAAATAAATACATACTACCAAACAATATACTTACTTACTTATAAGGCTTGTTTTCGGAGACGCAGGCTTAGGAGATGTTGCCGCCGACTTGTTTGCTTTTGTTCTTCATATTCTTGTTCCTGTGGTTGAGGATTCACTTCATCAAGAACATTGTCATGTTGTGACATGCATAAAGTGTGCAAAATACATGCACATGAAACTCGGCTTATCACATGGTTAAGGTGAACCTGTTCTGTGAAGTGAAAAAGTATTCTGAACCAACTTTAAGTAACCCGATAGCATGTAATACGAAAATTCGTGTTGAAGAATGGTTATAGTTGAATGCGTTCTGAGCATCAGATAGCGATCCATTGTCCCTGAAAGGATATGGGTGCAGTCTATGGCACCAATTATATTTGGTATTTTGTGTTTCCTCTCGAACCTGGTTGATATTGCCTGAACATCGGAGGAAGATGGCCACTTGATATATTCATGGCCAATCCCAATTAGCCACACTGACACACGTGTAATCACTCTCTACGCCGAAGAATTATAAACTCCAAATAAATTTGCAATTTCCCGAAACGTGGTAGTGTTACTTAGGTAATATATAAATAGGTACATTTCCCTCTCAACCGAAACACGTAGACGACCACCAGGTTGACAGTTTACACTATTCTTCTGTAAACCTGAAAATCAGATACCAAACCTTAAGTTTCTTATTTTAAGCATATCCTTATCTTGAAACTTACCTATCAGATGCAGAACTGTTTTGCGTTCCAAACGAAACTGTCGTTTAAAATGTAAATATTCCTCGATAGATGCCATAAAATTGCGGATTGATGGCTGGGGCTCTTTTTCCTCTGAATCTGCCGAAAATAATGTAAAGCTATCAAAAAAGGATTCAGAAGAAGTAACATACGTTCCTACGGAGGAGCTGCTTGATTCACGTAAAATGTAAAACGAATTTTATTTAAACTTCACTAAGAATATAAGAAAATAAGTAATGTTCACCTTCATTAAAGGGGTCTACAGACGATCATAGAAAAAAAAATCATATTATATGACATATCATATAATATCATATCATATCTATGACACATTATATGATGAACTGTACACACACGGTTTTGAAAATGTGACGAAGTATATGATGTACATTTTCTATGATGAAAAAATATGACAAAGCGATTTTTGCTGTACACAACACAATTTAATATGACATATATTTCTAAAGTTGCGTGTCATTCGAAGGTGTCAAACATAGATTGAATTTCATGAAAAATACAAGTTAGCAAATTGTAAATAAAATGAGTGATGAATATAAAAGTGTGTTTGAAAATTATTAAAAAAATAATTTATAATTTATTTTTCTAATTGCCACACCCCTTTTTATTAACAAAGAAATTACCTGCTGCATAAATATTATTTAGTTTTGTCACAGACAGGAAAATTGAACCCCAACACTATTTCAAAAACAAACAGTTAAAATTTAAAATTAAATTTTTCTATGTCATATATATGATGAAACATCATAGGAATATGTCATAATTTTTCATCATATTCCGTCTGTACAGCTTCATCATATTTTTTCGTCATATATAGCATGACAGTGGCATTTCAAACCTGTAAGAGTGAACACTTATATACTTGGACTGTAGTCTCTAAATTTGCATCTCGAAATCTCTTAACTTCTTTTGTACATAATACATAGTTTTCAAGACTTTTTAAGACTTTTATCTTGAACTATCAGAATTTCAATAGTTCTACTACACAACACTTATTACTCGATCTTAATCAATCCTCAATGTTGATTGGACTATGCCGTAGAACATTATTAACGTGAAAGTGAAGTGTTGTCAATGTGCAAGTGCAAATATCTAAATCAAACACATTTAAATTGGGAAATATTGTGATTTAACTTTGCAGTTATTAAACTTAACTTAGAATCGTAAACACAAACACCCACACCTATCAAGCACTATTAAATTGAAAGACTTATCAAGTGTGAATATATTAATGTGAACAATAATCTCGAATCTATAACAAACATTTCTGTGGTAATTTATCCAACATCCTAATAATCAAGTTTATTTCTTCCAATTGGAATACCGATTTTATTAAATACAATTGAAAAAACAACTAAAAGACAACTCAACAAAAACAAACAAAAAACAAATAAGTCAACAAAAACAAAATTAAGACCTGTTCAGTTACTTCCCGTCATTTATAATAAGACCACCGTTGGCTACGTGATCCAGTAAATATTGCTGTACTGACCTGGGATCCTAAAGAAACTGACACCAGCAGCACCTCCAGAAGACTTGCCAGGCTTAATATTTTGTATTTCCGATTATTTCTTTTTTAATTTTTATTAGCACTATGATGAACAAAGATGAGTGTGCACTGGAGCACGTACAAGTGACTACTGACGAGCACTGTGACGACCTCTGTCATGTGATTATAACATGTGTGAGTGTTAGTGAGTACATCACAATCTCCCCCTTTTATCTTCAAATCATTCTTTGACAGTTTCATATTTTCACCTTACTCAACAATCTCAGTGATCTTCTAGGAAGAACCTTATCCTTATTACTATCTGCTAATTCATAAGTTACATGATTGTTCTTATCGTTTACAGTTTCAGCTTGAACATTTGTTTTCTCCCCCTTGTTTTGATTCTTATTCAATTTTGTTTTTATTAATTGATTTACGTGTTTTTTTGCTATAAAACCATCCTTAAATTTTACATCATAATTAACAGGCGAATTCTTTTTAATAATTACGGCTTCTTTTCTACCTTTTTTACCTTTTCTATAATCTTTCGCGAAAACAATTCCGTCTTATTCGAAATTACAATTTTTTCTACTACCTGTATTACGTATTTGTGCATAGTGACTATTCTCTATATCATTTACAACATTTGGTCTTAATAAATCAAAACGAGTTTTCATTTCTCTTTTATGCATTAGGAAATAAGGAGATCTGCCTGTAGTGCAGTGTGGCGTTCTTCTATAATCTAACAAGAATAAACTTACAGAATCTTCTAGAGATTTTCCATCTCGTACAATTTTGTCTACCTTAGTTTTAAATGTTTTTACAAAATTTTCAGCCGCCCCATTAGTTGCTGGGCAATGTGGAGGTGAAAAGGAATGTTTGACGGCGTTTCTTGTGAGGAACTCATGAAAATCGTTTTTGTATTGCGGACCGTTGTCACTTTCGCAATGATCCGGTAGACCGTGTCTACTAAAAATAACTTTAAAAGCGCGAATGAGTTTGTCTGATTTAGTATTATTTCCCATATTCACAACCTCAGGCCATTTCGAGTGCGCGTCAATTATAATTAAAAACATAGAACCATGGAAAGGACCTAGTAAATCCGTATGTATCCTACTCCAACGATTACTTGGCCATTGCCAGGGCGTAAGAACGATTTTCGGAGTTTCTCCTCTCGATTCTAAGCAAATTCTGCAAGTACCTACTACATCTTCGATATCTAAATTAAGGTTTGGCCAGAAGAAATAATTTCTAGCTAATTGCTTCATTTTAATCATTCCCATATGTGAAGCATGTAATTCACTCAATAAGTATTTTTGTAAACTGTTGGGTATCACTACTCTAAAACCCCATAATAAACAACCCTTCTCGATAGTAAGTTCTAACCTTTTACCATGTAAATTCTTTTCAATTTCATTCAAATCTTTAATATTATTAGGCCAACCATGCTGTAAATAATTGATTACATTACGTAAATTTTTATCCTTACTTGTTTCTTTAGCTACGTATTTAAAATCGATTGTCCTCAGACCTTCTTCTATAAAATTTATGCTCGTAAATTCGCCTTCGAAAACTACTGTTGAATCAGGTATAGGTAAACGCGAAAGTGCGTCGCAGTTGCCATTCGCCTGCGATTTGATAACATCGATATCGTACGTGAACCCCGAAAGAAAATAAGCTCATCTTTGCAACCGACTTTGAAGCATTGTAGATAAATTTTTATTTCCGCCGAAAATGAATTTCAGGGCCTCATGATCCGTTCTAAGAATCACTCTATTACCGTAAACGTACTGGTAAAATTGTCCATAATTGTTCTATGAAGTTCATTTTTGGGTATTATTTTCGAAGCAAAAGCTATTGGTCGCTCTGTACCATCCTCAAAACGATGCGACAACACCGCCGATAACCCGTGATAACTAGCGTCGCAAGCTAATATTAGTTGCCTATTAGGATCATACAAAGTTAATATTCTATCAGATGTTATTTGGTCTTTTAACCATTTATACGCTTTTTCACAGTCATTAGTCCACTCATAATTTTTTTTTGTACATAAATCATAAAGAGGTTTTACATGCTCTGCTCTGTCTGGCAAGAATTTTTCATAAAAATTCAGTAATCCCAAAAAAGCTTTAAGTTCTTTATGGTTTCTAGGTACTGGTGCCTCTCTAACAGCCTTAACCTTTGAAGGAGTTGGTTTTAACCCGGTTTCGTCTATTAAGTAACCCAGTATTTCTATCTGCTTTTTAAAGAATTCGCATTTTGTAATGTTTAATTTAAACCCCGCTTTATCTAATCTATTAAATATTTCATTTAAAGATTCAATATGCTCTTTATCGTCTTTACCTGTACAATAAATGTTATCAATGTACACCTCTGTGTTAGGAATCCCCTTTAGGACTCCCTCTAAAATATCTTGGCATTCCGCCGGACTAGAAGCTACCCCTTCCGGTAATTTCGTATATCTAAATAAACCATTTTCTGTAATAATGGTTAACGCGTCCCTAGATTTCTCATCTATCTCAAACTGCATAAAAGCATGAGTTAAATCAATTTGTGACCAACATTTCCCTACTTGTAAAGTTTTAAAAATCTTTTCTTTTATGGGTATAGGGTGTCTTTTTATAACTAATTGTGGATTTACCGTAATCTTGAAGTTTCCACATAGCCTAACTTGCCCATTTTTTTTTAAAACATGTATAATGAGTGTAGCCCATTTGCTGCAATTAACCGGTTCTAAATTTCCTGCATCTATTAATCTTTTAATTTCTTCTTGTATTTTGCTTTGCAAAGCAAAAGGCGCATGATACGGTTTTAACTGTATTGGCTTAGCACCTTCTTTGAAGACTAGTTCAATTTTTCTACCCTTAAAGCATCCTTGTGCTTTCGAAAATAAATTAGGAAATTCTTTCAAAAATTTATCCGCGATACCATCCTGTAAAAAATTTACGCTATTTTCCTGAGACTCTACTGTGTCCGTTAATGTAAGAGGCCAGCACTTAAACTCCTTAAGCCACTGTCGTCCCATTAAAGTCGGACCTTCTCCTTTCATCACGTATAAATCAAGTAATTTTTCATCATTTCGGAATCGTACTGAAATATTTCTAATCATACCTAACGGATTCAAACGTACTTTACCGTATGATGTTAACTTTAAATCACATTTGCTTAATATTTTGTAGTCTCCGAAATAGCAGAAATATATGCCCCTGTATCGATTTGCATTTTTACATTTACGTTATTTACTAATACTTCGATATACATTGGTTCTGCTCTAGTTTCAAAACATGGTAAGGTTTTGTCTGAATTATTTACTTCAACTACCTCTCCCGTTATTGAAAACAAACTCTCATTAATAGAATCTAGATTTTCATCAAAATCGTTTTTTCTCATATAATTTACATTCGTCCCGGAGTTCTTCGTTTTATAACCACACGATTCGAATTTAGACAAACAGTCTTTTATAACTTCACTCTTACGATGTTTTTTGAAACATACCTTTTCAATATGGCCTATTGCCCCACAAGAATGACAGTTCGCGTTCTTGAATTTACATTCATTTAACTTATGCTTATTAACTAAACCGCATCCAAAACAAATGTATTTATTATTAATTTTTTTGGCAGCAAGCTTATTGGAACCACTTGGTTTTACCTTTTTGCTTTGGATGTGACAGTTTTCGTTACGCTGTCTGCTTTCGGATGTGTAGTGTACCGCCGCCATTGACTGCCCGTTCGCCCTCTCCGTGCGTGATGCGTTGCGTAGTGCCGTCTCTCTCGTCGTTGCAATATGTAGTGCCTTTTCCCACGTGAGATCTGCTACGCTGAATAAAGCCACTCTGGTGTCGTGATCACGAACTCCGATCACCAGCTGATCACGTAATGCATCCTCCAGGCTAACAAACTTACAATGTAAGGAAAGTTCTTTCAATCGCGCTGCGTACTGAGCGATCGATTCTGTTTGAGCTTGCCTGGTCTGTTGAAATTTGCAGCGTTCCATTGCTTCACTGCGTTCAGGATTGAGATGCTTCCCAACCAATTCCACTAATTGCGTAAACGTTTTGTTTTTAGGCTTCGTAGGCGCACATAGTTCTCTTATAAGTTTGTAAGTCTCCATGCCAACTTTTGTTAATAAATGTGAGATTTTTTTGCCGTCATTTACGTCCTTCATTTCAAAGTACAGCTCTAATCTTTCAATGTACGTTTCCCAATCATCTTTCTTGTAATTAATTTCCCAGCTTTTATTTTCCATTGTATCGCCTGAGCTAATTGAAAACTCGTCACCAAAATCACTTTCAGCTTGACACGTTTCGGATATTTGCCTTTTGCTAACGTCTTGTTCCGCTGTATCTGCAAATTCTTGTTGCGCTGTAACCGTAAATTCTTGTTGCGTTGTAACTGCTGTAACCACGTTTTCCTCTTTAGGATTTCCGTCTGCGTTAAGTGCTGCAGTTCCTTTATGTAACTTTACGACGACCTTCCTCAATTCGTCCAACGGAAACAGTTCAAAAATATTATCCGTCGCTCGTTCACTGCAGTTTTTTAGGTATGCCACCAGCTCTGCCTTTTTTGCTTTTTGCACCCATGCGTTTGTAGATTGAGAGCCCCTGCCGAGTACGATTTCAGCCAATTTTTCGTCCATGCGGTATATGATGATGCAAAATATTAATCCGCATGCATCGTGATGTATATCGTAGTTTTATGCAGTTTCTTTTAATTTATTTGTTTAATGTGAGTAGCTGCTCCAGATTTTATGTTTATTTTTAATTTTCAGTGACACTTTAGTAAATTTTTCGTCGTTTGTTCTGTAACTCGTGCTTGGTTTTACCACGCGTATGTAAATCGTAAATTATATTTCCGTTTTTTCTCTCGAACTCGTTCTTTAATCCTCGTCGCCAATAATTGTAATGTACTGGGAAAGTGAAAGACTGTTATGTAAATATATAATACTGTTTATTAGCACTATGATGAACAAAGATGCGTGTGCACTGGAGCACGTACAAGTGACTACTGACGAGCACTGTGACGACCTCTGTCATGTGATTATAACATGTGTGAGTGTTAGTGAGTACATCACACTTCCTTCACGGGGTAATCCAGGGGAGCACCATAACTCCCCACATATCAGAGCAGGTCAAATGTGTTGAGAATTTCTTTCGACAGGGTCCAGGAATACCACCACTATGGGGACTTTACCAAAAGAATCTTTCTTTAAGTTACATTTACATTTAAATTTATTCCAAGAACCAAATTGATACAATATTGAAACCTTAGTACATTTTTCCAAAAGAAATCCCTAACACTATCTCCCTATTTCTAATACAATGGTTTTCTTAAAGCAAATCTATTTCCTGTACTACTATTAATCTAAAATTTTATCTGCATTCATGCTGTTTTTTATTGTTGCAGCTTGTCCCAGCTTTCGCCGCTCGCTTCTGCCGACGATAGCGTTGTCGTTCCGCTTTAATTTCTGCAATGCGATGATTGGCTAGTCTCCTTGCTTCTTTGTTACCAGCCAGCACTAATTCCCTCTGAGCTTCTAACAGTTGATACACGAACTTGGCCTCAACTCCAGTCCGGATCTTCGTCTTCTTGGGCTGAAGTGTTGGTTGAACTTCCCTCTGGTGTTTCTTCAATTGACGTTGACGATACTCCTCAATGGTAAGAGGACGGGGTCCAGCAATTGGGTTTTGCAGCGCTGTCTCCAGGTTGATCTCTGGCTCCATCAGCTGGTTGTTGTTGCTGCTTTAAGTTGTGGGGAATGCCTGCTTAGCTATTAAGCCTAGTCAGGACTTAGAATAGTAATCGGCTATGCACCGATTTACTCAGGAAGTTTTATACCTGGTGGCTGATCTTCTGGTTCTTTGGTGGCTGTTTCTTCTCTCCTCGATGTCTCTTGGTGCTCGTCTGGACTCAGTGGACTTCTTGGTCTGGATCTCAATGGTACTGCTTCCTGGTCTGGATCTCAATGGTACTGCTTCCTGGTCCGGATTTTAACCGAACTCCTATGAATTTGGTTGCCACATTTATAGGAAAATTTTTGCCTATTCAGCAGTTATCCCCAATCCATGCGTAAATGACATCACGCATCAGCTCTCTTTGTTTCAAAGCTCTTTTCTTTGTATCCATTCTTTGCATGGTCAGCATTTTGGGTCATAAAATTCCCAACGATCTTCATTTGGACCACCCAGTCTTCATTCGTAATGCTCATGCCACTTTTCCTCTCTTTTGCAGCATCAGCAATTTGACCTTCGATGTTCTCATTTGGAGCATTCCATTTTGCTCCACATCGGCGTCGTAAAATAGTTTTGTTTATCAAAGTATCGAATTTCATAGAGACGCGTACGATGACTTTTTTAGTACTGCCATGTCAGCAATTCTAGCCGAACATACGCAGTGGTCGCACTCCACGTGGACTCATTGGGCAAGGGGCATTAAGGGGCATTAAGGGGCATTAAGTGCATCGGAGACTGGATCATTCGGTGACCTAAATTTCAGGGTCATTGGCATCAAACATTCGATCTCGCATGAAAATCTCACATGCGTCACTCACATGAAAATATCGTGAGTTTGAATTCATTCGCGAGTTGTTGTTGTTTCGTTTGTTGTAGTTTCCATGGCGCGAAGTCTGTGAATATTTCCGCGATTTTTGCGTATCACGACATTCCTCCCTCCTTTAAAAATAGTCCCATCATTTTTTTTTTAGTTGAACTTAACTTCGCGAAACCATTACTGTTTATTTTCTTATAATTATATAGAGTTCTTATCCTACCTATCTACCTAATCCTGACATACTTTGTTATTACATTTTCATTATAAGCATTATCATTATTATTATTATTACATTTTTTTTTTTTTTTTTTACATTTTATGTTTTTTTTTTTTTATTTCATACAATTATAATCAAATGCAATTCCTACATTTTCTGTCTACTAAAATTCTTAGTGTTTTTATCTTATAAGTTTCTTACTGTACATCTTTTTTCCAATTACAAACTGGTGATACAAATTTTAGATAACTTACAAATATCTCTTACAAATTAAAATTTTTTTTTTCTTTTATTATATGGTTTTTTAATTTTGTGCGCTTCTATATGCTTCAATGCGTTTTTTCATTTTATATTGATTGCGGTTTGACTTGAGATGGCTTTGCTGTTTTTTCTGGTTATTGGAGTTAGTATGTGTCTTATACTCCTTGGTCTTTAGTTTCCTGGGATCTTCTGTTGGCCCAATGTAGTTACCATTGCGATCGTAATTCTCAAATTTAAAAAACTCTGAATCCCAAAGGATTGGGAAACCATTGAACATTGTATATGGTGGTCCATTTTCCTCTGTTGGTGTGACATTTTTGTTATCTTTGCTGTTGTCGACGTCAAGTTGTCTTATCATAATGGCTATCTCGTCTGACGCTTTGAAAAAGTCAGCTGTATCTCTTAACTCATCTTCTATTTCCTCCTCGGGATCATCGATTCCAAGTTCCTTAATCATTTCTGCTGCTGCCTCAAGGATTTCGTCCATTTCCAATTCTTCAAATGATTTCGTCCCTTTTTCCGTTGCCATTATCTTGCTGGTTTGGTTTCTGTTAAGTGTGTTGGGTTATTTTAATTTTTATTATCTTTACAAAATTTTCTTATTTCTAATGTATTTCTATTCTATCTCTTACATTGTATATTTCGCTATTCTAACTCTTACGTTTCTAATTATTTGGTTCTTATGGATAGAAAAGCTTAAGACGGTTATTATGAACTTTACGTTTCTTATTCCCAATCTGTATGGTTGTATTCACTGGACTGTTCAATGCTATTACTTTAAAAGGTCCTACCCAGAATTGGGTCAATTTATTTTTTCTGGCGGCATTTTGCAAAAGTACTTAATCTCCTACGTGAATTTTGATTGGATTTATTTTTCGGTCATAATACTCCTTGGAGTGCACTTTGCTTTCCTCTATATTGCGTTTTGCTATTTGATACGCTCTTTGAAGTTTATTTTTCAACTTGAGGTAATAGTTTTCCTGATCATATACAGGTTGAGGTTCCTTCTTTAAATTATTTGGCAGAGGTGCAGAAAATCCATATAAACAATCCATTGGAGTTAACTTTGTCGTTGTGTGGATACTGTTATTTCTCACGAACATTGCAGCTCGCAAGTGGTCATCCCAATTAGTGTAGTTTTCATCAACAAAGCTCCTCAGGTAATCTGCTAACGGTCTGTGGGATCTCTCCAAGGCACCATTTGCTTGTGGATGGTATGCCGTTGTCTCTATCTTGCGAATTTTAAATAATTTGCATACTTGTCGAAACATTTCCGATGTGAAATTTGTTCCCTGATCGGTAATCAATTTCTTAGGGATTCTGTATCTACTGATTATTTCGTCCACAAACGCCTGAGCTACTGTTGTAGCCTCCATATTTTCTAAGGGTACCACATCCATAAATCTTGTCAAATCATCTTCAAAACTGAGTATATATTTATTTCCTTTGGTTGTTTCCGGTAATGGTCCAACGATGTCCATATAAACTTTGTCGAAAGGCATTACACCAGTATCCGTTAGAACCATGGGTTCCTTATGCTCTCTTGTACGTTTATTGATTTGGCACTTTTTACATTGCTTTATATAGTTAGCTACATCTCTTATCATCCCCTTCCAGAAGAACTCGCGTTTAAGCCGCTGGTAAGTTTTATATACTCCTTGGTGTCCTCCAAAGGGAGCATCATGGACATCTGCCAATATGGTTTTAATTTCCTGTGGATCCGTTAGAACTTTTACTTGTCTATGTTTTAAAATTTCATCCGATAAGTGGTCACTTGATGGTGATTCTATTGTTTTGAGTTCCTTCACCGATTCTTGATTTTCGATGTTATCCTCACTCTTTTTTCCCTTAGCTTGTTGACGCGTTATCACCAGGACTTCATAAGGTATCCTACTTAGGGCGTCCGCATTATTATTCTTTCTCCCTTCTTTGTATTGGATTTCGAAGGTATAGTCAGATAACTTGTGCCAAAGTCGTAGAATTCTGCTGGTTGGATCCTTTATCCGTATGGCACCTCGTAGCGGTTTGTGATCGGTAAACACTGTAAACGGTCTTCCATATAGATAACTCCTATAATTCTTTACCGCCCATACTATAGCTAGCAATTCCCTTTCTATTGTGGAGTAATTCTTTTCGGCGGAATTTAACGTTCGGCTAGCATATGCGATCGGTCTTTCTTCGTTATCTGGACCTTGTGCTAACACTGCTCCCAAGGCATCTCCGCTTGCGTCCGTATATAATTTAAATGGCTCCTTGAAATTGGGATACCGCAGTACTGGTGGTGTAACTAATTTTTCTTTTAAAGTGTTGAAAGCTTTCATGCATTGATCATCCCACTTAAATTTAACGTCTTTTCCTAGTAGTTTATTTATCGGCGACGCTATTTTTGAAAAACCTTTAATAAATTTTCGATAATAGTTTGCCAGGCCCAAAAAAGATTGTACCTGCCTAACTGTTCTTGGTACTGGAAAATCTTTTACGCATTGTACTAAATTTGGATCTGGTGCCACTCCTTCGGTGCTACATTTATGTCCTAGATATACTATCTCCCTTTTCAAAAAGTTGCATTTCTCCGGGTTTAACTTTAAATGGTGCTCCCTTAATCTCGAAAGTACTGTACACAATTTACTTTGATGGTCACTTAGATTTTTGCCATAAATGACTATGTCATACAAATAGACGAAACATTGCAATCTTTGTAACCCGGTTAAAACGTGATTCATAAGCCTTTGAAATGTCGCAGGTGCTCCTTTTAATCCAAAAGGCATTCTCTTAAAAGCGTAATGTCCATAGGGAGTACTAAACGCCGTCTTGTCACGATCCTCAGGCTTCATCGCTATCTGATGGTAGCCGCTTGCGAGGTCTAATACAGAAAAATACCGAGAATTCCCCAACTGGTCGAGAATATCTTCTATCCGAGGCAGTGGGTAAGCATCTCCCTCGGTTATTTCATTTAATTTTCTATAGTCGACCACTATCCGCCAACGCTTCTCGCCATCAAGTCCTGGTTTTTTTGAAACTACAAGCAATGGGGCGTTCCATTCACTCCAACTAGGTTCCACTATATCTTCATCCAATAATCTCTCTATTTCTTTTGTGATAATCTCCTTTTGTGTTTCAGGAAGTCGAAACATTTTACATTTTACTGGCACCTGATTTTCCTTTGTCCTTATTTCATGTTGCACTGTTGTGGTGTGTCTCAACTTTTCTCCTGGTAAATGGAATACATCTTGAAATTCCTTAATCATACCCCGTATTGATTTTTTCTCTTCAGGATTTAAATTTTGTTCCACATTAATTACTTTCCAAATTTCCGCAATTCTTTTTTCACCATATTTGGCATTTAATTCCGTGTCTCTCTCTGTTTGTATAGTGTAATTATTTTTTATACTATCTTCATCCTTATTTATAGCTGCCATTATTTTGTCATTATTCTTTTCCAATTTTACCTTTACTTTATTTAATTCAACTTCATGATTATTAACATTCATAATACTTATTTTTATTTTTCCTTTTACTGGGGTGACTAATGCATTACTTATGTACACCCCCGGGAATATTTCTTCTCCCACTGTTATATATTCACCTTTAATCACTGTTGATATTTCCAAAAATTTCACTGTTCTTCTTGGAATTTTCATCATTCTTTGATCCTCTATGATGACACAATCTTCTTCTTCCTCATTCTTCTCTAATGACTCTGGGACACTGCCCATGCGTTTTTCCGATTTGAGTCTATTTATCCCATTCGTAACATTCGAGTAACAGTTGCCGTGATAAATGTCATATTCGCGAAAATGACTTTTGTAAGTAGCATTATTCTCTTCGATTGATACAGTTTGCGATTCTGAATCGAAAAGTGCTGCCAAATCTTGCAATATCTCCGTGTCATCTGTTAAATGTAAAGAGACCTTGTTTTGTCCTTCGTGCCCTTCCAAGTGCGTTGCTAAGGTACACTTTCTGGTTTGCGAACCATTTTTAAAGTGTCCTTCTTGGGTGGAGTATTCACGTTGGTCAACTTCTGCGTCTTTTGCTATTACATCTACAAATCGGACCTTCCTATTTCGTGGTTGCTTATCCTCGAATGATATAGCAATTATTTCGTTTTCTTTTTCGATGGAAAGGTTAATCTTTTGGCTGGACCTTCCACATTACAATATTTTGTAAGGAAGTCATTTCCTATTAATCCAGCTACATTGGATGGGTATATTGACTTTACCACTTGGAACTCGCAGGGATACTTTTGTAATAATACCACTTGTGCCCTTATTGTTCCTTCAGATAGTATGCTTCCTGAAATTGTGTTTAGTGTAACTATGTCCGTTTTACTTATTGTTTTTAGTTTATCTTCCTTTATTTCTTCTTCCTTTATCAGACTTATTTCCGATCCTGTGTCAATTATGAATTCTGCCTTCCTATTCTTGATTATATCCACCGGTAATGTTACTATAGGCAGCTTCGGTGGTTTGTTGCACCTTTTCTTATTATCTTCTACTGACGACTCGCGGTGCGTGCGGCCGTCTCCGTCGAGTTTCCCTCATCTCTTACTTTCTCCTCCTGCTGTAGTCTTTCCCACCTTTGCCGGAGAAAACATGCAGTTTCGACGTGATCATTAGCTAGACAAAAGTTGCATCTGTTCATATTACTTCGGGTCGTTGTCTGATTAACCTGTCGTTTTCGTTGTTCGTTATTATTTCCCTGGCTTTGTTGGTTCTGTGACCTTCGTACAGAGCAGTTTTGGATAGTATGACCATATATTCTACATATGGAGCAGAAAGGTGTCATTTGCCTTGTTCGACACTCTGCCATCATGTGACCCATTCTGTTACAAAAATTGCATCTCATTTGTCGGTAATCCTGTCTGCCTCGCGGTGAATTGAAATTATTATTTGTTGGGTAATTTCTCTGTTGTCCATTATAAGATCTTGCGGAATTATACTGGGGTTGATTCATATTCCTTCTAAATGATGTTGTAACATTGTTATTGCGGGGCTGATTTCTTCGCCACTGCTGATTATCTGTGTTTAAGCCCACTGGGAATGTACGATCCCTTGAATTATACTGATTTACAGATCCCTGCGGCATGCATTGCTCTGTTTGTTCCAGCCTTGATATTTTCGATCCCAACCCTTCTAGCGTATTTTCTGCGTCTTGGAGCAAATAAAATTTATGGTTCGGATTTATAATTCCCATCTTAAAGCAATGTAGACCCACTTCTTCTATTTCAGCCTTCAATCCATCTCCGCCAGAGGTATATTGTTCCTCTGCTGCATTTTTGCAGGAATTTATGAGATTCTTCACACGGTTGAAGTAAGCAAAAAGTGTTTCAGTTGGTAGTTGCTGTACGCTTCTAAGTTGGGTATTTAGTTGAATATAAGATGTATTTTGAATCAGATTACCCTTAAGTATTGCAAATATTTTTTCAAGAGTATCGTTCACCCCTGTTTGAACAATTTCCAAGGCTCTACCTCTTAATCGTGTTGGCAGGAGTCTTATAAACAGTGCTTTGTCCTGTGCCTCCACCAGTGTTTCATATGCGAGACGAGCGCAGTTAACAAATTCGTTTATTTCATTTTGTTTTCGTGGGCTTTCTTCCCCTGCTAAAATTGGTACATTATTGTACAATATGTTGTTGACTAACTGTACGTCCGCCATTTTCTTTTTCTCGGGTTCTTCTGTATTTTGACTATTATCAATATCCTTTATATTTACTTCTCTATTTGCTGCTGATTGTTGGTGATCTTTACCACCAATATTTCTGCCTGCGTCTGAGTTGGTCCTACAATATGTCCTCCCGTGTCTAAGTTGGATTCTCCCAAGTTCTTCAGGATTCCGTGTATGACAGGCGCTTTCAGTTTTCAATATTTGTGCGTTATCTTATGTTTCATTAGTATCTTCCTCGTCTGTGTTAAATAACTCGTTACTATCGTTTTCCCCCCTAATATTAGGAGTTTGTTGTACTGAATCTGGGATGGAGTCAGTTATTTCCGTAGGATTTTTATTCGAAGATGATTTGGGATCTGCCATATAACTCCATTAATTTTACCAATTTAATTTTTTTTTCGTTTCTGGATTTTATTTGCTTTCTTTGTCGTAAATTTACCAAATTGAATATTGCTTTTTTTTTTTTTTTTTTTTTTTATATGTCGTTCCTAGTGTGTCGTAAATCCGTAATTGCGGCTGCGCCAAATTTATGTTGAGAATTTCTTTCGACAGGGTCCAGGAATACCACCACTATGGGGACTTTACCAAAAGAATCTTTCTTTAAGTTACATTTACATTTAAATTTTTTCCAAGAACCAAATTGATACAATATTGAAACCTTAGTACATTTTTCCAAAAGAAATCCCTAACACTATCTCCCTATTTCTAATACAATGGTTTTCTTAAAGCAAATCTATTTCCTGTACTACTATTAATCTAAAATTTTATCTGCATTCATGCTGTTTTTTATTGTTGCAGCTTGTCCCAGCTTTCGCCGCTCGCTTCTGCCGACGATAGCGTTGTCGTTCCGCTTTAATTTCTGCAATGCGATGATTGGCTAGTCTCCTTGCTTCTTTGTTACCAGCCAGCACTAATTCCCTCTGAGCTTCTAACAGTTGATACACGAACTTGGCCTCAACTCCAGTCCGGATCTTCGTCTTCTTGGGCTGAAGTGTTGGTTGAACTTCCCTCTGGTGTTTCTTCAATTGACGTTGACGATACTCCTCAATGGTAAGAGGACGGGGTCCAGCAATTGGGTTTTGCAGCGCTGTCTCCAGGTTGATCTCTGGCTCCATCAGCTGGTTGTTGTTGCTGCTTTAAGTTGTGGGGAATGCCTGCTTAGCTATTAAGCCTAGTCAGGACTTAGAATAGTAATCGGCTATGCACCGATTTACTCAGGAAGTTTTATACCTGGTGGCTGATCTTCTGGTTCTTTGGTGGCTGTTTCTTCTCTCCTCGATGTCTCTTGGTGCTCGTCTGGACTCAGTGGACTTCTTGGTCTGGATCTCAATGGTACTGCTTCCTGGTCTGGATCTCAATGGTACTGCTTCCTGGTCCGGATTTTAACTGAACTCCTATGAATTTGGTTGCCACATTTATAGGACAATTTTTGCCTATTCAGCAGTTATCCCCAATCCATGCGTAAATGACATCACGCATCAGCTCTCTTTGTTTCAAAGCTCTTTTCTTTGTATCCATTCTTTGCATGGTCAGCATTTTGGGTCATAAAATTCCCAACGATCTTCATTTGGACCACCCAGTCTTCATTCGTAATGCTCATGCCACTTTTCCTCTCTTTTGCAGCATCAGCAATTTGACCTTCGATGTTCTCATTTGGAGCATTCCATTTTGCTCCACATCGGCGTCGTAAAATAGTTTTGTTTATCAAAGTATCGAATTTCATAGAGACGCGTACGATGACTTTTTTAGTACTGCCATGTCAGCAATTCTAGCCGAACATACGCAGTGGTCGCACTCCACGTGGACTCATTGGGCAAGGGGCATTAAGGGGCATTAAGGGGCATTAAGTGCATCGGAGACTGGATCATTCGGTGACCTAAATTTCAGGGTCATTGGCATCAAACATTCGATCTCGCATGAAAATCTCACATGCGTCACTCACATGAAAATATCGTGAGTTTGAATTCATTCGCGAGTTGTTGTTGTTTCGTTTGTTGTAGTTTCCATGGCGCGAAGTCTGTGAATATTTCCGCGATTTTTGCGTATCACGACATTCCTCCCTCCTTTAAAAATAGTCCCATCATTTTTTTTTTAGTTGAACTTAACTTCGCGAAACCATTACTGTTTATTTTCTTATAATTATATAGAGTTCTTATCCTACCTATCTACCTAATCCTGACATACTTTGTTATTACATTTTCATTATAAGCATTATCATTATTATTATTATTAAATTTTTTTTTTTTTTTTTTACATTTTATGTTTTTTTTTTTTTATTTCATACAATTATAATCAAATGCAATTCCTACATTTTCTGTCTACTAAAATTCTTAGTGTTTTTATCTTATAAGTTTCTCATTGTACATCTTTCTTCCAATTACAAACTGGTGATACAAATTTTAGATAACTTACAAATATCTCTTACAAATTAAAATTTTTTTTTTCTTTTATTATATGGTTTTTTAATTTTGTGCGCTTCTATATGCTTCAATGCGTTTTTTCATTTTATATTGATTGCGGTTTGACTTGAGATGGCTTTGCTGTTTTTTCTGGTTATTGGAGTTAGTATGTGTCTTATACTCCTTGGTCTTTAGTTTCCTGGGATCTTCTGTTGGCCCAATGTAGTTACCATTGCGATCGTAATTCTCAAATTTAAAAAACTCTGAATCCCAAAGGATTGGGAAACCATTGAACATTGTATATGGTGGTCCATTTTCCTCTGTTGGTGTGACATTTTTGTTATCTTTGCTGTTGTCGACGTCAAGTTGTCTTATCATAATGGCTATCTCGTCTGACGCTTTGAAAAAGTCAGCTGTATCTCTTAACTCATCTTCTATTTCCTCCTCGGGATCATCGATTCCAAGTTCCTTAATCATTTCTGCTGCTGCCTCAAGGATTTCGTCCATTTCCAATTCTTCAAATGATTTCGTCCCTTTTTCCGTTGCCATTATCTTGCTGGTTTGGTTTCTGTTAAGTGTGTTGGGTTATTTTAATTTTTATTATCTTTACAAAATTTTCTTATTTCTAATGTATTTCTATTCTATCTCTTACATTGTATATTTCGCTATTCTAACTCTTACGTTTCTAATTATTTGGTTCTTATGGATAGAAAAGCTTAAGACGGTTATTATGAACTTTACGTTTCTTATTCCCAATCTGTATGGTTGTATTCACTGGACTGTTCAATGCTATTACTTTAAAAGGTCCTACCCAGAATTGGGTCAATTTATTTTTTCTGGCGGCATTTTGCAAAAGTACTTAATCTCCTACGTGAATTTTGATTGGATTTATTTTTCGGTCATAATACTCCTTGGAGTGCACTTTGCTTTCCTCTATATTGCGTTTTGCTATTTGATACGCTCTTTGAAGTTTATTTTTCAACTTGAGGTAATAGTTTTCCTGATCATATACAGGTTGAGGTTCCTTCTTTAAATTATTTGGCAGAGGTGCAGAAAATCCATATAAACAATCCATTGGAGTTAACTTTGTCGTTGTGTGGATACTGTTATTTCTCACGAACATTGCAGCTCGCAAGTGGTCATCCCAATTAGTGTAGTTTTCATCAACAAAGCTCCTCAGGTAATCTGCTAACGGTCTGTGGGATCTCTCCAAGGCACCATTTGCTTGTGGATGGTATGCCGTTGTCTCTATCTTGCGAATTTTAAATAATTTGCATACTTGTCGAAACATTTCCGATGTGAAATTTGTTCCCTGATCGGTAATCAATTTCTTAGGGATTCTGTATCTACTGATTATTTCGTCCACAAACGCCTGAGCTACTGTTGTAGCCTCCATATTTTCTAAGGGTACCACATCCATAAATCTTGTCAAATCATCTTCAAAACTGAGCATATATTTATTTCCTTTGGTTGTTTCCGGTAATGGTCCAACGATGTCCATATAAACTTTGTCGAAAGGCATTACACCAGTATCCGTTAGAACCATGGGTTCCTTATGCTCTCTTGTACGTTTATTGATTTGGCACTTTTTACATTGCTTTATATAGTTAGCTACATCTCTTATCATCCCCTTCCAGAAGAACTCGCGTTTAAGCCGCTGGTAAGTTTTATATACTCCTTGGTGTCCTCCAAAGGGAGCATCATGGACATCTGCCAATATGGTTTTAATTTCCTGTGGATCCGTTAGAACTTTTACTTGTCTATGTTTTAAAATTTCATCCGATAAGTGGTCACTTGATGGTGATTCTATTGTTTTGAGTTCCTTCACCGATTCTTGATTTTCGATGTTATCCTCACTCTTTTTTCCCTTAGCTTGTTGACGCGTTATCACCAGGACTTCATAAGGTATCCTACTTAGGGCGTCCGCATTATTATTCTTTCTCCCTTCTTTGTATTGGATTTCGAAGGTATAGTCAGATAACTTGTGCCAAAGTCGTAGAATTCTGCTGGTTGGATCCTTTATCCGTATGGCACCTCGTAGCGGTTTGTGATCGGTAAACACTGTAAACGGTCTTCCATATAGATAACTCCTATAATTCTTTACCGCCCATACTATAGCTAGCAATTCCCTTTCTATTGTGGAGTAATTCTTTTCGGCGGAATTTAACGTTCGGCTAGCATATGCGATCGGTCTTTCTTCGTTATCTGGACCTTGTGCTAACACTGCTCCCAAAGCATCTCCGCTTGCGTCCGTATATAATTTAAATGGCTCCTTGAAATTGGGATACCGCAGTACTGGTGGTGTAACTAATTTTTCTTCTAAAGTGTTGAAAGCTTTCATGCATTGATCATCCCACTTAAATTTAACGTCTTTTCCTAGTAGTTTATTTATCGGCGACGCTATTTTTGAAAAACCTTTAATAAATTTTCGATAATAGTTTGCCAGGCCCAAAAAAGATTGTACCTGCCTAACTGTTCTTGGTACTGGAAAATCTTTTACGCATTGTACTAAATTTGGATCTGGTGCCACTCCTTCGGTGCTACATTTATGTCCTAGATATACTATCTCCCTTTTCAAAAAGTTGCATTTCTCCGGGTTTAACTTTAAATGGTGCTCCCTTAATCTCGAAAGTACTGTACACAATTTACTTTGATGGTCACTTAGATTTTTGCCATAAATGACTATGTCATCCAAATAGACGAAACATTGCAATCCTTGTAACCCGGTTAAAACGTGATTCATAAGCCTTTGAAATGTCGCAGGTGCTCCTTTTAATCCAAAAGGCATTCTCTTAAAAGCGTAATGTCCATAGGGAGTACTAAACGCCGTCTTGTCACGATCCTCAGGCTTCATCGCTATCTGATGGTAGCCGCTTGCGAGGTCTAATACAGAAAAATACCGAGAATTCCCCAACTGGTCGAGAATATCTTCTATCCTAGGCAGTGGGTAAGCATCTCCCTCGGTTATTTCATTTAATTTTCTATAGTCGACCACTATCCGCCAACGCTTCTCGCCATCAAGTCCTGGTTTTTTCGAAACTACAAGCAATGGGGCGTTCCATTCACTCCAACTAGGTTCCACTATATCTTCATCCAATAATCTCTCTATTTCTTTTGTGATAATCTCCTTTTGTGTTTCAGGAAGTCGAAACATTTTACATTTTACTGGCACCTGATTTTCCTTTGTCCTTATTTCATGTTGCACTGTTGTGGTGTGTCCCAACTTTTCTCCTGGTAAATGGAATACATCTTGAAATTCCTTAATCATACCCCGTATTGATTTTTTCTCTTCAGGATTTAAATTTTGTTCCACATTAATTACTTTCCAAATTTCCGCAATTCTTTTTTCACCATATTTGGCATTTAATTCCGTGTCTCTCTCTGTTTGTATAGTGTAATTATTTTTTATACTATCTTCATCCTTATTTATAGCTGCCATTATTTTGTCATTATTCTTTTCCAATTTTACCTTTACTTTATTTAATTCAACTTCATGATTATTAACATTCATAATACTTATTTTTATTTTTCCTTTTACTGGGGTGACTAATGCATTACTTATGTACACCCCCGGGAATATTTCTTCTCCCACTGTTATATATTCACCTTTAATCACTGTTGATATTTCCAAAAATTTCACTGTTCTTCTTGGAATTTTCATCATTCTTGGATCCTCTATGATGACACAATCTTCTTCTTCCTCATTCTTCTCTAATGACTCTGGGACACTGCCCATGCGTTTTTCCGATTTGAGTCTATTTATTCCATTCGTAACATTCGAGTAACAGTTGCCGTGATAAATGTCATATTCGCGAAAATGACTTTTGTAAGTAGCATTATTCTCTTCGATTGATACAGTTTGCGATTCTGAATCGAAAAGTGCTGCCAAATCTTGCAATATCTCCGTGTCATCTGTTAAATGTAAAGAGACCTTGTTTTGTCCTTCGTGCCCTTCCAAGTGCGTTGCTAAGGTACACTTTCTGGTTTGCGAACCATTTTTAAAGTGTCCTTCTTGGGTGGAGTATTCACGTTGGTCAACTTCTGCGTCTTTTGCTATTACATCTACAAATCGGACCTTCCTATTTCGTGGTTGCTTATCCTCGAATGATATAGCAATTATTTCGTTTTCCTTTTTCGATGGAAAGGTTAATCTTTTGGCTGGACCTTCCACATTACAATATTTTGTAAGGAAGTCATTTCCTATTAATACAGCTACATTGGATGGGTATATTGACTTTACCACTTGGAACTCGCAGGGATACTTTTGTAATAATACCACTTGTGCCCTTATTGTTCCTTCAGATAGTATGCTTCCTGAAATTGTGTTTAGTGTAACTATGTCCGTTTTACTTATTGTTTTTAGTTTATCTTCCTTTATTTCTTCTTCCTTTATCAGACTTATTTCCGATCCTGTGTCAATTATGAATTCTGCCTTCCTATTCTTGATTATATCCACCGGTAATGTTACTATAGGCAGCTTCGGTGGTTTGTTGCACCTTTTCTTATTATCTTCTACTGACGACTCGCGGTGCGTGCGGCCGTCTCCGTCGAGTTTCCCTCATCTCTTACTTTCTCCTCCTGCTGTAGTCTTTCCCACCTTTGCCGGAGAAAACATGCAGTTTCGACGTGATCATTAGCTAGACAAAAGTTGCATCTGTTCATATTACTTCGGGTCGTTGTCTGATTAACCTGTCGTTTTCGTTGTTCGTTATTATTTCCCTGGCTTTGTTGGTTCTGTGACCTTCGTACAGAGCAGTTTTGGATAGTATGACCATATATTCTACATATGGAGCAGAAAGGTGTCATTTGCCTTGTTCGACACTCTGCCATCATGTGACCCATTCTGTTACAAAAATTGCATCTCATTTGTCGGTAATCCTGTCTGCCTCGCGGTGAATTGAAATTATTATTTGTTGGGTAATTTCTCTGTTGTCCATTATAAGATCTTGCGGAATTATACTGGGGTTGATTCATATTCCTTCTAAATGATGTTGTAACATTGTTATTGCGGGGCTGATTTCTTCGCCACTGCTGATTATCTGTGTTTAAGCCCACTGGGAATGTACGATCCCTTGAATTATACTGATTTACAGATCCCTGCGGCATGCATTGCTCTGTTTGTTCCAGCCTTGATATTTTCGATCCCAACCCTTCTAGCGTATTTTCTGCGTCTTGGAGCAAATAAAATTTATGGTTCGGATTTATAATTCCCATCTTAAAGCAATGTAGACCCACTTCTTCTATTTCAGCCTTCAATCCATCTCCGCCAGAGGTATATTGTTCCTCTGCTGCATTTTTGCAGGAATTTATGAGATTCTTCACACGGTTGAAGTAAGCAAAAAGTGTTTCAGTTGGTAGTTGCTGTACGCTTCTAAGTTGGGTATTTAGTTGAATATAAGATGTATTTTGAATCAGATTACCCTTAAGTATTGCAAATATTTTTTCAAGAGTATCGTTCACCCCTGTTTGAACAATTTCCAAGGCTCTACCTCTTAATCGTGTTGGCAGGAGTCTTATAAACAGTGCTTTGTCCTGTGCCTCCACCAGTGTTTCATATGCGAGACGAGCGCAGTTAACAAATTCGTTTATTTCATTTTGTTTTCGTGGGCTTTCTTCCCCTGCTAAAATTGGTACATTATTGTACAATATGTTGTTGACTAACTGTACGTCCGCCATTTTCTTTTTCTCGGGTTCTTCTGTATTTTGACTATTATCAATATCCTTTATATTTACTTCTCTATTTGCTGCTGATTGTTGGTGATCTTTACCACCAATATTTCTGCCTGCGTCTGAGTTGGTCCTACAATATGTCCTCCCGTGTCTAAGTTGGACTCTCCCAAGTTCTTCAGGATTCCGTGTATGACAGGCGCTTTCAGTTTTCAATATTTGTGCGTTATCTAATGTTTCATTAGTATCTTCCTCGTCTGTGTTAAATAACTCGTTACTATCGTTTTCCCCCCTAATATTAGGAATTTGTTGTACTGAATCTGGGATGGAGTCAGTTATTTCCGTAGGATTTTTATTCGAAGATGATTTGGGATCTGCCATATAACTCCATTAATTTTACCAATTTAATTTTTTTTTCGTTTCTGGATTTTATTTGCTTTCTTTGTCGTAAATTTACCAAATTGAATATTGCTTCTCTTTTTTTTTTTTTTTTTTATATGTCGTTCCTAGTGTGTCGTAAATCCGTAATTGCGGCTGCGCCAAATTTATGTTGAGAATTTCTTTCGACAGGGTCCAGGAATACCACCACTATGGGGACTTTACCAAAAGAATCTTTCTTTAAGTTACATTTACATTTAAATTTATTCCAAGAACCAAATTGATACAATATTGAAACCTTAGTACATTTTTCCAAAAGAAATCCCTAACACTATCTCCCTATTTCTAATACAATGGTTTTCTTAAAGCAAATCTATTTCCTGTACTACTATTAATCTAAAATTTTATCTGCATTCATGCTGTTTTTTATTGTTGCAGCTTGTCCCAGCTTTCGCCGCTCGCTTCTGCCGACGATAGCGTTGTCGTTCCGCTTTAATTTCTGCAATGCGATGATTGGCTAGTCTCCTTGCTTCTTTGTTACCAGCCAGCACTAATTCCCTCTGAGCTTCTAACAGTTGATACACGAACTTGGCCTCAACTCCAGTCCGGATCTTCGTCTTCTTGGGCTGAAGTGTTGGTTGAACTTCCCTCTGGTGTTTCTTCAATTGACGTTGACGATACTCCTCAATGGTAAGAGGACGGGGTCCAGCAATTGGGTTTTGCAGCGCTGTCTCCAGGTTGATCTCTGGCTCCATCAGCTGGTTGTTGTTGCTGCTTTAAGTTGTGGGGAATGCCTGCTTAGCTATTAAGCCTAGTCAGGACTTAGAATAGTAATCGGCTATGCACCGATTTACTCAGGAAGTTTTATACCTGGTGGCTGATCTTCTGGTTCTTTGGTGGCTGTTTCTTCTCTCCTCGATGTCTCTTGGTGCTCATCTGGACTCAGTGGACTTCTTGGTCTGGATCTCAATGGTACTGCTTCCTGGTCTGGATCTCAATGGTACTGCTTCCTGGTCCGGATTTTAACTGAACTCCTATGAATTTGGTTGCCACATTTATAGGACAATTTTTGCCTATTCAGCAGTTATCCCCAATCCATGCGTAAATGACATCACGCATCAGCTCTCTTTGTTTCAAAGCTCTTTTCTTTGTATCCATTCTTTGCATGGTCAGCATTTTGGGTCATAAAATTCCCAACGATCTTCATTTGGACCACCCAGTCTTCATTCGTAATGCTCATGCCACTTTTCCTCTCTTTTGCAGCATCAGCAATTTGACCTTCGATGTTCTCATTTGGAGCATTCCATTTTGCTCCACATCGGTGTCGTAAAATAGTTTTGTTTATCAAAGTATCGAATTTCATAGAGACGCGTACGATGACTTTTTTAGTACTGCCATGTCAGCAATTCTAGCCGAACATACGCAGTGGTCGCACTCCACGTGGACTCATTGGGCAAGGGGCATTAAGGGGCATTAAAGGGCATTAAGTGCATCGGAGACTGGATCATTCGGTGACCTAAATTTCAGGGTCATTGGCATCAAACATTCGATCTCGCATGAAAATCTCACATGCGTCACTCACATGAAAATATCGTGAGTTTGAATTCATTCGCGAGTTGTTGTTGTTTCGTTTGTTGTAGTTTCCATGGCGCGAAGTCTGCGAATATTTCCGCGATTTTTGCGTATCACGACAAATGGAGATCTAGTGGTAGGAACCTAAGAATGGACGGACTCCTCCATATTCCATTCCATCATACTGATTACAGAAGGATGGAACCTGTTACCCGTATGTTAAGGACACACAATCAAGCCGCTCCGCATCTGAAGCTGGCGCAGGTCGACCACTACAACTGTTTAATCCCGGCTTGGGGAAGGAACAGGGAGTGCTTTCCCGAGGGAGAAGATCACCTGCACCCGACTTTTCCTTTTTCTAGAGAAACTTGTTTTACCTGTACTTCCTTACAATTTATTTTAAATTCATCAACTTGCACTTCAATTAATGTTTCTTAATTTTGAAGACGTTTCGTCGTTTTTCTTTAATATTTTAATAACTTAAGCTTCATAATTTAAGTAACTTAAACTTCTCTTAATTTCATTAACTTACACTTTAATTAATGTTTTTTAATTTTGTGAACGTTTGATAATTTTCTTTAGTATTTTATTACATTAAACTTCAGTTAAGTTACTTTCAATTTCTTTTAATTTCATAGTCCATCATTAATTTTAGTAGCTTTAACTTCAATTAGTTTCTTTTCAATATCTTTTAATTTCATTAACTTGCACTTTAATTAATGTTTCTTAATTTTGAGAACGTTTCAAAATTTTTCTTTAATATTTATTATCTTAAACTTTATTTAAGTTCTTTTCAATTTCTTTTAATTTTATTAACAGAGTATAATCCATCACTAAATTTAGTAATTTAAACTTCGATTAATTTTTTTTCAATTTCTTTTAATTTCATTAACAGAGTAAAGTCTATCATTAAATTTAGTAATTTACACTTCGATTTGTTTCTTTTCAATACCTTTTGATTTCATTAACTTGCACTTTAATTAATGTTTCTTAATTTTGTGCACGTTTCATAATTTTTCTTTAATATTTATTATCTTAAACTTCAATTAAGTTCTTATCAATTTCTTTTAATTTTATTATATTCTTTATATTTCCTTAATACTAAGCAATGTTTTTTCAAACGTTGTTTCTTGTGGACATCGCTTTCATTTCGCCAATTTCGCCTTCTCTAAACGTCATTTTCTTTGTGTTGTATTTTCTTTTTTGTTCATGTCGTTTATTTCGCTTAATTAAATTATGTTAATGAAAGTTAATTTTAAGTTTTAGTTAACCATAGGAACTTACCTATGGTTTAACTTAATTCACATTTATGTTAACTGTTGGTGAGAGCCATGAATTATGACCTTCACTTCTTTTCTGTAACCTCAATGTTTACTTTTCGTTTCAGGTACTTGTCACTTGTTCTAAATTGAAACAATTTGTAAGGTAAACTTGTTCATTCTTCTTTTATTTGTAAATAAATTTAAAAACTTCATTTTCGTCATAAATAGAGTTTCATTCTCCCTTTTCTTGAAAATGTTTTAATCAATTGATAAAGATAAAATGTTGCAATTTGAAAGTATGATAAATAAAATGATGTATTCCATCTTGTAGCAGCGGCCATATTGAATTTAACCCCTTTCATTTCACGCCTGTATTAAAGGTGTTGAAAAAAAATTATAATCCTCCATCTTGGAGCGGCGGCCACATTTAATGTAGTCTAATGTCAGCATTTGTGTCGTTTTCAGCTCTTCAAGCCCTTTCTTTTGACACCCATATTGTGAAGATTTTCCCCTCGATTCTTTTTACCGTTGTAAAAAGAAACCTCACATTTGTTTTCTTTCACCAGGGTACACTTCTGAACACAAAGGTTTGCTTACCATTCATCAGAGACTTAGTCGGGTTCTCTTGTATTTACTTTATTTTGCTAATTACAAATTAATTAAACCTAACCTAACTATCCCTATTCGAAGAGGGGTTACTAGGGAAACGAGTTGAGTATCTGGCCAGCTTCTTCGCCTGTCGATACCGCCTCCGTTCGATGAGTAATTGCTGGAGCTCTTGCTCGATCTCCGCTCGGTGCTCACGCCCCACGGCCAGGAGAAGCCGACGCCGCGTCTCCTCGATGGTCACCCGGAATTGCGCCTCCTTGCCCGTCCGTTTTCTCGGGGGTACCTCTGATATTACCAGATCAATTTGCTGTTTCGACGGCTCCTTTCTCCTCTCTCTGTACTGCTCAATGGTGAGTGGCCGGCGTCCAGCCTTGGGATCTCGTAGTTCCTCTTGCAGCTGGTGTCGTTTGTCACTCACTAGGGGAGATTTGCCCAGTGAGTAGGGTGTGTTTATGCCCGATAAGCTCAAGGAACCGTGGTGGGGACTTAAGCGGAGAGGCTAAGAGCTCTCATCCGCTAGTTATTTGTTACTTGCGAGTGCCGCATACTTACTTCTAGATGGTTTGGACTTCTGTAGTTTGAATCGCTTCGTTGAAACGCCTTTCCTTCGGATTTCTGCTAACTACGTGCTGCTTCTCCGGTCAGTTCTCCTCTAGCAAGGTCTGATTCTTTCTGCCCCTCTGTCCATTCTGGTTGTCCATTTATTTGGATATTTTGCTCAACGTACCAATTCCCTCTCCATAGTTTGAATTTTCCGCAAACTGCTTTTTCGCACATTCCCGTGCATTTCCCAATTTCATCATTCATAAATCGTATCATTCGCACAATTAATGGTCCCATTATTTTTCTGTTCCAGTTTCTCAATCATTTTGTATTTCCTGCGCATTCCTTTCCATTTCACAGTGTCCCACTTCTCGCATTGTCACGTTGGATCAGTCACGTTAAACACGCTGCTGACCTCGGGCGGCGACTCATCCGACTGATTTCTGTTACTTTTTAGTACATTCTAGTACTAGTTGGATGTTCGTGTGTTTTCTGGTACTGAGTACATTCTAGTACTAGTTGGATGATCGTGTGTTTTGAGTGACAAGTGACGAGTGGATGACGCGTGGCTGCCACGTGGATTCCAATGGTAAGTTTTTTATAATTGTTTTATATTAATTCCTTCTCCTTTTAGGTTTTCTCGTGGAAAGGAGGTTCACCACAATATTAAGGGGGTTGAAAAATATATTATAATCCTCCATCTTGTAGCGGCGGCCATATTGTAATTATCATTATGTTGAAATCTGCATGTTGTATTTTCACCCGAGCTTAAGGTGTGTGCAAAATTTCAGCTCTATCGGAAATCGGAAAGTGGGTCAAATTTAACTTGCAAGTTTTCATTACTGACACACAGACACCGGGACATGGAAAGTAAATAAAAGCTTTTAAGAACCAGAAAACCAGACTGACTGTAAAAAGAAACTAAAAAGTTGTAAACAAGGAACATTCATAATTAAATCTATTAATCAGTACTATTAAAATTGTACTTATGTCGTTCTAGTTGTATGCTGATAGTGAATGCACCTAGAGGTATATTGCATTGCTACCAGAAGGACTGATGTTCCTAGGTATCTTATTGGTCAATATTTGTAATACACAGGTGGCAGAGTGTACATGTCAATGTCCAGTCGGAGAGTATACTGAGCGTCGAGTTATTTTTGATTTTTGACAAAATAGACATGGTTTAGTTGATTCTCGGCAATCCTTTTTAATCGAAGGCCAAACAAAATGCTCAGTAACTAGTTTTGCTGTTGTTTTAACTCGTGGGTGAGCAAGTTCGTGAATAGAATTAAAAACCATTTCTATGAAAGATTTTGTTTTGAAGCGTCTTATAACAGTGGTTGTGGTGTCACAATGTTGATTTTGTTGGAAACCTGGTATTGTGAGTTTTTTTAAATCAAAGGAACTTTAATTAGATTGGAGAAAATGTTTTAGTTCCTCATCTTCTTCTTGAGATTTAGAGAGAGCCGAATAACTTAAAGTTTTTGTAATAGATTCAACTCTTGACAACGAATTAGCGACAAGGTTGTTCTTCCCGAAAATAATACTAAATGTCAGTGGAAAATTGACTTTTAAAGTCCAATTGTCTAGCTTGTCGAGGAGGAACCTTATTTAGATTTAGCTTAAAGGCACAAATTAAAGGTTTATGATCCGTAAAAATGGTGAAGTCTTGAGCCTCGAGCATATATTGAAAATGTTTAATTGCTCCATAAATAGCCAAAAAATCCCTTCTGTGTCATTCAACTTTTTGGAAAAGAAACTTAAGGGTTGCCCATTTCTTTTTATCCTTTGTTGGAGGACTGCTCCTTTTGAGGTATTGGATGCATCGCAAAAGATTGATCTTTTCGCAGTGTTTGAAGAATGGGCCAGTAGTGTGGCTTGTGCTAATTTGTTCGTGATCTTTATGAAACCTACTTGAGCTATTTCATTCCAAGCAATTGTATTCTTTCCTTTTAGACTGCCCTTTAACAGTTCATTAAGTGAAATTTGAACATGTGCAGCATTAAGAATGCACTTCCCATAAAAATTTACAATTCCAAGGTATGTACCTAACTCTTTGGCTGTAGAAGGAGTAGTGTATTTTAAAATGACGTCAACTTTTTTTTTTAACGGAGCAATTCCAATTATGAATTTGGAGACCAAGGAATGGAAGTTCAGTTGCTTCCAATATTATCTTGGATAAATTGATGACTGCTCCAAATTTTTAAAATCTTTCAAAAACTGTATGAAAATTTGAAAAATGTTCTTCAGAATTGAATGATGCGATCAGAATATCGTGCTGATGTGCAAATCAGAGGTCCAATCCTTTTGAAACTTAATCAATACATCTTTGAAAATTTGCTGCTGCATTTCGAAGACCAAAACTCATGTATGGAAATTAGAAAAGGCAAAAAAGTGTTATAATAACATTCTTGCTTATGTGTTCTTCTTCTACTGGTATTTAATGACATGCCTTCGTTAAGTCTATTTTTGCAAATATAGATTTATTGGTAAATTGTGAGTGAAGTCTTGAAGATGTTTAATGGGATATCGGTCCGGAATTGTTCTTGCTTTAAAAGCACAATAATCCCCACACGGTCGCCAGTCATCATCTTTCATACACATAATGGCCAACTAGAAGAGGATGGTCTAGTAATACCCAGTTGTATCATGGTTTCAAATTGTTTTTTAGCAATAGAGAATTTTTAAGGTGGCAGTTTCCAAGGAAAGTCCATATTTAAACTCAAGTTTAAAGTTAGAAAAGTGAAACTGTTTGAATTGATGAAGGTTCCATTAGCTGCCGTCAAACCGAAAGTAGTTTGTTTGTGAGGTCCTCGGATTAGTTTGCGATAAAAGAAAAATTCTTAAGTAGAATTTCTATCGTAAATGAAACGATAACGCGTTTTGCAGAAGTTGTCAATGATTGCCGAAGTTGACAGCAATCTTAGTTGTTCTTGTCAACATATAAATTGCAAGGGTTACTACATTTTGTAGCATTGGTTCCATAAGACCAATGGTATCAGCATAGACCAGGTGGCATCTTGATGGTGACCGGGACTTATTCCTATTGGTAGAATTACGTCTTCTATCACGAGCTCCAAGTTGACATGTTATGCCTCTTGAAGGTCTCTATTTTGTTGTTATGTTATGTCTCTTGAAGGTCTCTATTTCTTGAAGGTCTTCCCATTATCTTCTTTATTTGTTGCAGTACATACTCGATGATTTTGAGTTGATTATAGCTTAATTGCATCAAAAAGGGAATCTGCAAGCTCTGCTAAAGTGTCTAAATTCAAATTCTTATGTCTAGCAAGGATATCTTGTACTTAAGCTGTAAGACGAGGCATCCACAATGCCTTGATAAGATCTCCAGTTACAGAGGATACACCGAGATTTCTTAACCTTCTCATAAATTGAGAAGGACGTTGGTCGCCCATTAACTCATCTTCAATTAACTTGCTAGTTTTGGAGCCTTGTGTATCTCGTAAACGTTCAGTTCATCCCTAAGAACTGTATAGATAGGGATTTAAATGTGGAGGATTGAGGATTAGATCCCTAACCTCAGAACCATATTGAGTGCCACTGCGTGTGCAAATTTAGTTTTCTCTGAGGTAATATTTGCAGCACAAAATGATCTATCTGCTTCGGCACACCATAACTCTGGATCTGCTCTTTTAAACTCGGAAAGATTTAGACCAAGGCGTTGAATTCGGGGAGGTTCAATTGCAGAATTTGCATTTGGTTATTGTAAATTGCCTTCAGTCATATTTAAACTTGTAAGGTGAAAAAAATGAAAAAAAAAATCGACAATAGTTAATTAATAACCAGGTCCATATGGTTAATTAATACAATAGTTAATTAATTACCAGGTAAAACAAATGCGTCAACTAAATAAATGAGTCCAAATTCACTCACCAATTTTTAGATTTATCTCGACAGTATTTTCCAATTAGCTTCTAGATTTGATTTTAATCTTGATTACTTCCACAGACGGTCTCATAGTAAGTGAGCTACACCATAAAAGTGCAGTAAAATTCTCAGCGATGCTGCGGCGATGGCTTTTGACGGCTTGTTAGGTCACGACTTTCTGACCAGGTACAAGGCAAAAATTCTTTATGGGGCTCAGGCACTAATACTCTAAGTAGGTCAAAATTCAAACCCTTGCACCTTGGAACAATATCTCGAGGATTTCCGTCTGTTTCATCTCAAAACTATAAATTCTACGAACCGCGTCCTGGGCAAGACGTTAAACTGCAGCAAATTATATCTTCTCCAACGGGTTAACGTTCTGGGCAAGACGTTAAACTGCAACCAATAATATCTTCTTCCACATCTTCATCTCCGTAAGTCTCTTCCTCGTCAGCTACATTGTTGGTATCGTCAAAATCACCTTCGTGTGCTGTACATCATCCAATAATATCCTCTTCGTCGTTTTCGCCCACATTTTCTTCGTCCTTTGTGCGTCCTGGGCAAGACGTTAAACAGCAACCAAAAGCTTCTTCTTCGTCCACTTTGCGTCCTGGGTAAAACGTTAAAGTGCAGCCTTTAATGTCTTCTTCGTCGTCTTCATCAGCATCTACGTCATCGTCGTTTTGCCGGGGTTCTCGATTCCGTTAACTTCTTCATCATTAACTTCGTCAGTATCTTCTTCGTTATCTGTATCGTCAGCAGAACCTTCGTTAGACACGAGTCTTGGGCATGACGCTAAACTGCAACCAAAGTTATCTCCATCTTTGTCGGTAGTATAAGTATTTTTTTCCTCGTTTACATCCTCGTCAGTCTCCACGCCAACATCTTCATCATTTTCAGTTAATTGTCTTGGGTTAGACGTAAAACTGTATCCAACAATATCTCCACCCTTCCATGATTAGACTTAGAGTATATAGATACGAAGAACTTTGAAATGATAACTGCGAACTTCAACCAAGATACAATTGAGGGCAGAATGAAATAACTGCAGAACCTTGTAAGATTGGATCATTGTAATACAGAAGGGGATAAATCAATTCGAGATATCTGTAGAACTTTCAAAGATATATTTTATCTAGAAGAAGACATGTTGTCCCGCAGGGATGCGACTACCCCTAAAATTGAGGTAGAAGCAAATCATATACAATAAACCTTACCGATTCCCAGAGGCGAACCGTAAGGATGTGGACAACCAAGTCCAGGAGATGCTCAAATCGGGCAACGTCAGACCTTCTTATAGTCCATGGAACTCTCCTCTTGTCCTCGTTCCTAAAAATTTGACGAACAAGAGCATAAAAGATGGCGATGAGTGGAAGATTTCCAGCATCTCAACGAGATTACGGTAAGAGTCGCGTTCCCTCTACCTAATATAATCGACGTACTAGACCAACTTGGGAAATCTAATTATTTCACAACGCTCGACTTGGCCAGCGGATTCCATCAGATAAGAATGGACGACAGGTATCGGGAAAAAACAGCCTTCAGTTCGCCTTATGGCCAATCCGAATACAATCGAATGCCATTCGGTCTTAAAGCGCTCCCGCTACATTTCAAAGAACCTTGAACAGTGGGGTCTATTCTGGTCGTTCATAACAAATTCTGCTATTTTCACAATCTGGTTTTTTTCCACAGCATTTTTGTTGTGTTTTTGAAAAAACAATATCAATATCTTGTCTGGGTTACAAGGAATTCACAGCTTCATTTACATGAATGTCATCCATAGCTTTAATTTATCCCAACACAACAACAGGCTCATTGCTGTGTTCCAACGATTACGCGACTTCAAGTTAAAGTTGCAGGCAGTAAAATGCAATTTGCTTCTTAAAAAGATTATGTATCTGGGACACCTGATAACGGAAAACGGTGTCAAACCAGATCCAGGAAAGATAACATTAGTCAAAACATATCCGAGACCTAAAAAGGTGAAGGATATCAGAGCCTTTGTTAGATTTATCGGGTTTCATCACCGATTTATCCCTAATTCGTCTAAGATCGCTAAGCCTTAGCCTTTGACCAACCTCTTAAAGAAGAACGTACCCTTCAAATTTGATGTTCTTTGTGACGAAGCCTTCACAAATCTAAAAGAAAGACTAATTACCTCCCCCATTTTGGTATATCCCGATTTCTGGCGACAATTTTTTCAAATTCTAATATTTCGGTGTTTGAAAAAAACGTTCCTTAATTAGCGCTGTTTTTATTATTTATTTTTTTATTTTAAACCTATACAAATTTGTTTCGACAACCATATGTTGTCTTCATCAGTAGTCTTTTAAAACTAAGGAGTACATGACATCAGTGCTTATATTATATAGTGTACTTGCTTAAGATAACTCATTGACAATTTGGAGGAGTGGTGAATCGCACCACCCATTATTATCATTAAGAAGTAATTCAGGGTTTTCTCTTAATATCAACATGCTTTCGTATGCATCAAGTTTCCTCCCCTCATTTACTTCTTTGATGATTTCCACGTTATTGATGTTGATTGCGTGTCCCTCCTCCAATATGTGCTTGGCTACTCTGGACCGTGGGGTCTCGCCACCTGCGTTTGCTGTCCGTTTTTCTGCTCGTTCTGCCTCCTTAATGTGTTCCGTGAATCTTGTTGTAACCAATCTTTTCGTCTGGCCGATGTATCTCTTATCACAATGTGGGCATGTTATCCTGTATATTCCGCTCTTCTCGTCCAGCTTCTTTCTGTCTTTCGTTGATCCTAGGATGTTTTTAAGTTGTAGGCTCCTACTCGTGGGTACTGCTTCGATTCCTATTTTCCTTAGTGTCCGTTTGACTTTGTTGGTTAGTTTCCCGTCGTGTGTGATGGCCACTCTCCTGTGGTCTGTCAGATGTTCCTGTGTCTGGTAGAAGGTCGTGAGTGAGTCTCTCCTTTTCCTGGCTGCGATTTTTCGAATGCGGTTTTCAATTATCTCCTCGCTATACCCATTTTTCTTTGCGGTGTCCTTAATGTAATCCTTCTCCTTCTTGAAGTCTCTATCTGACAAGGGTACATTAAGGAGGCGGTGTATCATGCTGTTGAAGGCTGCCATTTTGTGGTGCGCTGGGTGGTTCGAGTCTCTCGGGATAACCCTTTGTGTGTGGGTGGGTTTTCTATATATTTCAAACCCTAGCATTCCCTTATCTCTTTTAATTGAAAGGTCCAGGAAAGGTATTCTCCCTCGTTCTTCTATTTGCAGAGTGAATTTGATGTTAGCGTGTCTCTTGTTCAGCTCCTGTAGTGTTGCTTCTACTTCCTCCTTTTCTATAATGGCGAAGACGTCATCCACATATCTGATCCAAATCCTAGGCATTAGCCCTTCTTGTTCGATGTCCTCTTCTAATTTTTTTAAGAATATTTCGGCCATGAATCCTGATAATGGGCTACCCATTGCTACCCCTTGTGTGTTTCTGTAATAGTTGCCCCTGAACATGAAGTGGTTTTCGCTCATGCATAAGCTAGCCAATTGCACATATAGTCTTACTTTCTGCCGCCAATTATTCCCTCTAATCCTTGACATGAGCTATTGCTCTAGTAAGGCCAATGTGGTGTGCACTGGTATGCTAGGGTATAGGGCTTTGATGTCAAAAGATACCATTAGCTCATCTCCCCCTATCATGCCTGCTTCGGATATTTTCGCGACCACTTCATTGTGATTCTTGACGCTCCTAGGGGAAGTGTGTCCATCGATGGAGTTGAATTCCTTCAGGAGCCACCGTGCTGTCCTAAGGGTTGGTGAATTGGTACCTGCTACGATTTCTCGAATTTCTTGTCCTGGTTTGTGTATCTTCGGCTGGCATTTAATACGTGGTAGGCAAGGATTGGGGACCTTTAGCATTCTGACCTCGTCCCCTAACACGTTCCTACATTCTCTCAGAGTCCTGTCTATTCTTTTTATCGATTCTGGTAGCGGGTTCGACCTTAGCTTTTTGTAGTTGCCTTCTTCTAGTTTCTTAGTCACTAGGTCATCGTATTCCATTTTATCCATGATGACAATCTTATTCCCTTTGTCGATGGTAGAATAGTTTTTCTCTGCGATGTTTAATGTTCGACTCGCGTAAGCGATGGGTTTTTCCTCGTTTTCAGGCCCTTGCGCAAGCACGGCTCCAAGGGCCTCTCCACTTGCATCCGTATACAACTTGAAAGGCTCTTTGAAATTAGGGTACCGAAGGACAGGAGGTGTTCTTAGTTTCTCTTTTAGCGTCCTGAACGCTTTCTCACATTCGTCATCCCACTTAAATTTTACATCTTTTCGTAAAAGTTTGTTTATGGGTGCCGCTATTTTCGAGAACCGTTCTATAAACTTTCGGTAGTAGTTTTCCAGGCCTAGAAAGGATTGTACTTGTCTTATAGTTTTTGGTACGGGGTAGTCTTTCACCTTTTGTGTTAGACTGGGATCTGGTGCTACCCCGTTGGTACCGCACTTGTGTCCGAGATAGACGATTTCCCGCTTGAGAAAGTTGCACTTCTCTGGGTTTAATTTCAAGTTGTGTTCTCTCAATCTTTCTAAAATAGATCGCAGTTTTGCATGATGGTCTGCTAAGTTCCTACCGTAGGTGACAATGTCGTCTAGGTATACGAAACAATGTAACCCCTGGAGCCCCGTTAGTACATGATTCATCAGCCTTTGAAATGTAGCTGGTGCCCCTTTCACTCCGAAAGGCATTCTTTTGAAAGCATAATGACCATAGAGTGTACTAAACGCTGTCTTATCTCGATCTTCAGCTTCCATTGCTATCTGATGGTAGCCGCTGGCGAGGTCGAGTACAGAGAAGTAACGAGCATTTCCTAACTGATCTAGGATATCTTCGATCCTAGGTAGTGGATATGCATCGCCTTCTGTTACTTCGTTTAACTTTCTGTAATCTACTACAATTCGCCATTTTTTCTGGCCATCAGGTCCTGGTTTCTTTGGGACTACTAGCAGAGGAGCGTTCCACTGGCTCCAGCTGGGTTCAACAATGTCATCTTTTAGCAATCTGTCTATTTCCTCAGTAATTATTCCTTTCTGCGTTTCCGGCAATCTGTACATTTTACATTTTACTGGCACCTGATTTTCTTTGGTTCTTATTTCGTGCCGAACCGTTGTAGTGTGGCTTAGTTTTTCGCCTGGCATGTGGAAGGTATCGTGAAATTCTTTTATAATCCCTTCGATTGACTTTTTCTCTTCACTGTTCAGATTTTCCTCTATGCGCACTATTCGCAGTAGGTCTTTTATTCGTGCGTTCTTCCCTTTACTGGTTTCGGACACATCTGTCTGTATCCCGTAGTGTTCTTTTACTTCGGGAGAGTCCTTAGTGGTTAACTTATTATTACACGTATTGTATTTTTCTAAATTAATTGTTAAGTCGTTTATTTCGACCTCGTGATCGTTTACATTTAGTATGCTCATTTTAATTTTGCCATTGGTTGACTTGACCAGTGCGTTACAGAGGTAAATTCCTTGCTTAATTTCTTCTCCTATAGCGACATATTCTCCTGGAGTTGGTACTGGTATTTCGAGGAACTTCACCTTTCTTTGGGGTATCTGTATTTTTCTGCGTTCTCTTATGGTGACTTGCTCTGTATTTTTGAGGTGATCAGTCTGTCCACCCTCGTGGGTTTTTGGCGTTGTGACATTTTCACCTTCCGAGGCGTGCGAGCCTCGGTGGTCTAGGTAATCGTAGTCTGGGGTTGTGTACCCCTCAGCACTCGGACTCCCCATTCGCATCTGCCCAGGAGGGTTTTCTCGTTCCTTTTTCTCTGGTTCCCAGTCGAATAGGTACGATAAGTCCTGTGTTGTTTCATTGTCTTCCGTTGATGGTAGCGAAGCTTCCTGTCCGTACTTTATTTCCCCGTTCGGTTTGACTGAACACTCCGCAGTTGGCGAACTGCGGTCACATAAGTGCTTGATTTCGATAGACGGGTTTTTCTGGCCAGTAGCTGCGTCTTTTGTTACTACATCAATGGATCGAGACTCGTTGTTGTACACGTCGCCTTGGTTCGCGAATGGAATGACGATTTCCTCTCCCGTCTTGGTCGTCGGGAAAACTAGTCTTTTAGCTGGTCCTTCTACGTTGCAGCATTTACTTACGAAGTCATTCCCTACAATTCCCGTGATATTTGTAGGACTCAAACTTTTCACAATATGAAATTTGCAGGGATAGACTTGATTCGTCATTACTTGTCCCACAATCGTACCTTCAGATGTTGTCTCTCCAGAGATAGTGTTAAGAGTGACTCTTTCATTTTTGTTTACGTCTTTTAGTTTTACTTTGCTTATTTCGGAATGTTTAATCAAACATATCTCTGATCCAGTATCAATTATGAATTTCGAATTTCTTTCCTTAGTAATGTCTAGTTGTAAGTTTATTATTGGCAGTGCCGGCATGGTTGTCCTGTTGTCGCACCTATACCCTTGCTCTATTATGGACGACTCGCGGTGCGCTCGGTCGTCCCTGTAGAGTTTTCCACTTCCCTTAGTTGGGTTTGTAGCTGTAGTTTTTCCCACCGTTCTCGTAGAAAACATGCATCTTCCGTGTGATTTGGTTTCAAACAAAAATTACATTCCTGGTTAACCCTGCTCGCCGTTGTCTGGTTAACTTGGTGGTGTTGATGGTTATTTCTTCCTGGTTGCGTGTTGTTATTCCTCCCGAAATTTCGCTGTGTGTTCTGGTTGCAGTTTCTGGTGTTATGACCGTACGCCCTGCAGGTGGAGCAGAAAGGAGTCATCTGCCGAGTTCGACATTCTGCCATAATATGTCCCATTTTGTGACAGAAATTGCATTTTATCTGTCGTCTATCCGGTCTGTTCCGAGGTGTATTATGGTTGGGTGTATATCCATTTGGCTGAAAATTCCTTGGTTGGTTCTGATTGGGTTGGCCTGTTGGTTTCTACCAGGTGTTGGTGGTGGGTTGTAAACGGGATTGTAGTTATGGTTGCTCATTGGAGCGTGGGTAGGGACGCCTAGTCCCATTAGTGGTGTTGGGTCCCCCAGGGAGTTTTGCTGGGTAAGATTTTGCTGCATACATTGTTCCGTCTGCTCTAATCGTGTTATTTTCCTTTCCAATGCGTTCACGTTATTTTCTACATCTTGGAGTAGGTAAAACTTGTAGTTGGGGTTTATTATACCCATTTTAAAACAATGCAGGCCTACTTCCTCTATTTCGGCCTTCAGCCCATCTCCACCATCTGTGTATTGAGCAGCAGCGGCATTTTTGCAGGCGTTAATAAGAGCCTTCACTCTGTGGAAATACCCCAATAAGGTTTCCGTTGGTAGTTGATGAACGTTCCTCAATTGGGTATTAAGGGTTATATATGATGTGCCTTGTAGTAGGTTTGTTTTTAATGCAGTAAATATATCTTCCGGTGTGTCATTCGTCCCCGTTTGCACCACTTCCAATGCTCTTCCCCTCAAGCGTGTTGGTAATAGTCTCATGAACAGTATCTTATCCTGTATCTCGGTGAGAGTTTCATACCCCAGTCGTGCACAATTTATAAACTCGTTCACCTCATTAGACTTGCGTGGGCTATCTTCCCCTACCAGAATCGGTACGTTGTTATACAATATATTGTTCACTAAACTTATGTCAGCCATTTTATTTTCTTTGTCTTCTATGTCAGCCTGGTTGTCAGTAGCCAATTTATTTATAGCTGGTAGCTCACTTTCCACAGTGTAAGTCCCCGGATAGGAGTTTGTTCTCACGTAACACCTTCCGTGTCGTAGTTTCACTATTTCTGATTGCAGAGTACCAATACCTTCTGTATTTCCTTGATCCTCAGCTTGCATGAGTGGCTGTTCGTTCAACACTACTGGATTTCCGGGTCCTTGGTCAGGTAATGGATGTTCGCTATCTTGATTTGTTTGGTTTTCTTCTTCAGTGTTTACTTTTGGTGACCCTACTGGTCCTTGATCGGGTACTTGTTGTTCCCCTTCGCGAGGTGTCTGATGTTCTACTGTAGAGTTTATTTCTAGTGATTCTACTTGTTGTTGATTAGCTAATTGTTGTTCTCCTTCTTGATGTGGAGCGTTGTCTTGATTGGCCAATTGCCCGTTGACGTTATTGTGTTCAAGTTCGGTTTCAAAATTATAAAACGAAAAAGTATCTATTCTTTGCATAAAGTTACTCAAACGTCTGTTTAGTGGTATCTTTGGCGTAGAATGTGCCATATATACATATTATTATTTTATTTTTTTTTTCCTTCTTTTATCTCCTATTTTTTTTTCTTTCTTTTATCCCTTGTGTTTTTTTTTCTTTGTTTTTATATTTTTTTTTTCTTTCTCTTTTTTTTTTTGTTTTTGTTTTTCTTTTTTACAATTTCTCTTTTTGCATTGTGTACTTAATGTATTTATACAAGTGTTATTTCTTATTTCTAATACAAGTGCCAATCATTACCATACCATACGAGTTTCAATTATATAATTACAATTTCGATCATACAATTTCCTTATACTCTTAATGGTCAATTTTTCTTCATTTTATTTTTTCTATAATAGCGATTTCAATCAAACGATTTTCTAATACCCGTAATGGTCACTATTCTTCTTTTATTTGTGTATTTATAAGTAAATTCTATAGTGTCCTAACTTTGAGAACTATTCTAATGACATTTGTTTCTATTTAAAACAATTACAATTCTTTCTTCTTTCTCTCTCATACTTATTGTAGTCTTAACATTTAAAGTGTACCTGGATGTTCAATTCCTATATTTATCATGTATTTTCCAAGTTTAGGCTTACGAAGAATTATGATTTTTCAAATTACTTTTAACAAATTCCCGAACGTAGGTTTTAAATTGCGGCTGCGCCAAATGTTATGTTGTACTTTTTACCGTCGTATGGTAAAACCTTACAACAATACCTCAGATACACTTTTAACCTCGAAAGACTGAATTCAGGCGGTACAATATTTATTTCACCGATTACAATTTTAGTCTCGTTACAATGATTACAAGTTCCTTGCTTGCAACTATTACAACTAACGACTACTGGTTACCGGTTACATTTATTTATTCAACATTTACTTATTCCTGTTACAATACTACAAGTTCTATCTTATAACTACGTCGTCTAGTGGCTATTAGATGCCGACTGTGTGCTGTCAGGTTCTGATGTCCGCTTCACCCCTTTGGCTAAACGCTTTTCCTTCCTGTAGCGTATACGTTCGTTGTGGCGTCTCTGCAGCTCCCTACTGAAAAGTGCTCTTTGTTGGCTCCCCACAGCCAACATGAGGTCCCGTCTCGTCTTCTCAATCGATCGCCTGAAAATCGCTTCTACACCAGGAGTTTCCCTTTTGACGTGTACCTCAAGTCCTCCTTGGCGTTCCTATTTACCCTTTTCTTTATGACCCGTCTGTCTGGCCCGGTATTCCTCTATAGTTATCGGTCGTGGACCTGCATGCGGATTACGTTGTAGCGCCTCTTGCAGTTGGCGGTCTCCCATTCTTCAATGTATCTGTTTAATAAATTTTATTGCCCATTGCGTTCTTTCGAACCGTATTTGGGACCTCAACGGTGAATGTTAGATTCATCCGCTTTTTTCAGTTGTTAATTTTTTCCTCACCTAAAGTATTTTTTTGGTGAAGTCCAAGAGAGTTTTACTGGTTGTCTGCCACTCGTTTCCGGGTTGTCCAATTCAGCCAAGTCGCTTATTAGAGATGTGTTGCATCCTACCACGGTCACACCTATGGTAGTCGATTCCTCAGACTGATTTTCTGTGGCCATTTTCTCAATATTTATCGGAAAATTTTCCGTTGAATTTGCAGAATTTTCCGATCAATGTTCAATCGATGGTCATTGATCGTTTTGTTTGCCGTGTTGCCGGTTTGCGTTTCCGCTCTGGTGGCGCCATCTAGCGGTTGCTGGTGGCCGCGAGTAACTTGCGCTTACATGATCGTTTCTGCAGTATCGACGCCATAATTTGCACTGCAGTATCACTGCCATAACAGTGTCGCCACGTTGTGTTTTGACAGATATCAACAGCTAGGGAGATCGACCTGTCGTAAGTATTTTTGGTTGTTCTTGAATAATGTCTTATCCCTTTTCAGGATTTCAGGACTTCTACGGAAAAGGATCATCACATACGTTACCACTTCAGCTTTTTAACGCAAGGAGCTGGGAATCCAACTGACTCCTCTCACCTTACCGGTCGGCATATGCTTTGAAGAAATAGGAAGGACGAGATTGTTCGCCAGCGAATGGAAAATAATAAGTTACTACGACCTAGCAGCCTTCCAGGAAGAGAATTTTTCAATATTAAGAATCACGGGTAAGCTTCAACAAATGTGTAACCACTGGACCTCTGAAACGTCTTTGAAATCAATCTGTCTCTCCTCTATTGCGCAAATGGAAAACTTAGAGGAAGCGATAGAAAATAAAAATAGGATTATATTTCCCCTCTTAGAAAGATAAGGCCCCCTTTTAAATTTGTCGGGATGGTTACCGAGCCCTTTTTCGGAATACTGAATGAGGACGACACCCAAAGATACGACGACCATACACGAACCCTTGAACCATCAAACAAAACAATCTCCATTTGCACTCCTTATTGAAAAATCAAACATTTATCTTGGACGCGACCCCTAATCTAACAAATAAGACTCGTGATGGCATTGGAACAGATCGTGCCGTGATCTTCACCAAATCAAACGCCCTCGAATCCAAGATCTCCAAAGTTGAGAATCAAATACATGTAAATGAATGGGCTACCGAAATAAACCCTCTTTTCTCGTTAGTTCATATAATTATAAACCAATACCAATCGACTCAAACGGACCTGATAGACCTCATAGCAGACGCAAAACAAGGTAGATTGCATCCTCCGCTCATAACCCCTTCCCAGATGGAAAATCTTCTCTCCACCATTCGGCAGGAAAAAGACCCTCAGAAGACTCCTCCGTTCGACCCTATTTCCAACGTCATCTGGGAAATTTATAACCTCTCTACTATGCATGCTACAATAACCAACTCCAAATTAATCATCAAGTTGAAACTGCACCTACCTTTTAGAGACGAACCCAGGATCCTCCCACTGTTGTGCTTTCCTCGATTCACAACATAGGATCGAGGAGTGCTTGTGTCAAGATCACTCGACACTTTTCACCTTCCCATTTTCCCCCTTTTTTTAAGAAAAAGTCATATTTTATTTTTCTTTTGGTTTAATTCACTTTAATTTTAATTGGTATTCGGGCTTGACAATGTTTCACAATATTTCTTTTTTTCTTTTCTAAATCTTAAATCTTAAATTTTCCTTTGGTACAATGTTTCATTACGTTTTAAGTTAAAATTTTCAATTTTTACATTTTTATTTTTAAATCAAATTCTTCATTTCAATATTTTAGTTTAAAGTTAAATTTTTCATTTCAATTTAAATTCTCATTTTAAAGCCTAATTTATCATTTCAATATTTTAGTTTAAAGTTAAATTTTTCATTTCAATTCTTAAATTCTCATTTTAAAGTCAAATGTTTCATTTCAATATTTTGATTTAAAGTTAAATTTTTCATTTCAATATTTTAGTTCAAGTTAAATTTTTCATTTCAATTTCAATTCTCACATTTTTATTTTAGAGTCAAATTTATCTTTACCATATTTTAGTTTAAAGTTAAATTTTTCATTTCAATTCTCATATTTTTATTTTAAAGTCAAATTTTTTCATTACAATATTTTAGTTTAAAGTTAAATTTTTCATTTCAATTTCAATTCTCACATTTTTATTTTAAAGTCAAATTTTTCATTACAATATTTTAGTTTAAAGTTAAATTTTTCATTTCAATTTTCACTTCATTTAAAGTCAAATTTTTCATTTCAATATTTTAGTTTAAAGTTAAATTTTTCATTTCAGTTTCAATTCTCACATTTTTATTTTAAAGTCTAATTTTTCATTACAATATTTTAGCTCAAGTTAAACTTTTCATTTCAATTCTCACATTTTTATTTTAAAGTCAAATTTTTCATTACAATATTTTAGGTTAAAGTTAAATCTTTCATTTTAATTTCAATTCTCACATTTTTATTTTAAAGCCAAATTTTTCATTACAATATTTTAGTTTAAAGTTAAATTTTTCATTTCAATTTCAATTCTCACATTTTTATTTTAAAGTCTAATTTTTCATTACAATATTTTAGTTTAGAGTTAAATTTTTCATTTCAATCGGCCAGCACGACGTCCCGATTAGGAAAAGACTGCCACGTTCCCAAAAATCTGCAGGTTATATCCTGCCGCGGACAATGGCCGGGCAACGGAACCCAAATCCATGAAAGAGCAATTCGTTCTTTTCGAATCCATTGCTCCCTCCTGGACCGATAGATGTCCATTGTCCAAACTCAATTGATTCAAACTTTCAATTTTCCATTCCCACGGAATCAATTGAGTTGGGCCTCGATGCACAAAAGACCAATTTGATTTTGAAATCAATAGTTGTATTGATCTTTAGTGCATCGATGAGGCGGATATCCTCGGAAACAACAGATGGTTCGTTGGTTCCTAAGGAATCAATAGGAATAGAAATGTTGCAATAGGAATAGCAGAACGGGATCTGTGATAATAGAAATTGTTTTGTATGCAGATTGTTAAGATCCCGTTCTACTCTACAACTACTCTATCTACCACTCAAGCCCCTAATATCGAAAAGTACCTACATAAACTCGAAGACGAACTGGACGAACTGGTACCCCTCCTTAATCAAACAACACACTTGCCACTACACTATGTTATACGTAGTTTTCTCCCTTATCCTCATAATTGGAGTCGTTCATTTATGTAAAAGGGCACGCCAACAAACCCTATCCAAACTACAAGACGTGACAGAACACAGAAGCTTCGTTGCGTCCACCCCTAACCCCAGACCCTCGTTGCTCCATGTACCACCTCCGCCCCAGGAAAACAACCGATTCGACGTACTAAGTAAGACGTTAAACTGCCCCGATCAACCTTTCCCTTACATGGAAAACCCTTTCATTCGTCCTGGGCACGACGTTTAACTGCAATCACAAATTCCCGTTTTTATTTTCTTTCCATTTTGCTCTCAATTGAAACTCGATCAATTTGCACATAGTCCAATGGTTTTTATCGTCCTAGGCATTACGTTCAACTGCTCTCAAAAAAAAAAACTTTTCCCAATTTAGTGGTTATCAACTCCTTCTTGCGAAGTAGAAGTCCATTTTTGAATAAATCTACACAGTTCAGTTTGTAGCATTATATATTGTAGCCACCGTCATTGTTTGAAGTAAAGTAAGTCACCTTGTTCTCTTGATGTATTATTTTATAATGGTTCATCAACTGGTCGTGATCTTAAAAAATGCTAAAAGAAAAACGACGTTAAACTGGATTACCTAAACACCCATTGTTTCCTGTCAAACTGTGCGTAGTTCAATGTTTTTCACTGTAGGTACGACGTTAAACTGCCCAAACAAATTACCTTTTCTCGCTCTCCCTGTTTTTTTGCTTATCATTCTGAATTTATTTTTGAGTACGTTTGGGGAAAAAGCACTTCTCGAGCACATACCTATTTTGTTTTTCCTAGGTACGGCGTTAAACTGTATTGCCTTTCATCGTCTAGTCACACCCGTCTCCGCGGCCATTCACATATTTTTATAATTTATATTCGACAGGAAAATATTACGTTCTGTTTTCTCTGTATTCAACTGCAAGAAAAGTCATTTTTGTCTCTCAACTTACTATTCAAATATACATCAAAACATATTTTCCGCCTTATGACATCAGAATTTTGAACGGCTTCACTACTTTAATTTGGTCAACGAATGAACTATTAATCACATTAACATTAGCGTGACCAATCATTTAATTATATTTAACCGCGACGTTAAACTGCATTATCGAATTTTTTCCCCTTTTCTTTCTTTACGTTTTTTGCTTTTCTTCTTTCTCCCCTTTTTTTTACCTCTCTTCCTTGTTTTCATCAATTGTTTCAACGTCTCTTGTTCGTCCTAAGCAAGGCGTTAAACTGCCCTACCTTTCTGTCATTGTTCCGTATTTCGTTATGTTCCTTTGCTTTCGCTCAGGTAGATAACCTTCTTTCGGTTTCTGCGCCATCTTTCCAGAAGTCCTTTAGTTCGGCACGATTATCTCGCTGTCCTTACTAAAAAGAATCCACTGTTGGTGGAGTCAGTCTGTTTCTCGGGAGTAGTCTCCTGTTAAAAAGGGAAACCTTTGTCTCGTATCGTCCAAGTCCACTACATCTTCATCGTTCTCTTTTAACAGGACCCTTATTCCCCAAACCCACGCCGTATCTATCTTTTCTTTTTATTTCTAACCAGTGAATTTCCTAGCCGAACAGAAGAAATGCTAGGGTGCCCGCGAACGGACGGGTCGACGAAGGAAAAGGTGCAGATCTTGTAGTCAATACTACTGTCTTGTTGTTTATGGCTATTCTTTGTTGTGGAACGAAGATCTAACACTTCTTGGTGGGGTTAACTAAAAGATATATCATACGCAAAGGCTGTCGAGAAGTACATTAATCATTGTAATTTATTGATAAGAAAAGGAAAACAATGTAAAAGAAATGTAAGGCAGATATATAAATAAGATGTATAGAATAGATTTACATATATGAGAAAAGGGGAATACGTATGTGTATATATATCATAAATAATAAGAAAAAATATATATATTATTTTGAGCCCAAAAGTGGCAGAAAAGAAAATTAAGGTAGATATAAACATCCACTGTGCGACAAATAGGTTCCGAGACTCAAACTATATTAAAGAAAATAGCAGCGTCATCTGTGTTTTTTTACCAACGTTGGAAAACTGTGTCATTCCTCTTTACAGTCATGTTCAGTCATACAGGTATGACAGTTTACCCAAACCAACTTATGTGCTGATGAAGAAATACTTACATGGAACAATTGATAGCGGTTATTAAATTCCAGGCAAAACGTGATAAGAATGCGTCAGAAACATTCCGGTTGATGCACGAAGTGTACGGCGATGACTGTTTAAGTAGAGCTAAAGTTTTTCTATGGCATAAACTTTTTTTTGGAAGGCAGAGGGAAGTTACAAGTTGCAAATCGTAAAGGAAAGCCAATTTCAGCTCGGACATCAGCAATGACCCAAGAAGTGCGTGATTCCATTTTCAATGATCGCAATGCTGTTCTGAAAATGATTGAAAAGGCTTTAAATATGAGTAGAGAAATGACTCGGATAATTTTGACGTGAAAACGTCTTCCTTCTCGTTGAATATGTATCGTAGATTGGTAATCAGTCTAACATTCTTGTGTTACAAAACACCGCCATTATTCAATCGCTAATAACTACGAGACTAATAATGCGCTAACAACGGTTGAGGTCACAGTGGATAAAGCATATTTCTACGTATTGATTGTGTGACGTATCTTTTGCCAGTGAAGACATCGGGCTAGTGTAAGCGCCTACGCGTGATTGTTTTTTTTAGCGTTGCGTAAAAATATTTATGAGTGTAGCGTGAATACGCGTTTAGCTAAGACGTTGAATCTAGTATCATTGTAAAAAACATAAAAGGAGCTACCAATAATAATAGAAGCTAATAGTTAGGAGGCTAATATTGCGATACCAACGGTTGAGGTCACAATGGATAGAGAATTTCCATACGTGCTTATCGTGCAGCATTGGTTTTGCGCGTGACGTCATCGGGCTAGTTCACTTACGCATGATTGTTGTAAATAAGCGTTGCGTAAAATTATAAATCAGTGTAGCTCGAGAACGAACGATGACGTCACGGGAAAAACAAGTGCCACGCAATAAATACGTACAAATATGTTCTATTCACTGTGACCTCAACCGTTGTTATCGCGTTATTGGTCTCGTAGTTATTAGGGATTGGAACATGACGGTGTTTTGTAACATGAGAATGTTAGACTGGCTACCAATGTACATACCCAACGAGAAGAACGACGTTTTAACGTCAAAATAAAAGAGACCGAGTGCGGGTCGGACACGCATGGGCCAAGGGTTCCGTAGAATGCCGCATTAAGCATTGAGTTAAGGAAACCTTTGTTGGTAACTTAAAACGTCGAATATTTAAATAACGGCAATTCTCTTACTGTTCAAACCAAAAATCGTTTACTGTTTTTATAAAGTTCCCCTACCTTAAGTTTTCTGAGATTTTGTCGCCCCGTCGCTCAAAAGTTAGAGGAGGAAGGGGAGGGGCGACACACTTTTGATATCTACGAGATAGCTGTTGCGCACCTGCAGTCAATACCCCAGCAGGAAAAATTAAAAAAAGTCAGATACTCCAAGAACTCGGTGACACATGTGACCCCAGAAAATGTTGGGGTAGTAGTCTGTTGATAGTGTAGTAAATGCAAACGAGCGCAAATGAAAAAAGTTAGTTATAGTGTTTATTCCATTTTTGAAGGCCTATCCAAAAATACTCTACACGCGTATGTTAACTCAAAAAAAAAATTTTGTCCCACAGATACATGTATGGAGTGCCGGCCTTAATAAAACTTTTTTCGCTTCTTTTAGTACTGCATTGTTTAGCGGTTTACAGGAGACACCCTACAACCAAGTTTCATCCGTACAGCTCCCATAGGCTGCTTATCAAATGGCTTTAACATACGGATAGACGGACAGACAGACGGACATGACGAAACTAAAAGGGTTCCGTTTTTTGCCATTCGGCTACGAAACCCTAAAAAGGGAAATACATGTTCTCTTTTGATATTAACAAACAGTAATAAAAAAATGATATAATTCGCAAAAAAAAAACACTTTACATAAAAATAGAAGAAAAGAAAGCGGTCCCGGGTTCTCATTAAAACAATTCAAAATTTTTCAATTCATTTTAACATTTTCAAAGTATTCGTTTAATTACTTACTTTTTGTTTCTTCTCTTCTCTCAATAACTTTTCCTCAAAATTCGGTGTTTCATCCGATAAGTTGAAGGCCTTTCAATTCGTTCAATTAAGTTTTCGTTCCGTTTTCCCTCCCCAAACCACCACAGCAACAAAAATTTCTTCGGATTGAGCCCAGGCCCAGCCAAATATGCTGTTTTGCTACATGCTTTTCCTTTCTGTCCCCCTCCCCTGCCGGCAACACATTTTCGTGGGAACTCGTTCGTTGTCAACCCAAAATGCTGCGTCAGGGCCCATATACGGGACAAATTTTTTGTCGTGATCAAGTTTTATCACCGCGATAAAACTTGATCGCGATCGAATTACACCATGCGCAACGAACTGTCGCGATCAGATTTTATCGTAATGCGCGATGAAATCTGATCGCCATCAATTTCGCGAGAGGGTCGAAATTGCTAGTTGCGCGGATTCTTGTCGCCATGCGCGACATATTTGAAATGCGAAAGTCTATATAAATCTGAAGTTAAAGCTTAAAGCAATTTTAAAATGAAACACATGTAAAAGTTTGTAAAAACCTAAAGTTAAAGTTAAAAGAAATTTAAAAACAAAAAAGAACGTGTAATAGTCTATAAAAATCTAAAGTTAAGTCTAAAACGAGTTCCAAAAAGAAAAACATGTAAGTTGTAAAAATTCAAAGTTAAAATTAAAAGAAATTAAAAAAAAAGAAAGGAAATCTTAAGAAAGTCTATAAAAATCTAAAGTTAAGGTTTAAAGGAATTTTGAAATGAAAACTAGTGAGTGAGAGCTCAACAAATTTAAAGTCAGCTTTTAGGAGTAACGTAGGAGTAACGTAGGAGTCTAGGTTGTAAGTTTATCAATTATATTACTCAAAACTTGTAATAAAAAAAACAGTTATTTCCTATTTTTATTGGCTGCAGGTTGTCACGTGCAAAAACTCGCGTCCCGTCACAAGCCTCCGACTCCTTCGGAAGTTGGGAGACTCACCCGGCCTTAAGCCCGCGGAGAAGGTCGTGGGTGAGCGCCACTCGTTTTCTGACGATCCACCCGGTAAGAATTGCGGTCAAAACGAGAAATCTCGCGGTTCGATGTTTGATCGTGGATAGGTGGATGGACGATTCACAGTTTTATTTTGATTTCTATCTGTATCCTTATTACGTGGTGAGGTCTTACTTATATACTAGCCTATCAAGAACTGCCCTATCCTTTGTGACTTCCGTACATACCTTACAACCTATTGTGGTGCACTTGCATTATGTACAAAGGAACAAACTTATGCTTATTTATCAAAATAATCATTCTCAGCATTTTACTTATCCTAGTTAATCCCTCTACCGCTGACCTATTAATTTTAAAAAGAATCCTTAATTGCTGGTGTTTATCTATTTTTGAGTTTGAGTCTATGCTCGGCTTGGCCTTATTCCGCGTTCTGTCATCTGCTCGTCCTCGTCGTTCCCCGTGTGCTCGCCTTCTTATAATTGTTCGATGCACCATGTTATTCTTTACAATTCTTTTTAAGTACTTTATTTTTACTCAGTTCACTTCGCGAATGTATGATTACTTAATTCTTTATATTTTCGTTAGTTCCTTCTAAATTCAAGTTATTCGCTTCACCCAGTAGTTCTGTATAATTCTTCTCATTTTCTTTTTACTCAGTTCACTTCGCGAATCTATGATTACTTAATTACTTTATTCTTCATGTTCTCCATATTTCGTTTTAATTTCCAACTAACTTTGACTAATCCTATAACAATTTCGAAGTGCACCTCCTTTCTCAGAATATTATTCCTAGTCGTCTCACTACGAAACGTTCACGATCAAAAATCTTTTGTCAAGAAATCACCTTCTGTTTATGTCAAGAAATCACTTTCACTTTCTCACGATAGTCGCTCGATCCGGAATTATATAAACTTGGGGGACGCCCCCTGCCCCCTGCTCGCTACGCTCGTTCTAATAGCTCGCGCATGGAGCTATATATACAGTAGCATTGCAAGTAAAGAGGTGATTTGTCAAAAAACATCTATATTGAATGAGGCCCTATCTATTATTATCGAAAACCTTACGGGTGCGGTTGTGGATCTTAAAATTTTCTCATACAAAATACTTTTTGTAAAAATTTTTTCATCTCCTGCTTAATATGACTTTGGTCTTGTGTTTCAGAAATATAGACTCGCAATCGATCAAACGATCTAACTCTACTGGCTACAACATACTATTGACGTTGTGAAAATACAGGTTGTTTGAGAAAGATTCATACTTTTTGAATGTTTACCCCTGGGATTCATTAATTGTGATCGCAAAATACATAATGACGGGAAATTGAGTTCTTGAAAGGAAAAAGGCAGAAGTATACCTATATAACTAAAATGTATTTGCTGTTCCAAAATACTTGTGTCTCGAAAAACTCCCGCTAAAATCTCACAATCTAAGCAATTACTTTGCATTTGAACTCAACGCAAACGTGTGCCATCGACCAAGAAAGACATGCCCTGTAGTCAAATTACGAATAAGTAAAACTATGCAATTTGGTTTTAAAATTAATTTGTGGGGTGGGGAGACCACCTACATCAACTGTGTTTAAAAATTCTATTGGAAAATTAAGTTGCTCTCTATAAACATCACTCATAAACAAAACCAAAATAATGACAAACCGTATAGGAAAGCAGATAAGCGTGTCAGGTACCTGTATTGAATACGTGGATGAATATATGTACATACCGTGGGAAACAAATGTCATTTGATACAAAAAGCAATGAGGATGAAGTAGACAGGAGGATCAACTGCACCTGGAAAAAATTCTGGGCACTCAAGGAAATCCTTAAAGGAGACTACAACCTAAAATTTAAAAAAATAGTAATGGACACCTGTATTCTACCAAGTCTCACATATGGAAGCCAAACATGGACATATACAAACAGAACAAGAAATAAAATTACTACATGTCAACATGCTATGGAAAGAAGCATATTAGAGATAAGGAGAATCCAGAAAATTAGGAAAGATGATATAAGAAAGAAAACCAAACTTACAGACGCCCTTCAACACGCCCTACGTCTTAAATGGAAATGGGCTGGACACATCTCTAGATTTACCGAAAGAAGGTGGGCATCAGAAACAACAAGATGGTTGGGACCATCGGGGAAAAGAAAGAGGGGTAGACCGCGAAAACGGTGGGCAGAAGATATCATTGAAACTGTTGGTGCTAACTGGATGAAGCTTGCACAGAATATAGAAGAATGGCACGGATTGGAGGAGGCTTTTACCCAAAAGGGATCCATATAAATCGTCAACTAAATTAATAGCTGTAACTATCATTATTGTACTATTGCAATTATATATTGTACAATATTTTAACTAAATATGGATAAATAAAGCTTATTATTTATTTATTTATTTTAAACATCACTCAAGATTTTATCGGAACTCAAATGTATTCGTTCGTTGTAAAGACTTTAGAAATATATTCGCTATTAAGAATCTCTGCATTGATGAAAGTGCAGTCTTTATATTTGGGGGCTAATATAACCGCATTCAAAATATCGTTAGACTTTATGATTTCAGATACATAGCCATAAGTATCTGCAATCACGAAGTTACAGCTAACTAAATGGGAAGGAATTTCAATAACATCTTGTCTGTAATCTGGAAATGTGTGTAAAGTTCCATTAGAAAGGAGTTAAAGAAATTCAACGAATTCAATCTCATGATGTAAGGCTCTCTTGTTTTGGGTAAAAATTATTTTGTGGAATTTTGAAAATTCGGACCATGAAGTAAGGCAATTCTCAATAAGTGGCACACGTATACCGTGAGATATAACTGGCAATATTCGTCAAAAATCTCCACAGAGTAAAATAGTTTTACCTCCGAAAAGTTTAGTTGAAGTACCGAATGAATCGTTTAAAAAATGGTCAATTAATTTGAGAGCATCAAGCGGGCACATTGAAATTTAGATACAGACTTTATGAACTATGCTTGGCCACTGTTTAAATAGAGCTTTGATACGGAATTCTCTAAAATCGGTATAGGTATTTTGAAAACGTTGTGAAAAGTTCGACCTTGAATTAAAAGAGTGGATGCAATACCACTGAAACCGCACGCAATATATTGGAGATCCAAAGGATTCAATTTATGAATAATTGCGGTTTTGGCAAAAGACTTACCAGGACCAGCATGAGCTGTAAGACGAAAAGTCTTGCAACCGTAATACTGGTAATAATTTAAAATTTACTCTAAAAGTAAATCAATAGCGGATCGCTGCTCGGCATTGGCAATTTGGAAAATTTCGTCAAACATTGTTTGTTCTCTTTCTGAATCTGCATTCACAGCTGTTATAGTAGCTGATAAACATTGAGGTATTCGAAGGTCTAGCTGTTCACACGACAAATTATTACTAAACAAACTTTCCTCAATAGCTAATAAAGCACGGTTATATGAATTATTTTGTGAAGAATTTCTTAAAAAGTCTTTACAATGAACATTTTGAATTCGTTCCACAAATCTAAAGCATTTGTAGAAACGTTCATACCACAAATAGGATATGGCAAATAACTCTCCTAACTGCTGAGAGGACTTACACTCTTATACTTCTAATATATATTCACGCCACTCTCCATAATTTCATGAGATACCTCGTGCATGTGCAGAAGCTGAAAATGTGGAGTAAATAATGTTCCCAACAGTACTCAAATCCTGATGGTACCTCGATCATGAAGCAAAAGTAGTCTCAAATGAAACAGCTCAACATAAAACATAAAATAATCTAGCAATAGCTCTACTACTTTCTTTTTGACGTTTTTTTCCATTTCTTTTCTTTATCTACCCAAATAAAATGTATTGGCGTCTCTGTATATAGAAACTCGGACGAATCAATTCGATTTATTTCATAGAATGCAGTCAATTTTGTTCTTCTGTGATTTTAAGAGCTTGCTGAACATTTCCTTCCCGAAAGACTACATTTTGCCGGTGAGGCAAATAACTTTCAAGTCGAACTATAATATATTATGTGGTTGATAATGCATTGGATACTTATTTATGCACCAATGAGCGTCTGTAGATCCAACATATCTACCGGACAAAAAGCTATCGATTTCATCTATATAAACTTTGTCCTCAAATCCACCTCAAATTCTTCCAAACTGTAATGAGGCACAGTCGTATCCCGTATAAACATATTTGTACATATATCTTAGGCTCTTAACGGTGCCAAGAACTTCCACATTTAAGTGGCAAACGCGAAAAGGTATGTATTTTAAGGAACAACATAACGGTTGTCAACAGAGTGGCCACGAAAGTCAACTGTTATACCATTAACACGACGCTTCATATATTGGCCTAGGTTGTATTGTAACAGTCCTTAGAAAAGCTTTTGCAGCATTTACAATCTCTCATACAGACGGAGTTACGATTCAATAAACCACATGGACCGTGGATCATATGGTTTTTAACTAAATTATGAAGCTGTGGGAAATATATATTGTAAATGAACAGTTTGTAAATAGCAGTTTTTTGCTCGTAGTGGCTAAATCAAGCATTCTAGGGGGTTTATATTTATGACAAACCCCCATTATTTTATCACTGCCCAAGTTTTTGCCATACATCATATATCTCTAAACTATGTTTTTGCATGTGGGTTCATGATACATTTCACATTTTCTTTCGTTTTGCGGAAATATTCGTGAAAGGTTATCTCGCGTTTTCTAAACCATTTTTCAGATTTTTTAAAATAAAACTAGCATATATTTTTATCAAATTAACAAAACATACGAACACATACCAAAAAAACTTCATTGACTGCTGGACTGCGAAATATGTAATATTAATTGCAAATGCATCCATTTGATTGTCTATGGCCATATCTTCATTCTTTAGATTTCTGCATTTGCCATTAATATTTCCTTTGTCACATTATCATTGTCGTAGATGACAGGTTTGATTTGAAAGAATACACCCATTTGGCAGAAACGGTAGGTTATTCACTCAAACGTATCATCTCTGGTGAGATAAGTAATATGCAGCTATATGTTGATTGTTTTGGATTGTGTCCCCAATTAATGATTGATCCATTTGGGTTGATTTTCGACTAATCTAGTACTTGCCATTTAATAGGGACAAAAACCAAAAAATCATCATGTGGTTTCATATTTCCAGGCAAAATGCAAAGCAAACACACTGTTCATGCCACTTGGCAACACCGTCTCCGTACCCAACATTCCCACCACGATACGCCATCTCGCGTACAACAAGTAGTCCTTCAGTATCATCCTAGCCGTAGCACGAGTCGGAGTAAAGCATTTTTTTGTGTAAATATCACCTCTGCAATCAACACACCTCTGCAATCAACACACCTCTGCAATCAACACACCTCTTCAATCAACATTGTTACAACCATCAACATTGTTACAACAATCAACATTGCTACAACAATCAACATTTTGCCATTAGTGGGATGATCGTATGAAATCAGCTGTACGATCACCTGCGAGCATTTTTTGGTGCCGAAACCCGGGACATTTTACAGTAAAACTTGCCGTTAGACCATTACCGTAAAACAATTAGTGCAAAACGTGTGTGCAAAACTTGCGTGGAAAATCTAAACTATAATTCGAACACGTGGTTCAGAGCAGAGTACAGAGTGCGCGAATGGTGCCAAATCAGCTGACAACTCGGTGAAAAACGTGTGTTATTTCCGATCAAGGAAAAGCAGATTCCATGTGCAACTTCCGATCAAGGAAAAGTCCGTTTCCACGTGCAAGGAAAAGTCCGACTCCACGTGTGTAATTGCCGATCAAGGAAAAGCAGATTCCACGTGCAACTTCCGATCAAGAAAAAGTTCGACTCCACGTGTATAATTTCCGATCAAGGAAAAGCAGATTCCACGTGCAACTTCCGATCAAGGAAAAGTCCGACTCTACGTGTAAAATCTCCGATCAAGGAAAAGCAGAGGATCAAGTGTCTTACCACCTTACTATTCAAGATGAGTAAACCATTAGAAGCAGAAACCCTCTTGACACAGCTATGTTCATACGCTGTTCGCTTCGAGAAGTTTATTAGCAACACCGAAAAACTTGGCGTGGCTAATCTTACCTTCGATGTGATTCAAGCTCGCCTAGAACTACTGGAGAAATATTGGTGCCAAGCTCTGGTGGGACATAAAACTCTCAATCTGTACACAGTTGAGTTCGCCGATGAAGACTACTTTACGAAGGACATGTTTTCCGACTTCGAGAATCATTACATACTCGCTAAGGCTCATCTCAATGGGAAGATGGCTCAGTTCATTGAGGCTGTCGAAGGGGATCAACGACGTCTACCTGTGCATCAGCGGCCCGTAGAGTTGCACTCCATAGCGTCATCAATTCCGAAGCTTAAACGCCCAACGTTTAGTGGCAAACAAGAAGAGTGGGAGACGTTTAAGGAAGCCTTCGTCTCCATGTTCAAGAATGACACCAACTTGATGCCGAATCTCAAGCTTCAACACCTGCTGTCCTGTCTTGAAGGAGAAGCTGCTCGACGCTTGGGCAACTTTGCAGTTACTGGAGCAAACTTCGATGTCGCGTGGCAAGCCCTGTGTCGAAGGAACGACAACAAACGTCTTCGCCTCTCCACGCACCTCAATGCGCTTCTGAAAGCAGCACCAGTTAACAAAGGATCTATAGACGACATTTCTCGTATATTGGACACCACAGCTCAATGCATTCGCGCTCTGAAGTCACTAGTGGAGCACTGGGATGACTGGTTCATCCAGCTAACAGTCATCAAGCTGGATGTTTCTACACGGGATAACTGGGAGAAGTCTTTGGAAGATTCGGATGATTTTCCAGCTTACGAACGACTCGTCACCTTTCTAGAAAATCGAGTCAAATCTTTCGAAACTGCGCGGTCGAATGACAACACAAATATACCGGGTAAGCAAAAACTCTCGCATAGTCATAACAAATATGTTTCAGCGCATCACACATCGAACATGGCGAGAACACCAAGCAGTTCCAAGCAGTCGTGCGCCGTGTGCAAGGGTCCGCATTACGCTAATCATTGTCCAGACCTTGTTCACTCCGACATCGCATCACGCCGTCAAACTGTTAAGCGTCTGCAACTGTGCTTCAATTGCTTGGGTAAACAGCACCTAAGCGACAGGTGTACTTCGAAGAATCGATGTCGAATATGCGCAGCACCTCATCACACCCTCCTCCACGAGGATCCATCTGAAGGGCGAGAATGTCAGTCATCCACTTCAGTGCATGCGACCAATATGACAATCAACACCACATCAGAAGAAGCTCTTATTCACACAACTGCGTTCCGGCGTAACACCGTACTGGGTACTGCAGCAATCACCTTGGTTGGCAAGAAAGGCGATACTATCAACGTACGTGCTCTCATCGATCCCTGTTCAGAGGGTTCATTCATCACTGAGAAAGTGGCTCAATCGTTGCGACTAGACATCACCTCTTCGACTGACTGTCTCAGGAGTAGGAGGACAAGCCACCGCGCAGTCCTCTTCTACCGTATACCTATCCTTTGCAAGTTCTAAGTTTTCCTTGAGTTTTTCAGCTGCTGTACTTTCCAAATTGACCCAATTGTTCCCACGTCATCGGATTGAACCGAAATTGTGGCCTCACATACAGGGATTGCCACTTGCTGATCCAGACTTCTCCAGACTAGCTGCAATTGATTGTATTCCGGGAGCAGACGTTTACGCCCTCATTATTCTAGAGGGTTTACGCTCAGGACCTCCAGGCACACCCATTGCGCAACAAACACGCTTGGGATGGATTCTGACGGGACCAACTACATCATGTCTGACTTCGACATCTACCAACTCATTTTCGACAGCAGTATCCGTGGAAGCGAACCTATCAACTCAAATGCGTCAGTTCGGGGAGATAGAAGAGACAATGTCAACAAAAGCACCACTTACTGAGGATGAAAAAGACTGCGAACAGCATTTCAAAGATACTCACAGTAGGGATAGTACAGGTCGATATGTTGTCCGACTACCATTCAAGGAACAACCGATTTTACCCGACTCTAGGCGGATTGCGGTGCAACAACTATATCAGATAGAACGTCGTTTCCAAAGGAATGCTCAACTCCAACTTGCTTATAACGACTTCATGAAGGAATATGAAAACCTCGGCCACATGCAAAAAATTACCCGTGAACCAACGTTCATATCAAACGTCAATTACATTCCGCATTACGCTGTTGTGCGTCCGGACAACGCCAAACTTCGAGTAGTGTTTGATGCGTCGCAAGCATCAGGCCAACATTGCCTCAATGATTATTTACATACGGGACCTAAGCTACATGCCGATATAATGACAGTTTTGTTGCGCTGGAGAGTTTATCGCTACGTTTTCACCGCGGATATTGTGAAGATGTTTAGACAAATTCGGGTACATCCCGATGACGTGAACTGGCAAAGGATCGTCTGGCGATCTATGCAAGAAGACGCCCTCAGTGATTATGCCTTGCTAACAGTTACATATGGCACAGCATGTGCCCCATATCTCGCAAACAGAGTGTTACAACAACTTGCCAACGATGAAGGGTCTCGCTTTCCAGTCGGCGCAAACATCCTTCAACGTCACACCTACGTCGACGATGCCCTGGGAGGGGCCCACAGTGAAAAGGAAGTGAGTGACGCTCAGCAGCATCTCGTCAACATATTGTCAACTGCTGGCATGAAATTGGATAAGTGGGCATCGAACTTTCCGCTCACCCTCGAAGAAGCAACAAATACATTCAAACAAGAATACCATTTTGAACCAAACGATAATGTTTCCATTTTAGGGTTGCGGTGGATGCCCAAGCGAGATGCCTTTGCGTATCGAGTCCAAAATATACCTCTCCCAGGAGTGATCACCAAACAAGCCATTCTGTCCAATGTCGCTAAGCTTTATGATCCTCTAGGATGGCTTGCTCCAATAATCGTAAGAGCGAAAATGTTAATTCAACAACTTTGGATAGGAGGAAAAGAGTGGGACGCACCAGTGGACGTAATCACGCAGGCATCATGGGTAGATTATTGCGAGCAGTTGCCTAGGTTACAAGATTTGTCAATTCCCCGTTGGCTCGGAACAGGTGTACCGTACAATCTGAAATTACATGGCTTTTGTGATGCATCGGAAAAGGCTTATGCAGCTGCAATATATGCAGTCGTTAAGAATGAAGTCACAACTCAGTCAGAACTACTCATCGCGAAAAGTAAAGTCGCCCCGATCAAAACTATCAGCTTGCCTCGACTCGAGCTATGTGGCGCACTTCTATTGGCTCGACTGTTCTCTCAACTAATAAAGGAAATGGAACTAACCGATGTTCCTGTGACATGTTGGTCCGACTCACAAGTGGTGCTAGCATGGTTGAAAGTTCACCCAAGCAGCTGGAAAACGTTCGTCGCTAACAGGACCAGCCAAATCCTCACGTTATTGCCTAACGTTCAATGGAAGTATGTTGCATCCAAGGATAACCCAGCCGACCTAGCTACGAGAGGCATTACTTCATCGCAACTTATTAACAACAAGATGTGGTGGCATGGACCATCTTGGCTGCTACAAGACAGTGATTGCAAAATCCCTGACGTTGCTGAGTTTACGACATCTGTGGAGCAAAGATCAAAACCAACAGCTGTCTTTCACGTCCAGTCGAATGAAGGAGCGGGCCTTTTTGATCGTTTCTCATCTTGGACGAAATTAATTCGCGTTGTAGCCTATATCCTCCGGTGGAGGCAGTTTACCAAATTTCAACGGTGGCGACACTTTAACGACGACAACGAACTAGCTCATAACCCTATTACTCTGAGTGCAACAGAGCTGCGGTGCTCACAAACAACAATCATTAACGCTGTTCAACGAGAGTTTTATGCAAATGAGATTTCCCGGTTACGATCAAGTAATAAGTCATTGCATGGAAGCTCGCTTCGGAGACTGAAACCATTTCTCGATGATCAGGATACATTACGAGTAGGAGGCAGGTTACAATTGTCCTTTCTACCATATGAAGAGAAGCATCCAGCGATAATGCCAGCGAAGCACTATGTCACCGAGCTGCTAATTCGACATGCTCACGTCACTACTCTGCACGGAGGCCCTCAACTCACACAGAGTGTATTACGCCGAGCGTTCTGGATAACGAGCGGATGCTCACGAATTCAATCGATTATAAGAAGATGCGTGAAATGTGCACGATTTCAAGGTCACACGCTTAGACAACAAATGGCGCCCTTACCGGCTGTAAGGATCACCCCTTCTCGCCCGTTTACTTACTGCGGCGTTGATTATGCGGGGCCGTTTCCTGTACGCACAACAAAAGGACGAGGACACAAATCCACAAAAGGTTATGTCGCAGTTTTTATCTGCATGGTTACAAGGGCTGTACATCTCGAAGTAGTGTCCGATTATTCTTCAGAGACGTTTCTGGCAGCCTTTGAACGTTTCGTCGCTCGACGTGGCCTATGCCACACCATCTATTCAGACAATGGAACGACCTTTCGAGGTGCCGACACCGAACTCCAGCGTATTTATCCCAATTTTCTAGTGAAATCGCAGCTGCCTTAGCTAATCAAGGAGTCAAATGGTTATACAACCCACCCAAAGCACCGCATTTCGGTGGATTATGGGAAGCGGCTGTGAAGAGCTTTAAACATCACCTGAAACGTGTTCTAGGCGACGCAACACTTACATTCGAGGAATTCTCCACACTCGCAGCACGTATTGAAGCGTGCCTAAACTCCAGGCCACTGTCAGCGATCAGCAATGATCCTACCGACATCACCGCTCTTACCCCCGGTCATTTCATCATAGGCGCAGCCTTGAAGGCTCCTCCCGAAGCACCACGCCTTGAGGATCATAACCTCCGTCGATGGCAAACGCTGCTAAATATGCGGAACCATTTCTGGCGACGATGGCGCAAAGAGGTCATCCACGAGCTCCAACAACAATCCAAATGGTTTGCAAGCAACAGCACTCTACAAACAGGCGATCTTGTTCTCATCACCGATGAACAACAACCACCACAACACTGGCCACTTGCACGAGTGCACGCAGTTAATCCCCGACCAGATGGGTTGATTCGCGTACTCACTTTGAGGACAGCGACGTCAATCTTGAAAAGGCATATACACCGAGTAGTGCCCCTACCTATCAATACCAACTCCGAAATGGAGCTATTAGGAGTCAAGAGAGCCAGCACGGCGGGCGGCTCCCAAGGAGATCAACAGTAACTAGTTACCACGACTCATCATTGCTTCATCGCAATGATGGCGGGCGGTATGTTCATGCCACTTGGCAACACCGTCTCCGTACCCAACATTCCCACCACGATACGCCATCTCGCGTACAACAAGTACTCCTTCAGTATCATCCTAGCCGTAGCACGAGTCGGAGTAAAGCATTTTTTTGTGTAAATATCACCTCTGCAATCAACACACCTCTGCAATCAACACACCTCTTCAATCAACATTGTTACAACCATTAACATTGTTACAACAATCAACATTGCTACAACAATCAACATTTTGCCATTAGTGGGATGATCGTATGAAATCAGCTGTACGATCACCTGCGAACACACACGCATACATTCTTCCCAAAAGTATCATCTACGCTATACGTGTGCTCAATTCACACATACTATACTATTGAATTTTTAATTTCAATTTTAAATTGAACTAATTTATGATTAAATTTAAGAAAAAAAATTATGTGATGCACATAGAGCAAAAAACTTGTCTTTCGACTGCTATAATTTTTATTTTGGTAGGTCCATATGGTTTCCTGTAAAAGGGATAACAAAAAAACCTGTTGCCTATTTATATATAATAATAATAACTAGGAATGCCAGTTGCAGTTGGAAATCGACTGCATACTCTAGAAATTAAAAGACTCAAGTTTACTAGAAAATAAAAATTTCAATTGCTCGAAAGTATCAGTTGCAAGGTATCCGTAAGAATTTATTTTGAGACATTCGTCGACAACCGATTTCAAAGGAAACAGACATGAAGCGACATGCAAGAGTCTGAAACAATTCCAGTTAAAATTATTATAGTTATTTGAATCTAATATAGAAGAACAACAAAATGAAACATATAATATTTGACTAATCTTATATATATAAAAAGATATCTTGTTGAAAATGTTTGTCGCTGCTAAACTCGGAATCTACCAAATTGATTGTAATAAAATTTGGTACGAAGATTACTGTCCGGCAGAAGAGTGTCTGTGTGAAGTTTTAAACAAATTGGTTCTAAACTTTCGGAAATATTTAAGTTTTAAAGTTTTCACGGTTTCCATTTCAAGAGAAAGTCGACTTTAGTGCTTAAGCTTCAGATCAATAAATGAAGAGAGATCGTGCAATAATCGCTTCGTTAGCGGTTACTCCCTCTCTCTTAAGTATGAGACGTATTTGAGAGAACATTTCGGCATTGTGTTGATTGCACGATCTCTCTTCATTTATTTTTCTTTGGAAGCAAAGTACACTTTCTCTTCATGACTTCATGTCATGTGGTTTTCGATTGGGAAATGGGGACTGATTTATTTTTGGATCTTCTTATGCCCATCTCGAATACGAAAACGTCAACCTTCACTTGCGTATGAGGGAACCGTTACTTTTCGCTTTTGCAAATCGGAACAAAAGCTGTCTATCAAGAATTCTCTATGATTTGACACTCTATATATCCGTAGAGCGGGTTTTAATTGTTTTCTATAAATTTTGCTCGGGTTATTCAATACAATTTTGGTTCATTCAACCCGTAGCAGGTGGATTTGTTCAAATTTGTAGAAAATAGTAAATATTTTTTTTGAACTACAGATCGTATGACCGATCCCCATTTTTTTTAAATTTCGTTACTTTGAATCCAAAGTTGACCAATTTTCTTCCGGTTTGAAAGGTTAATTTCCGACAAAAATTTGAATTTCGAACGGTTTTTTGCCCGGAGCGGCTAAACGAAGCGTCCTACGGGGTTCATAAGTATGACCGACCCATACTACTTTGACGTTTGCTACCTTCGTCCCATACGCCATTTTTCTCTTGATAAAGGTTTTAAAGGTGTACATAGAAAAGGTCGGAAAATTGATAAAATTCAGATTTTGAATTTTTAACGATTTTTTGTTCCTTGCGGCTAAACAAAGCGTCCTACGAGGTTCATACGTATAAGCGACTCCCATTTTTTTTAAATTACTTAACTTTGAATCCGAAGTTGACCAATTTTTTTCCGGTTTTAAGGCTTCTTTTCCGGCAAAAATTTTAATTTTTAACGGTTCTTTGCAATAAGCGGCTAAACCATGCGTCATACTGGGTTCATATGTATGACCGACCCCCACTTTTGAGACATTTCCTTCCTTCCTATTTTACATTATTTTTCTCTAAATTGAGGTGTTAAATGTGTGCATTCAAAAGATTGCAAAATTTATAGAATCCAGATTTTGAGTTTTTAACGATTTTTTGCTCCTGGCGGCTGAACGAAGCTTCCTACGGGGTGCATATGCATGATCTACCTCCATTATTTTAAGCTTTCCTATCTTTTTCCAATACATCTTTTTGCTCTGAATTGAGTTTCAAAAGATGTGTCCAAACGAAGGTTATGACATATGATAAAATTAAAATTCTTGAATGCAAAGTCTCGCGTTTTTCGGAAAAATTTTGTAATTTTTGATATATTGGAAATTCAATTTGTATATTTTTTTTCAAATAAATAAAAAATGCTATTGCATACTAAAATTTCCGTTTTCTACGCAGAAAACAGAAATTTTTGAGTTTATTTAGGTGTACGGGAGTAAATTTTACTCTCTATTACGCATATGAACGATTTTTGTTTGTGTTTGTTTTGTGCAAATTTCAGAACATCAAAATTGTGTGCATTGTGTGTACATGTACATTGTATTCCATCCGCGAATTTTTTCTTTCAGCCCCCTTTCCCCTTATTGTGATCGCTCATTCCCTATTTGACAATCAAACATCATCTAGAAGAAAAATTCGCGCACTGTCTGTTCTTCAAACGTTAAAGCCGGTCTAAGGCGCATACGGCCCATGCAGCTTTTGTCTGCTGTTACGTGTGTGATGTTGGAAAAAATTGGGTACATAGTCACATGAAATCACGATATAAGTTAAAATATTTTGTCTGTGATTATACCTTAACTTTTTTTGTAAGTAGAAGAAAGCAATATTTTTCAACAAATTCGTCGAAAATAAATTTACGAGGCTAACGTGGCCGTTTTGTTGATGTGGCCGATCGTATCGGATTAACCTCTCAAATATTACTGTGCCATAAAAAATTTACATTCAGAAAATGTATATAAGCTAAGATAATTTAGACAATTAGTCGGTACTAATCGAAGTTTAAGTAAAAAGTTAACCAATTTTGTTTGAGTTTCAACCGACAATTTTTAAATCCTTATTTGTTACATGGTTGTCATCGAACATAGGATAAATTTCGATTTCTTATAACTACTATATTTCAATTTTTTTATAACTTTAAGGTTAACAGGTGTTGTAAGGTGTAGTAATATTTTCAAAATTGGCTCTTTTTGAAAGAGTGCTTGGTTAGGTGGTTGAAGTTTATTTCTCATTTTCTTATTGAGCACTATTCATACTTTCAATTTACTATCCATTTTACGGCGAACATTTGTAGCCAAAGGTTATTAAAAACGTTTTTGAAATAGCAGAAGATTTTTTGGAAGTTTTTGAACATATGTTCCAATCAAAAGATTACTGCTAAGAATCGAAAATCTATAACTAAAGAGAAACATAAAATATATATAATGTCAGAATATACTGTATACAGTATACAGTATACAAAAAAATGCAGTATTACGTAATACCCAGCAAAGCGGGCGGGTACAGCTAGTATTACATAGAAGTTTAAATCGTGGAATGAAACACCTTTGTGAAAAAGCCAATAAGATTCTTCATGTACGCCTTCGATCAATTATGAGCAACGACTGCAGATATTTGTTTCCAATTCTAAGAAAAAAACAATACAGAGAAAGCTCAGTGGAGTTCAACTAAAAATTCAGAAGTTTGAAAATTATTATAAAAAAATATCAAAACTACTATCAAAACGTTTAGCAGAATTGAGCTGATTTTACCCCAACATAACGTTGAATCTAAATCTGGTCACACTGAGAATTTAACACCACAAACGCATATCTGCCTATGGCTCACCCACACGAATATGCAATACTCACCTCTGAATGATTTGCAATATGATTCGAAATTATTAAGATATTCAAGTGGGAAATGTAAGGATATAATTTATCCAAGACACAAATTAACCAAACTTCAATTACGAATTTTTTCAAAACTATGAAACGTGGAAGAAAGATACACACTTCCCACTATTTGGGAAGGTATATTCTTTCGAATGAGGTATCTAAAATCATCATTGGAAAAAACATTTTTTTTTGCCCTAAAAAAATCATGGACATGAACATCAAAAATCAAAACAAAAAATCGTGCATTCGATTGATCGCATTTTGCATAAACCAAATCTCATCAAGTTCAAGTCGAACTATAATATATTATGTAACTGGTAATGCATTGAATGCCCATTTATGCGCTAATAAGCTACCGTAGATCCAACAAAGTGACCGGATAAAAAGCTATCGATTTCATCTATATGAACTTTGCCCTGAACTGCACCACTAACTCTTCCAAACTGTAATGAGGCACCATCGTACCCCTTATAGATATATTTGTACATATATGTTGGGCTCTCAACTGTTCTAAGAAATTCCACATTTAAGTGGCAGTCAAATGTCGCTAGAAGATGTGGATTTTAAGGAACAACATAACGATTATCAACGTCAATGGCCACAAACGTCAACTGTTATGCCACTAACACAATGCATCTAAACTGGATAGCTATTAACATTGCCCTGCGTTGTATTACAAAAGTCCTTAGAAAAGCTTTTGCTGCATTTACCATCTCTAATACTGACGGAGTTACGATTTAATAAACCACGCGGACCGTTGATCATATGTTTTTAACTCAATCATGAAGTTTTGGGTTAACACAAATATATTTGGAATTTGCGTATTAACAAACAAACTTCTATTTCCTACCTCTTCTTTTTTCTCTAAATTGAGGTGTTAAAGGTGTGCAGACAAAAGTTTGGATATATGATATAATTCAGATTTTGGATTTTGAACAGTTTTTTGCTCGTAGCACCTAAATAAATCATTCTAGGGGGATTATATGTATGCCAAACCCCCATAATTTTGTCATTTCTCAACTTTCGCCCATATCATATATCTCTAAATTATGTTATTAAATGTGGGTCCATACAAAAGCTAGGAAATATGATAGAATTCAGAATTTCGCTCGCTTTCCATAAATATTCGTGAAAGTTAACCTCGCGTTTTCTAGAACTAACCGTAAAATTGTGATATTCCATATTTTTTAAAACAAAATTTGCATATATTTTTATTTGGCTATAAATTTGTATGTGGTTATGCATCCATATTATTGTCTATGGCCATATGTTCATTGTTTTGGCTTTTGTCCCAAAAATTATTAGCCAAAAATTGCCTTCTTCCAGGCAAAAAGCAAAAGAATGAAGATATGACAATTGTTTGTGATATGGCTGTATTTGCCCCTCACATTATCATTGGCATAGATAGTTGCAATAATAGGTTTGAGGACGCCTGAGTGAAAAGAATACACGTTTTGGGCATAAATGCTAGGTTATTTAGTCGAACGTATGATCTATGAAAATTATAATGGTAAATAAGTATGTTCTATGTGGTTCTATATTTTGATTTTTTCGTTCGTGTCCCCAGTAGAAGATTGATCCATTTGGTTTGATTTTTGACTAATTTAGTACATGTCATATATTGGGGACACATTATTGGGGATTATTATTATGCGTTTCTCCTTCAACGTGTTTGATCGTGGTTATGGACCACATGCCGGTTGATGCGGGTCCAGGGGTCGGTGTATTATTCTCGTTCTCTGTGAGAATCTGATCTCTTCTGGGGATCGTTACAGGCATAGATACGATTTGCACTTGACTTGCTGTTTTGCTAAATCCAAGGTGGTTTTTGTGTCAGTTTCCAATTCCGCCCGGGATATAAATAACGGCTAGTCTAAGCCTCTTTGAGGTTTTAGACGCCTCCCTAGCCACCGGGCGCGTCCACGGGTTGCGGATAGTGGAAGTCCAGGGGAAATTTCTCTTGGATCGTCGAGGAATAGGCAGAAGAGTACAATTTGAACTCGGGAAGCTCAATACTCGGCCGCGGACAATGGGAGGACCCCCCTTTTTAAATATGGAGGGTTTGAGGAAATTACAAATTACCCCAGGTGGTGCGGCGACTCAGTCGTCAAATCCATCCACCTCTTCGGAGGTGGCCGTGCCCCTTTCGGATTCTGGGGGGGACACACTCAAGCCTGTGGCAGCAACGACGGATGAACACTTGGCCAGCGTTGCGGTGGATGCTACAAGTGGGAGGCAACAAGGCACAGGTGGGTCGTTTAGCCTCTCTACAGGCCTGGAGACAAAGGTTCAAACTGACGACGGCATGTCCGTCAACAGTACAGGAACCATCGACTCTGAGGCCGAAAAGAGATTGCTGGGCGAGACTACCGAAGCCAAGGCCTCTGAGAAGAAGAAGAGGAAGCCGACCAAGGCGCAACTGTCCCTTAAGAGGTACAAAAGTGCCAAGGCCAGCTTGAAGAAACTCTTGCTAAGGAAGTCCGAAGAGCTCTCTGATAAGGAGAAGGGCTACTTAGCAAGAAACAGGAGGATTGTCGCCGATTTCGAGAAGAATATCGCTTCGCAGAAATTGGGGACAATCGTTGAGGAGCTCCCAGGACCGGCAAGGTCCGAAACCGGAGCTAGGGGTAAGAGCGCCAAACTACAGCGGTCCAATGCTGTTGCCTACTCACCCTCAGGAAAACCCCCACAGCCGACTTCTCAGAAGAAAGCTAAAAGGGAGCGATCCAACGAGGAGGAGGAGAAAACAGCAAAAAAGGCCAAAACCTCGTCGGTAGACCAAGCGCCCACCGATTGTCAGATGGCTATCATAGATCGATCAGATCTAGATGGCAAAATATCTGGCGAAATGTGGGAAATGGTCGAGACGAGGCTTCTGTACGCGATGGCGAGCGAGCAGAGTTGCTCGATGGAGGAGTTGTCCTTCGAAGGAGCAAGCTGGCACAAGGGAGTCAAGGTCATTGGCTGCTCGGGGAGAAAATCCGTTGATTTTCTGAGCCGTGTAGTCGAGGGCCTTGGCGAACTTTGGCCAGGAGCCAAATTGGAGGTAATTCCGAAATCGGAGCTACCACTGCGGAAATTGGCGCTATTGTGGATTCCTCCCCCACTAGTGGAGGACGAAGCCACAATGAAGTGGATTTCCAGGCAGAACGGTCTGGACACGAGCAAATGGAGAATTATCTCCTCCAGCAAGTGTCCAAACGGAGTTGGCAAGGACCTTGTCGTAACGGTAGACGACTTGTCCTTCGCCAAGTTAAAAGATTCAAAAGGAAACATCAAATTCGGCTTTAGTGCAGCAAAAGTGAGGCTTCCCAATGAATCCAAGAGCGGCACCGAGGAGGCTGCAAGCAGTGCAAAGTAATTTGCACCACTGCGAAGCGGCCACCGAGGATTTGATGCTGTATATGGAGGCAAATGGAGTAGACGTGGCCTTAGTCCAGGAACCGTGGCTCTCAGGGGACAAAATCCGAGGACTTAGGTCAAAAAACTATAGTCTACTTCACTCAAGCACAACAGGTAAAAAAAGAGCGTGTATAGTAGCAAAGAGATCATTAAACCTCACTCTACTTTCACAGCACAGCACAAATGACTTGGTGGTGGCAGTACTAGAGGAGAGGGGCAAAACCAACCTGCTCCTGGCCTCAACGTACATGCCATAGGAGGAAGGAGACCCCCCATCAGCAGCGGTCCGGGCCCTGGTACAAGAGGCCGAAGTTAGAGGATGGCACATGGTGATGGGATGTGACGCAAATGGTCATCACGTCCAATGGGGAAGCAGTGACATCAACAGAAGGGGTGAGTCAATTTTAGAGTTTATAATTTCTACCAACCTAACTATTTGTAATCGGGGTGACACACCCACTTTTACTAACAAAATTAGGGAGGAGGTAATAGACCTTACATTGGCCACTAACACTATTAACGTAAACGTAGAAAACTGGAGAGTTTCTCCCGAGCACTCCTTATCGGATCATGGGAGAATTCTCTTCGACATTAACCGGAAGGTTCAGGTAGGAAAACCCTACAGGAATTCAAGGAACACGGACTGGAATAGGTTTTCCACCGAAGTGGAGAAGGCAATGAAAACAAAGAGCACACAGTGCTTCGGTACCTATCTCCACACGGTGGCGGACCTGGAAAAGTCCGTAAAACAACTTTGCGAGACTTTGCTAAAAGCCTTCCAGAAAACCTGCCCAATAAGCAGAGCTCGAAGGGAAACCAATAAGTGGTGGAACAAAGAGCTCAAGCAACAGAGGGACGCTACTAGAAGGCTTTATAACAAGGCAAAGAAAAGTAAAGAAGAGGAGGACTGGGCTAATTACAAGCGCAGTTTTAATGAGTATAAGATTAAGATAAGAAAGGCAAAACGGGACTCCCTGGTCGACTTTCTTAACTCCATAGAGGACGTGAACGAGGCCTCAAGGTTCAGGAAAATTCTTTCCAAAGACACTATAGTCACGGAAAACCTGAAGAGGCCAAATGGTTCATGGACGGAGTCGAGCAAGGAGACACTAGAACTGCTGATGGAGACTCACTTCCCGGGCTGCCTGACAACATGGGGCGAGGAAGAGAGCCCAACGATCAGGATTAGTCCAAAGAAGGTAACTATAAGAGACGCCATCACCAAGGAAAAGGTAATATGGGCGGTGAAAACATTCGAGCCATACAAATCTGCGGGGCCGGATGGAATCACACCAGCCATGCTGCAAAATTCGATAGGCAGCATAGCGGAGGTACTGACGAGCATCTTTCAGGGCTGTTTATCATTAGGATACATCCCTGAAACATGGAGAGAGGTAAGGGTTGCCTTCATACCCAAATCGGGGAAGTCAAGCAACACTACACCAAAGGACTTTAGGCCAATAAGCCTCTCCTCGTTCCTATTAAAGACAATGGAGAGGCTTTTGGACCTTAACATTAAGCAGAAGACCAAAATAGAGGAGGAGTGTATAGCACAGCACGCCTACCTCAAAGGTAAATCGGTGGAAAGTGCGCTGCATGAAGTGGTTGGAACGATTGAAAAATCCCTCCAGCAAAAGGAATATGCCCTAGGGGCGTTTCTAGACGTAGAGGGAGCGTTCAACAACGTAAAGACCAATGCAATAAAGGAGGCATTAATGGAGCTGAAAGTGGAGCCCACCATCACGTACTGGATAATAAATATGCTACAAAGCAGAATTATCAGTACAGAGACGGGGGAACACAAGATCAGAAGACTGGCGGCCAGGGGTACACCACAAGGAGGGGTGATATCCCCACTCTTGTGGTTGATCGTAATCAACTCGATCCTAAAAGATCTCAGGGGAAGGAGAGTTAGGGTCACCGCCTATGCAGATGACGTAGTTATATTGACAACAGGCAAAGACCTACAAACGATCTGCGACACCATGGGTGAAGCTTTAAGAGAAACGAGCAACTGGGCGGAGAGAAATGGCCTAGGGATAAACCCGGAAAAGACGAAGCTAGTTCTCTTCACCAGAAGGTATAAGATACCAAAGGTTAGACTACCAAAGGTGAAAGGACGGGTACTAGACCTCTCTAGAGAGGCGAAGTACTTGGGAGTCATCCTGGACTCTAAACTCACTTGGAGGAGTAACGTGGAGGAAAGGATGAAAAAAGGAATAAACGCTTTCTACACATGTAGGAAAATGTTTGGTAGGAACTGGGGTCTGCAACCAAGGATCATACACTGGATCTACACAACGATTGTCAGACCCATTGTCACATATGGAGCCCTTGTGTGGTGGAAAGCCATGGACAAGGAGACAAACAAACAGATGCTGGGAAAGGTACAGCGACTAGCAGTGATAGGTATAACGGGAGCGATCAAGAGCACACCTCAGGCGGCGCTGGAGGCAATCTTAAATTTGCAACCGTTAGACCTATTTGTAAAGGGCCTGGCAGCCAAAACAGCCTTACGGTTGAGGGAAACGAAACTGTGGACGCACACAGGCCAGGGGCATGCTAGTGTGCTGGAAGAGATAGTAAAAATGGGAGGCACCGTGGAAACTGGAGTGCTACGACAGCGCACAGACTATATGGTGGCAAAGCAATGGTTTGGGGAGGAGCTGGAGATCAGAATCCCAACCAGAGAGGAATGGGAAAGTGGTTCCATTTTTGAAAAAGACGAGATAAGCGTCTTCACAGACGGCTCAGTAACGAAAACGGGGACTGGAGTCGGATTATTCTCGGAGATACTAGAGGTCAAGGAGTCACACAGACTCAACAAAGGCTGTAGTATATTGCAGGCGGAAATTAACGCGATAGAAAGAGCAGCAAGACTAAAGCAGCTGACCGACGAAGTAATTCAGAAGGTCACAATCTACTGCGACAGCCAGGCTGCTCTTAGAACACTGGAATCTAAGACAATCAAGTCAAAGGCGGTGATGAGTTGCCGAGAAGCACTATCCTGGATCCGAGACAAAGTCAGCCTCTGTTGGGTGCCCGCACACAGCGATGTGGAAGGGAATCTACAGGCGGATAAACTGGCAAGGATCGGAACCGAAATTCATAGTGCTGAAGAAGCCAACTCTACAAAGCCACCGATGAGGTTGTTGAAAGATACCATCGACAGAGTAATTCGCGAACAACATGGCAATAGATGGAGCAGCAGAGATGACTGCTTCAACTCAAGGCATTTGTGGCCCAGAATTGAGGAAACAAGAACGGCGGGCTTGTTAAGAGCAAAAAAGGCCTCAGTCCGGACCATCACAATGGTCATTACAGGACACTGTCCCGTCGGGAGAAACCTCCAAAGGTGGGGGCTCGCAAGCGACGGTCTCTGTAAAGAGTGTGACGAGGAAGAGGAGACAGTGGAACATCTTTTGTGCTCCTGCCCAGCATTGGCCGATAGTCGGAGGCAAATACTGGGGAGCGAATCATTCACAGGGTTGGAGGAAATAGGGGTCATGGATGTTCAACTATTGAGGAACTTTGCCAAGGGGTGGAAATGCCTCAGGACAGAGGAAAAAAGGATCAAGAAATAGGAGAGGGGGGGATAGCGAAATATAAGGGGTATCACAATGGGCCATCTGGCCACCGAGTGGGAGTGGATCGCACAATCGGTGTGAACACTCCACCCTGCTAACCTAACCTAACCTTCCAATTCCGCTAACTTTTGATGGATGTTGTTCGTGCCACTTGGCAACACCGTCTCCGTATGCCAACATTCCCACCACGATACGCCATCTCGCGCACAACCAGTAGTCAGTATCATCCATTTCAGTATCATCCTAGACTTAGCACGAGTCGGAATAGCACGAATAGTGGGATGATCGTATGAAAGCAGCCATACGATCACCTGCGAACATTTTTTGGTGCCGAAACCCGGGACATTTTACAGTAAAACTTGCCGTTAGACCATTACCGTAAAACAATTAGTGCAAAACGTGTGTGCAAAACTTGCGTAAAAAATCTAAACTATAATTCGAACACGTGGTTCAGAGCAGAGTAGAGAGTGCGCGAAAAGTGCCCAATCAGCTGACAACTCGGTGAAAAACGTGTGCAACTTCCGGTCAAGGAAAAGTTCGACTCCACGTGTATAATTTCCGATCAAGGAAAGGTTCGACTCCACGTGTATAATTTCCGATCAAGGAAAAGCCGATTCCACGTGCAACTTCCGATCAAGGAAAAGTTCGACTCCACGTGTATAATTTCCGATCAAGGAAAAGCCGATTCCACGTGCAACTTCCGATCAAGGAAAAGTTCGACTCCACGTGTATAATTTCCGATCAAGGAAAGGTTCGACTCCACGTGTATAATTTCCGATCAAAGAAAAGCAGATTCCACGTGCAACTTCCGATCAAGGAAAAGGCCGACTCTACGTGTTAAATCCCCGATCAAGGAAAAGCAGAGGATCAAGTGTCTTACCACCTTACTATTCAAGATGAGTAAACCTTTAGAAGCAGAAACCCTCTTGACACAGCAATGTTCCTACGCTGTTCGCTTCGAGAAGTTTATTAGCAACACCGAAAAACTTGGCGTGGCTAATCTTACCTTCGATGTGATTAAAGCTCGCCTAGAACTACTGGAGAAATATTGGTGCCAAGCTCTGGAGGGACATAAAACTCTCAATCTGTACACAGTTGAGTTCGCCGATGAAGACTACTTTACGAAAGACATGTTTTCCGACTTCGAGAATCATTACATACTCGCTAAGGCTTACCTCAATGGGAAGATGGCTCAGTTCATTGAGGCTGTCGAAGGGGATCAACGACGTCTACCTGTGCATCAGCGGCCCGTAGAGTTGCACTCCATAGCGTCATCAATTCCGAAGCTTAAACGCCCAACGTTTAGTGGCAAACAAGAAGAGTGGGAGACGTTTAAGGAAGCCTTCGTCTCCATGTTCAAGAATGACCCCAACTTGATGCCGAATCTCAAGCTTCAACACCTGCTGTCCTGTCTTGAAGGAGAAGCTGCTCGACGCTTGGGCAACTTTGCAGTTACTGGAGCAAACTTCGATGTCGCGTGGCAAGCCCTGTGTCGAAGGTACGACAACAAACGTCTTCGCCTCTCCACGCACCTCAATGCGCTTCTAAAAGCAGCACCAGTTAACAAAGGATCTATAGCCGACATTTCTCGTATATTGGACACCACAGCTCAATGCATTCGCGCTCTGAAGTCACTACAGCGGCCAGTGGAGCACTGGGATGACTGGTTCATTCAGCTAACAGTCATCAAGCTGGATGTTTCTACACGGGATGACTGGGAGAAGTCTTTGGAAGATTCGGATGAGTTTCCAGCTTACGAACGACTCGTCACCTTTCTAGAAAATCGAGTCAAATCTATTGAAACTGCGCGGTCGAATGACAACACAAATATACCGGGTAAGCAAAAACTCTCGCATAGTCATAACAAATATGTTTCAGCGCATCACACATCGAACGTGGCGAGAACACCAAGCAGTTCCAAGCAGGCGTGCGCCGTGTGCAAGGGTCCGCATTACGCTAATCATTGTCCAGACCTTGTTCACTCCGACATCGCATCACGCCGTCAAACTGTTAAGCGTCTGCAACTGTGCTTCAATTGCTTGGGTAAACAGCACCTAAGCGACAGGTGTACTTCGAAGAATCGATGTCGAATATGCGCAGCACCTCATCACACCCTCCTCCACGAGGATCCATCTGAAGGGCGAGAATGTCAGTCATCCACTTCAGTGCATGCGACCAATATGACAATCAACACCACTTCAGAAGAAGCTCTTATTCACACAACTGCGTTCCGGCGTAACACCGTACTGGGTACGGCAGCAATCACCTTGGTTGGCAAGAAAGGCGATACTATCAACGTACGTGCTCTCATCGATCCCTGTTCAGAGGGTTCATTCATCACTGAGAAAGTGGCTCAATCGTTGCGACTAGTCAAATCACCTCTTCGACTGACTGTCTCAGGAGTAGGAGGACAAGCCACCGCGCAGTCATCTTCTACCGTATACCTATCATTAATATCACTTGAAAGTTCTAAGTTTTCCTTGAGTTTTTCAGCTGCTGTACTTTCCAAACTGACCCAATTGCTCCCACGTCATCGGATTGAACCGAAATTGTGGCCTCACATACAGGGATTGCCACTTGCTGATCCAGACTTCTCCAGACCAGCTGCAATTGATTGTATTCTGGGAGCAGACGTTTACGCCCTCATTATTCTAGAGGGTTTACGCTCAGGACCTCCAGGCACACCCATTGCGCAACAAACACGCTTGGGATGGATTCTGACGGGACCAACTACATCATGTCTGTCTTCGACATCTACCAACTCATTTTCGACAGCAGTATCCGTGGAAGCGAACCTATCGACTCAAATGCGTCAGTTCTGGGAGATAGAAGAGACAATGTCAACAAAAGCACCACTTACTGAGGATGAAAAAGACTGCGAACAGCATTTCAAAGATACTCACAGTAGGGATAGTACAGGTCGATATGTTGTCCGACTACCATTCAGGGAACAACCGATTCTACCCGACTCTAGGCGGATTGCGGTGCAACGGCTATATCAGATAGAACGTCGTTTCCAAAGGAACGCTCAACTCCAACTTGCTTATAACGACTTCATGAAGGAATACGAAAACCTCGGCCACATGCAAAAAATTACCCGTGAACCAACGTTGATGTCAAACATCAATTACATTCCTCATCACGCGGTTGTGCGTCCGGACAACGCCAAACTTCGAGTAGTGTTTGATGCGTCGCAAGCATCAGGCCAACATTGCCTCAATGATTATTTACATACGGGACCTAAGCTACATGCCGATATAATGACAGTTTTGTTGCGCTGGAGAGTTTATCGCTACGTTTTCACCGCGGATATTGTGAAGATGTTTAGACAAATTCGGGTACATCCCGATGACGTGCACTGGCAAAGGATCGTCTGGCGATCTATGCAAGAAGACGCCCTCAGTGATTATGCTTTGCTAACAGTTACATATGGCACAGCATGTGCCCCATATCTTGCAAACAGAGTGTTACAACAACTTGCCAACGATGAAGGGGCTCGCTTTCCAGCCGGCGCAAACATCCTTCAACGTCACACCTACGTCGACGATGCCCTGGGAGGGGCCCACAGTGAACAGGAAGTGAGTGACGCTCAGCAGCAACTCGTCAACATATTGTCAACTGCTGGCATGAAATTGGATAAGTGGGCATCGAACTTTCCGCTCACCCTCGAAGAAGCAACAAACACATTCAAACAAGAATACCATTTTGAACCAAACGATAATGTTTCCATTTTAGGGTTGCGGTGGAAGCCCAAGCGAGATGCCTTTGCGTATCGAGTCCAAAGTATACCTCTCCCAGGAGTGATCACCAAACGAGCCATTCTGTCCAATGTCGCTAAGCTTTATGATCCTCTAGGATGGCTTGCTCCAATAATCGTAAGAGCGAAAATGTTAATTCAACAACTTTGGATAGCAGGAAAAGAGTGGGACGCACCAGTGGACGTAATCACGCAGGCATCATGGGTAGATTATTGCGAGCAGTTGCCTAGGTTACAAGATTTGTCAATTCCCCGTTGGCTCGGAACAGGTGTACCGTACAATCTGAAATTACATGGCTTTTGTGATGCGTCGGAAAAGGCTTATGCAGCTGCAATATATGCGGTCGTTAAGAATGAAGTCACAACTCAGTCAGAACTACTCATCGCGAAAAGTAAAGTCGCCCCGATCAAAACTATCAGCTTGCCTCGACTCGAGCTATGTGGCGCACTTCTATTGGCTCGACTGTTCTCTCAACTAATGAAGGAAATGGAACTAACCGATGTTCCTGTGACATGTTGGTCCGACTCACAAGTGGTGCTAGCATGGTTGAAAGTTCACCCAAGCAGCTGGAAAACGTTCGTCGCTAACAGGACCAGCGAAATCCTCACGTTATTGCCTAACGTTCAATGGAAGTATGTTGCATCCAAGGATAACCCAGCCGACCTAGCTACGAGAGGCATTACTTCATCGCAACTTATTGACAACAAGATGTGGTGGCATGGACCATCTTGGCTGCTACAGGACAGTGATTGCAAAATCCCTGACGTTGCTGAGTTTACGACATCTGTGGAGCAAAGATCAAAACCAACAGCTGTCTTTCACGTCCAGTCGAATGAAGGAGCGGGCCTTTTTGATCGTTTCTCATCTTGGACGAAATTAATTCGCGTTGTAGCCTATATCCTCCGGTGGAGGCAGTTTACCAAATTTCAACGGTGGCGACACTTTAACGACGACCACGAACTAGCTCATCACCCTATTACTCTGAGTGCAACAGAGCTGCGGTGCTCACAAACAACAATCATTAACGCTGTTCAACGAGAGTTTTATGCAAATGAGATTTCCCGGTTACGATCCAGTAATAAGTCATTGCATGGAAGCTCGCTTCGGAGACTGAAACCCTTTCTCGATGACCAGGATACATTACGAGTAGGAGGTAGGTTACAATTGTCCTTTCTACCATATGAAGAGAAGCATCCAGCGATAATGCCAGCGAAGCACTATGTCACCGAGCTGCTAATTCGACATGCTCACGTCACTACTCTGCACGGAGGCCCTCAACTCACACAGAGTGTATTACGCCGAGCGTTCTGGATAACAAGCGGACGCTCACGAATTCAATCGATTATTAGAAGATGCGTGAAATGTGCACGATTTCAAGGTCACACGCTTAGACAACAAATGGCGCCCTTACCGGCTGTAAGGGTCACCCCTTCTCGCCCGTTTACTTACTGCGGCGTTGATTATGCGGGACCGTTTCCTGTACGTACAACAAAAGGACGAGGACACAAATCCACAAAAGGTTATGTCGCAGTTTTTATCTGCATGGTTACAAGGGCTGTACATCTCGAAGTAGTGTCCGATTATTCTTCAGAGACGTTTCTGGCAGCCTTTGAACGTTTCGTCGCTCGACGTGGCCTATGCCACACCATCTATTCAGACAATGGAACGACCTTTCGAGGTGCCGACACCGAACTCCAGCGTATGTTCAAGGAAGCGTCCCAATTCTCTAGTGAAATCGCAGCTGCCTTAGCTAATCAAGGAGTCAAATGGTTATACAACCCACCCAAAGCACCGCATTTCGGTGGATTATGGGAAGCGGCTGTGAAGAGCTTTAAACATCACCTGAAACGTGTTCTAGGCGACGCAACACTTACATTCGAGGAATTCTCCACCCTCGCAGCACGTATTGAAGCGTGCCTAAACTCCAGGCCACTGTCAGCGATCAGCAATGATCCTACCGACATCACCGCTCTTACACCCGGTCATTTCATCATAGGCGCAGCCTTGAAGGCTCCTCCCGAAGCACCACGCCTTGAGGATCATAAAGGCCTCCGTCGATGGCAAACGCTGGTAAATATGCGGAACCATTTCTGGCGACGATGGCGCAAAGAGGTCATCCACGAGCTCCAACAACAATCCAAATGGTTTGCAAGCAACAGCACTCTACAAACAGGCGATCTTGTTCTCATCACCGATGAACAACAACCACCACAACACTGGCCACTTGCACGAGTGCACGCAGTTCATCCCGGACCAGATGGGTTGATTCGCGTACTCACTTTGAGGACAGCGACGTCAATCTTGAAAAGGCCTATACACCGAGTAGTGCCCCTACCTATCAATACCAACTCCGAAATGGAGCTATTAGGAGTCAAGAGAGCCAGCACGGCGGGCGGCTCCCAAGGAGATCAACAGTAACTAGTTACCACGACTCATCATTGCTTCATCGCAATGATGGCGGGCGGTATGTTCGTGCCACTTGGCAACACCGTCTCCGTATGCCAACATTCCCACCACGATACGCCATCTCGCGCACAACCAGTAGTCAGTATCATCCATTTCAGTATCATCCTAGACTTAGCACGAGTCGGAATAGCACGAATAGTGGGATGATCGTATGAAAGCAGCCATACGATCACCTGCGAACAGATGTGTTCCGAATTTTCACTATCCATGGTTCCAAAGATGCTCTTGATTATATTTCCCCCAAGATTTATCAATTTTCTCTTGGTTCGACTGTGAGGTGCCTGCGTGATATCTGCTTTGTCTCTGAGTTCGCGTAACTGTGTTACTTGTTCCTTGATTTCACTTTGCCAGTGATTGCAGTACTCTTTCCCATCTAAAGTGCCTGCATCGTCGCATAATAGATATATTTCTGCTTCACAATCTCCGATGTATTTTAGATGTAGCTTCCACGTTGGTTTGGGTAATCATGTCAATATGGTCCAATGGTCGCGGAAAATCTGCACTTTTCCGAGAGGCTCGAACACTACTCCTTTACGATTAATCTGATGTATCGCCTGGTGTTTGTTGGGTGGCGATTCCCAGCGCTAATACTAAGACTGTGGTGAGCATTTCTGAAAAACACGATGGTTGGTTTAGTGGTATAACTTTAATCTGTTGTAATGTACGCGCCGTTTACGTTTGCCTATCAGTATGGTGCTATCGACCGGACTGTTTATAGCAACCACTTTCCACGGCCCTACCCAATATTGTGTCAGTTTGTTCTTTCGAGCCGCATTTCTCAGTAGTACTTGGTCCCCGAGGTTAATTGTCAACGGATTGGTCTTTTGGTCGTAATATTCTTTTGACTGAATTCTAACAGCCTCCAAATTCTTTCGGGCTATTTGATAGGCTCGTTGGAGCTTGTTTCTCAGGTGTAGATAGTAATTCTCGTGGTCATACACCGGTTGAGGCGCTTTCTATAACTTGTTGGGCAGCGGGGTGGAGAACCCGTATAGACAGTCTATGGGCGTTAGTTTCGTAGTTGCGTGCATGCTATTATTCCGGACGAACATGGCTGCCCGTAGATCCCAATCCGTTTGATTTTCATCGACGCAATTCCTCACATATTCTACCAGGGGCCTGTGGGATCTCTCTAATGCACCGTTGGCTTGTGGATGATATGGCGTTGTTTCGAGTTTCCGTATCCGGAATAATTTACACACTTCCTTGAACATTTCGGAGGTGAAATTTGCCCCTTGATCCGTGATTTGTTTTTCCGGTATCCTATACCGACTTATTATTTCTTCCACAAATGCTTGGGCTACTGTCTTTGCCTCCATGTTTCGTAATGGTACGACTTCCATGAATCGGGTGAGGTCATCTTCAAAGCTTATAATGTACTAATTTCCGCGAGGCGTTTCTGGTAGTGGCCCTACTAGATCCATGTAGACCTTGTCGAACGGTTCAGCATTTGGTTAAATACATTTGAAATGATGGTAACTATGTCTCATTGAATCTTCAGTAGTCGTCTGAGTCAGTTGAGTCAGTCGAGTCCACAACAAATCATTTATTTCAACTAATTCGAACAAGTGCAGTCAGTTTAAATTTCTTTTTTGAATAAAATAGAAGTGATTAAATTTTACTAATCAAGAAGTAATCTCAAATTGAGCAGGAAACAGTGTGCAAGTACAGCGGACCACTAGGAACACGTGCTTGGTCGTGCTTACATTTACATCAGAAAAGGAGAGAAAGCATAATCAACACGTGCTTCGACATTCGAAGAAAAACGAAGTGATTAAATTTAACTAAACAAGAACCAATTCCAAATTAATCGAGGAAAATAGTGTGCAAGTGCAGCGACCCACACGAATACGTGAAACACGTGCTTGGACGTACTTACAGCAGAGAAGGAGAGACAGCATTAACAACACGTGCTTCGACATTCGACAGTTGAAAACACGAGAAAGTTACTGTATCGGGTACGACATCACTTTCAGCCAGCCAGAGCAAGGACATTTCAACAGAATACGGAAGTGCCTGCGGACAAGTGTAACGAAATTTCTATTGAGTTACGTTGTTTTTGCATGAGGGTCATACTCATTGCGCCGTAACTCAAATTTAGTCGGAGGCAAGACAATACTAATTCGTGTGTGGCATGAGTCTCTACATTTTGCTTTGGAATGTATGTATTATATTACTTTCACCTAATAGCGTGTAATTTTGCATGGTGACTCGTCAGATGATCGATTGCAGTAAGCTTTTAAATTTGATTCTGATTTTTAGTTAATTGTGAATTTTTAATTTTTAGCAGTAATCTCCTTAATTTGATTTTGTTGTTTCTTTAGTTAATTTGTGAACTTTGATTTTGAGTTAACTGAATTTTGGCTAGTGCTTCGGTGCTTTTTTCTTAGATCTTGACGTTGTTCTTTCTTTCTCTCTTATTGTTACCTATTTACTATCGCTTTTTAATAATAAATTAACTTGCCAATTATTCTTATGCCCAGAGTGGGTACGTAGGGTTAGGATGCCCAAGCAGAAAAAGAAAAAAAATAGGTCGTAGGCCCAACTCCTCAACAAACTCCACTCCTCACATAGTCACTCCTTACATACAACTTCCAAACATACTTCTTTCACTATGATAAACTCGGCCCCACTGGTACCACGGGTAACTAGGCAAAATGCCAGAGACCCAAGGCAATTCCATGACGGCAACGCGCAAGACGGACAGACAGTTCAACTCAGTGGTAATTCCACGAGTTCTTCATCCAAGACTGGAACTAATCCAAGTAAATCAACTTGACATGGAACAGGGCATGGATTCGTTTCATGAGATAGACAGAAATGAACAACAAAGGAAGCTGATGGATTTGAAAAACTCTGTACGCCCGCGACTAGCTTTGACACAAAGTACTCCACACACAAAAAAAACACAGCTACAACAGCAAGAACAACATTGCCGGACAAACTATAAAATAACGCCACTACAGAACAGCAACGAACAAGGACGAACCACTGCCCCTGAACAACTGATCGACGGATCACTTGGTGCTCAATCACAATCAGTACTATCCCCAAACACAAACCGCTTTGCACCTCTAGATAAATATCCCAACATTACACTGTCAGAGGTACAACGACCTAAGCAGTCCACGACCACTCAAAACTCTAGACCTGTCAGACCTCCAATAGCTACCCAAAAGAAACAAAAAATATCCCCTATTGTGTCATATGGGATATCCATTAGGGAAATGACCACCGCTCTCAGAGTACTGTTAGGTCATAACCAGTTCCAATTCAAAATCCTGAATAATAACTGCTACCACATCCTTACAGATTCCATAGCCGACTACAAAGAAATCAGAGACCTTCTGGCGGCAAAGAAAATTAAATTCTTTACCTATACACCCGAAGAATTAAAACCCACCAATAGCGATCCTAGAACTAATTCCGGACTTTCCCCTGAATAAAATCAGTAGGTATACTACCTCTACGGCAACACGCATGGGGAGAAAACTGGATTTATTCCTGATTCAAATCGACCAAAATGGTAACACCAAAGAACTAACATCAATCAGATACCTTTTAAACCAGAGAATTAACTGGAAAAACATACAAAACAAGCCAATCACACAATGCAAACGATGTCAGAGATTTGGGCACATCTCATTAAATTGCAACATGCTCTTAGATGCGTAAAGTGTCCGAACACGCACCCTCCGGGGCAGTGTGCCCGTTCAGATCTAAATGAGGGGCAGACCTTCTGCGTTAACTGTGGGAAACATGGTCACCCCGCGAATTATAGGCAGTGCCCCAAATTCCTCGAATTCATGGAAGGACTTGAACAACTGTATCGACCACTCCAGACACCATCAGGAACAATATTGACTTCCTAAAGGAGCAATTTAAGAAATATTTTAACGCTGACTTACTTGAGTTTGCCAAAAGAATTATACAGACGGTCAATTTGTTCAAAGGCAACCCAGACACGACACAGGCTAAACAAACACTCTTCAATTTTGCCTATGAAGTAGCACCATTCCTATGAAGTAGTATTCATTGAGGAACTTAAATAAAACTGATGGGTCGGAACCTAAATACACTCACTCTGAACTGTAACTTGCTGAGGACACTAGCCAGACAACATAAACTAAAACTTCTAATAAACCGATATTCCATTGTTATTGCACTCTTAACCGAGACAAAACTGGAAGACAGATCGCAAATCAAGAACAGACTTTGTAGCAGAGATGAGATGCTCTGAATTCTATTAATTGTCGAGAATTATAGATGATGATGAGATGAATTGACCTGAGATGATGAGCTTCTTTTATTATGAAATATTTGAAATTCTTATCATCATCATCTTGAGCAGTAAATGTTGGATGTTGATGTGATGGTTGAGATAACCATTGCGGTCGTGACCACTATAATGAGTGATTAATGAGTTGAGTTGCTCAAAGACCACGAGACGCGCAGTCTGCTGGGTTTTCCTTCCCAGAAATGATTCTCCAAACTGCGGCTGGCTAGATTTCTAGAATTGATTGAACCCGATTTTTCACGAACTCTTTCCATCGACATGGTTCACCCTGTATCCAGGAAAAAGCGACTGATGAGTCTGTCCAAAGGTACACAGGAACTTCTGTTAATTCTAATGACTCTTGAACATGCTTCACGAGTTTAGTTAGAAGAAGCGCAGCAGAAAGCTCAAATCTTGGAATTGTGAGCCGTTTCAAAGGTGCCACGCGGGTTTTAGAGCACAACAGATTGACTGAGAATGAGGTTGAGCTATGATGATTAACTCTGATGTAGACAACAGCTTCCATTGCTGATTGAGAATCATCAGAAAAGCCATGAACCTCAACATTTGACTTATCAGATGTGAGATTAATCCATCGAGGAATTGAGAGCTGAGCGAGTTTTGGTAGATGATTGCGCAATGTTTTCCAATTATGAGAAAATTCTGGTGTCAAAGGATCATCCCAACTGACTTTCTCAAGCCATACGTGTTGAATGATAATCTTAGCATTTATAATAACTGGTGATATGATTCCTAGCGGATCGAATAACTGAGCTGCTTCTGATGTAATAGATCGTTTTGTAATAACTAAGTGTTGAATGGTATTACCAGTGAATTTGAATTCCATGAAAGCCCGAGAATTTTAGATGTAGTTATAAAGATGAACTTGTGACGTCGTACGTAGAGTAACACATCAAAGATGTTGGCTTGAAGTTTTGGGCCGATGTGGAGAATGTCATTGAGAGAAATGCCTAATGAAGATTTACTGGAGCCGTTAAACACGACTCTCAACTTTGTGGTCTCACTACCTTCACGAACTACACAGTGATGAGGTAGATAATATGTTTGAGCTGGTTCTGGAGCTGATGATGAGAGTTGTTGCATGTGTCCAAGAGATGCATATTCAATAAGAAGTCAGAATACTGAGCTTTAAATTAGGATTTTGATCAAGACGTTTGATAAGACGATTCAGAGGCTCGATCATTACGGCACTGGCGCCATATACTGGGTATGCAGTCCTGAAGATCTACGTAAAAAATTAATAAATGTCAAAAAAAAAACATGTAAAATGCCTTTATTTATCTAAAATATTAAATATAAAATATGCTAACATAACCTCACATTTACCATTTTTCATGCAATTTTCGCTGTCAAAATCAATTTTTCTCGTTCATCCACGTTACCGATCGTTGCGACATCTATTTGTCGGTTCCGATGTTTTCCAGGTTGGGTTACACTGAAAATCGTGTAGATATTGCACGATATTTAAATCGAAACATAAAAAGAATTATTATACTGATAATATAATTGAATTTAATTATTCTATATCAAAACATTATTATATTACTATTATTATTATAAATTATCAAAACATTAGTGAATTAAAATGTCATATATTTTATTAAACGCAAACATTATAATATAAAATCTTTTTCCTTATTGTTATAAGTTATAATAAATAACGTTGATTTTATCTATCTATCTAGACAAGATGAAGATGATGATTTTGCTTTTAAAACCAAATTATAAATTGAGTTACAAGTTTGCGAACTTCAATATTTTGAATAAAACATTTTATTGATTGTAATGAGGATTTTTTAGATTTTTCCGGATTTGGAGAAAAATCCTGCTTCCCACGATACAAATGACATACTCACATATGTTGTCCCTTATAAATAAAACCCCACAGTCCTCTTTCATTTAAGGATCAATTAAGAAGGAATCAAACGTCGTAACTGACACATATTGCTTTGAATTGCTAAACTCCATAAATGTTATAAAATAAGGTGTTTTTATTTTTATTACATAAATTCTGAGATGTGCTCCAAACATAAGTTTTGCATGCATCCAACAGATCGACTCCTTGGCAAATTAGGAAAATGATTGAATCGAACACATGAAACATGTTTTGATCATAATTACGACTCGAGAGCTAATCATTTAAGAATTCCAACTATAAAACCAGTCTTGGAAACTATTGACGTGTATAAACTTTTGAACAATTACATCGATAGTGAAGAACTTCTCTCCTACATTAAAAAACATAATCATCATCATAATACCAGGAAGTACAATATATTTGAGATACCTCATTTACTCAAAAGTTATCTGAAAAGTTCACCTATATCTATATATCCTCAAAGACTAGCAAACACTCATAGAACAAATCTATCCTTTCATGGAGACCAAAACTTTTATTGGAAAAGCCAAAAAATTTTAAATGAAAACAAATGATTTATTATGCTTATTCTAAGCTATTTTATTATGATTTTATATGGAATGCTGATGAACTTTTGATAGTGAAATCGAATTTGATGTCATAATACTATTGATGCTGTGGTCAGTAGCTCGCATTGTTGGAGATGATAAACTACATCGAGCATTTGATACATCATCAGGAACATATGAACTTCTTTCTAAATCATTATTGTTTTCCTGTGCCCGAAATCATCGTTGTTAACTGAAGACTCAATAGTACACTTGTGGTAAGTAGACTTGTGATGTGCCCTAAAAAACAATAACAGTCTGATAAGAAATTTAAAGTACATACATTTGTATTTTCCATACTTTCATGAGTTCTTGCAGTAGTGGTTGTTACGACTAAATTCTTGGTGAATAACATTGATCCAGTATTACAGTTTGAAAGCACTGATTTCGTTGCATTCATATGTACAGAATTCTTCGATGATGAATGTTCATCATCATCATCATCATTAGATTCCTTTTTTGACGATGTAGATCTCTTTCCTGGTTTCTTATTGTCCTTAGTCCTTTTTCTATTCATCTTTCGTTTCTCTAATTCTTTCCGTAAGTCCTCGTACTTCATTCATCCTGGAGGCCAAATTGTTACAACTTTCGGTTTTAAAAAGTCATTCACAAAATCTTTAGATGATTCTCTTTTAGTTCGTAGCACAGCGTAAGATGCCCGACGAACTTGATATAGTTCATATAACAAGTTTCTGTGGTAAATTCATTTTCAATATAATAAATTTTTACAGGAATAAAACAAACAACCTTAATGTGTCATTCCATGAGAATTTTTTCTTAGGACACTTTGGCTGAGCTTCCTCTGGATTCTGGGTTAATCTTCTATTGGTAATCTATAAAAGATCAATCAAAGTATGTTTGAAGTAATTGCTTTAATTTTACCTCTCCTCGTCAACTTTCTTACAATTCATTTCATATGTGACTATGACGGACAGCATTAATTCCACAACAGCTTTTGTCAGCTTCACAAACGATTTCTTTGTTTTCCAATTTTCCTGCTTAATTCGTACTGTTTTGATTTTTCTTAACAACTGGAGTTTTGGTACAGAAATTTTTTCTCTAAATCCGTCCACAAATCTTCAATCCTAAGAAATAATAAAGATTTTTATTTGTTTTACATATATTTTATTTCATTATCTTTGTTTGTTTCCTCATCAAAGATATTTTCTACGTCTTCGTTTATTTTCACCGTGGTCCTGAAATGAATATTTAAATGATTAATTTAACAAAATACCTACCAAACAAACAAATTTAAAGCGTATGGGAACGCAAAATACACAAATTACAGTACGAACGAATTGAGTGTCATTAACTTGACGAATAATAACCAACTTGTGTACGGGTTTGCTTACAATATTAAGTAACATCTAGTCATTTCCTAATTTATGGTAAATCAAGGGTGAATCCCACAAATATGATAACTTTAAATAGACAAATGCTGTTCTAAATTTCCTTATAATAATTTAATAATGTACTAGTATTTTATTGACCATCAAATTAAAGACGTGATATTATAAATTAATATAGGACTAACTCTACCGATTATTTATTAGGTTCTCGATGAATATAAAAACAAAAAAAAAGTTATTTTATGTAACTTAAAATTTTATTGTACCTTGTATTGCTAAAATAGTCCATGTACATCTCTGAAGAGGATTTTTCCGCATATAGTCCCCGAATGGATCCCATGATGACCGATGACAGAGGCAACAAATAGTTAGTGGAACAAGGAAAATTCTAACATCGAAGGGAATAGCTTGGAAGCACCTAACAGAAATATCAACCACCTATCTAAGAAGCTTCGTCGAACAGTTTTGTTGGAGTCCAGCTCAGGCTACGCGATTTTATATCCCCGTCCGTGCGCGGTCCGTAATTCCGATGATAGTCGCGGTACGATTTGATACGGTACGTAATTTACGAATATGAAAACAACAAGCTCAGGCTACGCGATTTTATACCCCCGTCCGTGCGCGGTGCGTGATTCCGACGATAGTCGCGGTACGATTTTATACGATGACGGTAATTACGGTAATTTACGATGGTTTAATAATCTCCCCATGGATCCCACAATGACCGATGACAGACAATAATAAGAATAATAGAAGAAATAATAAAATCAAGGGGAACAGGACGAAAACACCTAACAATAATAAGAGCAAGAAGAATCTATCGAGGAAAGAAGGAACCAGAACCAGGAATCAGACACAATCATTTTTGGCCTAGACAAGACACGTGAAGCTTCTGCGTCGTTTTTTCGTAGGTGGTAAGACCTCCTCTAAGCCTTCCGAGCTTAAAGTGGGTTTTTCTACCGTGCGCAAAGTTAAGGGCTTTTCCCTCTCTCCGTTAATAAATGCAGGATATACCTTCCGAATATCCTCTAGAAAATGCATCACTTGGGAAGGTCCGTCCTTGGGGTATAATTTTTCTAAAGTGGATTGTCTATAGTGATACAATGACATGTACTCGTCGATTAAGTCAGGTGTTTTTCCACACTTGATTGATTTTTTGAGCAATTTGTTCTGGTTCTCTAAGTCATTAATGGTGTTTTTGGGATTCAATTTGTCTACATACTCTCCTTTGCTGTGGTTGGTTTGCAAATGGACAGTATGAGACGAAAACAATTTTTCGACACCATGATATTGTTTTGCACTATCAGTACAAACAAAAGAAGTATGCTTGTCGGTATAATGCGATAATAGGGGCCATATACTTTCCTTACTTTTGGAACCGACTTGGAAAAATGCGCCTTGCTTGTCGTCCTTACAAAAGATGCCGAGGACAGTTGTTTTCATTTGGTGTGTAACGCGGCCGCGGTGGTATTTATGCTTTGTTAAAAAGGTTTCATCTACTTGAACCGTTTTGCCCATCCCACCCAATTTGAGTTCGGTATTAGAGACAATTACATTAATTAATTGTCTCAATAATCTGTAGTAACCCACCACGGTTGAGTTACTTATTGTTGCCCTCTCATCGTTAAAACGTCGTTGTCTCCAACTTTGAACATGGTCGTGTGCTTCGGTAACTGTTGTTTTTAAAACAAAACAAATAATGATGGCAATCACCTCACTAATAAGCAGGTGACTTATGTTACCGTCAAAAAATGTACCAACAGAAGGAAAAATAGTTAGTCTACAAGCCCTAGACCCCTTTTTTTTGGATCCCGGACTTGCGCAACGCCAAAACCAACCCAATTTACTATTTTTATTCAATTCAACCTTCATCCTTAAATTGCATTTGGAGCACACTGGAGCAACCGATTGTTTTGAAGGCAAGAGATTTAAATCATTACAAAACTGAATAGCTTCTTCCTCGTTATTAAAAACCGAAGGTATTGCCCAAGTATCTATATTTCTAAGAGATGGGTGCAGTCGAGGATGTAAGTTTTTTCTCTGCATTATTGAAAATATATTATCGAGAAAAGAAGTAAAAGGCTCAAAACGTGCGAAAAAAGTAATTTACAAAGATGTAATAAGCTCAAAAGTGAGAACTAACTAAATCTAACTAACTTAAAAAGAAGTGAAAAGCTCGAGAAAGCAGAATTGAAGTGTGAAGAGAGCAAAGTCCAGTGAAGTGTTCTAAAAGAAACTGAAAATGGAAAACGTTTAGCGGCTGGTTGCGTAAAATAGTTTGTTATATATTAATATTATATTATAATAAAAGTAAAAGTAGAATGGAATATGGAATTATTTTTAGGGTAGTAGGTACCAATGACATATATTTTAATGCTATTTATCTCCAACATAAATATGTCATTATTTCATTGAATTGAAAGCTTATTTCATTATTTCACGAGGACTCACTTCCTCTTTTTCTTGGTTTGACAATTTTACCATTAAAATATATCTTTGTGTACAAAGTACTAAAAATGTTAAAGCATAGAATTGGAAAAATGATTTTTAATTTTAAATGCACATTCACAGAAACTTAGAAATGTAAATGGTTTATAACTCCGAAACCAAATAACAGCTTTCTTTGTAGATCATATCATTTCGTAGAAAGGATCATCTGTATGTCTATTCATTTGTAACACCTACACTTGTTTAAATCCTACGAAAATTTAAAGTGTCCGAAAACTAGTGCATTTACGTTACATAAATTGTAAATATTATAAGCAGAAATGAAGAAATAAATAAATAAAAATTAAAAAATTATATATATTATAATTGAAGAAATTTAGGGTAGAGTACACTTAAACAAATTTTTTGTTAGTGATTTATTTGAAAAAAAGGCACACATTTAGGGGGACAGTTCACTTAAGGTCACTTTTTATTAGTAATTTTTTTCAAAAAAGAAACATATTTGGATATATTAGACTATTCTGTGCATTTTAAAGGGTGGTCAGTTTTTTGACCCCCACTACCCTCCGTATCATTCGTAAAAGGAAAAATTGTTTGATTTGTACTAGAACTTTGAAAAATGTCAAATTTTTGTATGAGCGCCTCGCGAAATAAAAGCCGATTTTTGATATCAATACCCCATACAATACATTCGCCCACCCCTTAAATGAAAGATAATGAGTATATCTTCCTAAATATGTGATTTTTTCCAGGAAAACATAATAAACTATAGCCACATTAAGTATTTTCAATTTCATTCCGCGATTTTCAAACATAACGGTATAAATACCCCATACAATACATTCGCCCACCCCTTAAATGAAAGATAATGAGTATATCTTCCTAAATATGTGATTTTTTTCAGGAAAACATAATAAACTATAGCCACATTAAGTATTTTCAATTTCATTCCGCGATTTTCAAACATAACGGTATAAATACCCCATACAATACATTCGCCCACCCCTTAAATGAAAGATAATGAGTATATCTTCCTAAATATGTGATTTTTTCCAGGAAAACATAATAAACTATAGCCACATTTAGTATTTTTACTTTCATTCCGCGATTTTCAAATATAACGGAATCTAAAGCACTAAAAACACAAGAACTTTACATCGGCCTTTTGGAATTTGGCACGACTTACCCTTTTTAATGGCTAGCATTAAACTAACTCATTGACCTGAAATTGGTCATGAGTTGACCGTAAATTTGGGGATGCCAAGTTACAACAATCCCCAAAGATTGTTGTAAGCACGGCTTATAATTACACGTATCACATATAAGGTTGGATCCGAATGTTGATCAAAATTTATGTTCGTCAGTAAGTACAGTATAGTATAGTATAGTATAGTATAGTAATTAGCTATTCCCAAGCCAAGCTATTCCCTTCGATGTTAGAATTTTCCTTGTTCCACTAACTATTTGTTGCCTCTGTCATCGGTCATCATGGGATCCATTCGGGGACTATATGCGGAAAAATCCTCTTCAGAGATGTACATGGACTATTTTAGCAATACAAGGTACAATAAAATTTTAAGTTACATAAAATAACTTTTTTTTTGTTTTTATATTCATCGAGAACCTAATAAATAATCGGTAGAGTTAGTCCTATATTAATTTATAATATCACGTCTTTAATTTGATGGTCAATAAAATACTAGTACATTATTAAATTATTATAAGGAAATTTAGAACAGCATTTGTCTATTTAAAGTTATCATATTTGTGGGATTCACCCTTGATTTACCATAAATTAGGAAATGACTAGATGTTACTTAATATTGTAAGCAAACCCGTACACAAGTTGGTTATTATTCGTCAAGTTAATGACACTCAATTCGTTCGTACTGTCATTTGTGTATTTTGCGTTCCCATACGCTTTAAATTTGTTTGTTTGGTAGGTATTTTGTTAAATTAATCATTTAAATATTCATTTCAGGACCACGGTGAAAATAAACGAAGACGTAGAAAATACCTTCCTTTGATGAGGAAGCAAACAAAGATAATGAAATAAAATATATGTAAAACAAATAAAAATCTTTATTATTTCTTAGGATTGAAGATTTGTGGACGGATTTAGAGAAAAATTTTCTGTACCAAAACTCCAGTTGTTAAGAAAAATCAAAACAGTACGAATTAAGCAGGAAAATTGGAAAACAAAGAAATCGTTTGTGAAGCTGACAAAAGCTGTTGTGGAATTAATGCTGTCCGTCATAGTCACATATGAAATGAATTGTAAGAAAGTTGACGAGGAGAGGTAAAATTAAAGCAATTACTTCAAACATACTTTGATTGATCTTTTATAGATTACCAATAGAAGATTAACCCAGAATCCAGAGGAAGCTCAGCCAAAGTGTCCTAAGAAAAAATTCTCATGGAATGACACATTAAGGTTGTTTGTTTTATTCCTGTAAAAATTTATTATATTGAAAATGAATTTACCACAGAAACTTGTTATATGAACTATATCAAGTTCGTCGGGCATCTTACGCTGTGCTACGAACTAAAAGAGAATCATCTAAAGATTTTGTGAATGACTTTTTAAAACCGAAAGTTGTAACAATTTGGCCTCCAGGATGAATGAAGTACGAGGACTTACGGAAAGAATTAGAGAAACGAAAGATGAATAGAAAAAGGACTAAGGACAATAAGAAACCAGGAAAGAGATCTACATCGTCAAAAAAGGAATCTAATGATGATGATGATGATGAACATTCATCATCGAAGAATTCTGTACATATGAATGCAACGAAATCAGTGCTTTCAAACTGTAATACTGGATCAATGTTATTCACCAAGAATTTAGTCGTAACAACCACTACTGCAAGAACTCATGAAAGTATGGAAAATACAAATGTATGTACTTTAAATTTCTTATCAGACTGTTATTGTTTTTTAGGGCACATCACAAGTCTACTTACCACAAGTGTACTATTGAGTCTTCAGTTAACAACGATGATTTCGGGCACAGGAAAACAATAATGATTTAGAAAGAAGTTCATATGTTCCTGATGATGTATCAAATGCTCGATGTAGTTTATCATCTCCAACAATGCGAGCTACTGACCACAGCATCAATAGTATTATGACATCAAATTCGATTTCACTATCAAAAGTTCATCAGCATTCCATATAAAATCATAATAAAATAGCTTAGAATAAGCATAATAAATCATTTGTTTTCATTTAAAATTTTTTGGCTTTTCCAATAAAAGTTTTGGTCTCCATGAAAGGATAGATTTGTTCTATGAGTGTTTGCTAGTCTTTGAGGATATATAGATATAGGTGAACTTTTCAGATAACTTTTGAGTAAATGAGGTATCTCAAATATATTGTACTTCCTGGTATTATGATGATGATTATGTTTTTTAATGTAGGAGAGAAGTTCTTCACTATCGATGTAATTGTTCAAAAGTTTATACACGTCAATAGTTTCCAAGACTGGTTTTATAGTTGGAATTCTTAAATGATTAGCTCTCGAGTCGTAATTATGATCAAAACATGTTTCATGTGTTCGATTCAATCATTTTCCTAATTTGCCAAGGAGTCGATCTGTTGGATGCATGCAAAACTTATGTTTGGAGCACATCTCAGAATTTATGTAATAAAAATAAAAACACCTTATTTTATAACATTTATGGAGTTTAGCAATTCAAAGCAATATGTGTCAGTTACGACGTTTGATTCCTTCTTAATTGATCCTTAAATGAAAGAGGACTGTGGGGTTTTATTTATAAGGGACAACATATGTGAGTATGTCATTTGTATCGTGGGAAGCAGGATTTTTCTCCAAATCCGGAAAAATCTAAAAAATCCTCATTACAATCAATAAAATGTTTTATTCAAAATATTGAAGTTCGCAAACTTGTAACTCAATTTATAATTTGGTTTTAAAAGCAAAATCATCATCTTCATCTTGTCTAGATAGATAGATAAAATCAACGTTATTTATTATAACTTATAACAATAAGGAAAAAGATTTTATATTATAATGTTTGCGTTTAATAAAATATATGACATTTTAATTCACTAATGTTTTGATAATTTATAATAATAATAGTAATATAATAATGTTTTGATATAGAATAATTAAATTCAATTATATTATCAGTATAATAATTCTTTTTATGTTTCGATTTAAATATCGTGCAATATCTACACGATTTTCAGTGTAACCCAACCTGGAAAACATCGGAACCGACAAATAGATGTCGCAACGATCGGTAACGTGGATGAACGAGAAAAATTGATTTTGACAGCGAAAATTGCATGAAAAATGATAAATGTGAGGTTATGTTAGCATATTTTATATTTAATATTTTAGATAAATAAAGGCATTTTACATGTTTTTTTTTTGACATTTATTAATTTTTTACGTAGATCTTCAGGACTGCATACCCAGTATATGGCGCCAGTGCCGTAATGATCGAGCCCATCTGGAAATACCAAAGGATGTGACTCATTCGTTTTACGCTCTATTCATTCAACATCTTCTGCAGAAGTTACTGCTCATATTCTACCGAAAATTACACCACATCAAAGATCTTGAGCTAGCAAATCCTGATTTTCACAAGTCAAGTCATTAAGCCAGGACTGAAGTCAGGTGGTTGTTTAGATCCAATTGCTATGTGTACAATTTTTGGGTGGACCATCCTAGGTCCTGTAAAGAATCATCCATCAGCATCATCTCTCCAAACTTATCATGTCATCTCTAATCAACAGCTCCATGAGTCTCTTTCAAAATTTTGGGAATTAGAGGAAATTCCACATTCGGTAGATGAGTCTATGACAATGGAAGAAGCTGAATGTGAGAATCACTTCAAATCTACTCATTCTCGTGATTCATCAGGCAGATACATTGTACGCCCTCCATTTAAATCACCAGCTCAACAACTCGGAACTTCGAAACAGACTGCTTAACGTTGTCTGAATCGTCTTATCAAACGTCTTGATCAAAATCCTAATTTAAAGCTCAGTATTCTGACTTCTTATTGAATATGCATCTCTTGGACACATGCAACAACTCTCATCATCAGCTCCAGAACCAGCTCAAACATATTATCTACCTCATCACTGTGTAGTTCGTGAAGGTAGTGAGACCACAAAGTTGAGAGTCGTGTTTAACGGCTCCAGTAAATCTTCATTAGGCATTTCTCTCAATGACATTCTCCACATCGGCCCAAAACTTCAAGCCAACATCTTTGATGTGTTACTCTACGTACGACGTCACAAGTTCATCTTTATAACTACATCTAAAATTCTCGGGCTTTCATGGAATTCAAATTCACTGGTAATACCATTCAACACTTAGTTATTACAAAACGATCTATTACATCAGAAGCAGCTCAGTTATTCGATCCGCTAGGAATCATATCACCAGTTATTATAAATGCTAAGATTATCATTCAACACGTATGGCTTGAGAAAGTCAGTTGGGATGATCCTTTGACACCAGAATTTTCTCATAATTGGAAAACATTGCGCAATCATCTACCAAAACTCGCTCAGCTCTCAATTCCTCGATGGATTAATCTCACATCTGATAAGTCAAATGTTGAGGTTCATGGCTTTTCTGATGATTCTCAATCAGCAATGGAAGCTGTTGTCTACATCAGAGTTAATCATCATAGCTCAACCTCATTCTCAGTCAATCTGTTGTGCTCTAAAACCCGCGTGGCACCTTTGAAACGGCTCACAATTCCAAGATTTGAGCTTTCTGCTGCGCTTCTTCTAACTAAACTCGTGAAGCATGTTCAAGAGTCATTAGAATTAACAGAAGTTCCTGTGTACCTTTGGACAGACTCATCAGTCGCTTTTTCCTGGATACAGGGTGAACCATGTCGATGGAAAGAGTTCGTGAAAAATCGGGTTCAATCAATTCTAGAAATCTAGCCAGCCGCAGTTTGGAGAATCATTTCTGGGAAGGAAAACCCAGCAGACTGCGCGTCTCGTGGTCTTTGAGCAACTCAACTCATTAATCACTCATTATAGTGGTCACGACCGCAATGGTTATCTCAACCATCACATCAACATCCAACATTTACTGCTCAAGATGATGATGATAAGAATTTCAAATATTTCATAATAAAAGAAGCTCATCATCTCAGGTCAATTCATCTCATCATCATCTATAATTCTCGACAATTAATAGAATTCAGAGCATCTCATCTCTGCTACAAAGTCTGTTCTTGATTTGCGATCTGTCTTCCAGTTTTGTCTCGGTTAAGAGTGCAATAACAATGGAATATCGGTTTATTAGAAGTTTTAGTTTATGTTGTCTGGCTAGTGTCCTCAGCAAGTTACAGTTCAGAGTGAGTGTATTTAGGTTCCGACCCATCAGTTTTATTTAAGTTCCTCAATGAATACTACTTCATAGGAATGGTGCTACTTCATAGGCAAAATTGAAGAGTGTTTGTTTAGCCTGTGTCGTGTCTGGGTTGCCTTTGAACAAATTGACCGTCTGTATAATTCTTTTGGCAAACTCAAGTAAGTCAGCGTTAAAATATTTCTTAAATTGCTCCTTTAGGAAGTCAATATTGTTCCTGATGGTGTCTGGAGTGGTCGATACAGTTGTTCAAGTCCTTCCATGAATTCGAGGAATTTGGGGCACTGCCTATAATTCGCGGGGTGACCATGTTTCCCACAGTTAACGCAGAAGGTCTGCCCCTCATTTAGATCTGAACGGGCACACTGCCCCGGAGGGTGCGTGTTCGGACACTTTACGCATCTAAGAGCATGTTGCAATTTAATGAGATGTGCCCAAATCTCTGACATCGTTTGCATTGTGTGATTGGCTTGTTTTGTATGTTTTTCCAGTTAATTCTCTGGTTTAAAAGGTATCTGATTGATGTTAGTTCTTTGGTGTTACCATTTTGGTCGATTTGAATCAGGAATAAATCCAGTTTTCTCCCCATGCGTGTTGCCGTAGAGGTAGTATACCTACTGATTTTATTCAGGGGAAAGTCCGGAATTAGTTCTAGGATCGCTATTGGTGGGTTTTAATTCTTCGGGTGTATAGGTAAAGAATTTAATTTTCTTTGCCGCCAGAAGGTCTCTGATTTCTTTGTAGTCGGCTATGGAATCTGTAAGGATGTGGTAGCAGTTATTATTCAGGATTTTGAATTGGAACTGGTTATGACCTAACAGTACTCTGAGAGCGGTGGTCATTTCCCTAATGGATATCCCATATGACACAATAGGGGATATTTTTTGTTTCTTTTGGGTAGCTATTGGAGGTCTGACAGGTCTAGAGTTTTGAGTGGTCGTGGACTGCTTAGGTCGTTGTACCTCTGACAGTGTAATGTTGGGATATTTATCTAGAGGTGCAAAGCGGTTTGTGTTTGGGGATAGTACTGATTGTGATTGAGCACCAAGTGATCCGTCGATCAGTTGTTCAGGGGCAGTGGTTCGTCCTTGTTCGTTGCTGTTCTGTAGTGGCGTTATTTTATCGTTTGTCCGGCAATGTTGTTCTTGCTGTTGTAGCTGTGTTTTTTTTGTGTGTGGAGTACTTTGTGTCAAAGCTAGTCGCGGGCGTACAGAGTTTTTCAAATCCATCAGCTTCCTTTGTTGTTCATTTCTGTCTATCTCATGAAACGAATCCATGCCCTGTTCCATGTCAAGTTGAGTTACTTGGATTAGTTCCAGTCTTGGATGAAGAACTCGTGGAATTACCACTGAGTTGAACTGTCTGTCCGTCTTGCGCGTTGCCGTCATGGAATTGCCTTGGGTCTCTGGCATTTTGCCTAGTTACCCGTGGTACCAGTGGGGCCGAGTTTATCATAGTGAAAGAAGTATGTTTGGAAGTTGTATGTAAGGAGTGACTATGTGAGGAGTGGAGTTTGTTGAGGAGTTGGGCCTACGACCTATTTTTTTTCTTTTTCTGCTTGGGCATCCTAACCCTACGTACCCACTCTGGGCATAAGAATAATTGGCAAGTTAATTTATTATTAAAAAGCGATAGTAAATAGGTAACAATAAGAGAGAAAGAAAGAACAACGTCAAGATCTAAGAAAAAAGCACCGAAGCACTAGCCAAAATTCAGTTAACTCAAAATCAAAGTTCACAAATTAACTAAAGAAACAACAAAATCAAATTAAGGAGATTACTGCTAAAAATTAAAAATTCACAATTAACTAAAAATCAGAATCAAATTTAAAAGCTTACTGCAATCGATCATCTGACGAGTCACCATGCAAAATTACACGCTATTAGGTGAAAGTAATATAATACATACATTCCAAAGCAAAATGTAGAGACTCATGCCACACACGAATTAGTATTGTCTTGCCTCCGACTAAATTTGAGTTACGGCGCAATGAGTATGACCCTCATGCAAAAACAACGTAACTCAATAGAAATTTCGTTACACTTGTCCGCAGGCACTTCCGTATTCTGTTGAAATGTCCTTGCTCTGGCTGGCTGAAAGTGATGTCGTACCCGATACAGTAACTTTCTCGTGTTTTCAACTGCCGAATGTCGAAGCACGTGTTGTTAATGCTGTCTCTCCTTCTCTGCTGTAAGTACGTCCAAGCACGTGTTTCACGTATTCGTGTGGGTCGCTGCACTTGCACACTATTTTCCTCGATTAATTTGGAATTGGTTCTTGTTTAGTTAAATTTAATCACTTCGTTTTTCTTCGAATGTCGAAGCACGTGTTGATTATGCTTTCTCTCCTTTTCTGATGTAAATGTAAGCACGACCAAGCACGTGTTCCTAGTGGTCCGCTGTACTTGCACACTGTTTCCTGCTCAATTTGAGATTACTTCTTGATTAGTAAAATTTAATCACTTCTATTTTATTCAAAAAAGAAATTTAAACTGACTGCACTTGTTCGAATTAGTTGAAATAAATGATTTGTTGTGGACTCGACTGACTCAACTGACTCAGACGACTACTGAAGATTCAATGAGACATAGTTACCATCATTTCAAATGTATTTAACCAAATGCTGAACCGTTCGACAAGGTCTACATGGATCTAGTAGGGCCACTACCAGAAACGCCTCGCGGAAATTAGTACATTATAAGCTTTGAAGATGACCTCACCCGATTCATGGAAGTCGTACCATTACGAAACATGGAGGCAAAGACAGTAGCCCAAGCATTTGTGGAAGAAATAATAAGTCGGTATAGGATACCGGAAAAACAAATCACGGATCAAGGGGCAAATTTCACCTCCGAAATGTTCAAGGAAGTGTGTAAATTATTCCGGATACGGAAACTCGAAACAACGCCATATCATCCACAAGCCAACGGTGCATTAGAGAGATCCCACAGGCCCCTGGTAGAATATGTGAGGAATTGCGTCGATGAAAATCAAACGGATTGGGATCTACGGGCAGCCATGTTCGTCCGGAATAATAGCATGCACGCAACTACGAAACTAACGCCCATAGACTGTCTATACGGGTTCTCCACCCCGCTGCCCAACAAGTTATAGAAAGCGCCTCAACCGGTGTATGACCACGAGAATTACTATCTACACCTGAGAAACAAGCTCCAACGAGCCTATCAAATAGCCCGAAAGAATTTGGAGGCTGTTAGAATTCAGTCAAAAGAATATTACGACCAAAAGACCAATCCGTTGACAATTAACCTCGGGGACCAAGTACTACTGAGAAATGCGGCTCGAAAGAACAAACTGACACAATATTGGGTAGGGCCGTGGAAAGTGGTTGCTATAAACAGTCCGGTCGATAGCACCATACTGATAGGCAAACGTAAACGGCGCGTACATTACAACAGATTAAAGTTATACCACTAAACCAACCATCGTGTTTTTCAGAAATGCTCACCACAGTCTTAGTATTAGCGCTGGGAATCGCCACCCAACAAACACCAGGCGATACATCAGATTAATCGTAAAGGAGTAGTGTTCGAGCCTCTCGGAAAAGTGCAGATTTTCCGCGACCATTGGACCATATTGACATGATTACCCAAACCAACGTGGAAGCTACATCTAAAATACATCGGAGATTGTGAAGCAGAAATATATCTATTATGCGACGATGCAGGCACTTTAGATGGGAAAGAGTACTGCAATCACTGGCAAAGTGAAATCGAGGAACAAGTAACACAGTTACGCGAACTCAGAGACAAAGCAGATATCACGCAGGCACCTCACAGTCGAACCAAGAGAAAATTGATAAATCTTGGGGGAAATATAATCAAGAGCATCTTTGGAACCATGGATAGTGAAAATTCGGAACACATCCATCAAAAGTTAGCGGAATTGGAAGGTTAGGTTAGGTTAGCAGGGTGGAGTGTTCACACCGATTGTGCGATCCACTCCCACTCGGTGGCCAGATGGCCCATTGTGATACCCCTTATATTTCGCTATCCCCCCCTCTCCTATTTCTTGATCCTTTTTTCCTCTGTCCTGAGGCATTTCCACCCCTTGGCAAAGTTCCTCAATAGTTGAACATCCATGACCCCTATTTCCTCCAACCCTGTGAATGATTCGCTCCCCAGTATTTGCCTCCGACTATCGGCCAATGCTGGGCAGGAGCACAAAAGATGTTCCACTGTCTCCTCTTCCTCGTCACACTCTTTACAGAGACCGTCGCTTGCGAGCCCCCACCTTTGGAGGTTTCTCCCGACGGGACAGTGTCCTGTAATGACCATTGTGATGGTCCGGACTGAGGCCTTTTTTGCTCTTAACAAGCCCGCCGTTCTTGTTTCCTCAATTCTGGGCCACAAATGCCTTGAGTTGAAGCAGTCATCTCTGCTGCTCCATCTATTGCCATGTTGTTCGCGAATTACTCTGTCGATGGTATCTTTCAACAACCTCATCGGTGGCTTTGTAGAGTTGGCTTCTTCAGCACTATGAATTTCGGTTCCGATCCTTGCCAGTTTATCCGCCTGTAGATTCCCTTCCACATCGCTGTGTGCGGGCACCCAACAGAGGCTGACTTTGTCTCGGATCCAGGATAGTGCTTCTCGGCAACTCATCACCGCCTTTGACTTGATTGTCTTAGATTCCAGTGTTCTAAGAGCAGCCTGGCTGTCGCAGTAGATTGTGACCTTCTGAATTACTTCGTCGGTCAGCTGCTTTAGTCTTGCTGCTCTTTCTATCGCGTTAATTTCCGCCTGCAATATACTACAGCCTTTGTTGAGTCTGTGTGACTCCTTGACCTCTAGTATCTCCGAGAATAATCCGACTCCAGTCCCCGTTTTCGTTACTGAGCCGTCTGTGAAGACGCTTATCTCGTCTTTTTCAAAAATGGAACCACTTTCCCATTCCTCTCTGGTTGGGATTCTGATCTCCAGCTCCTCCCCAAACCATTGCTTTGCCACCATATAGTCTGTGCGCTGTCGTAGCACTCCAGTTTCCACGGTGCCTCCCATTTTTACTATCTCTTCCAGCACACTAGCATGCCCCTGGCCTGTGTGCCTCCACAGTTTCGTTTCCCTCAACCGTAAGGCTGTTTTGGCTGCCAGGCCCTTTACAAATAGGTCTAACGGTTGCAAATTTAAGATTGCCTCCAGCGCCGCCTGAGGTGTGCTCTTGATCGCTCCCGTTATACCTATCACTGCTAGTCGCTGTACCTTTCCCAGCATCTGTTTGTTTGTCTCCTTGTCCATGGCTTTCCACCACACAAGGGCTCCATATGTGACAATGGGTCTGACAATCGTTGTGTAGATCCAGTGTATGATCCTTGGTTGCAGACCCCAGTTCCTACCAAACATTTTCCTACATGTGTAGAAAGCGTTTATTCCTTTTTTCATCCTTTCCTCCACGTTACTCCTCCAAGTGAGTTTAGAGTCCAGGATGACTCCCAAGTACTTCGCCTCTCTAGAGAGGTCTAGTACCCGTCCTTTCACCTTTGGTAGTCTAACCTTTGGTATCTTATACCTTCTGGTGAAGAGAACTAGCTTCGTCTTTTCCGGGTTTATCCCTAGGCCATTTCTCTCCGCCCAGTTGCTCGTTTCTCTTAAAGCTTCACCCATGGTGTCGCAGATCGTTTGTAGGTCTTTGCCTGTTGTCAATATAACTACGTCATCTGCATAGGCGGTGACCCTAACTCTCCTTCCCCTGAGATCTTTTAGGATCGAGTTGATTACGATCAACCACAAGAGTGGGGATATCACCCCTCCTTGTGGTGTACCCCTGGCCGCCAGTCTTCTGATCTTGTGTTCCCCCGTCTCTGTACTGATAATTCTGCTTTGTAGCATATTTATTATCCAGTACGTGATGGTGGGCTCCACTTTCAGCTCCATTAATGCCTCCTTTATTGCATTGGTCTTTACGTTGTTGAACGCTCCCTCTACGTCTAGAAACGCCCCTAGGGCATATTCCTTTTGCTGGAGGGATTTTTCAATCGTTCCAACCACTTCATGCAGCGCACTTTCCACCGATTTACCTTTGAGGTAGGCGTGCTGTGCTATACACTCCTCCTCTATTTTGGTCTTCTGCTTAATGTTAAGGTCCAAAAGCCTCTCCATTGTCTTTAATAGGAACGAGGAGAGGCTTATTGGCCTAAAGTCCTTTGGTGTAGTGTTGCTTGACTTCCCCGATTTGGGTATGAAGGCAACCCTTACCTCTCTCCATGTTTCAGGGATGTATCCTAATGATAAACAGCCCTGAAAGATGCTCGTCAGTACCTCCGCTATGCTGCCTATCGAATTTTGCAGCATGGCTGGTGTGATTCCATCCGGCCCCGCAGATTTGTATGGCTCGAATGTTTTCACCGCCCATATTACCTTTTCCTTGGTGATGGCGTCTCTTATAGTTACCTCCTTTGGACTAATCCTGATCGTTGGGCTCTCTTCCTCGCCCCATGTTGTCAGGCAGCCCGGGAAGTGAGTCTCCATCAGCAGTTCTAGTGTCTCCTTGCTCGACTCCGTCCATGAACCATTTGGCCTCTTCAGGTTTTCCGTGACTATAGTGTCTTTGGAAAGAATTTTCCTGAACCTTGAGGCCTCGTTCACGTCCTCTATGGAGTTAAGAAAGTCGACCAGGGAGTCCCGTTTTGCCTTTCTTATCTTAATCTTATACTCATTAAAACTGCGCTTGTAATTAGCCCAGTCCTCCTCTTCTTTACTTTTCTTTGCCTTGTTATAAAGCCTTCTAGTAGCGTCCCTCTGTTGCTTGAGCTCTTTGTTCCACCACTTATTGGTTTCCCTTCGAGCTCTGCTTATTGGGCAGGTTTTCTGGAAGGCTTTTAGCAAAGTCTCGCAAAGTTGTTTTACGGACTTTTCCAGGTCCGCCACCGTGTGGAGATAGGTACCGAAGCACTGTGTGCTCTTTGTTTTCATTGCCTTCTCCACTTCGGTGGAAAATCTTTTCTAGTCCGTGTTCCTTGGATTCCTGTCGGGTTTTCCTACCTGAACCTTCCGATTAATGTCGAAAAGAATTCTCCCGTGATCCAAAAAGGAGTGCTCGGGAGAAACTCTCCAGTTTTCTACGTTTAAATTAGTTGTGTTAGTGGCCAATGTAAGGTCTATTACCTCCTCCCTATTTTTGCTAGTAAAGGTGGGCGTGTCACCCCGATTACAAACTGTTGGTAGTAATTAAGGTGGTAGTAATTATAAACTTTAAAATTGACTCACCCCTTCTGTTGATGTCACTGCCCCCCATTGGACGTGATGACCATTCGTGACGCATCCAATCACCATGTGCTATCCTCTAGTTTCGGTCTCTTGTACAAGGGCCCGGACGCTCATGTACAGCATTAAATCCTCGGTGGTCGCCTCACAGTGGTGCAAATTACTTTGTACCACCTGTAGCCTACTCGGTGCCGCTCTTCGACTCATTTGGAAGTGTCACCTTCGCTGCACTGAAACCGAATTTGATGCTTCCTTTTGAGTCCTTAAGTTTGTCAAAGGACTCGTCGCCAACCGTCACGATCAGGTCTTTGCCAACTCCATTTGGACACTTGTTCGTGAAGATAATTCACTGGGCCAAGACCCAGTCACACATGTACGCATGCCTACGAAAAAGACCCTTCCCCACCCCTACTCCTTGTAGATAACAAGGGACCACCCGTTCGCCGGCCCGAAACGCTGTGTCAGCGCACGCGCCGACAGTGTTGCACATGTGCGATACAATTTGCAATATTATTTTCCTTGCTGACGCAGCGTTCCGGGCGCGCGAATGGTGCAGCGATGTTGTCGCCACATCCGATCAAGTATCAAGTACTTTTTCATTTTTGCAACTGTCGCAATATTGTTGCCCAGCGCAATCGGATTTCGGTGCACAAATAGAAATCCGATCGCGTTGGGAGAAGCGGGAAGCGAAAATTGCTGATCGGGGGCATTCTTGGTCGCCAAGCGCGACATGTCAGGAATGCGCGATCAGCAGTTTTCGCCCGCTGATAAGCGACCGCGGAAATCACACGACAGACAGTCGGCAGTTGGCAGTGGTCGGTGGTGAGTCGCTGGGAGCCGTCTTGGACTGACTCGACCTCGCGGGTCCAAATTAATAAAATTTTGGTCCAAATCAAAAACACTTTTGTGAATTAAGTTACAAAGATTTTCAATAAAACTCTGGTGAATTAAGGTCCAAATTAATAAGATCTTGGTGAACTAAATTCGAAATTAATCAAAGTTTTTTTATTTGTAATAGAACTTTGTTACAAATATTTTTAATAAAACTTCGGTGAATTAAGGTCCAAATCAATAATACTTTGATGAATTAAGTTACAAAGATTTTCAATAAAACTTTGGCGAGTTAAGGTCCAAATTAATAAGATCTTGGTGAATTAAATTCGAAATTAATCAACCTTTTTTTAGTTACAAAAAGTTTTAATAAAACTTTTTTACAAATGCTTTTAATAAAACTTTGGTGAGTTATAGTCCAAATCAATAAAACTTTGGTGAATTAAGTCCTGATTAATGAAGTCCAAATTAATCAAACTTTTTAGTAACAATTATTTTTTTAATAAAAGTTTGGTGAATTAAAGTCCAAATCGATAAAATTTTGGTGAACTAAAGTCCACATTTAATAATGTTTTGGTGAATTAAGGTCCCAATTAATAAGTTAAGAATTTTAAATAAAAATTGTGTTGACCAAAGAACTTCTTAACAAGAATTTTTGAATGAGAATTTTGGTGAATTAAGGTCCTAATGAATAAACAGAACTTTAATTAAGAATAATGGTGAATTAAGTTTTAAGGAATTATATTAAATAAAGTTTTAAATAATTAAGCAATGACCTTCATATAATAAAGCACAATGTTTGTAAGCATTTTTTAATAAGAATTTTGGAGGGCTAAGGCTAAAATCTATATATAAATAGGCGACACGAATTATTATTTTTTTTTTAATTTAATTAGAAATTAGATTAATTAAGCTTTGAAATTTAAAAATGCAATGGGAGTGTATGTGTGAATTGAGCACACGTATAGCGTACATGATGCTGTTGGGAGGAATGTATGCGTGTGATTGTTTTTCTCTTTGCCTGGAAATATGCAACCATATGTAATTTTTTGGTTTGTGTCCCCGATAAATGGCAAGTACTAAATTAGTCGAAAATCAAACCAAATGGATCAATCTTCTATTGGGGACACAAACCAAAGGAATTAACATAAAATTGCATTCCTCTACGAAAAAATCAAAATAGAGAACATACTTATTTAACATTATCATTTGCATAGATCATACGTTCGACTGAATAACCAACCAAATACATGCATTCTTTTCCCTCAACCCTAATATCTATGTCAATGATAATGTGAGCGACAAATGCTGCCATATCACAGACAATATTCATATGTTCATTTTTTTGATTTTTCCCTGGAAGGAGGCAATCTTTGGCTAATAAAATTGCATTCTTCCAGACAAAAGCCGAAACAATGAACATATGGCCACAGACAATAATATGGATGCATTACCACAGACAAATTCAAAGCCATCGTTTATTTATACCATTGTTTTTTGCTAATTTAATAAAAATATATGCAAATTTTATTTTTAAAAATATGGAAAATCACAATTTTACAGTTATTTCTAGAAAACGCGAGGTTAGCTTTCCCGAATGTTTATGGAAAGCGAGCGAAAGTCTGAATTTTATCATATTTCCCAACTTTTGTATATTTTGAACTTTTGTATAGACATTTAAAAACACAATTGAGAGAAATAGGATATATGGCCAAAAGTTGGGAAATGAAAACATAATGGGTGTTAGACACACCCCCTAGAATGTTTGATTTAGCCGCTACGAGCAAAAAACTGTTAAAATTTTAAAATCTGAAATTATATCATATTTCTAAACTTTTGTCTGCACACCTTTAAAACTGCAATTTAGAGAAAAACGAAAAGGTAGGAAATGACAGTTGGTTCGTTTGTACGGAAATTCCAGATATTCAATATAGATGTACTTTGCCGTGCAAAATGAGCTGAAATGATTGCTATCACAGTCTGAATTAAAAAACATTTTTTCTTACAATGCTACTGTATATATAGCGCCATGCGCGAGCTATTAGAGTGGGCGTAGCGAGCAGGGGGCGTCCCCCTAGTATAAATAAACGCAAGTGTACGACAGGTGCGGGTGAACTTCTCCCACAAGCACTCCCCTTTTCCTAACTCCAGCTTGAGAGTTAAAACATTTGTTGGCAGCGGTGGGATCTTGCCGTTTAGATCCCAGAGAAAAAAAATAATAATAATAAATAAGTAATAATTATAATAATAATAATAAAAAAAAATAAATAAATGTATAATTATAATTCAGTGAAAGTGAAGTGAAAAGGGTGGCATGCTCCAGGCGAGCATGAACTCACCCAAACAAGATTCTTACGGGGCTCCAACCTTGCCCGCAACTAAAGGGACCGACGCGTCCACACCATAAAACAAAAAAAAACACCCGAACCGAATTCAGGAGGCAAATCACAGACTCCCCAAGACGAAAATGGAATCGTGATTCCTTCGCCTTTGAGTTTAAATTATTTGTTTTTACAAAAAAGTTAAATTGAATATGAATTAAATATTTTATTTTACACATTGGGAAAAAGCGGAAAACCTTGTAGGAGCATTGAGTCTCCGGGAAATAAATTTTTTTTATTAATTGAAATTAAGAAGTTAACTTGCTATATACATTCCAGGATTTGACAAGGTTTGATAGTTCATGGACTATACATAATGTGTAAAGTAAAACGCTGCTGTTATATATAAATAATTTGTAACATTTTTGTAATTGGGATGATCCTCCCTTATTCCATGGCATGAATATTTATTTTTTTTTCTCTCTCGTTTTCTTCCTCTCCTCAAAACTACCACAAACTTAAATATATATTCGCATGCACATAAGGGAACTAAAATAATTTGAAAAAAAAATATATATATATTATATATATATTTTTAGAGAAGTCTGCCAAATTTGGAGAAACAAACAAAATAAAAAAAAAAAAATTTTTAGTAGAAAACAGTATACGAACAAGAGATCGTGGAGCACGAGTATTAACACTAATGTTGTCATTTTCTAACCGGTAATTGCGTCAGTAATATAAATAATATAATAAATAAAATAATATAAAGTCATATACCCTAATATTTCAAGTTGGACCGAAATGAGATTTTTAGCATTTGCCTATATTTATATATATAACAATTTCTATAATTGCTCATTGTTTTCGCCTTCTAAGCTTGAAGAATTTTTCCCATGGAACTGAAATTTTCCCATGAACTGAATTTTTCTTTTCTTTCTTCAAGTACCAAACATTGTCCGGGACGTTTGGTGTCGATCTTAAATCCCAGAAGTCGGGTTCCTTTAGCTTTTCTCTGCCATTGTTCGCTCAATTCCAAGTATCAAGAATTCGATGACATATCCCTTGGCCTTGTTCACATCAACCAAACCCATTTCAAACTTTTCTTGTTGAGTTTCGCATTTTCCTTTCACCAGTGCTGCCGTTATGTATCAAGTATAGAGTATTTGCTAAATCTACGGGGACAACTGATCGTCTCCACAAGTGATCCTTTCCACACATATTTTCTATCTCCGCTGGAAGGAAACCCGTTTTCAGCCTTTTCTTACCTCTCTTAACGCCCTAAATTTTCATATTTACAATTTAGGATTTCATATTTACCATTTGTACTTGTACCCATACCGCGTTCAAAGACTATTACAAACCTTTGAACCGCCGAGAAATTTTAGAATGACCGAAAAGGAATATGCCTTTCAATTATCATTGACCGAAGATATTAGGAAAATACACGACTCAGTAAGGGATACAAAATCTACTAGAGTTTTGAGTAGTAAAGTAAAAATCCTTTCCTCTCTTTGGGAAAATTTTCCTGACACGGACGAGAAGATTAAAGGTCGTACAAAGGTCGATCAGTCTCACGACTATATTAAACAAAGGTGCCTTGACACTGCAAAGGACTGGGTCGCTCAAGAATCCATTACCCGAAACTCCTGATTGTCAAATCGTCAAAGCCTCTGAAATCAATATGGGACCTAAGAAAACTGTACCTGCCCCTCGCGAGCAATCAGACGATACCGGCGTTTCGTCCCTAACGACGCACGTGAAGTTAGTAAGAGTCCAAAAGGAAAGAAGCAAGTTGCTGATGAGCCTGGCCGATGAGGTAGAAAACCAGGGCTAAGCTGGTCTTAGAAAATCTATCCTTAATCGGAAAATCTCTAATCTCGACCAATATTGGGAACCATTCAAAGAAACCCACATCGAGATTATTAAAAATTATAGTTCGGAAGGAGAAGATTCGGAATATTTCTCTTCTCAACTATACAAACGTACGGAAACCAGGTACTATGCCGCTAAGGACCTCCTGATGGAGCAGTCGGAGGAAGGTTCCTGTGAAGGACCGCCAATTCAAAGAGGATCCATTCCTGAAAATAAAATAGATACACATCCTCTTCACTCACTCTCTCTTTCTAATGCTCAAAACTTGATCCCTAAGTTTAATGGTAATTCCAAGGAATTGCACAAATTTTTGTCATGCGCCGATGATATTTTCGATAACATTCGCAATGAGGACGAGCACAAATTATTCCTAGGAGTCATAAAGAGCAAATTATCGGGTACTGCCTATGACGTCGCTTTAACCTCCAAACCCAGTTAAACCAAATGAGACAAAAGTCCGGAGAAACCGTTAAAGATTTTGTCCAAAGAATTACTTCAAATTTCTCTCTCTTAAATGAGGCCACCAGGGCATATACTAGGGACGAGATCCTTTTGCGCTCTCTTCTCAATGATAACGAAACCCAAGCGATAAGAGCATTTGAGGATGGATTTTTCAACAATCAACTTCAAATGCTGGCCAAGGTCTTTCAAGACAAAAGGCTTAGTTCCGTCACTAATTATATATTGTCACTAGTTATATATATCCGAACACACCCCAAAGGTACGAGTTTCCAAGAACCTCTACTCCCCCAAATAGACCAGTAGTGATGAGGCAGCAACCCACTTGTAACAAATGCGGTACGTTAGGACACTTAGCTCTTAAACTAGCTGTTAAGTACGATAAATTTTTCCGAGGTTAGCATATTATTCGTGTTAGATATAAGTCTCATATTGTAAAAACGTCTGAGAATAAAACTTTTCTAAAAAAGGACACTTAGCTCTTAAATGCCCCTAGAAAATTCAACCGATGCCGCTTCCTAACTTCCCCACAAACCATCGAACAATTACATGACCTTTAGCGGTGGAGAACAACCTGCTCCCAATTGCAGATACTGCAAACGGACAGGACACCAAATCTCTGATTGTAGGGTCCGTAATTCCAATAACACCCCTCGTTCATCTCACCCTCTCACATCTCAAACCCTCCTCAAACTACCTTTTCCGAACCCCATTCCAACCTGCAAAACCGGACGACCAATGGAAATCACTCAAACAGCCAGCATACGGTTAACTATCGAGAGCGGAGGCTAGCAGTCGGCAACCCTTCGCGGACGATCTCTCGATTCGACACAAATCCCAAACAGGCGTTTCGTTCTCCCAGCAACAACCAGTAACTCTACCCCTCGACGTCAAGTCAGGGATACTCACTGTTGTCCTACCCCTCAACTTATGCAAGGACGCAAACATTGAATTCATAATTGATACCGGCGCGAAAATAAGTTTAATCAAGGCCAATTCCCTAAGATCTGACTGCAAGATCAACAACCATATTATCTACAACGTCAACACCCTTTTTTCCAAATCCACCCCTACCAAACATTCTATTACAGGAATTCTGAATCTATCCAAAACCAAGCGGATAGATCATCCTTTTCAAATAATCGACTAGTGTTCCCTGGCCTACGACGGCGTACTAGGCCCCGACTTCCTCCTAAAAACAAGCGCCATCATAAATTATGGCACAAGAACTCTTACCTTGATGGCCAATGAGCTCTGTAACTATCTCTCCGGAAACACCCGCGAATGCGTCCTGAAAAACTCATTTACACCGAACAACGTACTAATTCCCTACATTCAGAAAGGAACTCCTAATACGAAACAAATCTCAGAGGAATCTCACCTCAATGAAAAGAAAGGGGACGATTACGAAATAGTTACATTCAAAACGGAAATCCAACCAGGAATCATTATGGGCAACATTATTGCAAATCCAATCAATGGTTCGGTTAAGGTACTCCTTTTGAACAATAATGAAAATGATATAACTCTTCGGAGAAATGACATTCACCTAGATTATCGGAATCTAGATTAGTTCGACGTAGTAACCTCTGATTATGGTAAGGATCCCTTGAAAGGCAGAACAAAAATGCTGCATAATCTTGTCAAGTTGGACCACTGTAACTCAGAGGAAAGAGATTTGTAAAGAATTTAACGAATTATTTTTCCTCGAAGGTGATTATCTAACCTATACTAACGCGGCAACTCACAAAATTGAAGTAAAAAATAACCAACCCCCCATTTACACCAGACCTTACAGGCTGCCCGAGGCCAATAAAAGGGAAGTGGATAGGCAGATCCAAGAAATATTAGTGAATGATATCATCAGACCATCATGCAGTCCTTGGAACTCTTCACTCCTGTTAGTCCCGAAAAAGCCTGATGAGAACGGTAAAAAGAAATGGCGAGTGGTGGTAGATTTTCGTAAAATAAATGAGGCCACTGTAGGAGATGCCTATCCCTTGCCACACATCACTGAGATACTGGATCAACTAGGAAAGTCCAAATACTTCACTACTCTGGACTTGGCCAACGGGTTCCACCAAATCGAAATGGACCCAAGAGATAGAGAAAAGACTGATTTTAGCACTCATTTCGGGCACTACGAATACAACCGTATGCTTTTCGGGTTAAAAGGCGCTCCCACCACCTTCCAAAGAGCAATGAATAACGTGCTCTCTGGACTACAGGGCATACACTGTTTCATCTATATGGACGATATAGTTGTCCATGGATACAATCTTGAGGAACATAACACCAAATTAAGGGCAGTATTCGAGAGATTACAAGAAAATTATTTGAAACTACAAGCTGAAAAATGCCACTTTCTACGGAAGGAAATAATGTCTTTAGGACACTTGATAACTGAAAGGGGAGTTAAGCCCGACCCTTCTAAAATTAAAAGTGCACAAACTTATCCCAGGCCCAAGAGAGCAAAGGACATTCGAGCCTTCTTAGGTTTCGTCGGATACTACAGACGATTCATTTCTAATTTTGCTAAAATAGCCAAACCGTTAACCAGACTTCTAAAGAAGGACGTACCCTTCGAATTCAACGCTATATGCGATGACGTAAACTCAAGGATTCTCTGATCAGGGCCCAAAACCTGGCATATCCTGATTTTTCTCAAGAGTTCTACGTCACTGCAGATGCTAGTAATTTGGCCGTAGGAGCGGTCCTATCACAGAATACCGATCTCGGAGACCAACCAATAGCTTTAGCTAGTAGAGTATTGAACGACGCTGAAACTCGTTACTCTACTATCGAAAAGGAGCTATTAGCCATTGTCTACGCCGTCGAACAGTTCAGACCTTACGTCTAAGGTCGGAAGTTCACGGTGGTTACAGACCATAAGCCTTTGGTATGGTTGATGAACCTGAAAAATCCTTCGTCCAGGCTAATGAGATGGCGTATCCGATTGGAAGAATTCGATTACCAAGTAATATGTATATAAGGCTGGTAAGTTGAACACCAATGCAGATGCTCTCAGTCGCTCTATACCCGATGTCCAAGAAGAAGCACCCCAAGAAAACGTCAAATGCAATGTGAATGTCGTCACCAGAAACCAAGCTATAAATCAAAGTTCCTCAGAAGAAAAACCACTATCAAATTCTACCGTTAAAAAGGTATCGTCCGAAGAACGTTCATCAAAAAACGAAGTAACTATAATAGAGAAGAATAACTCTCTCCTTCTGCTAAATAAATCCCCCAAATTCTTCCTACTACCCCTCCACAAAAGCTACCTAGGAAAGAGGTTAGAAGAAAAACTCAAAGAAGATAACCTTACCCACAATACCCATCATACCTTCGTATGCACCCGGAACATTGAACAGCACATATTCAAACTTAACCTTCCCATTCGAACCACTCAAGATCAAGAAAGGTTAAAGGAATCCCTTACAAAAATTAACGCGCATATCGTGCCTCTCAAATCAAAAGAAGTCCATATCTCCGTCCCCTTTTCTACCTCACAGACCCAGTTGACTCCCAAGACTACCATTCGAGAAACTTCCCGCCAGAATGAAATAACGGTAAACCTCTATTTAGACTCAGTCAGAGTTCTGGACCCCACGTCCGAAATAAACCAGGTATTAAAGGATTTCCATATATTACCTACCGGTGGACACCAAGGGTTATCGAGGACTATAAAAAGAATAAAAAGACAATATTATTGGAAGAGTTTAGCCACTGACACTTCCAAATTTATCAAATCATGCGATTACTGTCAGAAAAACAAGGCGTCAAGGAATCTTAAAATCCCAATGAAAATACCCAACCCTTGCTCCAAACCTTTTGAGAGAATTTACCTCGACGTAGTGGGACCTCTCCCAGTTTCTTACACCGGTAATAAACACATACTTACATTCCAAGATTACTTGACTAAATTCTCAGAAGCTATTGCTATTAGTACTACCGATTCCAGCACATTAGCTGAGGCCTTTACAACAAATATCATATGTAGACATGGAATTCCGGAAAGTATACTCACCGACCAAGGAGCGAACCTCATTGCAGGGATATTCCGTGAGGTTTCTAAATTCCTAAAGATTAATAGGTTAACAACGACACCTTATCACCCGCAAACAAACGGAGCCCTAGAACGTAGCCACAGAACGTTGGTCGAGTACCTTAGATCCTACGTAGAGAAAGATATTCAAACATGGGACACGTGGATTCCCTATGCCATGTTTGTTTATAACACCACACCCCATTCTAGCACCAACTTCACCCCTCACGAACTCCTTTACGGTTTTCCGGCTGAGATACCAAATAACCTCAAAAAAACGCCTACACTCTGTTATAACTATGAGAACTACGCGAACGAACTAAGGCCACGATTCCAATTTATTCATAAAATCGCGAGAGAAACCATGCTGAAGCAAAAGCTCAAGTCGAAAACCTACTACGACAAGGGAACCAAAGAAAAATGTTTTAACATAGGGGATAAAGTCCTACTCGCGGCAAAAACCAAGGATAACAAATTTTCACCACTGTGGCATGGACCTTACACTATTACAAAAATAAATTCTAACGAAAATTTCACAATAATGTACAAAAATAAAGAAAACCGGGTACACAACAACGACCTTAAACCATACCACGAGAGAGACTATCGTCCTGGGTAAGACGTTAAACTACATCCTTATTAAGAGTCGTTTTTCCTTCCATTCTCTTCCTATCTTATTCGACCGAATCCAGTTGGTGTTCCCATGGGTTATTTTCTAGATTCTGGGGTCTAATATCTTCGGTCGTCCTGGGTAAGACCTCAAACTGCACCCGTACCAAGTTGGCCCCTTCCCTTGTCATTATCGACCCCTGCTTCCCTTATTAATTTTTGTTTTTTTTCTCCTTTTCTTTCTTCTTCTTCTTTCTCTTTTTCGAACCCCCATTTCTACCCCTGTCCGGAGGTAATATTGACTCGTGGATGGCTTCTTCACGATTAGGCCGCATACTAGAAGTGCATCTAGCTAAGGTATTAAATCGTACTTATCTACTCCCCTTTCCCTTATTATTCGCCTTCCTCATGCTAAGTGTTGAGTACTGTTGTCAAAATCTCTTACTTATTATTCACCTTTCAATTGCCAATTCGCTCCTATTCTTCTATTGTAATTTCACTTACTCACTAACGTGTTATTTTAATTCTCTTCACGTCACTTCATCCCTAAAACGGTGTTTGAAACAAAATTTTTGTAGCCATAAGATAATTTTATGTAGCGCTCTAGCTATACGCCGACGGTATCTGCCCCGAGTTAGTACCCTTATGGGCCCAAATCAATGCCGCGCTATGTTGCAAAAAGGTTTTCATTTCACTCGATTTTTTTTTTGCAGGTCTCCTTTTGTCCTGTTTCTTGTCATTTTTTTTTCTCTTTCCCTCTTTGTTTTCTCCACCGATATTCTTATCCTATCTTACTCGATATTCAAAAACCTAACTTGCGCCTTTGGGAATCACAGCTTCGATACGCTTGTTGCTCACTACTTGCCCCTAACTTCCTTACTTCACCCGTTAACCGAAATTATAAATCTAACCAATATCATCCGCGACCAAACTTAGTAACAACGAATAAAAATAATACTAATAATACTTAGGTAAAAATACGACAATAGAATCAAACCGATAATAAGAATAACACCATAACCTCGAAACGGAAACCGAATTTACCTCAACAGTCTCATTACCCTTCCAGGATTACCATTTTCTCACTATTTGCATTGGTAACGTCGTCTGCGTACGCCGCAAGCCCAGGAGTCAAGACGGCGCCCGAAGAATGCGGTAGGGCTAAGCTTTACTCCAACGAATGGAAAATCATCATATTCTACAACCTGATCAGTTTCCATGCTGAATTCGCCAACGTAAGAACATTAATTTTCAAGGCCCTAGAAATATGTAACAAGATACAAAAGGGAGCCCCTAAAACCCATACTTGTAATAACACTATTACACAATTAGTTTATTTTAAAGACCAGATAGAAAGCAGGAACGAACTATTACTAACACACTCTAGAAAACCGAGAGCCCTCCTTAACATTGTCGGAAAAATTTCTAAAACCCTTTTTGGTACCCTTGAAGAGGACGACGTTATAAAATATGACTCCTAGATCGAAACTTTAGAAAAAAACCAGAAATGGTTACTGTCCCTCATGCACAATCAGACTACTGTAATAGAAGCTAACTTACTAATGTTCAATAAGACCCAGAACTTCGTGGCCAATCAATTCAAAGACGTGTATGAAAAATTAGAACAACTCTTATGGAAAATTAGAACAACTCTTCTGGTTGAAAGAACAAGAATTACATATGGCACGCGTTGAGGAATTAACCGAATTGGACTCCCTTATCTCTCTTCTAAGCATTATGCTGACCCAATATCAAGAAGTACAAAAAAAACTTGTGGATCTTGTAACAGACTCACAACAAGGGAAGTTCCATCCTTCTTTAATATCTCCATCCCAAATCGAGGAACTTCTAGCGGAAGTATCTCTCCCAATCGAAAAGGATGAAAACGCGTTAACTCAAGTCTATAAACTTAGTACACTTGCCGCTAAGATCATCAATAACAAAATTATCTTAGAAATGCAACTACCTCTACCTTACAGGGAAACATACCAAATCGTGAAAACGGTTCCTTTACCAACCATTGTTAACAACTCTCTCTGTTATATACAGCCCTCATTTAATTTTATCCTTTTAGACTTAGCCCGGGAACATCACCTTGGAATATCTAAGGAAGAACTAGACAAATGCCGTACAACGGACCAAACCCAATTCTATTGCAAAATATCCGCTCCACTTCTCGTTTCAGGGATTGAACCCCATAATTGCGAGATTAGCCTTATCAAACTAGACCCTATCATATCACACTGTAACGTAGTTTGTTCAGAAAAGGATTCTTATTGGGCCTCCCTGTCTCAGCCGAATATTTGGTTGTATTCAATAAAGACACCCATAGTAACTAACATAATATGCAAGGACGACATTTTCACCCAGTTGTTGAACGGCAAAGGAATAATGTCCCTACAACCAGGTTGCTACGTGAAAAACAACAAATTTATTCTCCACGCCCAAAGTGTTGAAAGCGTAGAAATTAACGGCAACCTGTTATCATCCTTCAACCTTGCAGCCTTATTGTTGACGGACCCAGTTAATAATAGCTCAGCTCAAAATAAAACGTTCCTCATCCCTAAAATTAATCCGTCTACCCGTGACGAGATACGAGCTCTCTCTGAGTCTATACGTAACCTCAAGGGCAAAGAGTCTAAGCCCCTCCAAGAACTGAACCTACACCATGTGCATCATTACACTATCCTTTATTTAATAATTGCAGTGATGGTCGCATACTTCCTAATCTCCGTTTGTGTAAGAAGGAGACAATCTAATGTAAACGGAGCATTACCCCATTCAACGAATTTCCGTATCACCCCTCCTCCCAGAAGGACTAAAAGCCAAATTGGGGAACATAAGGCATAAACATTTAACTATTACCCACTATTCAATTTCGTTTTTTTTTTTCGGTTGCTTCTGATTTTCAGAGACTTCCAAATATTACCATTTTTGAATGCCACTAACAGTTTCTTTCGCGGACTATCAACCGTCGTCCTAGGCACGACGTAAAACTGCCCTAACCAAAAACTCTTCGGCTACACCTAATTATTTCTATGTTAATCTATTTAATCCTTTTGCATTTTTGCACGATCCCTTTTATTATAGCCCAAGGTAACATAGATTCGGCAATACCAGCGGGAGTTCAATATTTTGTTAATTATTATTGCTGGTTGCCATTTTCCGTATCCTTTGAAAAATCATTTCCTTTCTCGTCTCTAATGTTCTATTTTTCTGACGCTTATCTTCGAATACATTAAACATGTTCATGTCTCGGCATGTAGTACGGCTTCAAAATCACACTTACACCCAAGTTCTCTAATTGGAAGGAGCGAATTCACCTACCTTCACGGAATGCTGTTCAAGCCTTCTCATGCCTTTATCCTTTACCATGTTATACAAACCCAGAACCAATAAAATCAATGTATAACAAATAAATTAAATAACTCCTATTAAAATTAAATAAGACAAAATAAAAGAGGATCACCCCAAAAAGGGACAATTTTGTACTAGGTTAAAATACCTTAAGACATTAAAAATAAGAAAAAGAAAAATATTACAAAAATTGTAAAGACACAACTGTCATGTCATAATGGTTAAAACATATATATTGTGTAGGAAAAGCCTAGAAAAGATAGGCATTCCCTTGTAAAAGATTTTTTTTATCATTATTATTATCAAAAAAAAGGGGAGCGGGTGAACTTCTATTGAAAGCACTCCCCGTTCCTAACTCAAATGAAAAGAGATTGTAAAACACCAAGATGTGTTGGATAAGCAAGTTAGGCGTTAGATAAGTTAGAATTTTATTTTTTATTGTAAAACACACGTATCGTGTTAGATACGTTAACAAAATACTTTACTTAATTTGTAAGACACATGCGTTGTGTTAGATAAGTTATAAATTAATTCGTAAAAAAAAAATCACATGAGAGACAGTCGGCAGTTGGCGGTGGTCGATGATGAGTCGCTGGGAGCCGTCTTGGACAGATTCGACCTCGCGGGTTCAAATTAATAAAATTTTGGTCCAAATTAATAAAACTTTGGTGAATTAAATTTGAAATAAATCAAACCTTTTAGTTACAAATATTTTCAATAAAATTTTTGTGAATTAAATTTGAAATAAATCAAACCTTTTAGTTACAAATATTTTCAATAAAATTTTTGTGAATTAAATTTGAAATAAATCAAATCTTTTAGTTGCAAATATTTTCAATAAAACTTTGGTGAATTAAGGTCCAAATTAATAAGATCTTGGTGAATTAAATTCGAAAATAATCGAACTTTTTTTATTTATAATAAAACTTTGTTACAAACGTTTTGAATAAAACTTCGGTGAATTAAGGTCCAAATCAATAAAACTTTGGTGAATTAAGTTACAAAGATTTTCAACAAAACTTTGGTGAATTAAGGTCCAAATTAATAAGATCTTGGTGAATTAAATTCGAAATTAATCAAACTTTTTTTTAGATACAAATATTTTTAATAAAACTTTGTTACAAATGCTCTTAATGAAACTTTGGTCCTTATGAAAAAACAGAACTTTTATTAAGAATACTGGTGAATTAAGTTTTAAGGAATTATATTAAATAAAGTTTTAAATATTGAAGCAATAACTTTTAAATAATAAAGCAAAATGTTTGTAAGCTTTTTTTAATAAGAATTTTGGAGGACTAAGGTTAAAATACAAATAAGCGCAAGTGTACGACAGGTGCGGGTGAACTTCTTCCACAAGCACTCTCCGTTTCCTGACTCCAGCTCGAGAGTTAAAACAAAACACTTTGCTTAAAATCGGGTCCTTACGAATTTCAATTCTTATTTTCTTAGCATTAGCAGGTAGCTTATCTTCAATTAAAAAATCAAAATAATAAAACTCTGGTTCACCAATCTCAACGTAATTTACAGGGAACTTTGATAAAAAAAAATTGGCTTCACTGTTTTCTTTGCCTTTAACATACTGTAAAGTATAATCAAACCCAGTTAAAAAATAACCATATCCTCGCATCACTCCCGTAGCCATTTGTAGGATGCCTTTTTGTTCACCCAGTATAGCCAACAACGGCTTATTGTCTGTCTTAAGATAAAAATGCGTACCTTTCAAATATTGGGAAAATTTTTTACTTCCAATAAATACCAAGGGCTTCCTTTCTAATTACTGAATAATTCTTTTCGGTTTTTGTCACGGTACGAGATGCAAAACAAATAAGTTTTTCACTACCATCTGGACCCATGTGTGAAAGAACGGCAGCAAGGCCTTTATTTGACGCATCGCCTGCCAGCTTAATTGGTAATTTAGAATTGATATGTATCGAATTTCTATCAAAAGCAATCTCGTTTTTATCTCATTCCAAGAAGATTCGAATTCACTAATCCATTCAAAATCCTTATCCTTTTTTCGAAAGTTCATAAATTGGACTCAACATGGTTGCTAAATTAGGCATAAATTAGGAATAATAATTGACCATACCGCATACAGATTGTTATTCTTTTTTTTGTAAGAGTGATTTATTGAATCATCTTTAACGGATATAACAACAATAGATTTAAAGACTTTTTTTTAACAATACTGTTAGAATAAACTCTTACAACTAGTTTGAATTAAGAGGGTGCTGGTGCACATCTACACCGTTTATGCTACAAATTAAGTTCAGCATTTTCTTACAATACTGTTGAATTCCAATCTAAAGAATAAGTTTTACATTAAGTGAGCGGTCACAACTCTGAAGTGAAATCTACATTATTAAGTTAAACATTTTCCTTGTGAGTTGTTATGCACGTGTTTAGCACCTTTTCCTTTGTGGAGCTAAACCATGCAATTGTTCGATCGCTGAGGGTACACTCCGGGTCGACACCATTTGTTTACATGAAGACGAAAAAGGCTTGGATTCAAAGAGTGAATGGTGGTTCGTTTTCAACTTCCCTTTTATTGATCCTAATACTAGTACAAAAATTCTAATAGTAATAACTAACAAACTGGGCTTATCCTAGATTCGCATTCTGAGACGAACTGTGAGAACTCTGCCGGGGGTTCTTCCTACTGCCCGACCGCTTCTTCTCCTGGCGGTACTTTTTCCTGCTGTTATGGAGGTACTGGAGCTCTTTCCCAGCCGCAATCGTTCTTCCTGTCCCACAGCCGTCAGTAGTTGGCGCCGGACTGCCTCGACTTCCCTTCTAAACCTCGCCTCCACCCCCGATCTGTGTTTCGCTGACGGTAGTTCCTTCTTTGGAGGTGCGCTCTCCCGCTGCTGACCCTTCTGCCTGGCCCGGTACTCCTCCAAGCTTAACGGTCTCGGTCCCACCTTTGGATCCCGTAAGGCCTCCTCTAGCGAACGTGGAGATAAGTCCGACATGGGGCGTATTCCTTGTGGAAGGACACGTGTATTTCGCGTTTGTGGATCTGAGCCGATAGGTTCCTTGGAACCGTGTTCGGTCAGTCCTACCCGGGCCGATAGGTTCCTTAGAACCGTGTTCGGTACGTGGATCTTCGCAAATTCAATTAGTGTTTACTTACTGGATTCTGGCTAAGTCCACGTTATTCAGCTACTGGATTCTGGCTAAGTCCCCGTTATTCAGCTACTGGATTCTGGCTAAGTCTTCGTTATTCAGCTACTGGATTCTGGCTAAGTCTTCGTTATTCAGCTACTGGATTCTGGCTAAGTCCCCGTGATTCGGCTGGGTTCCCTCCGTCGCGTATGCACCTCGAGCAGTCGTTTCTCCAGACTATCTTGTCATCCAAATTTTCCCGTTATTTATCGGAAAATTTTGTGTCGAATATACAAAATTTTCCCGGTCAATGTTCAATCGGTGGTCATTGTCATTGATCGTCACGTTGCCATATTGCGCTTCCGCCCTGGTGGTGCCACCTAGTGGTGGCTGGCGGCTGTGAGTAACTTGCGCTTACAAAATCATTGTTATTGTATGGGTGCTATAATTGTTTATAGTTTCGGTCTTTCGTTGACAGACGTCAGTTGTGGAATAGATCAACATGTGGCAGGTATTTTTGGTTAATGTTTAATTTATTATTTTGATTCCTTTTTTAGGTATCCCGAAGGGGGACCATCACATTCCTCCCCCTTTTAGAGGATCCTCCCAAGGAAAGGAAACGATGTTGGTGGGTCGACGGTTCTTTCCATTGGTGTTAGGGGCATTTGACTGGGATTGGTGTGGCATCGTTCCAGGATCTACTCAGTTTTGCTTTCTATTTAATTGTTCTTATGCTAATTCTACCTTCACTAGTCATATTTGGACCTAATCGACACTTAGTTAATAACAATTTCTCCGATTTTCTTTAGTTCCTAGATCCTACGTTCTTAGTGGTTACATTTTGATCAGTTATTAGTACAACGTCTGTTTTCTTAACCTATATATTTTTTCTTTTTTTCTTTTTTAACATACTTATTGTGAATCCTATTTTCTTACTAGTTGCGGTTTAGTCAATTGTTGTTACTAGGTTACATTATTTCAATCATCTTTTCCTAACTGCTATGTTTTAAAATTTTCTTATGTTCCTATTTATCTCAATTTATTTATTTTTTAGCCACCTACTTACGTCGATGGTTCTATCTCGTTTGGTGTTAAGGATCTGATTCGAGCAAGGCTTATGCCCCACGTGGTCGCCTTCCTTCCTTCCTAGTGGTGGATGCTTAGCTGAGGACCCAATATTTACTTTCTTATGATGGTCAGCGTGGGAGTATCCGGTGGTATTTTGCTTTTTCCTGTTCCTTTCTAATTTCATTTCTCGGATCATTTTAGATATCTCCTCTTCCCTCTTGTGAAATTTTTCTTCTTCGTCAGGGCGGCCTTGTCTGCTTTCTTCCGGTTCACCCAGTTTGAGATGGTGATACAGCTTGTCGGCTGATTCGAGGATGTCCTCCCACATACTCTTGGTCATTCGCAAGTTGTCCACGTCTCCAGCATAGCATGCAAGGGTGTCCTCCCACATGCTGGTGGTCCGTCGTATCCTGGCGGTTGGGCTCACTGCTGGTCTGCGTGCCGTTCCGTCATCTGCTGATCTGCGTGCAGCGTGTAGGTTGTGGATTTCGATGATAACTTGAAGCGGACCCATGTTGATTTTTATTCTGGCTTCCGAATCGTCCACCTTTCGTGCTCGGGGCGGACATCTTTGTATTCTGGTAATTGTAATGGTTTGGTATTGTTATTCTTCTCTCTGGGTATTTTTATTTATTGTTATTGTTATTAGTATTATTATTATTATTGTCTATTAATTAGTATATACATATATATATAAATTTTTTTTTTTTTTTTTTTTTTTTCCTTATTTGCTAGCTTTAGGCTTCTGAAGGTGCCTGGGTTTCTCAAGCCGTAGTAGGGGTTTCTTTGACCGTAGCGGGGGTTTCTCGGGTGTTGATTATCTGATCCCTCCTCGGGATTGTGATTGACATTGACACGAACTGAACTCGTGGTTCTCGTTGCGGCTTTAGTCGTGAGGGTTGCGCTGGCTGTGAGATTCTTGTTTTACAGATCCATACTGTAATCGCGATGACCATTGTTATCACTACTCCTGCTGATAGACCTGTCGTGGTGTGTAGCTGGATTCTACTACGACGTGCTTTTTCGGTTTCCTTGATCTGGGTGTCCAGGGCTTCTATCGTCTCGCTATACTCCTTGTAGTGCTCACTGAGGGCGATCGGGTGCAGTATCTCTATGTTTTCTTTTTGTCTTTGCGTAATCTCTAACGGTATTTTATATTTTGCGAAGTCGATTTTAGGTGGCGGTATATTTTCTGCCTGGTGTATGTGTAACGGGTGCCTCTCATTTACTTTATAAGGAAGGGTGTACTCGGCTAGATGGTATATGCACTTCCTTTTTAACTCTATTATTCCTAGACCAGTCAATTGGTAGGTTAGTTCATTATTTTCGCATTGGCTTATTAGTGGGGTTGGTTTTAGGACCCAATATAACCAAGCGTTGTCCTGGTGCATGGGCGTTATTATTGGTCTCACGTTCGCCAATATTCGTATACGGCAACTGACTGGAGCCTGATCTGTTGCTTTGAACAGTGCCGATATGCAGTCCGTGCGTGTAGGTTTTGTTAGCAATGGGTCCCCGTGTTGGAAGATGCTGTATGTACCGTTAACATGGGTGCATTGAATTCGGTAATTCAGCTCTGTTAAACCGAAATTGTGTTGCGATCGACTGGTGTTTAAAAAATATGTACTCTCTATGTCGTAGACATAGTAGGAGTCGTGACCCGTTTCAATCGGAGTGGTGTAGATCCTGTTTAGGGTATATGGTTGTTCTTCTAATAGGGGTATTTGTATTTGAATCAACGTTCCTCCTTGGCCGCCTTCGTAGTCTACTGTTGCTATCCTTTGTAAGGTAATGGGGTCCATGGTGGTTTTTCTTCCGTTATATTTCTCAGAGGCGTTAGTGTAAACCTCTAGGATCTGCTTTGTTGGTACCAGTAAGGGACTTAATTCCCTTCTGTTTAGGGCTTCTAGTGCTATGAACAGGTCCGTGATTTCTAAATAGATCTGTTGTAATTCTCCTAGCATAAATATCGTTAGTTCGTTGAGATCCAATCTTATATGGATTTTCCGGAGTTGGTCCGAGTGGTTGGCTATTTCGCTCATTTTTACTCTAAGGTCCTCTACTCGTTGCACCAGCTTGTTGTGTGGTCCGGCCATTTCATTGTTGGTGTCGCTCATGGCCTTCAACGTAGTCTTCATTATCGTGACCTGTTTCTTGGCCAGGTCCAAATTAGTTTGAGTATCCTCTTCTAATTCCCTCAGCTTTTGATGGATATCTTTCGAATCTTCACTGTCCATTGTTCCGAATACGGTTTTCATAATCTTGCCTCCCAGGTTCAGTAGTCCCCTTTTTGCGCGACTTCGCGACGGTAACGAGGAGCTGGTTTTACTTATTAGGTCCTTTATCTGCGCCACCTGTCTTTTTATTTCTCCCTGCCAATGGTGACAATTTCCTTCTCCTGCCAGGCTACTGGTGTCGGTGCAGAGTTGATTTATGGCTGCCTCACAGTCATTGATGTAATTTAAATGTGGCTTCCACGTTGGTCTAGGTAGGCGTGTAATGATAATCCAGTGGTCGTGGTATGTCTGCACCTTCCTTAGGGGCTCGAACAGCACTCCATGATTCTTTATTGGATGTATTTCCACCGGTGTTTGCTGGGTTAGGGCTACCACCATTAGGACTATTATCGATTTAGGTACCATTCTGGAAAGACAAGGGCGTGGGTTTTAGTTGAATAATTTCAACCGATTGTTGTGGACGCGCCGTTTCCGGTTTCTTATCAAAATGGTACTGTTAACCGGGCTATTCACGGCTACCACTTTATAAGGTCCTAGCCAATGCTGAATAAGTTTGTTTTTCCGTGCCGCATTTCGGAGGAGTACCTGGTCACCTACATGGATTTTTACGGGGTTTATTTTCGGTCGTAGTATTCTTTCGATATGAGTTTTCCTTCTTCCAAATTAGTTCGAGCAGTCTGATATGCCCGTTGTAGTTTATTCCGCAACTGGAGGTAATAATTTTCATGATCGTAGACTGGTTGTGGGGCCTTTTTTAAGTTGTTGGGCAGGGGAGCGGAGAACCCATATAAACAGTCCATTGGGGTTAATTTCGTGGTTGAGTGCATGGTATTGTTTCTGACGAACATCGCCGCTCGCAGGTGTTCGTCCCAATTTGATTGGTTGTCGTCGATAAAGTTTCTTAAATAATCGATCAGCGGTTTGTGCGACCTCTCCAACGCTCCGTTGGATTGGGGGTGGTACGGCGTAGTCTCGAGTTTCTGAATTTTAAATAATTTACAGACTTCTCTAAATATTTCTGAAGTGAAATTCGCTCCTTGGTCTGTTATCAACTTCTTGGGTATCCTGTAGCGACTTATAATTTCGTCTACGAACGCTTGGGCTACCGTCTTAGCCTCCATGTTGGGTAGGGGTACTACGTCCATGAATCGTGTGAGATCATCCTCAAAACTCAGGATGTATTTGTTTCTTCGTGTAGTCTCGGGTAATGGTCCCACAAGGTCCATATATACCTTGTCGAATGGAAGTATTGCGGTGTCCGTTATCATCATGGGTTCTTTATGTTCCCTGCTTAGTTTATTCAATTGGCATTTCTTGCACCTCTTAATATATTTCCGTATATCTCCTATCATCCCTTTCCAAGTGAATTCTCTTTTCAATCGTTGGAATGTTTTGAATACACCCTGGTGGCCTCCCAGAGGGGCGTCGTGACAATCACGTAGGATGATTTCGATCTCCTGGGGGTCTGTTAGGACTCTTATCTGTGGATTCTCTAGCTCAGGGGTATTACCCTGTACCTCATGTTCGTCGTTTTTATCCTCCGAGGGGATTTTTGGTTGCGTTTCTTCGGTTTTTTCTTGTTGCTCCCTTGCTTGCTTGCGGGTGGTCACCATAACTTCGTAGGGGATTCTACTTAGGGCGTCGGCATTGTTGTTTTTCCTCCCCTCTTTGTACTCTATCTCGAACGTATAGTCGGAGAGTTTGTGCCATAGGCGGAGTATTCTGCTTGTGGGGTCTTTGATCCTTATAGCACCTCTTAGTGGCTTGTGATCCGTGAATACTTTAAAAGGTCTTCCGTATAAATAACACCTGAAGTTCTTCACTGCCCAGACTATGGCCAGGAGCTCCCGCTCGATTGTTGAGTAGTTTTTTTCTGCAGCATTCAATGTACGACTAGCGTAGGCGATGGGCTTCTCTTCTGGGGGTTGTCCCTGTGCTAGCACTGCCCCTAGAGCTTCTCCACTTGCATCGGTATATAATTTGAAGGGTTCCTTGAAGTTTGGGTACCTCAGCACCGGTGGGTTTATTAGTTTCTCTTTGAGAGTGCTGAATGCCTTTGCACAATTTTCGTCCCACTTAAACTTCACGTCTTTTTTCAAAAGGTTGTTAATGGGGGACGCTATTTTGGAGAAGTCTGATATGAATTTCCTGTAATAATTCGCTAGTCCCAAGAAAGACTGCACTTGTCGGATGGTCTTGGGTGTTGGGTATTCTCTAACGCTTTCTACTAAGCGCGGGTCTGGTGCCACTCCTTCTGTGGTGCACTTATGCCCTAAATATATGATTTCCCTTTTCAGGAAGTTACATTTTTCTGCGTTTAGTCTCAACTGGTGTTCCCTTAGTCGTTCTAATATTACTCGTAGCTTTGTCTGATGATCGGTTAAATTTCTACCATATATTACGATGTCGTCCAGGTATACGAAGCATTGTAGACCTTGCAGGCCTGTCAGCACGTGGTTCATCAAACGCTGGAATGTTGCTGGTGCTCCTTTCAACCCAAAAGGCATACGTTTGAAAGCGTAGTGCCCATACGGGGTGCTAAATGCAGTCTTATCCCGATCTTCGGGTCTCATGGCTATTTGATGGTAGCCGCTTGCGAGGTCCAGTACAGAGAAGTAACGGGAATTTCCCAACTGGTCCAGGATATCCTCTATCCTGGGTAGTGGGTACGCGGCCCCTTCGGTTACCTCGTTTAATTTTCTGTAGTCGACCACAATTCGCCATCGCTTCTGTCCATCAGGTCCCGGTTTCTTTGGGACTACTAGCAGGGGTGCATTCCACTGGCTCCAGCTTGGCTCGACTATGTCTTCGTCCAATAGTCTGTTTATCTCTTCTGTTATGACGTTCCTGTGCGTTTCAGGCAGTCGGTACATTTTGCACTTGATTGGCTGTTGGTCTTGTTTTATCCTTATCTCGTGCTGCACCGTAGCTGTGTGTCCCAGTTTTTTGGAATACGTCCTGAAACTCGGTGATTATTTTATTCATTTCCTTTTTTTCCTCCGCGTTCAGATTGGCGTCCATATTGACTAGCTTTTTAATCTGCATCTCCCTTTTTCCCGGCTCCTCGTTACTTACTACACTGCAATATACCTGTGGTTGTGTTATATTTTCTGCCTCGCTCACATGGTCTATATCCTTACTGTACCTCCTCAGTTTTACTTTTAAATTCTTAATTTCCAATTTTTCGTTATTAATGTTCATTATGCTTATCACTATTTCTCTATCTTTAGGTTGGACCAGTGCGTTGCTCACGTATACTCCTGGTAGTACTTCTTCTCCTTCGGTCAACTGCTGTCCCCGGGCATAGGTTATTGCTTTAATGAATTTAACGCATCTGGCAGGTACTGTGACATCGATGGGCTCCGTGGTCGTTATTTCTTCGTCGGGGCTTCTGTCCCCAGGGTCTTCATAATTTCGAGAATGGTCTTGGGCAGGATCGGACTTATCCTTACTCTTCCCGGCACGCACGGTTTAAGGACTTCCGTCCTGAGTGCCTGCTTCAAAGAGTTGTGCTAGATCTTCCATTACCTCCTCCGTTGGTGATTCTACCCCCTCGTCAATACGTAGATCAGGGTTATTCCCACAGACGTTGATGGTTGTCGTTTCGGTTCGCCATTGTGGGCTGGTATGTGCCTCCTCGCGACAGTTCTCCAGGAGATCGAGGTTGTCACCCCACCCAACAGATACTGGTTCCATACTGTGAGTTTCTCGGGTGTCTCTTTTAGTTTTTCTCCCGTCCGTTGCTATCACGTCGACAAAGCATGTCCCTGTTTCACCATGGTTACAATTCTCTTCAAACTTTATAGTTGTTCTTCCCTTGCCAGTTTTGGACGTAAATGTCAGTCTTTTTGCGGGGCCCTCAATGTTACAGTGCCTGGATAAGAAGTCGTTGCCCAGTATACCAGTTATGTTGGTGTGATTTAGTGAGTTTATCAGGTGAAACTTACATGGATAGGGTTGATCTAGTTCAACTTGTCCCATTATGGTACCTTCTGATGATACCTCCCCAGAAATGGTGTTTATCGTGATAATTTCTTTCTTATTTATTAACTCTTCTTTGTCTTTCCTGATTTCCTCTTCCTTTATCAGGCTTATTTCTGCGCCCGTGTCTATTATGAATTTATTTTTTCTATTTTTAGTGAAATCCAGAGGTAAGCTCACTATTGGGATGTTAGGGTACTGGTCACACCTTTTTTCATGTTCTTCTAGTGACGACGCGCGGTGTGTTCGGTCGTCCCTTCGCAGTTTTCCGAAGTATTTGTTCGCGCCTGCTCTTCTAGTTGTAGGCGTTCCCACCTTTCCTTAAGGAAACACATACTTTCTATGTGTCCGTTCTGCAGGCAAAAATTGCACTGGTCCGGTGCAGGTGTCACAGTGGTGTGGTTCACTTGGCGTTGTCTGTACTCATTGGATTGATTCGTTTGATTCCGTTGGCGGTTATTGTTGCAATTCTGGGTATTATGCCCATACGTTCTACATGCCGTGCAGAAAGGTGTCATCTGCTTTGTACGGCACTCTGCCATCACGTGTCCCATCTTATTACAAAAATGGCATCTTATTTGACGCCGCTCTGGTCTATCCCGTGATGTGTTCTGGTTTCTGTTCCTATAGTTGTTATAGGAGTTTTGCTGGTTACCTCTGCGCGGTGGTTGATATTGTTGACCCCCATTTCTATTGTAAGTGCCGTGGTCATCTCTTTGCGGTGACCGTATGTTCCCCTCAATTTGTTGAGAGTAGAGTTGCGTGTTGCTATGCCCCATGTACAAGTTGGGTCCAGGCACCTGAAGGTTTTGCGCCATTGTGCTGGCCGCGATGTGCGGTGGTTGTCGCATGCATTGCTCGGTTTGCTCCAACCTTCTGACTTTCGATCCTAGGGCCTCTAGTGTGTTTTCCACATCTTGAAACAAGTAGAACTTGTAGTTGGAATCTAGTACACCCATCTTAAAACAGTGCACCCCAACTTCTTCTATTTCGGTCCTCAGACCATCTCCGCCGTTAGCATACTGAACGTCTGCCGCGGTCTTGCAGGCATCTATTAACCCTTTTACTCGGTTATAGTACCCCAGTAGTGTTTCTGTGGGTAGTTGCTGGACATTCTGCAATTGGGTGTTTAGAGTAATGTACGAGGTGCCTTGGAGTAAACTGGCTCTTAACGTGGAGAAAATATTTTCCAGCGTGTCACATACTCCTGCCTGTACTGCCTCTAAAGCTTTTTTTTTTTTTTTTTTTTTTTTTTTTTTTTCTCTTTTTTTTCTGTTCTTTTTTTTTTCACTTAATTTTTTCTTTTAACTGTGTTTTTTTTTTTTTTCTTTTTTGTCTTATTAAGTATTTTTTCTTTCCAGCAGGCTACATTCACAACCAAATTACATATGCGGTTCTATCTATACTTTATATTTTACAATTCAGATAAATTTGTACTTAATTAACGTTATACAATGTCAGTTCTGCCTTATAACCAAATTACATTAGTTTCTCTATAAAATGTGATTTACAATTCCAATCTAGTTTCAATTACGTTATAACATTTATACAATATCGTTATGCAATTTTTTGCATGCTTTTTTCTCAAAATAAAGCTCTTAGGTTATTAACACATAAAGTTATAACATAAATTTCTCGAGGTTCTTGTATTCTTGCCTCTTCTCGAGGTTCCCCTTGTGTACCATCAACAATTGTTTTTATATTTTCCGATCTTTGTGCAAGTGCCAATCAAAGATTTTAGTTTATTTTCCAAAAAATTAGACTATTTTTGAAATTTTCCAAACGGCCTTTCTATTTGACCATACTTTTATTTTTGCCTCAAACGTAGGTTTTTAAATGCGGCTGCGCCAGTTGTTATGCACGTGTTTAGCACCTTTTCTTGTGTGGAGCTAAACCATGCAATTGTTCGATCGCTGAGGGTACACTCCGGGTCGACACCATTTGTTTACATGAAGACGAAAAAGGCTTGGATTCAAAGAGTGAATGGTGGTTCGTTTTCAACTTCCCTTTTATTGATCCTAATACTAGTACAAAAATTCTAATAGTAATAACTAACAAACTGGGCTTATCCTAGATTCGCATTCTGAGACGAACTGTGAGAACTCTGCCGGGGGTTCTTCCTACTGCCCGACCGCTTCTTCTCCTGGCGGTACTTTTTCCTGCTGTTATGGAGGTACTGGAGCTCTTTTCCCAGCCGCAATCGTTCTTCCTGACCCACAGCCGTCAGTAGTTGGCGCCGGACTGCCTCGACTTCCCTTCTAAACCTCGCCTCCACCCCCGATCTGTGTTTCGCTGACGGTAGTTCCTTCTTTGGAGGTGCGCTCTCCCGCTGCTGACCCTTCTGCCTGGCCCGGTACTCCTCCAAGCTTAACGGTCTCGGTCCCACCTTTGGATCCCGTAAGGCCTCCTCTAGCGAACGTGGTGATAAGTCCGACATGGGGCGTATTCCCTGTGGAAGGACACGTGTATTTCGCGTTGGTGGATCTGAGCCGATAGGTTCCTTGGAACCGTGTTCGGTCAGTCCTACCCGGGCCGATAGGTTCCTTAGAACCGTGTTCGGTACGTGGATCTTCGCAAATTCAATTAGTGTTTACTTACTGGATTCTGGCTAAGTCCACGTTATTCAGCTACTGGATTCTGGCTAAGTCCCCGTTATTCAGCTACTGGATTCTGGCTAAGTCTTCGTTATTCAGCTACTGGATTCTGGCTAAGTCTTCGTTATTCAGCTACTGGATTCTGGCTAAGTCTTCGTTATTCAGCTACTGGATTCTGGCTAAGTCCCCGTGATTCGGCTGGGTTCCCTCCGTCGCGTATGCACCTCGAGCAGTCGTTTCTCCAGACTATCTTGTCATCCAAATTTTCCCGTTATTTATCGGAAAATTTGGTGTCGAATATACAAAATTTTCCCGGTCAATGTTCAATCGGTGGTCATTGTCATTGATCGTCACGTTGCCATATTGCGCTTCCGCCCTGGTGGTGCCACCTAGTGGTGGCTGGCGGCTGTGAGTAACTTGCGCTTACAAAATCATTGTTATTGTATGGGTGCTATAATTGTTTATAGTTTCGGTCTTTCGTTGACAGACGTCAGTTGTGGAATAGATCAACATGTGGCAGGTATTTTTGGTTAATGTTTAATTTATTATTTTGATTCCTTTTTTAGGTATCCCGAAGGGGGACCATCACACGACTATTGCTGCGTCGACCCAGTCCACGAGCCAGTTTATTCGGATTATTCATGATCTTATTTGCATACCGTCGCCTGGCCTTCTTGAGTTCTTCTTTTACAGTGGGTACCCCTAGATCCCTGTGGATAGTATGGTTTTTAATATACCAGGGGTCTCCTGTAATCATCCGTAAGATTTAGTTTTGCTGTCTCTGGATTACTTGAATGCTGGAAGATGAAACCGTCTGCCATATTGAGCAGCCGCAAAGCCATATGCGCTTAAGAATCGACTTATACAAAAGAATTTTGCAGTCGAGTTGGAGACGAGATTTCGGTCCAATAAGCCAGTAGACTAGGCTCGATTTAATTTTTTGCTGTTTGCTGCTTTTTTGAGTTGATGTGTTTCCACCATGTCAAGCGGCGATTTAGGTGGACACCTAAGTATTTCACTTCGTTACGTTGCGGGACAGAAACTCTGTTCAACATTATTGACGGGCACGGTTCCTTGTTGAGAGTGAACGTTACATGGACACATTTGGAATCGTTGACCCGACTTCGCCAGTCTGACATCCATTTCTCGACTTTATCAACGTGCTCCTGAAGATCGCGGGAAGCAATTCGTCTATTTTTGTGGCTACTTATAATAGCAGTGTCATCAGCAAACGTAGAAAACAGCATTTCAGATGAAATTGGTAGATCTGCGGTGAATAAAAGATACTATGGTGCACGTCGAAAAAGGTAAAGAAGATTTAAATGTTTAAAGATATTATTTGAGCATAACTGCTCAATCAAAATACTCACTCGTGCTATTACTAGCTCGTTCGTGCATAAGTTTGAAACGATTAGTTTTCCGTCCAAATTTATTCTGACTTTATTCTCATAATAATTGGTAATTATATACAAAAAATCGATTCCTTGTTCTTAACCTTATGATTAATCAATTCTTTGTTCTACACTTTATGCTTAACTTTATAACTTACTAGCTGACCCGTGCCCACTCCGTTGGGCGGTACCTAAACATTTTTACTTGTGATAAAATTATGAGTGCGGTCCGGTTAGTACTGAGTTCTATGATTTATTTCCTGATTGCCAGAAGGAGGGTTATATTTTTACTGAATATGTATGTATGTATTTGCATGCCAATTTCGCTAAATTACCGGGTTTCAAATGAGTGACTGAAATGATTATGATTGAAAAAATTATGGTTTTTTTAATTGTTCAAAACTTCTCTGTATACTATATTAGATGGAATGTTATTATTTGGTACCAAAATGTATTGTCTTTCAGAAGCTCCAACCCGAGATAAGCCAATATATAACTGCCCATGGGAAAAACACTGCTTTCTCAGGTCGATGCCCATCCGAGAGAATGTTTGTCCCTGGGACAATAGTGCTTTTATTAATAGTGATGGCAAAAGAGATCTTGACCGGACACTGAAGCCTTTTAAACGGTATGGGTAAATCCGTCGGAATCATGGGTATCCGCGGAATATAAGCCAGTTGTTCCACTGCTGGCCCTGTGAGAATGGTCGCCACGATTATATTCTCCCGCAACTCTTTTATAAGCAGCCTTGTGCCATGTTAGGGTGGCTCAAGTTTCTTAATAGCATGATAGGAATGCCAATTTTTAACAAAAGGTCGTGAGGAGGTAACCCAGAAGGGCTCAAAGAATTCAAATATTCCTGAGGGTAATGCACTGTATCCTCACTGTATATTGACACCGTGTAAATGGACTTATAGTGTTTGACTTGACCGGGAATTTTCTCTAAAATCAGTTTATTTATCTCATTCACTGTATCGTTTCTGGGTGACACTATTGTCCTAGAACAAAGCCAATGATAATCCCTTTCCAATAAATTTTCAAGGCCGGGATATATTGCGTCTATCAGATGTTCTAACCTATGTAATATGTGATCTAATCTATCGTCAGGTTTAATGTCATCGCTAGTTCTGTTGGTGTTAGGAAAGCTACTTTTTTCCTTCTCCAAGATTCGGATGCGGAAAGTCGTTGTCGTAGTTGTCGCTAAAATGGGCTCTCATGTTTGTTCGGAAATTGAGAGTTTCAACGGAACTCCATAAGTAAGACGATTTTAAGCATGCCCTGATGACATCGGCGCGTGTTCCTTTTGTTATTACAGGCAGTGTTTGCCGAAAATCGCCCGCAAAAACAAAAGTAACACCACCCATAACAGCATTTGAGTTTCTGAGGTCTTTGAGCGTTCGGTTCACTGCTTCAACATGAGCTCTATGACTCATGGTACATTCGTCCCATATAATTAAAGATGTCTCTTGTAAAAGTTTTGCGAGCTTTTCATTTTTACGAATTGAACATACTGACTGTTGTTTCAATGATACTTTCAGTGCTAGCTTAAAGGTGGTGTGTGCTGTTTTGCCATCATTTATTAGAGTTGCGGCAATCCCTGAAGAGGCAACGGCTAGCCCAGTTTTTCCGGATTGTTTTACTTTTGCGAATACCAAATTTGTGAGGAACGTTTTCCCAGTACCTCCTGTTGCGTCAAGAGAAAATATTTTACCCCTGTTGTTTAGCACACTGTAAATCATTGCATCAAAAGCTTTTCATTGGTGTCTAACTAATTTCAGTAAATTTTCATTAATAAAAACTGACAACTCATTGTTGTCGTACGCACGTGTCAGTATTACATCCGATGCATGGTTATGAGACCGAATTGGAGAAGGTAAACCAAAATCACTTAAGGTTTTCTCATTTAGTTCTAAGAGTTTATTTTCTATTTGTAATAGACCTTCACTGTAGATGTCATCATTATAGGGTAAAGTGAAGTCCTGATTTTGTTGTCGTATTCCATATCTTATGTCGTCACATAAATCGTCTTTGAAGTTTTCCCACAGTTTGAGTGGTTCAGATGGGTAACAAAATAAAAATATCACCACAAACAACTCCCTCAGCTTCAAAGGACATTCAGAGATCGATGCTTCTCTCAAAGTGTTTTCCCATTGGTTATCGTTTTCTAACATACCCCTCTCACAGCAAGCTGCTTGGTATGTTTTTTTGACAACTCCGTTCAGAGTTTTTAAGTGCCGGAATGAGGTGGGACCACGTACGTGGTGAGGCAAGACTCTAAGATAGAAACACTCTGACTGAGAAGGATGGACACTGTATACTATTCCCAAAGCCGGATCTTTCTTTATTCCGGGATGCCCAGCGACATCTTCTCTGCGTTTTCTTCGGGAAAATTTGTTATGAGCCGAAGTATAATAGTGGGGAACTTCGTTATAATGTAATGTTTTTGCGCAGTTGTCGGAATTGCACAAATCAAGGTATGCAGTCAGAGTTGTCTTTGGTGGATTTTCCACTATTCTTTGCACATTGTCGAGGGAAAAGTATACTCTTTGGCCGTTTTCTAAACGTACGGCTAACTGCACTACAGTAGGTACTACACTTAACGCCCACATAAGCGTGGAATACTAGCATTCTGTTCAAGCTATAAAATACATTTGTAGGTTTATAAAAAAAGGGTCGGATCAGGCAACGTTTGGTGTAAGAAATGCTCATGATGAAGTCTTAAATTATTTAAACGGACGATACATAAGTACGTCGGGAGCGGTATGGAGATTGTTGAAATTTCCTATACATGACAGACACCCTACTTTAGTGCAGTTAGCCGTACGTTTGGAAAACGGCCAAAGAGGATACTTTTCCCCGGACAATGTGCAAATAATAGTGGAAAATCCACCAAAAACCACTCTGACTGCATACCTTGCATATGTGCAATTCCGACAACTTCGCAAAAACATTGCTTCATAACGAAGTTCCCCACTATTATACTTCGGCTCATAACAAATTTTCCCGAAGAAAACGCAGAGAAGATGTCGCTGGGCATCCCGGAGTAAAGAAAGATCCGGCTTTGGGATGAGTGTACAGTGTCCATCCTTCTCAGTCGGAGTGTTTCTATCTTAGAGTTTTGTGTCCACGATGACATTGTGTCCACAATGTCCTAAACAACAGGGGTAAAATATTTTTGCTTGACGCCCCAGGAGGTACTGGGAAAACGTTCCTCACAAATTTGGTATTGGCAAAAGTAAGACAATCCGGAAAAACTGGGCTAGTCGTTGCCTCTTCGGGGATTGCCGCAACTCTATTAACGAACAACATGAGATCCCATTTGAGCGACAACTACGACAACGACTTTCCGCATCAACTACTGAATCTTGGAGAAGGAAAAATTAGCTTTCCTACCACCAACAAAACTAGCGATGACATTAAACTTGACGATAGATTAGGTCACATATTACATATGTTAGAACATCTGATAGACGCAATATATCCCGGCCTTGAAAATTTATTGGAAAGAGATTATCATTGGCTTTGTTCTAGGGCAATAGTGTAACCCAGAAACGATACAGTGAATTAGATAAATAAACTGATTTTAGAGAAAATACCCAGTCAAGTCAAACACCATAAGTCCATTTACACGGTGTCAACATTGAGGATACAGTGCACTACCCTCAGGAATATTTGAATTCTTTGAGCCCTTCTGGGTTACCTCCTCACGACCTTATGTTAAAAATTGGCATTCCTATCATGCTATTAAGAAACTTGAGCCACCCTTACATGGCACAAGGCTGCTTATAAAAGAGTTGCGGGAGAATATAATCGTGGCGACCATTTACCCATACCGTTTTAAAGGCTTCAGTATCCGGTCAAGATCTCTTTTGACATCACTATTAATAATAGCACTATTGTCCCAGGGACAAACATTCTCTCGGATGGGCATCGACCTGAGGAAGCAGTGTTTTTCCCATGGGCAGTTATATATTGGCTTATCTCGGGTTGGAGCTCCTGAAAGACAATACATTTTGGTACCAAATAATAACATTCCATCTAATATAGTATACAGAGAAGTTTTGAACAATTAAAATAACCATAATTTTTTCAATCATAATCATTTCAGTCACTCATTTGAAACCCGGTAATTTAGCGAAATTGGCATGCAAATACATACATACATATTCAGTAAAAATATTACTCTCCTTTTGGCAATCAGGAAATAAATCATAGAACTCAGTACCAACCGGACCGCACTCATAATTTTATCACAAGTAAAAATGTTTAGGTACCGCCCAACGGAGTGGGCACGGGTCAGCTAGTAAGTTATAAAGTTAAGCATAAAGTTTAATACAAAGAATTGATTAATCATAACGTTAAGAACAAAGAATCGATTTTTTGTATATAATTACCAATTATTATGAGAATAAAGTCAGAATTAATTTGGACGGAAAACTAATCGTTTCAAACATATTCACGAACGAGCTAGTAATAGCACGAGTGAGTATTTTGATTGAGCAGTTATGCTCAAATAATAACTTTAAACTTTTAAATCTTCTTTACCTTTTTCGACGTGCACCATAGTATCTTTTATTCACCGCAGATCTACCAATTTCATCAGAAATACTATTTTTTACGTTTCCCGATGGCACTGCTATTATAAGTAGCCACAAAAATAGACGAATTGCTTCCCGCGATCTTCAGGAGCACGTTGATAAAGTCGAGAAATGGATGTCAGACTGGCGAATTTGGGTCAACGATTCCAAATGTGTCCATGTAACGTTCACTCTCAACAAGGAACCGTGCCCGTCAATAATGTTGAACAGAGTTTCTGTCCTGCAACGTAACGAAGTGAAATACTTAGGTGTCCACCTAAATCGCCGCTTGACATGGTGGAAACACATCAACTCAAAAAAGCAGCAAACAGCAAAAACTTAAATCGAGCCTAGTTTACTGGCTTATTGGACCGAAATCTCGTCTCCAACTCGACTCCAAAATTCTTTTGTATAAGTCGATTCTTAAGCGCATATGGCCTTGCGGCTGCTAAATATGGCAGACGGTTTCATCTTCCAGCATTCAAGTGTTCCAGAGACAGCAAAACTAAATCTTACGGATGATTACAGGAGACCCCTGGTATATTAAAAACCATACTATCTACAGGGATCTAGGGGTACCCACTGTAAAAGAAGAACTCAAGAAGGCCAGGCGACGGTATGCAAATAAGATCATGAATAATCCGAATAAACTGGCTCGTGGACTGGGTCGACGCAGCAATAGTCGACTCAAAAGGAAAATGATTAACTTAATAATGTAGATTAAACTTCAGAGTTGTGACCGCTCACTTAATGTAAAACTTAGTCTTTAGATTGGAATTCAACAGTATTGTAAGAAAATGCTGAACTTAATTTGTAGCATAAACGGTGTAGATGTGCACCAGCACCCTCTTAATTCAAACTAGTTGTAAGAGTTTATTCTAACAGTATTGTTAAAAAAAAGTCTTTAAATCTATTGCTGTTATATCCGTTAAGGATGATTCAATAAATCACTCTTACAAAAAAAAGAAAAACAATCTGTATGCGGTATGGTCAATTATTATTCCTAATTTATGCCTAATTTAGCAACCATGTTGAGTCCAATTTATGAACTTTCGAAAAAAGGATAAGGATTTTGAATGGATTAGTGAATTCGAATCTTCTTGGAATGAGATAAAAACGAGATTGCTTTTGATAGAAATTCGATACATATCAATTCTAAATTACCAATTAAGCTGGCAGGCGATGCGTCAAATAAAGGCCTTGCTGCCGTTCTTTCACACATGGGTCCAGATGGTAGTGAAAAACTTATTTGTTTTGCATCTCGTACCGTGACAAAAACCGAAAAGAATTATTCAGTAATTAGAAAGGAAGCCCTTGGTATTTATTGGGGCGTAAAAAATTTTCCCAATATTTGAAAGGTACGCATTTTTATTTTAAGACAGACAATAAGCCGCTGTTGGCTATACTGGGTGAACAAAAAGGCATCCTACAAATGGCTGCGGGAGTGATGCGAGGATATGGTTATTTTTTAACTGCGTTTGATTATACTTTACAGTATGGTAAAGGCAAAGAAAACAGTGGAGCCGATTTTTTTTGTCAAAGTTCCCTGTAAATTACGTTGAGATTGATGGACCAGAGTTTTATTATTTTAATTTTTTAATTGAAGATAAACTACCTGTTAATGCTAAGAAAATAAGAATTGAAATTCGTAAGGACCCGATTTTAAGCAAAGTGTATGATTACTGTTAGAATGCTTGGCCGTATAAGGTGGAAAAAGAGTTACAGCCTTATTTTATTAGATCACATGAATTACATATCGAACAAGATTTGTTATTATGGGGTTATCGTGTAATAATTCCCTTGAAATTTCGAGTAGGTTTATGGGATCTAGTAAAATGAATTCCTTAACTCGTCAATATTTATGGTGACCAAAATTAGATTATGATATCGTTAATTGTTCAAAAAATTGTGATGCTTGTAACACGTTTGCAAACAATACAAACAAGGATTTGCTTGTTAAGTTTGAAAAATGTAAAGAAGTGCTTGAGAGAGTACATGTTGATTTTGTGGGTCTGTTTAAAAATAAAATGTATTTTATATTGATGGATTCGTTCTCAAAGTGGCCTGAAGTTTATTTTATGAGTAATATTACAACAAAAAATACTTTGTGCAAATTGAGAGATTTTTGTGCCCATTATGCCTTACCAAAAAAATTAGTATCTGATAAAAATGGTCAATTGATTTCAGACGAATTTGAAACTTTTTGTGAGATGAATAAAATTAAACATTCATTAATAGCGCCACGACGTCCTTCTACTAGTGGAGCTACGGAAAATGCAGTGAAAACATTTAAAAATGGTCTCAAAAAAGCATTATTAGATCCTCAAAATAAAAGTGTAAATATTGAAACATTTGCTTAGTTACAGAGTAACTCCACATACTACTACAGGTGAAACACCTGCTAAATTGATGTTTATCTAAGAACAAGATTTGATTTTTTGAAGGAAACAAAAGTAGAAGCAAATATTGCTAGACAAATAAGTAATTATTAAGGAAAAAGAAATGTTGACTTTGAAATTGGTGATCTTGTTTGGGTCCTTGATTATCGAAAAAATGTACTTGATCCAGTGTGGACAAGAGCAATTATTACTGACTGTTTAGGTACCACAAATTAACTTTGTGAAACTATCATTGATAAGTAAAATAGGAATAGAAAAGACACACAGATCAAATTAGGAAAGCTAGCACTTTTCTGATAAAAGATTGTTGGAAGCAAAAAATGTTAAAAAAAATTGCCATCAAACCAAAGTTTTAATGATACAATTAATGTATATAATAATAATCCTAACATTGACGATAGTTTTTTCTCAAAAAATGATAGCAAATGTTTGGAATAAAATGTATCTGTAGATGAACCTGTTATTGAAAATAACGATAAGAGTGAAATAGAAACTGTAATGCGTGAGGAAAAAGTAAGTGAATTGCCTCATAAATTTAAGAATCAATAAGAATAAGATTCAAGAATAATATCTGTGTCTGCGGTGATAGACAAACTGGAAATCTGGGCCAATGTTTCATCATGTAGCGCATTGATTTCTTGATCTGTTGAAATTTCTAGAAAATCACTATGTTTGAAATAAGGTTCTTACTGATAATCGGATGTCGTCGAGCGACAAATGAAGTCCATTATTTCAACTTGACAACATTCAAAGTGTGAAATGATGGAGGACCTGCCGAACCGTCACAGCTAAATATTATGGAAATACTCGAATCCTTAGATGATCGTTCACAATTGTTTGAAGAACTAATTATTGTGGTGCTGCCTGAGGAGTAATATTGTTGCCGAAGGCACTTATAATGGAATCTGTATAAAGATTGACGGAATTAACTATAAACTTGTGCGGTCGAATAAGGAGGGAAAGGTCTATACGGGACCAACTCGAAACGCTGCAAAGTTCAAGTAACACATTCCTGGGAGAGTAGGAATCAACGAGGGTGGCATCTCAAACCAGATGAGGCAGCTAGCCATGCAACTACTCAGAAACCACAAGATATGAGTAGGACCTGACTGAAGATGACGGAATCTTCCAAGATCTTATTAGATCTTAGATGCACAAGAGATCAGTTCTTTTGATTTCGATTTTAAAATCAATTATAGAATTAATTTTCCGTGTTTTTAGCGGGCGTATGTCCCTGGGAACAACAGATGGATCGTTGGTTCCCAGGGAATCAATAGGATAGCCAGAAAGGAATCTGCCGATACTACCCCTTTTTTTTTGGTTCATGCAGAAAATTTTCAGATGATCCCGTTCTGCGAGGCGCGAGTTATGTTGCCCTCACCTGGTTACCAGGCAAGTAAAACACACGAGTCACCAAAAGACCAGGTCAATAACCCACCTGGAAATTTTATGAACTCAATCAAAATTCAATTATAATCATCAGTAAAGTTGAGTGTCAAGTGAGGGCAACAAATTCCAACTCGAAGTTTCTCCAGGTCAGTTTCGCACCCCCCACATAGCGCCAATTAGGCATTTTTTTATAAAATTGCAACCTTTCGAAAATCGACATTATCGATTTTCAGAATTAGTAAATTTAGCCTTAAGGCCAACCCGAACTAGATCGGAACTCTTCAGAATTCCTTAAGTTTAGGGTTAAGTCAATATTGTTTGAAATTAATAAATCCAAATAATTGATACATACTTCTGAAAGAGTTTTTTTTTGTGTTTTAAAAAAAAACGAGTTAGTGGAACTTAATCCAAAAGAATTAAGTCCAATCGATTCTTTTTTTATTTCGGTTTGAATTGAAATCGTAAGTCGCGCGTGTCACAGGGTGACTATTTTAATTTGTAATTTTTGCGTTTTGATGTTCATTTTGCGTTGCTTTGAAAATTTTAGTTTTGATTTTAATTTGATTTGGTTTCAGGTTTTTTTTAAGTTTCAATTGGATTTGGGTGTCTGAAAATTTATTTTCATAACATTCCAGCAGAGATACCCCATAATTTTAAAAATTCTCCGTCTGTATATCACAAATACGACAGCTACGTTAACGAATTAAAGTCACGTCTACAACTTAGTCACAAAATAGCCAGAGAAACCATCTTGACATCAAAACAAAAATCGAAAATATACTACGACGGAGGAACCAAGGGGAAAAGCTTTAACTTTGGGGACTAAGTCCTATTAGAGTCTAGAACGAAAAAAAGCAAGTTGAACCCTAAATTGCATGGTCCTCATACAGTCATCCAGGTCAATTCTAAGGAAAATACTACCATCCAAATTAATAAGAAAAGAGAGAGTTCATAACAACATCTTAAAACCATATTTCGAATAATAGAAAAAACAATTATTTTAAATTTTTCTAATGCGTTCCTTGGAGGACAATAAGTCTCACAATAAGTATGAGGCTCATGGCAAGGACGTGGTAAATGTATATATATATAGGCTACACATGTTCTATTTTCCCCCTTTCCCATACCCCCCACATCTCGTAAAAAATTTTCATGGGAACTCGTCCGTTCCCAGCCCAAAATGCTGACGCCGCATTTTGGGTCCCATGCGCGATAATTCTATCGCGATCAAGCCTTATCACCAAGACGGAATAAATAATCAACCGTTCCCATGCACGACAAATTTCCCGTCTCGATCAAATTTTATCACTCTGATAAAATTCATAGCCACCAAATCGTAGCACCGTCGTGATGAAATCTGATCGCGTAAGTTCGAAAGAAATTAAATTAAAAGCGCTAATTGCGCACATTCCCGGTCGCCATGCGCGGCCTAATGAAAATGCGCATCAGCACTTTTGTGTCCCTACTTAAGGGCCACAAAATGACGCGCATTTTAAGTCGTGATTTTTAACCGGTGACTGACAGGTCGCCACGTCTATTTCTAAACTTTCCCTCTCTTTGTTTTATTTGCTGTTTCGTTCGTCTCTCCCCCTTTGTTTTTCGCCGCCAGTCACCGGACAGACCCGGGCTCGGATTGAAGAAAACTTAATTTAAACTAATTAAAGTGCAAGTTAATGAAATTAAAAGGAATTGAAAAGAAATTAGTTGAAGTTTAAGTTACTAAAATTATGAAGTTTAAGTTATCAAAATATTAAAGAAAAACTACGAAACGTCTTCAAAATTAAGAAACATTAATTTAACATTAACACACACTATTTGTTCAGTTGTCAATCAATTACACTACTGCCTAATTAATAAATTAATAATTCACAAAAAGAAAAATGAACAATATTTTGTTGCCCCTAGGAGTGTGGAGTGTTATCAAAGTAAAATATCATAATTCGAGAATTTTCGAAAAAAATTTATTGTTGAATTTTGCACCCTGTGCCATCTACGCGTGGCAGTCCGGGATCTCGCTATCAGGAATTTTAATGAGCAGCGATCCCGATCTGCCACTACATCTGCCACTGTATTGATTCCCTGGGAGCAAACAACCATCTGTTGTTCCCACGGACATCCGCCCCCTTAAAACGCACGAAGGATCAATTCTGTAAGAGAATACAGAAGAATTGTTCTTTTGTGCCTTGTTCAAATTTTCCTGGATTCCCTGGAGGTCAGTTTTGTCATTTGTTTGTTCCCGGGGATACACAAAGGAAAAAATCTATGAAAGATCAATTGCGTACAATGCAATTGAAATTGAAAAACTGATCTTTCATGGATTTGTGGGTTTAGGATATCGATACATCCGAATATAAGCGAGCGATTTCGGCTCAGCAGGGCGAGTGTCCAGAAGAAGGCCGTGCTGCCGGGCAGATGGTCTGTAAAGTGAAAATTTAAGAACGTGAAATCGATTTTTGTTAAATCAATCAAATTAAAAAACAAATTTTTATTAAACGAAAGAGAATTATAAACAAAAAATGAAAAATTAGAGAGTGATTTAAAAATGCGAAATTGATTTTTGTTAAATTTTTATTGAATGAAAGAAAATTAAAATTAAATAATGAAAAATTACAAGTGAAAACTTCAGAATGTGAAATCGATTTTTAATTAAGACAATTGAATTAACACATTTTTATTGAATGATGATAAAATTAAAGTAATATAAATTAAACAACTGAAGGATAAATTAATAAAGAACAAAAAATAACATACAAATTCGGTTTATACTTTTCTTTACCCCGCACAAAGACAAATATATAGATGAGCAACAAGTTTCATAAACTCTTAAAATATTGAGTAATCAATATTTCCTTTATATTAGAGGGGACTTGTGATCTTCTGCCTACCAAGACACTCCTAGTCTCTTGTTGTGGACACCAAATCACTTTTCCATTGCATCTGTGAGTGTGAGAACTGCTTCAATTTGAGTTAACAGGGTGGAGAGTTCTTCACATATTCTTCACAGATGTATAATCGCTTACAACTTCAATGTGGACTGCAGAGGTGAAGATGCAATAATAGGTGAATGAAGCTTTGTAATATTTGGCGCCTCAGACTTTCCACGTCTTGATGCTGACTGGTCCGGCTTAATCAACTCCACACACATCAAATGGATAGACTGGAGTTACTCTTACTCGAGGCAATTGACCTATAAGCTGCTGGACTCTTTTGCTGCGATGTCTAGCACCTTTCATTCTGTATATTTGGGGACGCACTGGAATTCGACCACCTAGGATCCAATACGAACACCGTATAAGGTAAAGAATTGACTGAGTTCCACCGTGTAGAGTCCTTTCATGAACATTAGCTATGATGAGTTGAGCCATGTGTGACTTTTGGGGGAGAACTGCTGGATGTTTTGACGTGAATACGTCTTTAAATTTGCTACCATACGGGGGCAATCCAAAAAACCTAATGATAAAATCGGGGGATACAGTTTGGCGTTGTAGCTTCGAATCTATGCACTACATCCGAAATTAAATTATACCACTGGATAGCCAAGGGATCAAAGAAATCACTAGGTTAAGTGAGATCAGTGACGCATTGCGCGCGGCGGAGGGGGAAGCGCCGAAAAATGGGGTTATTTTGTACTGAATTTTGCCGATTTTGTTGCACAATTTTGTGCCGTGGCGAAATTTTTGTGTTGCTGGCGATTCTGCCAGCCTGGTTGTTTGAACTCGATTTTGAAATTCAAAGTCGGCAAAATTTGGTACAAAAACCCCATTTTTCGGTACCTGGCTTTGATCTGACTTCATGTTGTAATACCGCTAAGAACAGACAAATTGCAACTATATTATCGGTAGCGGTATCATCATAATCAAGTCAAAGCCGGTGGAGCCGCCATATATCGCAACATCAATAGCTTCACTGATTGTAATAGAGTTGACATTGACATTTCGGAAATTTATTTGGAAATGAAAGACCCAAAAGCAGGTGATGTCTGTCTAGTAAACATAAAGACCAATAGCATCTTCAAATTCGTACTCGGGTGTGTGTATATCAACCCAGGCACAGCGTTAGCAGAAATTAAACTCTTAATGATACGATCGTTGTTAAAATATTCCATAAATGATACCCGATAACGAGCCTAATTTTACTACACCAGTTATGATAGTTGGAGACTTTAATGTTGATGTCTCACAAAACCGTTCATTGCCTGACTTCATGCTCAGCGAGTTCAATTTTTTTTAAATTGAAACTTCTCCAACAACGTGAGGTAATACCTGTATTGATTTAACGTTTACCAGAAATCTGGATGTATCTTGTATGCTATTTGTGTCGTACTTTTCATATCACGGACCTATAATTAATAAACTTATATTGTAACAAAATAATTATTTGTTTCCTTGCTTTTGTCCTAAATTCATAAATAAAAATATTTTATTAAAGAAATATTACCCTTAACATAAACGTATTCACGTACAACACACGGCCTTGTCCATGACACAGCCACACCCCAGCTTTTTGTTATGGTTCCAAGTTAAAGTGCTCTAATCGCCCTCCCACTCTGAGAATGCTGTGAGGGTCTATGCCAGCAGTTAGAGGATTGAAGGGGTGAGTTGTTGGTAGTTGAGTAGCCTTTATCATTTTTAACTCTGAGTAGGAATGTTCAACTTCAACTCTGAGTGCGTCCATCATGTGTTAAGGGGTAATTGAGGCTGGAGTTTTTTACCCCTTTGAGTCATTGCATTACTCTAAAGCATGTTGCGATGACTAATCGAGTGAGACTTGAATACCTATCTATCATTTCCCAATGATACTTAGGTTGAGATGTCAATACCGTAAATATTCTCCCAGGCTGCTCTCCTTGGTAAGCAGTAGAATCATACACGTGTTTCTGAAGTGGCTATGTTGAGTCATCGTTTACGAGCTATTGTGGTACTGTCCACCACAAAGGGTGCTTTTGAAGTTGGGAGATAGTAAAACCTCGAGAGGCACAGTCTGCTGGATTTTCTTTGCCCGGTACAAAATTCCATACGTTGGGTGGAGTAAGCTGTGAATAGTTGAAACCCAAATTCTAACAAAATTGCTTCCAGCGAGACGAGTGTGATTGGATCCAGGCTAGAGATGCAGTAGAGTCTGCTCAACAATAAGTTAGGGTAGGCGAAATATCCAATTGTTTTTAACATACGTTATCAATTTGCTCGAGTCTTGGTGTGGTCATTGTCTTTAATGGAGCAACTTTAGATTTCGGCAACACGAGTGTTGAGTAGGACTTATAACCTGAATCAGTTGATTTCAAGTAGATGACAGAAGCCATGGCACCCCTAGACGCATTTGAGAAGCCATGTAATTCTACCCAAGAATTGCTTATCTGTCGGAGGCAACGTAGCATTCTTATTTCTGAGACTGTTTCCAGGTCTTTTCTGAAGTTGATCCCCTTTGTAGCGATGTAATGAGATACTGGTTCATCCCACGAAGGTTTATATATCCAATTCCTTGCAGCAGAACCTTGGCTCTGAAAATCAACGGGGACAATAATCCTAGAGGAACAAAAAGTTGTGCTGTTTCCCGAAAAATTTGCTTGGTGAACTTGGAACAAGAACTAAGAGGTTGTGAGGTGGATTTGAATAGTCAGAAAGAGGCACCCACGACGAACCAAAAACCCTTGCTTTGCTGTCGTCAAATGAGTGAATATCCATTGGATTGCTGTGCCATTTTGCCAGTGGGAATTTACCAGCCATACAGAGTTGAGTTACTTGTTGTTTCTATCCAGTGTGTCTGCACCACCAAAGATATCATCGAAATACCTTCCCTTTATGAGTGGATCGACTGCTAGTGGCAAACGATGTCCTTCATATTGAACTAGTTGTAGCATTGTTCGTACAGCTAGAAATGGAGCTGAACGTGTGCCATACCTGACAGCAGTCAACTGATATGGTACTATTGTATGTTGTTCATCTATCCAATAAATTCTTTGCAAGTCCCAATCCTCGTTGTGCACTTTTGTTTGCCCGTTCATTTTTGTTATATCAAGTGAATAAAAATTTATGGTGATGTATCCAAATTAGAACTCATAGAAAATCCCTTTGAATTTCTGGACCCACATGTTGAAGATCGTTGACCGAAAATCAAGTAGATGATGGGGCTGATCCAATGAATACAAGTCTTAGCTTTGTCGTGAGACTGCTTTCCTTGAGTACGCCATGATGAGGAAGATAATATACTGGAGAATTGGTTTGAGTTCATGGAGCTCTGATCATGTGGTTACATGTTTCATATTCACGCATGAATGCCGAATACAGATCTGTATATTGAGTTGGCGAAGGTTGTGTTACCACTGGCCCTGAGTTGACCATACCTCAGATCTTTGCTCCATCAGTTGAGCTGACTTTAGTGTCCTTGCACGACCAGCAATGAATTTCAAGAGTTCATGTAGAGTTGTTGGTGTAGTATACCTTTTACGTTTAATGTCCCACACTTCTCGTAGGGTTGAATCCAATCTTGATACTGTTTTAAAGATTAATGGGTAGTCCCAATCAACGACGTTGACCTTGAGAGCAGGTAGCGCGTCTAAGTTCTGTTTGATTATTCTTACAAGGTTGTCTAAGTCGGCAGATTGCGTAAAACTGGCTTTAAGATACCAAAACGTTGTTCAACATAAGTGAAGATGAGTCTTCCTTTATCATCATATCTATCTGTCAGAATTTTCCAAGCTGAGTCGAATGATGAAGCACTTTGTTGGATGTTTTTAATGAGTAGTACTTCAGGATGTGAAACTTCTCAATGGCACTTCAGTTGGTGAAACTTCTCAATAGCACTGGAGGGTCTATCTCCTATAATTGAAGTAAACAAATCCCTGAATTCCTGCCACTAATCGTAGTCCACACTAAACGGATTTATTTTCAACTCTGGAAGGCCAGACAATTGGAATCGCCGCCATCCGTCTATGGTATGTGTTAATGCCCTTGAGTTATCTCTCTTGTATGGTTGAGTTTAGTGAATACAGAATATTAGCGTGATCGTGAATTCGCATTGCTTTGTTGTAAAAACATTCCTTCATGTCTACGTGTTGAAATATGGGGAGTCGACAAGCTCTACTTCAAATGCTCGGCACAGTTTCTTTAATGCCTCAATTTTTCTTGCTGCAACTGCCAGTGAAGTTGAGTTGAGAAATTTGAAGCTACTCTATCCATTGAATGGTCTGAAGTTGCACACTTTTAGTCGTCACCCTTTTTCATTGCAATAAGTATGGCAGCTCTGAACTTCGCAAAGCCTCATTCTCAGATGAATCGTTCTGAACTTCCAAATAAATTTAAGGAGGTGGTGACGGTCTTTTCTTGTCTGATTTCAACATTTCAGTAAGGTTAGGTTAGGATTGAGTTGTTGATAAAAGTCAATGAAAAGATACAAGTGGATAATGAAGTCTATTTCCTATTCATATATTAATGATTCATAATATGTATTTATTTTAAAGATATATACACTTGAGTTCATTTGAGTTCAACATGTGGTTTATAAACTCTATTTATTTTTAAGAAATATGCCCTTGAATTCATTTCCGAAACTTCGAGCTCGTCGAACCATCCAAAACCGGAAGCAGCTCCGACTCGAAAGACCAAGACATGTAACAACAAGAATATTTGTTTACTGTCTTAATTTATTCCACTTACGTTGTTTTTGACGTGGAAAGGTCTTTCTTCTCGTTGATATACATTGGTAGTCAGTCTAACATTCTTGTGTTACAAAACACCGTCATTTTTCAATCGCTAATAACTACGGAACTAATAACGCGATGACAACGGTTGAGATCACAGTGGATAGAAAATATTTGTACGTACTTACTGTGTGGCGTTTATTTTACCCGTGACGTTATCGGGCTACTGCAGGCACCCACGCGTGATTGTTGTTTTTTAGCCTTGTGTGAGCATATTTATGAGTGTAGCGAGAGAACGCGTTAAGCTAGCACGTGGATTGAGGTATCATTGTGATTTATCTTTTCTGTCACCGTACTACTCTATATAACCATTGTATAATAGACGTTTATTTAAGTACATACTAATAAGAAACACTTATTATAATTTTATCCCCAAGTTTTCACGGAAAATCTACGGCGCGGACCTTGACTGGGCCTTTCGGTTTTTTATTTACATTAAGTTTATATTACATAATTTTTTGACTCGTATGGAGAAGATTCGATGAATTCTGTTTTTTGATAAATGTACCGATTGCGCTAGCTTGCTTGAACAAAGAACCGACGATGTGAATACGATACGGCAGTAAATGACTGCGGCTTAAAGAACCAAGCTGAGTTGACAAAGCGAGAGATCAGCAACAGACCCACCGGACAACCAAACCAACCAGAAAGCATCAGAACATGAGCCGATCCCAGTGAGCCAATCAGGCAAGTCGCTCACGAAATCGCAAAAATTTTAAAAATAAAATGGTCAAAATTTCTAAAGTAGGTACAACTACAAATTTACGAAGAGTAAACTTTTCACTGCATTCACAATCCGAATTTCAATTACCTTTCGACCTTCACCTCCCAAAATAACCATAATACTGGGTAAAATTGTTCCCAAGTATGTCAAATCAATGTCTTCATTGGATTTTGATCCTTCACAGTCAATGAATAAGAAACACTATAAGGAAACGCTGTATGTCATATGTACAGTATATATGTTCGAAGCCAAAGCTTAACGGTACCCATGTTCTCCGTCTCTTTTATTCGTAGGATCCGTCTCTTTCCTTTGGTGTATAGATTGTCAAAATTATTGAGCCGCGGGAAATTGGGCTCAACCTATCGAAAGTGTAGTTTTCGTGAAAATTCTTAGTGAAAGTTAAAATAATTGTGATTTTTAATATTTATTTAATTCAAAATTCATTAACGATGTAACCAATGTTAATGTCATTAAATGAATTGTGTATTAATGAAGTGTTTTCAATGAATAAAGTTTTGTGTCGCCAGTTGCAAAAATAAAATGCGAAAAACCTGGTCAAGGAAATCCATTTTATGGGTGAGTATGGTGTCAAAATATTGCTTAATTAAAGCAGGAATCCATTTTATACGCGTTCGTGTTATTATTAGTAAAAATAAATCATAATATTTCTAAAAATTTCAAAAAATTTAAACTTTAGAAGGCTGTTCAATCACAGGCATAATCACCCTGTGATTGAATGAAGTGAGCCACCCTAGTCACCCGGTGGTTGATCCGACCACCAAATTTTACCGCTATAACTGCGGTACCTTCCAGCGAGCATCTTGTAGAGTCTGCCGTTTTCAAGTTCTCTTTCTCAGTAGGTTTTTTTCTATGAAATACAGAGATTGAGTTTGCATTTTCCTAAATGAGTTTAAGTTTCTAAATATTGTTAAATATTCTATTTAAGTGTATAAAGTATCTTGAAGAAAGTAATTATCCAAAGTAATGAAGACAAAAAAGGTGTTTGGCCAATTATGAATGAAATAAAATGTAGTGAAATTTTAATGCCAAGTAATGAACGATCGACTAACAATAATTAACCTATCATAATTATAAATGAAAATCATAGATGAAACCAAAATTAAAAGTTAAGGTGTAAGACACAAGAATCCTTAAGGACAAAATATTTATATCAACAATAAGTTAAGTTAATTGAGTGTAAAATAAATCAAATTAAAAAATCGACAACTAGTATTTCATAAGGAAAGTTTCAAAATCATTACAAAATTCAACAAAGGCCATATTGTTTGTTTACACTTTATGTGATAAAACTCTGTTGTATAGCACAGGTTTTGTTTTTTTAGGGGGCAACTTTTGCTTTCATTAAATTTGGATCAAATTTTGAGTTTTATATATGTAATATATTGTAATATATTTGGTATCTTGAATTTGAGGAATCTTCACTCCTTGAAATAAGGGAATTCAAACATAATATAATTAATACTGGTAAAATTCAAAATCCGCGCCGAAGTTTTGATATAATGTACTTTAAAGTTTAAATAATGTCCAACACCAATATACGCTCTTATCAAATTTGGCTTCAACTTCGTTCCCTCATAGCGTTTCCTTATAGAGTTTCTAATTCATTTTTCACAGTAGTTGTGAAAAAATTTTCATGTTCTACGTATAGTGTTCCAAAATATGTAAAAACAAATATCTCTATTAGTCAATTTGTGGTTGGTGCTTTGTCCTTGTAATGGTTATCATGTGCTTGGTCAAAACCCTCTGTAAGTATTGACAAGCTATGAAGTAGGCTTTGTCAATGTATTATCTGAGGCCGACGTCTCTCGATATTCCGTGTAGTGAAGTACGGGAAATTCATCACGTTTCTTATTTTGTTCTTGAATTTAACGTAATTTAAGTGTTTAAAATGTGTATTTTATATATATATTTATAATGAGTGCTAGCATTAAAGTATTTTTAATAAATGTAATATAAATTCTATATCGAAAAACCCGCGAAAAGTGTATAAAAGTGAATTTTGTCGGCGGTATGAATTTTGACATTTGTTTGTTTCGGTGGAAAACAAACGCAAATATTCATTCAATTCATTAAGTGTATCAAACTAAAATAGTGAAAATAAAAAATAATAATTTATTGTGATGAAGATAAAATAAATTATAGCAATATGCAAATTGCTAACAACAAATAATTTTTATATTCTGAAATTGTGAAAAAATGCAACTATTTATATAATGTTTATAAATGTAAATTTTCAAATATATTTGGTGAAATATATTAAAATGTGTTTTTTATTAAATTTCTCAGGTACAAAATTTGTTTAAATTTTATTTTTATACATTAAAACTTTTATATTTTTATTATTTTTTGTTAACTTCTCGTTATATTGTTTTATATTTCCTATATTGTATTGGTTTTTGTTGTTAATTTGTTAATAACACACTTTTCTTATTAAATTTTTGTATATCTAAATTCATTTTCCAATTTAATTTCATTTTATTCTAGTTTTCAATATGTAAATATATATCAATACTTATTTCTATACAAGTGTATTTATTTTCTTAAATAAAAACATTCATTAAATTTGTAAAAAAGTTATTTTTATTATAAAATATGAGTTTTTCAAAACTCCCGCCATGAAAATTTCATTTTTCATATGAAATTACATATTCTCCGATGTGGCAATGGGCCTCACTTGACCCTATAAATGTGGTAGTAAGAAAGTCTTGTTCATGGCTTGTACTACTACAGAGGGTTTTGGCTTGGTTAATGTTTCTGATTGCTCTGTATATAAGTGTTTGTGATACGAAAATGTCGAATATTATTCAATTAAAATACTGTCCTTCTTTGGATGTGTTCCACATTTTATTTTCGCACGAGATTGTATTAGCATGTTGCTTGATATGTCAAAACAATTTTTATTTAATTTATATTGAAAAATTTCAGTTGATTTAGTGTATATTATTGCAAAAAGCATTTCGAAACTGTAAAATAAACTAAGCATTATTGGTTGGTGAAAATGATTCGTAAGAAATCAAGTATCTTGTTAGTGAAAAATGTCATACTACTACAAATGAAAGAGCAATAATGTTTAGCTCATATTGGTTGAGTTAGGAACGGTGAGAGCTTATAGGGAGAAGTTCACCCGTCCACTTTTTATTTTTTAAGAAAAGGGGCCATCCATAAATTACGTCACGCCTGGAGGGGGGGGGGAGGGGGGTTGAGAATTGTGACACAATGTGACAAAGGGGTGGGGGGTGTTTGCATCGGAGTGACGCGCCTAGCGATTTTTGAAATCCTCACTTCTTAACTGAGTCGCGTGCGTTTTGTTTGTTCTCATTTTCCAAGAAAGAGTGCAAAGGCAAAACAATAGAGAATTTAAAAAAAAAAGCTCTCAAAATTTATTCTTTTTGTCAGAGTACTTGTTTAATTGCCATTATTAACAATATAGCGTCCCGAAAATTTTCCCAAAGCGTTAAAAATTTTTTTTTTTGAAAGGGGGTCAAAAATTTTAATGTAACATAATTTTAGACGGGGGGGTCCTAAAAATGTGACAAGGCGTGACATGGGGGAGGAGGGGGTCTAAAATCGCTGAAAATTGCGTGACGTAATTTATGGACGGCCCCAAACATGTTAATTACTACTGTTATTTATTGTTAATTATTATTATCTATATATAAATTTTTTTTATTAAAAATCTCTAGTTAAATGTTTATCCTTAAATTCATACTTAGAAATATCCTTCCTTATGTTAATAAAAAATTTAGACTAATTTGTCTTTAAATTTTCACTTAGGATTTTCTTTACTTTAATTGATAAAAAATTTTGACTTGTTTGTTTCTAACTTTACACATAGGGTTTCCCTTCGTTTAATTGATTAAAAATTAAGACTTATTTGGCTTTAACTTTACACTTACAGTCAGAAGAAGATCGTTTGCAGCATAACGCAGAATCCCGGAAACTATGTAGAGCGAGTATATCAGCATTTTTACAGGCGATCAACACGTTTTGTGATACGATTTGCGAAATTTGCGCATCAGATTTCAAAATGTGCAATAAACACTAACACAAAATCTCATTTGCCTAATGAACTTAAGCAAAAATATTCGTTGGTCGTTTGTAATCCTTTCAAGACTCATTTAAGTTAAAAGAAAAATAATAAACCATCTCAAGCATATTGGAATAATCTAGATTCTGGCCCGATGTTAGATGTGAGTGCGTATTCAACAAAAGCTGAACAAAGGTCATTCCATTTGTTAAAATTATCAAATCAAGTGAAATATTTGCGCAATACAGTTTCCGCGGTCAGGCGTTATTGTTCGGTCAAGATGTTTTCGAGGTTACTTGAAACCTACCGAACATGCTACCAAGAAAAGCAAATAATGCCGGAATCGTTGTCTTTACTGAGCATCTGGAAAATATTAATATAAAACGACAGTTTTTAAGCTAATGATGACATATTTACATCAGGGTTTGCTGGTGTTCAGTGCCGTGCGATGTTATTGGCGTACATTTTAAGGGCGAAAATGTTTAGGGTATTCTTTCACCTCAGGATTGGTCAACAAACCTCCTCAATTTAAATATAATAACAGGTGCCCAAATCTACAGTAATTTAAGATTCCAAGCAGAGAGAAATTTTTCGGTTAATCCTATTCAAGACGATAGATACTTGACGATCATTCGGAATAATGCGATACGATAATATATATTACTTTAGTGATTCTCATTCGTGTGGCCCAAAGGGTGCCAATGGAAGAGTTTGTGTTATTGAATGTGATAATTTTGACGAGTTTGTAAGAATTTGTAAACGTACAACAGGTAGCAAATATGTTCAGCTTACAATTGATTATATTGATGTTGAAGTCTGTATCACATCTGACGCTGTGAAGCCAGAAACCCAAACACGACAGAATACTAAGAAAGTAACAACCCAAGAAAGTACTACTTTACAGGAACTAACAATTCAAGTATCTCCACTGCAAACATCATTGATGGCACCTATTGATGTTATGCAACCTAATCTGGAAGACGAACTACAGGTCTCAAGGAACCTCAATGAAATTACCCGCCAGATGACCGATAATATCGTGCATGAAGGTCTTCTGAAAGCAGAAGAATTCGCCTGGTGCTTTTTGTTTCCATATGGAAAAAACGGGCTTAAAGAGCAAAGATCCGTAAAGATAACACCAATAGATTACTTTCAGTATAAAACTTTGGGAAATGAAAGAAGATTTCAACGTAATGATTATCATTTTAATGCCTTGTCTCTCTTCATATTATCGTGTTTAAAGTACTATAGCAGCGTGTGGAAAAAAAATTTGGAATCAAGATGGGGCAGTCGTAGACGTCCACCTTTATGCGAAAAATTTGAGGCTATGCATGTTAGTGGAGTTCAGCCTTAGATGAGCTTCTAGCCCACATCAGGTATTTAGGACCTCCAATATATTTTGTAACCTTTAGTTCAAATAATTTGAACTGGACAGATCACCGAAAAGCCTTATAGACCTGATGTGAATCCAAATACGCTTGATATTTATGAGACTCAATAGCTCAATAACTTGTACAAGAAATAATATCTCAATAAGATGTCGATTCAACTTTCCGTGACAACAATGTGATGAGACTCGGATAGTGTATCATTTTTCGGAATATTTAATCCGTAATGGACGAAGAATTTGTTTACTAAACCGTCGAAAGGAAGATGCTTGGGTTAATAATTACCATCCAGAGTTATAGAGAATATGGACAAGTAAGATGGATATTCAGCCATGCGGGTCAAACGAAGCTATAGCGTACTATATTGCTAAGTACCTATTAAAAGCAGAGCCTAAAGGAGTAGATTCTGGAATAGCGCAGGCAATAAAGCACATACAACGCGAGGAGTCTGATATCTCACGTAAGCTGTTCAAAATTTGCATGAAAATACTTCATGAACGACAAGTATCAGCTGCCGGGTGTGTGTATCGACTATGTCATATTCATTTACGGCATAGTTCACGAAGTTGCATTTTCCTCAATACCAGAAAGCCAAAGCAGCGTTATAGAGTTTTACAAATAGATAAAAGTGGCCATGACACTGGATATTGCAGTAATAACTTTGAAAGATTCGAGAAACGTCCATTGCATCATCCTGACCATGATTTTTTTAATGTGAGTCTTACAGAGTATGCAATGTCGTTCGAATCTTTCTATACGAAAAAGAAAGGCGAAACCGAAGAAATTGATGATCCTGATGATACCGAGGAACAACGAAACGTGCGTCGTCCACTCATAACGCTTTCAGGTAACAGTAAAATTGTTGTGCGGAACAATCCTGTAGTTGTGAGAGTGCCTTACTTTATAGCATCATCAGATCCAGAAAACTTTTTCTACAGCTTGCTTGTTCAATATATCCCTTTTTTTCGGAAACTAAATAAGTCGAAGGTTTTGATTGTGCAAATGATGTTTTCTTAGCTCGAGAGAATCGACTGATGAAGGTAAGTGGACATAAGGTTCAACATCGGGAGCGGGACCAACATCTGGAAAACGCATTCAACCATGTCCACGCCTTTGAAGTTTTGGAACAACAAGAGATTATAAGTCGTGTTTCAGAAGAAGAAGAAGAAGAAGAGACCAAAAACGAGAGAAAATTTTCGCAACTGGTGGCGCTGGCACCGGGAAAGCTTTTCCATTCAATTGGTTGAAAAACCAAGTTAACCGATGGTATAGAAAATCGGTAGTGAAAGTTGGCACTCTCACTGGAGTTGCAGCACGGTTAGTCGGCGGGTCTACCTTGCACCGTCTGCTCAAATTACCAGTACAAAAAGATGGAGTGATTGTTAGGATGCCACTTCTAACTGGAAACTTTCTAAGAGTAATGCGTGAATTATGACATAATTTATTTTTTCTCACACCCCGATCGAAAACTCCGCTTTTCACCTCGTTATCGAAAACTAACAAACAGAGTAATAAAAATATTGGATGAATCGGGATTCAAACTAAACGAGAACAAGTGCGTATTCAATAAAGAGAAGGTTAAGTTTTTGGGACATATAATTACAAACCAAGGCTTGGAAGCAGATCCAAGTAAAATTGAAGCAATCCAAGCACTGAAAACTCCATCAAATAGAGAAGAACTGCAGCGACTACTGGGTATGATAACATACTTGGGAAAATTTATATCAAATATGTCGGAGCTGACAGAAGAATTGAGAGAACTGTTGAAGAAAGACTCTGAATTTGTCTGGAAAGAAGAGCATACTAGGGCATTTTCAAAAATTAAAAACGTCCTCGCTTCCTCCGCTCGTGAGGCAATTTACACTGGATGGAAGTGCTCTCAGGCTCTCTTCTGCGAGTGAATATACTATTTCCACATTCACGCGTTGAAAATAATCATTTTGCCCGATGGAAAAATCCACTACTTGGAAAACACTCACGTTGGCCGATGGAAAAACACACTACTGCGATCCTCGATAACGAGCCAAAAAGTGGAATTATCGACTGGTGTGTGTGTGAAAAATTTCTATGTTCACCTCAGGAGAACATATACAACATTTCACTCGTGTTCGCCTCCCTCGCCTACGGCTCGTGAGGCAATTTACACTCGATAGAAATGTTGTATTTTCCTCCCATGGTGAACAATATACTATATTTATTTAAACGGACAGATTGTTCTTACAAATAGAGCATATGAATTTATACAAAAATAATAATACATAATAGAAAAATAGAGACGACATAATAGTGTGATACAGAAAGTCACAGATAAACTAAATAGAACGTTGACATAAAAATATTTTTAAATGTATAAAAATTATAAATTTCAGAGAGAGGCAGGAATATACAAAATTAATAAAATGTAGAACGAGGTTATGTTAAGAGAGCATATATTGGACAAGGAAATTGATAATACATCTAGATAAGTAAAATTAAGAAAACCAAAGATAAAATAAAAGTAATTAAGCCACGTAAATAAAAGGCCTAAATAGCTGTGATGAAAGAAATAATAATATTAGTTGCGTTCCATTCGCCTTGCTCTGCTCATGATCATTGCTCACGACGAATGGAACGCACAAAATTTTATTTTCAAAGGTTGGCTAACCTGTTGATATTTTGACATTTGTCAATTTACAACTTTCAACTTCAATTGTCAAAACCAATTTCAACAATTCATTTCAACTTGAATTGTCAAAACCAAATAGTTAAATTTAATTTATTTCAATTGCAAGTGATATAAAATATAAAATATGGCGCAAAAAGCAGAATTATTGAAGGTGAAGTTAATTTAGTTTTATATGTTTCAAGTGAAGGTTAACTAAAATTGGTTTTAGATTTTATGTGAATCTAGCAGCTCTTCTGAAGGAACGGATGTTTCTTCTTCGGAATCCTTTTTTGATAGCTTTTCATCATTTTCATCGGATTCAGAGGAAGAAGAGCTCCAGCCATCAATTACCAATTTTATGGCAACTATTGAACAGTACTCCGATGCTCAATTTAAAAGGCAGTTTCGTTTGGAACGCAAAACTGTTTTGTATCTGATCGGTAAGCTTCAAGATAGATATGATTAAAATAAAAAAACTTAAGGTTTGGTATTTAATTTTCAGGTTTATATAGGAATAGTATGAACAGTCACCTGGGTGGTCGTGTACGTGTTTCGGTTGAAAAGGCAATTTACCTTTTTATATGGTACCTGAGCAACACTACCACGTTTCGAGAATTAGCAAACTTGTTTGGAGTTTCTAAATCTTCGGCGTGGAGAGTTGTAACACGGGTGTCAGTCTGGTTGATTGGGATTGGCCATGAATACATCAAGTGGCCATCTTCCTCCGATATTCAGGCAATATCGGCCAAGTTCGAGAGGAAGCACAAGATACCTAACATAATAGGTGCAATAGACGGCACCCATATACGAATCAAGGCACCCAGAGAAGAGAAAACAGCATTTTTCAACCGAAAACGTTACTATAGCATTAACCTGCAGGTAGTGGTTGATGCGTCAAAAAAATTTATTAGCGTCTCGTGCGGAGAGCCGGGGTCCCTACACGATAGTAGGGTTCTGCGTAGATCAGAACTCTACAAAAGGGCTGAAGAAAATATGGCGAACACATTTCCGAACGAGACATTTTTAATTGGTGATTCGGCATATCCTTGCCTTGAATGGCTTGTTCCTCCTTTCAGGGACAACGGATCACTGTCTGATGCTCAGAATGCATTCAATTATAAACATTCGTCAACACGAATTGTCGTGGAACATGCTAGTGGTTTACTGAAAACTAGGTTCAGAAGACTTCTTCACTTCACAGAACAGGTTCACCTTAACCATGTGAAGAACCTAGTTTCATGTGCATGTATTTTGCACAACATATGCATGTCACAAAATGACAATGTTCTTGGTGATGAAAATGAACCTGACGCTCTACCACAGGAACAAGAACCTGACGCTCAACCGCAGGAACAAGAAAATGAAGAACAACATGCTTCTACGGAAACATATTTTATAAGCGTAAGTAAATTCCTTATTTATTTTAAGTATTTGTTTTATTATTAGCTATTTACAAAAATTATTCTAGACTTATATCTAACTAACAAATTTAGAAAACTTATATCTAAGTAATACATTTATAAAACTTATATCAAACTAATAAATTTAGAAAACTTATATCTAACTAATAAATTTAGAAAACTTATTCTAGACTTTTAAATAATTTACTTAACCTAACTCGTCAATCCGCTGGATTTCCCGCATCCTTTCTTCATGGCGCTGTTGACGGCACCTCTCCTTCTCCTTAAGGTAAGCCTCATGTCGTTTGGCTTTTCCATCGAGGTACTTCTCCATAAGTTCGATCTTACGGTCGTAGTACCTCTCTTTAGCTGTCTGCCGGGGCCTCGTCCTTTGCTCTGGTTGGCCACCTGACGAGTTGATGTTGCAGTCGATGTTGATGTCAATAGATCATCACTGTTAACTGCAAGCACAGCGGTGGTTTGGCTACACGATGCCGACGATGGTAATTCAGCAGAAATAGGCTCTTCTACCAAAGCGACGCTTTTCCCGAAGCCAACTTGTACCATCTCACTGGTGCTCACAATTGGGCTTCTGCCAAATATTTCCTCCATGAGTTCTTCGTAAGGAAAATATTGGCTTCCAGCCCCTGATCTATTGGCAGAGTCTTTACTCGCCTTGAAGGCTCGCAGCAAGCTACGCAGCTTCACCTTAAGGTTGCTTACTGTGGTGCGATCCGTCTGAAATTTGAATAAATTAAAATTTTTCCTTAAAAGCCAAAATGTCAAACTCACCAAAATTCCTTGCGCCATCAAATCTTGCAAGACATTCTTCATTGCCGATTTTTTCTTTCTGACGTCCTCAAATTCACCTTTCCTTGTTAGATAGGACGTCAGAAATGCCTTGGTCTCCGCAATAGACCAGTGTCTCTTAACGCTGAAAATAAAACACAAACAAAAGCAAAGACAAAACAAAACAACCACAAACCAAACAAGAAATCAATAAGTAAGTTCAAAATTAATTTAAATTAACGCAATAAAATCAAAAACTAAGCGAAACTACGCGTACGTATTATTTTGCGCTTTCTCCATGATGCTTTTGTTGACACTCAATTAAATTTGGCGTTTGACACATTTTTCAATTAAATCGTCAGTGCCACCAACCCTGAAAACAAAAACTACAGTCTGGATCAAAATTTTTTACGTGAGCAGTGCTCTTGCTCACGTTTTAAAACGTGTGCAAGATTGCACACATTTTGTTGTTGTTCCCAATGTAAATGCTGATCTGCTCATGAGCAGACCAGCGAATGGAACGCAACTATTACTGCGTTATTATTGGGTTAATGCAAATCAAGTGTGCGTAAGTAGTTTTTGAATTGGCCGATCGAGATGTTGTCACGAAAGTGGGAGGGGATGAAGTTCCACACACGACGGATGCGGTAGAGAGGAGAGAAGAATACGAAGTTAGACGCAGCGTGTTGTTCGAGAACCGGGCGCGAGACCCGGAGATTATATGGAACTGTGCGAGACGTTAGCTTCTCGCAGAGTGTAGCTGGAGATATAAGACGATGAGGAAGTTTGAAAGCCGTGAGACGGTCGTAGTAATGGTGAAGGAATTGAATAGATTTAAGATTGAGGTCGCGCATTAGTGGTGTGTAGTCATGATCGTCGAAGCTCATTGGACGACCAGTCTTGTAGCCAATGAATCTTAATATGCTATTGTAATGTAATGTTACATTTATTTATGTAAGTTCAGTAACAACACATTTATTAGTTTAATCAATATTCAATAATAACTTTATTAATCCAAATTAGTAACATTTAATAGTAACTCGTAGTTAGTTTACCAGCTGAAGAACAACGACTGACGCTACGATCACGTCACTCCTTTTATATCGTACGTCTCGTGCATACGATCAGTGTTGCCACACTGTTGTTTATGTTATATCCTCCCCTTAAGCTTTTCATAGGTTCAGTTTCTGTGGTCGCTTAACTTTCCTTCCAGCTCGGGTCTGTGTTAACTTCTCAGCTGTTGGTGTTATCGATTGATTTTCCTCCTGGTTATTCTTTCGATGACCACCTGATTCTTCATTCTTACTATTAAGTTATTTAGTTCGTTCTTCGATGTACTGTGTTGCTGATTTTCATCCAGTTTTAATTTGCTCTCCTCATCGATACTATTCTCTTCAACTTGAGGAATGATTATTTTTGGTTCCCATATATCAGCCTTGGTTTTGTGAAGTACTTCTGTGTTTCTTCTCCATACTTTTCCGTCCGTGGTTTCAATAATTACAGATCTTGGTGAGTACTGCTCCTTAACTTTAGCTTCGATCCATTGCTTGTTGCCAATTTGAACACGTATTTTTTCCTCCTCTTTAAATTCCGATGGGTTTTTCGTGTTCCTGTTGCTATACTCTGCTTGTCGACTTCTCAAACGTTGTAATTCTTGAGGTATATTATCTCTCACTTTAGGTTTGAGTTGTGACACTGTCGTTGGCAGCATCGACCTTGTTGTTCTACTGAACAATCGTTGTGCTGGTAATCCTAGACACTCGTTTCTTGGTGTATTACGCCAGTTCAATAGAGCTAATTGTACGTCTGATCCGTCGAGACTGCACCTTCTCAACATGTTTTTTGCGGTCTGTACAGCTCTCTCTGCTAGTCCATTTCCTTGATGATGGTACGGACTTGACGTTGAATGATAAAATTTCCACGAATCTTGAAATTCTCTGAATTCTTTTGATAGATATTGTGTCCCGTTATCAGTGATGAGCTTTTCTGGTATTCCGTGAGTAGCAAACCATTACTTTAATTCGGTTATCACTGCCGACGATGTGATATTCTTTAAATGTTTGAAGTCCAAGAATCCTGAGTAGCTGTCGTATATCACTACATATTGCATGTTTTTGAATTCGAATATATCCGACGCTACTATCTGCCATGGAGCTTCTGGTACCTTGTCTACCATTACATTGCTTTTTGTGTTTGCTTTTTGCGTTTTCTCACATATGGCGCAGCCGGTGACCATTTTTTCTATGTCAGCGTACTGTCCTTTCCAATACAAGAGTTGTCTAGCTCTTCTGACACAACTCTGAATTCCAAAATGTCCTTGATGTACACTTTTTAACATTGCTGGTATTTCAAATTTGGGTACAACCAATTTTTCTCCCTTCATTACCAGTCCATCCATGTATGACAGTTCTTCCTTGAAGTTGAAGTAATGTTTGATTTCATTTGGCATTTCATCTATTTTCTCTGGAAATCCGTCAATAATAAACTTGATAAGTCTCTGGAGCTCTTGATCCTCTTGAGTTGACGACACTATTCTTTGTTGTACATTAGTCGTGCACGGTTGGAGTATCATCACGTGGAGGTTTTCTTCCGCTGTACTTCTTTCTCCCTGCAATGTACAATCTCTGCTTAATATATCTGCTAGAGATATCTGCTGACCTGGTTTATATTGTACTATAGGCGAATATTGTATCACTTCCCATAGTATTTTCTTCAATCTTGCCGGTGAAGAGTGAATGCTTTTTTTAAATATCGTTTCAAGGGGTTTATGATCCGATTCTACTATCAACTTCTTGCCATATACGTATTCATGAAATTTCTTGCAACCAAATAGTATTGCAAGTGCTTGTTTTTCTATCTGCGGATAGTTTTTCTCTGCACTAGTTAGTACTCTTGATCCATATGCTACTGGTTGTCCATCCTGTAGTAACGCTGCTCCTAAGCTTTTACTACTCGCGTCAACTGAGAGTGTGACTGCTTTGTTTACTTCATATAACTTCAGTACAGTTGTTGATGAAAGTACGTTTTTAATTTTTGAAAATGCCCTAGTATGCTCTTCTTTCCAGACAAATTCAGAGTCTTTCTTCAACAGTTCTCTCAATTCTTCTGTCAGCTCCGACATATTTGATATAAATTTTCCCAAGTATGTTATCATACCCAGTAGTCGCTGCAGTTCTTCTCTATTTGATGGAGTTTTCAGTGCTTGGATTGCTTCAATTTTACTTGGATCTGCTTCCAAGCCTTGGTTTGTAATTATATGTCCCAAAAACTTAACCTTCTCTTTATTGAATACGCACTTGTTCTCGTTTAGTTTGAATCCCGATTCATCCAATATTTTTATTACTCTGTTTGTTAGTTTTTCTAACTCTCCTTTCGTTGTTGCGTTAATGAAGATGTCGTCAATTGCTACTTTAGTGTTCTTCACGGCACTTAATTTTGATGACATTATTTCCTGGAACACTTCTGGGGCTGACGAGATTCCAAATGGTAGTCTTTTATACGCGTAACGTCCCCAAGGCGTTGCGAATGTTAGATATTGTTGTGTTCTCTCACTCACCTTGACCTGCCAAAATCCTTTTTTGCAGTCTAATACTGTGAAATATCTTGATCCTGCTATTTCTGCCGCAATTTCATCCAGGGTATTCAGCGGATAATGACGTCTTTTTATATTTTTATTTAGATCTGATGGATCAATGCAGATTCTTATGTTTCCTTTTTGTTTCATCACTACCATTGGGCTTACCACTGGAGTTGGCATTGTCATTGGTTTAATTATATCTAACTTTACCATTCTCGTTAATTCCTCTTTAACTTGGTCTCTGATGGCAAATGGCAATTTTCTGGCTGGATGTATTTTCAATTTTGCATTCTCTATATCGATATCGATATCAATATCGTACTCGTAATTCTTTAAACATCCATGTCCTTCAAATATACGTTTCTTTTCCTTGTTTTCTATTGCCTGTACTCTGATCAATAATCCAAGTTTTTCACATGTTGTTTTACCCAGTCCTCTTCGCTATCGATATGGGAAGTACATTGCTCGAGTATCCAATTTGACTTTTATTTTAGTTTTTCCCGCTTGAATTGTTTCGTACCATTCATTTTCGTTGTCTTCCCTGATATTTTTATTAGCATTAACTCTGCACAATTTATATTCCTCTTCATTTTTTTGGGAACTCATTCAGCATGTTTACTTTATTTCTATAACTTTTTTTCTTGCTGATTTCACTCTTGCACAGTTTCGCAAAGTGACCTTTCTTTTTACATTTTCTACACGTTTTGTCGAAGGCTGGACATTCCTTCCGACCGTGGTTTTTTCCGCATCTTTGACAATCATATGTTTCTTTGTTCTGAACATTTATTTTTTTCTTTTCTTTTATCACTTGAACTTTGTTTGATTCATCGCCTTGAATCTCTCCTAGTTGTTTTGAGGCTTGTTCACTGGATTTACATAGCGTTATTGCTCTCTCTAGTGTTAGATCACTTTCAGTTAGTAATTTTTCTCTAACATTATTTGAATTAATTGCAAATATTATTTTGTCTTTAAGCATTTCATCCTTCATGCTTTTAAATTCACAAGTGTTCGCTTGAGTTTGAATTCTCGACAGAAATTCATCAAATTGTTCTCCTTCTTTTGTATTATTTTGTAGAAGAGAAATCCTTCAAACGAAACATTTACCTTTGGCATGAAATATTCCTCGAATTTCTTTTTGATTAATTCAATATCTTGTTTCTCGTCACTATTTAGATTAAAGTTATTATATGTTTCTATAGCATCCGGTCCGATTACTGACATAAATGTCGCAACTTGTACTTGTTTTGGTTTTTTCTTTAATTGAATGGCTGTCGCATATCATTCAAACTGTTGTAACCAATATTTCCAGTTTGTAGCTTTGTCTGCAGTAATTGTTAGGTTATGTGGTGGCTTCATCCCGGCTACCGCATGGTCCGATGGTTTGATCTCTTTGTCTTCTGTTTCAACCATTTTTTTTTTTTTTTTTGTTTACTATAGAATGTCTTTTTACACCATGTGTTATGTTGTAGTTTTTACCGTCGTATGGTAAAACCTTACAACAATACCTCAGATACACTTTTAATCTCAAAAAACTGAATTCAGGCGGTACAATATTTATTTCACCGATTACAATTTTAGTCTCGTTACAATGATTACAAGTTCCTTGCTTACAACTACTACAACTAACGACTACTGGTTACCGGTTACATTTATTTATACAACATTTATTTATTCCTGTTACAATAACTACAATTTCTATCTTATAACTACGTCGCCTAGTGACTACTAGAAGTCGACTGTGTGCTGTCAGGTTCTGATGTCCGCTTCACCCCTTTGGCTAAACGCTTTTCCTTCCTGTAGCGTATCCGTTCGTTGTGGAGTCTCTGCAACTCCCTACTGAAAAGTGCTCTTTGTTGGCTTCCCACAGCCAACATGAGATCCCTCCTAGCCTCTTCTATTTCTCGCCTAAACCTCGCCTCAATCCCCGGTATCTTCTTTTTCGTTGGTGCCTCTATTCTGTCCGAAAGTTTCACTTCCGTTTTCGTGTGGTGGCCCGTCTGTCTGCCCCGGTATTCCTCTATAGATATCGGTCGTGGTCCTGCGTGCGGATTACGACGTAACGCCTCTTGCAGTTGGCGGTCTCCCATTCTTCAATGTATCTGTTTAATAAATTTTATTGCCCATTGGGTTCTTTCGAACCGTATTTGGGACCTCAACGGTGAATGTTAGATTCATCCGCTTTTTTCGGTTATTAATTTTTCCTCACCTAAAGTATTTTTCTGGCGAAGTCCAAGAGAGTTTTACTGGTTGTCTGCCACTCGTTTCCGGGTTGTCCAATTCAGCCAAGTCGCTTATTAGAGATGTGTTGCGTCCTACCACGGTTACACCTATGGTAGTCGATTCCTCAGACTGATTTTATCATCTGTCAAAACACAACGTGGCGACACTGTTATGGCATCGACACTGCAGAAACGATCATGTAAACGCAAGTTACTCGCGGCCACCAGCAACCGCTAGATGGCGCCACCAGAGCGGAAACGCAAACCGGCAACACGGCAAACAAACGATCAATGACCATCGATTGAACATTGATCGGAAAATTCTGCAAATTCAACGGAAAATTTTCCGATAAATATTTTTTTATTTTTGATTGTTCTTGAATAATGTCTTATCCCTTTTCAGGATTTCAGGATTTCTACGGAAAAGGATCATCACACATGTAATGTACTTCTCACAACATGTAATGTTCTTCTGACACCATGTACTGTACTTTTGAGAGCACTTTTGATACCATGTAATGTAATGTACTATAATGTACTTCTGAGAGCACTTCTGACACCATGTAATGTGATGTTACATTTATTTATGTAAGTTCAGTAACAACACATTTACTAGTTTAATCAATATTCAATAATAACTTTATTAATCCAAATTAGTAACATTTAATAGTAACTCGTAGTTAGTTTACCAGCTGAAGAACAACGACTGACACTACGATCACGTCATTCCTTTTATATCGTATGTCTCGTGCATACGATCAGTGTTGCCACACTGTTGTTTATGTTACAGCTATGTTGGGGACCTTCCAGGTTTGCAGCAGATGAAATAGTCCAGGGTGACCAAATAATAGAGCAGTAGGTGAGTTTAGGAATGGCCAGGGTTTTATAAAGGTGGAGAACAGCAGAAGGATTAGAGAAATCACGGGTAGTCCTCTTAATAAAGCCAACCGTTTTGTACGCGTTCTTGAGAGCAGCGGAGCAATGGCTTTTGAAAGTTAACATTGCATCGAAGATAACTCCCAGGTCAGGAACTTCATTGACTCTATTTAAAAAATCTGATTGTAGCATGTCTTGGAAGATAAAAGGAGATTTGCCTCTACAAAAGGTAATTACTTTGCATTTTGCTACATTGACTTTAAGACCATTATACTCGGACCATTTGAGGAGATTCTCGAGGTCGCGCTGGAGCCTCGAGGCGTCGAGAGGACTTAAGATGGGCGAGAAGAGTTTTACATTGTCAGCATAAATTAGGGCGAGTCCCGAACACAGGCATGATTTAAAGTCGTTAATGATTATGTTGAAGAGTAGAGGGCCGAAATGAGAGCCTTGCGGTACCCCTGATGTTACTTCGTAGGGCTCAGAGGTAACATCTTTAATTCGCACCAGTTGGGACCATCCAGTTAGGTATGACGAGATCCAGTTGAGCAGCGTGCCACTGATTCCGAAGTTTCTCAACTTCTCTATAAGTCTTCTGTGGTTGACGCTGTCGAAAGCCTTAGAGAAGTCGATGTATATGGAGTCAATCTGCATTGAGCTATTAAGGTTCGAGAAGAGAAAGTCGGAATATAATAGTAGATTGGTTAGGGTCGATCGCTTAGGTCGGAAACCGTGCTGCTCAACCACTAATCTTTGGTCAATGAATTCCGATAATTTTGTAGTAACTAGAGCATCCAATAACTTCGGAAGAGTGCTCAGAAGAGAGATAGGGCGGTAATTTGTAACGTCGTCCTTGGCACCGTCTTTAAAGATTGGGATGACGTATGCAGATTTCCAAGCGTTGGGGATAATACCAAGTTTAAGGGATTTTTTGAAGATGGTAACGACAGAGTCTCCAATCGCTGGCCAGGTGTTAACAATAAATTTGGCTGGTATATTATCGGGCTCGCCGCGATTCTTAGGGTCTAGTTTAGAGGCCAGAGTATCAAGATCGGAGCGACGAAAAGATATTGAGCTGAGAGTCGACGAGGGATTTGAGGTGGGGTAAGGAGAGAGGTTAGTGCAGGTGTATACTGATTTGAAATGATTGGCAAAGAGATCAGCGGATTCAGAGAGCTTGCGGGAATAGATGTTGCCAGATCGCATAGTGTTGGGGAAACCCTTAGGGCTCCAAAATGAGTCAACATGGGACCAGAAACGTTTACAGTCGTTATTAAATAAAGCTGACTCGATGCTGGCTATGTAGGCCTTATAGGCAGATCGCGTTTCACGATTGCAATGCGCTCTAGCTGCTTTAAAAGCAAGATAATCTAGTTGATTATGGGATGTTTTCCAAGACATGTGAAGCCTTTTCTTGTCCGAGATGAGACGTTTCAGGGTTGATGTGTACCAACGAGGAAATGTAGATGGGTAGGTTCTGTGGATCGGGATGAACTTACCAATAATAGTATGAAGGGTAGAGTAGAAAGTGTTGGTGATTTCATTGATATCATCGGACGAGAGCAGGACTGACCAATCCAACGCGTTAATGGCTTTACACATTGCATTGTAGTCTGTGTTGAAGAAGTCACGTTTAACAGAAATAGAGTTTAGAACACGAAAATTATTAATACTTTCATCACAGTTTAGGTTAATTTGGAAGTAAGCTGGGGGATGATCCAGGTCTCTTGGAAGTAGGTCGTCTTCTAAGTCGATATAATTGTAGGAAGGTAAGGAGAATAACAAGTCCAGAGTACAGCCTTTTTCGATGTGATTAGGATGAAGTTGTTGAAGTTTAAGAGACTGTGAACAATTAAGAATGTGGCCGCAGCTCAGTAGAAGGTTTGGAGAGGTATAAGATTCAGGAACCCTCTCGTAGGACGTTGATGACCAGACTATATGAGGAGGATTGAAGTCACCGATTAACAATGGTATATGGTCGCTGTAGCGTAAGGAGGCTTTGAAGATGCTAGGAAGCTTTGAAGCTTTGTAGCGTAAGGAAGCTTTGATGGTTTGGCACACATCGAAGTACATTTGGTTCGGTGAGTTTGGTGGAAGGTAAGCCGCGCATAGTAGAATTTTAACACCATTACCATTAATTCTTATGATTAAACCTTCGGCGGATAAGAGGCTGTTGACCAGGTGGCAGGTAAGAATCGATGAAACAGCAACTAGAACCCCACCTTTCGTCGATTAGCTAATGGTGTTTCTAGTCTGTCGCGTCTGAAGACAGTAAAGCTCGCCAGGCTTCACTCTGATGAAGAAGTAGATGGGTGAAGCCAGGTTTCAGTGATAACTATTATATCTGGAGTTCGAGTGAGTTGATGTGCATTTGATGAAAGGTAAGAAAGCTTATTGTTGATGGAGCGAACGTTTTGGTAATACAGTACCAGGCTGCGAGGATCGAAAGTTACTCGATGAGGAGGACGGGAGAACTAGGGCATTTGGCATGATGGCGGGTGTGTTGGCATCAGGATTGTTGGTTGGAAGTAACGTTGGCACTCCATTGACATAGCGCATCACTTTGGGAGAATGTGGGTGGTTCCTGTTGTGGTTTTCTAGTTCAACCAAAAGTGTTTTGAGGTGCTCCCTTTCCAACGATGTTTTGTCGCTTGAGATTCGTATACCTGGTGGGAAATTCGTGCGGCTTCGGATTACCTGGAGAACCTCGCCACGGTTTCGAAGCTTAACCAGTAAAGGCCTATTTGAGTGGCCTTTCCTGTTCCCGATGCGGTGCACTTGGACGTTTGTGGTATCGATACCTGCGCATTTAGTAATTAAGGTGGCGGCCGACGACGAGTTAGGGCCCGGCTCAGATTGTTCTGCTACATCGAACAGGATCACATTGGAAGAGCGGTCGATCCGATTCTGAACCTCATGAGTGATAGCTTGGATGCACGGTTGGGCTAATGGACCGGTGTGTTCAAGAGTGCTGAGCTTATCCTCAATGACGGCCAGCTGTTGTGAGTGCACGTCGATGGTCTTGATTTTAAAGGTGTTTGACGATATGGAATCTTCAATGGAGTGAAGGCGGTTAGAGATTGAGCCAACATTGTTGACAATAGAAATTACTGGCAAGGTGATCGAAAGAGCGAGAAGATTGTTCATGACTTGCTTTAAGTTCGCTGCGGAGGGATTTGATTTCACCAAGAAGGAGTTTCAGTGTAATTTGATAAGGTTCCGATGTCGGTTCCGTGCCAGGGATTTGTTGGTCCGATTGGGATCGATTAGCAGAGGGGCTTGTCGTCGGTGATGCGAAGTGATGTGGAGATGTAGATCTGAGGCCACAACATTTACTAAAGATACCGGGTTGAGGAGTTAGGCATCTTTCCGAACAGGACTTGTGGTAGCGGGTGTTACACTTACCGCATATGAGATCGCCTGAAGTGTTCCTGTTGCAATAGGCACAAGTCGTATTCTTTGATTTCTTTGTGGTTTTGTCGTCGCCGGCAGCGTTCTCGGCCACTGCAGCAGACCTTTTAAATAGGTTGCTGGAGGACTTACCTGTGTCTCCCATGGCGTTTTTTTTTTTTTACTGTTTTTTTTTTTTATTTATTTTCTACCCCAAAGTACGCAAACTCAGAAGTGAGTGAAATTTCCGAGGTGACTGTACTTGTGAAAATACTGGGTTCGAAGAACAAAGGCTCAAACCAAAAGTTCACGATTAGGCTAGGTCGCTGAGTGGAGTTTCCTAGGTGACTGTACTTGTGAAAGTACTGGGTTCGAAGAACAAAGGCTCAAACCAAAAGTTCACGATTAGGCTAGGTCACTGCTAAAGATTAATGTTTTTGGCGTGATTAAAACTGAATCTTGAAACAAAATTATACGTTATTTGTTGAAATGATTTCTTGATTTTAATTAAAATCTAATTTAAAATAACTTTAATGAAATCGAACTTTCAAATAAGAATGAAATTGAAAATGTCACAGTTACTTTAAGATCTATAACACGAACACAATGCACTCACTCACACCAATTCAAATGAAAAAAAAACGAGATAGCTTAGTATAATGAAAAACTGATTTCAGTGAGAACAATTTCCGAGGTGACTGTACTTGTAGTGGGTTCGAAGAACAAAGGCTAAAACAAAAGATCGCGTTAGGCTAGGTCATTAATAAGGATTATTGTTATCCCGTGTTTAAAACTGAATGTTGAAACAAAATGATGCGTTAATTATTGAAATGTTATCTAGATTTTAATTAAAGTTTAATTAATACACTTACAAATAAGAATGAAATTGAAGATGTCGCAGTTTCTTTAAGGTCTATAACGCGAACAAAATGCACTCACTCATACCAATTCAGTTGGAATGTTTCGAAAAAAAAAACGAGATTTATGAGCTTTATGAGGAACCTAATTCAGCCATATGTTTTAATTTTTAATGGTATTTCCAATTTTCAACACTCAACCGGTAAAATTTAAAATTCGAAACACAGAAGATGAACGGACCATTTCTTTATCCGTTGCGGCGTTTTAAGAATTTGAAACAATTTCGAACTTCACAAGCAAACCTTTCTCAACGAATGCCAATAGAGAACTGATGAATAATGTTGAATTTCTTTTCATAGACGAAATTTCTATGGTACCTTATGAGATGCTTTGCATGATCGACTCTCGTTCGCGTCAGCTAAAAGGTTCCAACGCTTTCTTTGGAGGCATAAATGTCTTACTATTCGGTGATTTAATGCAGCTGCCACCTGGTTGGACTTAAACAAGATATGCGCCAACACGAAGAAACTACATTTATAGACATGTTTTATTTCCTAAGGGTAGGTGTTAAAAACAGAGTCCATCGAATACAAGAGCTTCAGCCCAATGCTATCTGGCATTATGTCGCTGGAAAACAAAACCCAGCTGACTGTGCATCGAGAGGACTATCACCTGAGAAATTGAGAGATCATTCCCTATGGTGGTATGGACCATCATGATTGTTGAAAACATCTGAGGAGTGGCTAACGTTCAAGTTACCATCTATTCGGAGTGTGAATCTTGAGGAGAGACCAGGTCAATGCTTTACTGTTAGAAAATCTGAGGAGAATCCATTCTGCGAGCTGCTAGAGAGGAGATCGAGTTTACTGCCAATATTAAAAATCACTGCCATATGCCTTAGAGCAATTCGATGCTTCAAGGTAAAATCACATTCATCATTAACCACCCCATTATCTACGAGTGACCTGGACGCGGCTAAAAGAGTACTTATCAAGACAACTCAAGGGTTATTCTTTCCTGAGGAGTTGAGGTTGCTGAGAAGAGAAGTTTCTCTACCAACCTCCAATTCTCTGCGTAACCTAACACCATTCATTGATCATGAACGCATCTTGAGGGTCGGAGGTCGACTGGAACATGCTGAGATATCGACTGAAGAGAAGCATCAAGCTATCCTGCCATGCAACTCACCATTGACAACGTTAGCCACTCGGGGTCTTGGCTTCCATTAACGCTTCTTTTCTCTCGAACAGTAGTGTTCTTATATCTCCATATAAAGCTTGTATTGTGATGAACATCCCGGCACGATAAAGAATCCTAAAAAGAAAGGATTTTACTAAAAAATAAGATAAATGACTTACCTGACAAAAGACTCGCATGGCGGCTACACGTCACGTCACTGAAATGTCACGATCGAGACTAGTACAAATCGGTACTAAACATAGCGACTAGTACGAATCAGTACTAAAATGTACTAGAAATTCATTCACCTAGTCATCATTAGATGGCAGCAGCAGGTCGAACGATCAACGTGACCGAATTGACCCACTTAAGTGGAATGTGCGGAAATGCATTTCGCGGGAAAAACAAAATGGAATGTGCGAAAATGCATTTTCGGGAAACGCATTGTGGAATTGGGAAATTGGGACAACAGAGTGGGAATTGCGGCGTAATGGAAAAATGAGGATAAATACACAACGAAAATTAGGGAAAAGGCAGTCGATCACCAGCAGACGACGGGAAGAGCCAGTTAGCCGTCTAGGAAGACCATCCCAGCAGCTCAACTACCAGCACCAGGAAGACCAGCCAAACAGAGCAACCAGGAAGCCTACCAGTACCACCAAGTAAAAGTGAGTATGAAACACTCGTCGATAAAGAAGGACTAGCGGATGAGAGCTCTTAGCCTCTCCGCTTAAGCCTCGACCACGGTTCTTTGAACCTATCGAGCATAATTCCATTTTAATCACTGGGCAATTCTCCCCCAGTGAGCGACAAAAAGCAGCAGCTACAAGAGGAGCTCCGTAACCCCAAGGTTGGACCCCGACCTCTAACAATAGAGGAATACCGGGAAAGGAGAAAGGGGCAGGCGCAACAGAAAACCACTCCGGAGGTACCGGAAATACCACCGAGGAAACGAACGGGCAAGGAGGCGCGATTCCGGGCGGACATCGAAGAGACGCGACGTCGACTCCTTCTGGCTGTGGGTCGGGAGCAGCGAACAAGGGTGGAGCAAGAACTCCAACGGCTGTACAACGAGCGGAGACGATATCGCCAGGCAAAGAAGCTGGCCAGGTATAATCCAACGAACAAATATTAATGGTATTAATGGTCCAACTTAGCTTAAGAGAAAATTGTAATTGTTAATTAGTAAGAAGAATTAATGTATAAGAAATAAATGTTAAAATTGTCTAACGATCGACTATTTAATGGTGTTCAGGAGTGTACTCCCCCGAAATAGGGTTACTGTGAGGTTCTCTCCTCCAACGACACGAAGAGTCGAGGGAGAATCTTCACAGTATTATGTTATATACCTCTTGCTGATGATATTCCGTTTCAAGAATGTCACACTTGCCATCATAGAGAGAGTTGTTAAGTTCTTCCACGTGATCCCATTTTTTTTCGACAAGCTCTAATCAACTCGTTACAGATGGTAAACTCATGGTAGATAGTTTTTCGGTGGTTAAATCACTCTTCAGTTTCTCAAAATAGCTTAGTCTTTGCATTTCTAGTTGTATTTTGTGTTCTAATTTAGAAGCCATTTCTCAAAATAGTTAATTAGCTCTCCACACTAAATGTACCACTAGTGTTTTAATCTCATGAAAATGTTAAATAAATTGTTTATGTTTGATGATTTTGCTTAAAACGCACCCAAAATCCGGCTCGAAGGACCAAATGTTCAATTTTGTAATGATTTTGCAACTTTCGTTATGAAATACTAGTTGTCGATTTTTTAATTTGATTTATTTTACACTCAATAAACTTAACTTTATTGTTGATATAAATATTTTGTCCTTAAGGATTCTTGTGTCTTACACCTTTACTTTTAATTTTGATTTCATCTATGATTTTCATTTACAATTATTATAGGTTAATTATTGTTAATCGATCGTTCATTACTTGGCATTAAAATTTCACTACATTTTTATTTCAGTCATAATTGTCTAAACACCTTTATTGTCTTCATTACTTTTGATAATTACTTTCTTCAAGATGCTTTATACACTTTAATAGAATATTTAACAATATTTAGAAACTTAAACTCATTTAGGAAAATTCAAACTCAATCTCTGTATTTCATAGAAGAAAACGAACCGAACTGAAAAACTTGAAAAACGATGACTCTGGTGAATGCTCGCTGGAAGGTACCGCAATTATAGCGGTGAAATTTGGTGGTCTGGTCAACCACCGGGTGACTAGGGTGATCTCTGTTCATTCAATCACAGGGTGATTATGCCTGTGATTGAACAGTAGGAGAACTGATGTCTAAGCATCTTGATATACTGCATGAAAAAGTTTCAACTAATACTACCAATGGATTCTCGATTGAGGAAGCGCTGAGAATCTATCCAACGAATGATCAGGTTACTAAACATAATGAAAGAATAACGGGGAGTAACGGAACGATTACTCATACAATAAAAGCACAAGATCATTGATGCTACACGAAATTTAGGTAATAAAGACCTGACCTCGGTCATACCTAATGATATCAATAAAACAGGCGGTCTTCCGAAAGTATAAAAAAAAACGTTCCTGGGGGCCAAAGTGATGTTACTGTCGAATATTGATGTGGCAAAAGGTTTAGTTAATGGCAATATGGGCTTTATCACGGAGTTTATCTGGCCACATTTCCTTATTCATAAAAATTGACATCGAGCACCCTACGCTTTTTTATGATAAAATTGATTTTTTTGTCGATCACTCTATTTCTATTTTAAGCTTATTGAAGATTGTAATAAATATATAAAAATAAAGACTGAGATTATAGCATAAAGATTATTTTTTACTTTTTAGTTTGGTTTTCTATTAAAGCGAGGTTCTTAATTATTATTTATTATTATAATATTTTCTCTAAAAAAATAAAAATTATAAAACTCCCACGATGAAAATTTCATTCTTCATATGAAATTTCATATTCTTTCCTATGCCACTGAGCATACTTTGCCTATGAATGTGGTAGTAAGGAAGTCCACTCAATGGCTTGTCCTCCTACAGAAGGTTTTCTTTACACCTACACAAGAAGTCTCGTGTTAGTAGCTGTGCGGTATTTTAGTTTATGTTAGTATTGCTGTGGGGAGCAATTTCAATTCGACCGTTCATATACGTTTCGGTTCTTTAGTGGTATATAATAAGCAAAATTAACTATATATATTGTATAGAAAAATTAACTACACATTGTAGTTATTTGAGGAACGAATACTTTGAATGGCGTTATGTGCACTAAAAAACACCCTGGATGTAGCAGTTATACAAGCCATGAAAAAAACTTCTTTACTACCACACCCTTGGAATTAGCACACATCAAACAATATGAAATTTCATATGAAGAATGAAATTTACATCGCGGCACTTTTGAAAAACTCAAATATTTTATAATAAAATTACTTTTTTATTAATTTCATGAATTTTGTTATTTGCAAATATGAATATAGAAATAAGTATTAACACATATTTGCATGCAGAAAAGTAGAATGAAATTAAATTATACAAAAATTTAATAAGAAAATTACGTTATTAGCAAATTAACAAAAAAAGTAACCAAACATACGAAATGTAAAACAATAAAAGAAGAAAGTAACAAAAAACATATGGAAAAACAAACATTATAATATATAAAAATAAAATTCGAAGAAATTTTTTACCTGAAAATTTTAATAAAAACCAATTTTTAATATATTTCAAGTTTTTTTTATTGTCACTGAACTTTACCGAAACTGATTTTATACCAATTATTTTTAACAATTTACATTTATAAATAGTTTATATATATTACATATTTTCACAATTTATATATATAAATATACTTTCTTAGTGGCAATTTTCATATTTCTTTATTTAATCTTAAAAACACCACCATAAATTATTATTTTACTATATATTTTTATGTTGTTATCAATAATATTATTGTTTCACTATTCCAGAATCACGAAACACCAAAACAACAAACGTCAAACAAACGTGTTGCCGCCAAAAGAACAAACGTCCAAACTCATACCGTCGATAAAATTCGTATTTTAATGCGCGTTTGGCGGATTATCCGATATAGAATTTATATTATATTAATAAAAAATATCTTGATCATAACACTCCTTATGAATCTATATATAAAATAAACATTTTAAACACTTAAATTCGCAGACAAAGCACCGAACGCGATGAATTTCCCGTACTTCGCTACGCTGAATATCGAGAGACCTCGGTGCGTACCTACACATAGACAAAATCTGCTTCATGGCTTGTCAAGGTCACTGGCGAAGGCCATACACTTGTATATATAGTATGAGGTGTTTCCTGTAGAATATAGTATTTGCGAGGGACACATTGTCAATTTGAATGTTGAATTTGGTTTTGATAAACACCAGTGAAGTCGGCAAAAAGGTTTCAACGGGTAAGTGTGTAATTAAAATTAAATTTCATGTTAACTATCCGGTTCTATTTTTCAAACTAATAATAATAAGTTTTGGATGAACTACTGGACAATGAATTATGACAATCAAATTGTTTTTTATATTAGGTCGGTTCTCGTGCATGAAAATCTTACTGATATTTACAGAGTTGGGATATTGTGCCTTCTAGTACGGAGAAAATTAGGAAAATGGTGAGACAACTGTTCAAGTTCAAAGGAAATTTTCAATTTGTTTGTATATAGTAATTTTGTCAAATTATTACTACGTTAATTATAATTAAAAGAATTATTTATAACTAAAAAATTTTTTAATTTTGTATATTTTATAGCAGCTTATCGTAGTTGTTAAAACTAAATCTCCGATACGATCGTGTGTCAACACAGGTGAAAAATATAAATTAGAGAATTAATCGCCCTGTGTTTTCCGTTGCAAGTTCGCACGAATCACCCTCTGCCGCAGTGGTCCACAACCTATTCTCACCTACGACACACTCAAATTCTTCCGAGAATTTTGCGGCCCACCGAAAGCTTAATTATATAGGCATTAAAATGAAAAACGAATTTTACAATAACTTTTTTTTTGTATTCAAAAGAAAAGTAAATATATAACATATTTACACAATCCTTATAATTATTCTCAAATCTATGTATAAATAGGCGACACGTTTTTTTGTTATCCCTTTTACAGAAAACCAGGTGGACTTACTAGGATGAAAATTATACCATTCGAAAGATTAGTTTTTCCTCTGCATCCTGTGCATCACTTAATTTTTTTTCTTCACTTTAATTATAAATTAGATTAATTTTAAATTGAAATTCAAAAATTCAATGGGATAGTATGTGTGAATAGAACACACGTATAGCGTTAATGATGCTCTTGGGAAGAATGTATGCGTGTGATTGTTTTGCGTTTTTCCAGAAGATATGGAACCATATGATGATTTTTGGTTTGTGTCCCTAATAAATGGAAAGTACTAAATTAGTCGAAAATCAAACCAAATGGATCAATTTTCTACTGGGAACGCAAACCAAAAGAATTAACATATAATTGAATTCCTCTACGAAAAAAACAAGATATAGAACATACTTATTTAACATTATCATTGGCATAGATCATACGTTCGACTGAATAACCAACCATTTATGCCAAAATACGTGGATTCTTTTCACTCAAACGTATTAACTTTCCCAATGATAATGTGAGGGGTGACGGGCAAATGCAGCCATATCACAGACAATAGGCATATGTTCTTTCTTTTGCTTTTTGCCTTGTAGAATGCAATCTTTGGCTAATAAAATTGCATTCTTCCAGACAAAAGCCAAAACAGAGAACATATGGCCACTGAAATGATTTGAGCAACTGTGTTGCTCAAAAAGAAATGGTCACCCTGTGCCATCGCATTGAGCCACTGAACTACGGTCCACCCGCATCGCAGCGATCTTCACGCAAGAGAGGCGGAGCCAGAATCCCAAGGATAACGGGACTTCGGGTGATCCTCGTGGAAAGCGAAATGAATCTCGCTCTCTTGTGGATCAGTCGTCGAAGTGATCAGACGGAAAAAGTCTGAAGTTGGTGAAAAATAAGGTGTCGCGTGGTTTTTGGGAACACAGGTGGATCACTTAGGAAAGAAGAGCGGAAAACCATGTGGCGGTCATCCCACGGATTCATTTTGTAAGTTTTTTTGATGTGAAATTGTGTAAAGTAATTGGATATAGATTTGAAAAATATTTAAGTTAAAAGAATATTAAAGAAAATAGTATGAAAAAAGTTTTAATAAGTATGTTAAGTGACGGTCAAGTTTTATAGATTAAATTGAAAATATAAATTAATGAAAACCGCGAAAGCTATTAATTATTACAAATACGGCAAAACTGGTTAAAAAAATTAAAAAAAAAGGAATCTTTGCTTACATTTGAAAGGATGTAATTTTTAATAAAATTAACATTAAATCCAATTTGACTACATAAAATAATTAAGTAATTGATTATAGTATATTCGAGAATTGAAACTCAACGAAGTGTGTGTCTGTAATTTCCTTAAAATCTATTTTCCTTTTTTTATAATTTTTAATTTTAGTAGTTCGTAAATGAAATCAAATGTACACGGATATTTAATGAGACCCGTAATTTATGAACTAATGGTGGTTATGTAATTATCCAATAACAAAGAAATGGAAAAGGAAATCAATAGCAAGGTTTGCCTTTTCGTTGCTAACTAAGTCTTAGATGAAAAAGTTAAAATATTCATAAATAAAAAGAATGAGATAAGAATTATAAATTTAAAACAAACAACAGAAAAAGAAATCTTAAACCTTCTTTTTTCATACGTTTACTTTAAAATTCAAAAATTAACACAAAACATACAATTACAGCAACTGTATGAATGAATAGCATGTATTTATTTTGTATTGAGTCAAAAAGGGATAATAACAACAACAAAATAAATTTAAATAACGTTTTTTTTCCTATTTGTTGGTGTCAACAATTAGACAGAGTTCGTTGTAATATTATTAATGGCTCGCATGTTATATAGCTTATAAGTTTTACATTAAATAAATTCAAAGTTAAATATTGATAGAAGGTAAACTAAGTGCGCGATTTTGACATAAGAAAAAAAATTTTATAAATGGTGAAGTCTTCATGTAAAATGATGGAAAACAAACAGTTATATCGATATTATAAATAATTAATAAGTAACTATTCCTACTGTTATTTATGAAGATAAAAAAATAGTAAGTTTAAAGTTTTAAGAGAACCAATTATTTGATTCTTATATAATTTCATGGTTATGCAATTTTTTTGGTATATTTGTCTAATCCTTACTTAGCTAAAATATATTCGCACTTAGTGAATATTTTCCTTTCTTAAAGGAAGAAGAACATTTATGATGATGAAAACCTTCCTTTTTTTTGGTTGAATCATTTCATGATAATATTCGGTAAAACACCGTGATAATAATAATAAATAAAATTAAATGAATAATTTCAAGTTTTATTTCTTTACATTTTTTTTACTTTTATTTTTATTAGTATTATTATTTTTTTTGTAAATCAATAATTTAATTAAAGATAATTTTTTTATTTAATATCATCCCTACGTTTTAGTTGAACTCTCGTACTTTTCAGTATGACCTTTAAACGTAAAGAAAAAAAAAAGAAAAAAAAAACGAAAATGAGTTAATTCCTCAATAACAAGAGACGAAAAAAAGATTGTAAAGTTATTTAAAAGAACTTTAAACTTTAAACAACACACTGATTATTACAACAAACCTCAATGACCCTTTATTTATCATTGACAATTTTGGAGAATGTATGACACATATTACATATACTGCCTTTACATTGATAAGCAATGTTGTCTTTCTATTAGCAGCTTATGTAAAGTTTTATAAGCTAACATGATCAACGCCGTAAGTTTGATTTGAACCGAGATAAAGTAAACCGTAGCGTCGAAAGAAAATAAATAAATAAAAAACCAAGGGGGACAAACACCTTTAAAGGTAGTCACCTCCAAGTGATTAATCGCGCGTCTGTATTTGTCGTGTCTCGGGTGACACTTGAAGAATTTTTTTTGGAAGTAAATCCATTAAGATGCCCCAAAGTAATTAATAATTAACCCATGGTGGGTCTCCTCCTCCTTCACGTCCATCCCGGCCTTGTTGGGATTTATTTTTGTTTCCAACATAATAAAACTCTTATTTTATCTTCTCGTTTATTTCTCTTCTTTATTATCTTAATTTGACAACATTCTCTGTGTTTCTGGCATTAGTTTAATGGGCACCATTCAAAATAGTGACTTGTCTCATATCGGTTAATACTTCGTTTATTTTCCTCTCATTTATTAGTTCTTTGCTACATTAGTCATTCCTTTATTCTTAGTACTACCCTAACCTACTCTCCTTACTTGGATGTAGCGGCTGTCCTGGCTCTCTTCTCCATTTTCTTATTCCTTCGGTAGGCCAACCGTTCCTGCTTCAATTGAGTGATTTTTATGCTGGCACGGATTCTCTCTTGCTTCGTCTGCGCTAACACCCAAGTTCGTGTGGCCTCCTGGATCAATCTTTTATACCGGGCTTCCACTCCGGTCTTTTCTTTTTGAGCCTTTGGTGGCTCGGCTGGTGGCTGCAAGGGGCGCTGGTTCCTTCGGTAATACTCCTCTACGGTGCTGGGTCGAGGTCCTGCCGTAGGGTCTTGCAGAGCGCCTTCCAGTGGGATGTTCATATGTAGGTTTAGAATGGTACCTAGCCAGCCTTATGGCCGGTTCAAGGGTTTTACTGGGTAGTAGGTGGGTAACCTGGCTACCGTTTTATTAATTGGACTGCTCTCGGCCGGTCGTCTTCAGCTGCTCGTCTTGGGCTGGTCGTCCTCGTCTGCTCGTCTTCGGCTTGATCGTATCTCTGCTTGAACGTCTTCGGCTTCACCCGTACTTCTTCTTGATCGTCTTCGGCTTCACCCGTACTTCTTCTTGATCGTCTTCGGCTTCACCCTTGGGACGGTTACGATGCGTCTGTTCTGGTGGCTGGGTTTTTTCTGCCCCCCATTGATTTTCTCTGCTTTTTTATATCGCTTTTCCCTGCTGAATCTGCGCTTACCGATTCCTGTTTACCTTTGGTTGAACCGCTGACCCAGGTAAGGTCGACGACTTTTCGTGTCCATTCAACTCTTTTCATTTCCTGCGTCAACCACTGACCCAGTAGGGTCGACGACTTTTCGTTTCCATCCAACTTTTTTTTCATTCATTTCCATTCATTCAACTTCATTCATTCAACTTTTTCCATTCATTTTCATTCATAAAGTGAATGACCACTATGCCATGTTATTGTTGTCAAGTCTCCAATTCTCTGTATGATTCCTCCCTTTGTTATTGTTTTTCTTTTGTTATTGTTTTTCAGGTGTAATTTTACCGGCGGTCGTGACGCTAGAGGCCAAATTGCTGCGTCAGCAATTTGTTATCAAGCGGCGTGAGTGCTGGTGCACGAGTGCCGGTAAGCGCCGGTGTCAGATTTCATTTCAAGTGAGTGCCGGTAAGCGCCGGTGTCAACTTGCATTTTAAATTGTTGGTGACGATTTTTTGTTGATTCAGCATTTTTTGCTGAATGGACGGAAAGTTCCCGTTTAGAAAGGGGTCAATGGCCGGAGGTGAAGGGCATTCGGAGTCAGGGGCATATTTTTGTGTCACAACACTCCTCCCTCCTTTAGAGAGGTTTCCCCCGCATGTAGTGAAGTAGGTGTAGTGTAGATCTTCTTTTCCACTTTGTTTGTTTTTATTTTTTTTTTTGTTTTTTTTTTTTTTTTTTCATTTAAATACTTAAATACTTATTTAAATACGACTACGTTACAGTTTCCTAATTTTGTTATGGTGTTCCCTATTTATTCTATCGAATCTATGATTATCATCTAATTTTTTGCTCTTATACGTATATAATTTTTTTTTTTTTTTTTGTGTTCTACAATTTTAAAGATATATGTATATTTCTTTTACTTTTACTATATATTTGTATTCTTGTTTCCGTTATTTCAAATTGATTCCTTCAAATTGACGTGCGGTTTCGCGCGGGTGTCCTTTCGGTTCCTTTCGGAAGTTGTTCGCGGCGAGGTATGCTGACGGGTATCGGAATGATGTTCACGCGTCGTTCTTCTCTCCTTTCAATAATAGGCTTCTGGCGGTGTATTTTGTGTTTTCTCAATGTTGTTACCAGGATTACGACCAGTATTAGGGTTAGCAAGGATCCACTCATTATTGTGGTTGTATGTAGTTGTATGTGCATGTGTCTCGTCTTTTCTTCTTTAGCTATTTCTTCTTCCAAATCCTTTATGGTGTCACTCTCTTCTCTCAATCGGTCGTTGAATGCCATGGGTTGTATTACTTCTAGTCCCTTTTCGGTGTGACTTCCTTCTTCTTTCTTTTGGTAGCGGTCAAACTTGATCTTTGGTGGTGGGTGTGTTTCAGGTTGTCGCAACTGTAAAGTGTGGAGCTCGTCTAACTTATATGGGAGTGTGTAGCCGGCTAGGTGGTAGGTGCATTTTACTTTAAGTACCACTATACCCAGTCCTTGAAGCTCACTAGTGTATTCGTTATTGTCACATTGCGCTATTAGGTTTGTCTTCTGGTGTATCCAGTACAGCCACGCATTTTCTTGATGCATGGGGACAATCACGTTTTGGGCTTGTTTCAGCAACCGGAATGAACAATTTTCGGTTTTCCCATTTTGTCCTTTGAACAGTTCCTCAAGGCAAGTCGCCCTTGTGGGTGTTATTTGGGTGGGCTGGTTCCGGTAACATATAGAGTATGTGTCGTTTATTGTGATACACTGAAATCGGTACTCAAGTTTACTCATGCCGAAGTTAAGTTGGGATCGGCTGGTATTCACAAAGTATGTCGCCTGTAGATCGTATATGTAGAAAGCGTTTTGTCCTGTTGATACTGGCGTTGTGTACACTTGATTCACGGTATATTGTAGGGTGTCTGCCAATGGAATCCGTATTTGAATGAGTAGTCCGCTTTCGTGAGCTTCGTAATCTACCTTGGCTATTTTTTGTAGCGTTGAAAAATCCAACATACTTTCCTTTCCGTAATGTGCTTTGGTAATGTTTGCATATAGTTCTCGGAATTGATGGGACGGTAGTAGTAGGGGGCTCAGTTCCCTATTATTTGTTGCTTCCATTAGCATAAATATATCAGTGATGTCGAGGTAAATCTGTTGTAATTCCTCCAGTATTATAATCATTATTTCATTTATATCCGCCCTATGGTGGATTTGTTGGAACAACAAGGTATATCGTTGGTACTCCCCCTGTCTCTTCTGATTTACCTCGTTGATCTTTTGTATTAACTGGTTATATTTTGCGGTCATTTCCTGATTTGTGTCATTGACCGTTTTGAGGGTGCTGCGCATTACCGTGATTTGTTGTTTGGCTAGCTCCAGGTTCCGTTGGCTCTGAGCATCTAGTTCATCCAATTTCTGATTTATTTTATTTGAGTCTTGGTCGTCCATGGTGCCAAATAATTTCTTCATTACTCTACCACCTAAATTTATAAGTCCTCTCTTATATCTTCGCGTGGTTCCCGTGGTGAGTTCCACCTTCCCAAGGAGTTCTAGTATTTGCTCTGATCGTTTCTGAAGGGTAATATTCCAATGTTTACACATCTCCACTCCCAACTGATCGTCTGTTTCCTCACATATGTTATTGAGTGCTCTTGTGCTTTCCTCTAAGTACTTTAAGTGTGGACCCCAGTCTGGTTTACTAATCCTGGTAACAATGTTCCAGTGGTCGTGATATATTTGTGCTGTGCCTATAGGTTCGAATACCACTCCGCGTTCGGTGAGTGTATGAACTTCCAATGGTTGTTGTGATGCGGCTATTGATATCAAATAGCAGGCGATGATAAGTGTCTGGAATCTAAGATTGAAACGTTGGTTAGTTGAATAATTTAAGGCGATTATTATGAACGCGCCTCTTCTTATTCCCTATTTGTATAGTCGTATTTACTGGACTATTTATTTTCACTATTTTGTATGGTCCCAACCAAAATTGTGACAGTTTATTTTTTCGAGCGGCATTTCTTAGCAGGACTTGATCTCCTACATGTACTTTTATTGGGTGTATTTTTCTGTCGTAGTATTCCTTAGACAGGAGTTTGTTTTCCTCGGTGTTGTGTCTCGCTATTTGATAGGCCCTTTGAAGTTTGTTTCTTAACCTCAGATAATAGTTCTCATGGTCATAAATTGGTTGGGGTTCTTTTTTCAGGTTATTCGGCAAACTTGCTGTGAATCCGTAGAGACAATCCATTGGTGTCAGTTTGGTAGCCATGTGCATACTATTATTTCTTACGAACATCGCTGCTCTCAAGTACTCATCCCAATTAGTGTAGTTTTCATCGACAAAATTTCTTAAATAATCTACGAGCGGTCGGTGAGATCTCTCCAACGCTCCGTTGGTTTGTGGATGGTATGGTGTGGTTTCTAATTTTTTTATCTTAAACAATTTACAGACTTGGCGAAACATGTCTGATGTGAAATTAGTTCCCTGGTCGGTTATTAGCTTCTTTGGGATCCGGTATCTGCTTATGATTTCGTCGGCGAAGGCTTGTGCAACTGTTTTAGCCCCATATTTTGTAGCGGTATCATCCATGAACTTGGTGAGATCGTCTTCAAAACTAAGGATGTACTTGTTACCGTTCGTGGTTTCAGGTAGAGGTCCTACGATGTCCATGTACACCTTATCAAAGGGTAACTTGGCCGTATCAGTTAGTATCATAGGCTCTTTGTGTTCCCTGCTTTGCTTGTTTATTTGGCATTTCTTACACCGCTTTACATAATTCGCAACATCTTTTATCATGCCTTTCCAATAATACTCTCGTTTTAGGCGTTGATAAGTTTTATATATTCCCTGGTGCCCTCCGAATGGTGCATCGTGGCAGTCGGCAAGTATTGTTTCGATTTCTTTAGGATCTGTTAATATCCTCTGCTTGGAGGTGTGTTGGCCTTCAGAGATTTGCTGTTCTTCGTGTTCTTGTTCCTCTATTCTTCTTGTTGCATCTTCTATTGCTGGTCGACTTGCAGTGTTGTCCCTAGCCTCTATCTCCTTAGCTTGTTGGCGAGTTATAGCCATGACCTCGTACGGTATCCTACTCAGAGCGTCCGCGTTAGTATGTTTTCTTCCTTCCTTGTATTGAATGTCGAAGTCGTAGTCAGATAACTTATGCCACAACCGGAATATCCTGCTTGTAGGATCTTTTATCCGTATTGCTCCTCGTAAGGGCTTGTGGTCTGTAAATACGACAAAATGTCTTCCATATAAGTAACTCCTATAGTTCTTTACGGCCCAAACGATGGCCAGCAGTTCGCGTTCAATCGTTGAGTAATTTCTTTCCGCTGAATTTAGGGTTCGGCTGGCATAGGCGATCGGTCTTTCCTCGTTGTCTGGACCTTGTGCCAAGACTGCTCCAAGGGCTTCTCCACTGGCATCCGTATATAATTTAAACATTTCGTCAAAGTTTGGATAACGCAATACTGGTGGGCTGGTTAGTTTATCCTTCAGTGTTCTGAAAGCGTTTTCGCATTTGTCATCCCAATTGAACTTGACATCCTTTCTTAATAGTTTATTTATGGGGGCCGCTATTCTGGAGAACCCTTCTATGAACTTGCGATAATAATTCGCCAGTCCTAGGAATGATTGCACTTGCCTAATTGTTCTGGGTGTAGGGAATTCTTTTACGGATTGTATTAGACTCGGGTCTGGGGCCACTCCATTAGTACCACATCTATGCCCCAGGTAAATAATCTCTCTCTTGAGGAAGTTGCATTTTTCTGGATTCAGTTTTAGGTGATGTTCTCTTAATCTTTGTAGGATGGATTTTAGTTTTTTCTGGTGGTCCTCTAGATTTCTACCGTATGTTACAATGTCGTCTAGGTAAACGAAACACTGTAACCCTTGCAATCCAGTTAATACATGATTCATAAACCGCTGAAACGTAGCTGGGGCACCCTTCAGTCCGAATGGCATTCGTTTAAATGCATAATGGCCATAGGGCGTGCTGAAAGCTGTTTTGTCGCGGTCTTCGGCGTTCATCGCTATCTGATGGTAGCCGCTGGCGAGGTCGAGCACGGAGAAATAACGAGCATTCCCTAACTGATCTAGGATATCTTCTATCCTAGGCAGTGGGTAAGCGTCTCCTTCCGTCACTTCGTTTAGTTTTCTATAGTCGACAACAATTCGCCAACGTTTCTGGCCATCAGGTCCCGGTTTCTTTGGGACTACTAGCAATGGGGCATTCCATTGACTCCAACTAGGTTCGACAATATCGTCTTTTAACAGCCTGTCTATTTCCTCTGTGATTACTTTCTTCTGTGCTTCTGGCATCCGGTACATTTTACATTTTATGGGTACTTGGTCTTCCTTGGTCCTTATTTCATGGCTTATGCTCGTGGTGTGGCTCAATCTTTCCCCTGGTAAGTGGAAGGTGTCTTGAAATTCTCGTATGATTCCTTCTATTGATTGTTTTTCTTCCTTATTCAAATTTTCTTCTACGTTTACTATTCTCAGTATCTCTTTTATTCGTGTTTCTTCCTCCTTTTTATTTGTTTCTGTGTAACTTTTTTGTATACCATAACTTCCTTTGATTCCATGTGTATCCTTTTCTTCCAGTTTTGTATTGTCTTCAATATTTTTCTCTAATTTAACTTTTATTTCGTTTAACTCCACTTCATGATTATTTACATTCAGTATGCTAACTTTAATTGTTCCTTCCACTGGTATAACAAGTGCGTTACTAAGATATATCCCATGTTCAATTTCTTCACCTATTGTTATATATTCTCCTTCAACTTTTACCGGAATTTCTAGAAACTTCACCGTCCTTGGGGGTATTCTCATGGTCCTTTGTCGTATGATTGTGAGCAGTTCTTCTTTGTTTTGTAACGGGTTCATCTCTCCGCCCAAGTAATCTTCCCCCTCTGTCGACTCTTCACCTACCGTAACGTTCGAGTTCGGTCTGCTTAGGTGATCGTTGTATTGACTCATGTGGTGTTCAGCGCTGGGACTTCTCTTTCGTGTTTGCACAGTAAGGACTTCTTGGTCCCTTTGCCGTGATTCCGTGTCGAAGTGTGTCACTAAGTCCCACAATGTTTCGCTGTCTTCCGTTGGCTGCAGTAAGGCTTTTTCCTGTCCGTCATATTTTTCCACATCCGAAATGGTGATGCACTCCGCAGTTTACGAGCTGCGGTCACAAAAGTGCTTCCTTTCGACGGTTGTTTCAATTTGGGCAGGTTTTCCATCTGCTGCTAAAACGTCCACGAATCGAGTTTCGGTGTCTTTTCGGCTTCCCTCGGTCGTGAATGGAATCACGATTTCTTCTCCTTCCTTTGCCGATGGGAAGACTAGTCTTCTTGTTGGGCCCTCCACGTTACAATGTTTCCCTACGAAATCATTACCAATGATTCCCGTCACGTTTATAGGGTTTAATGTCTTGACTACATGAAAAGTGCAAGTGTATGTTTGAGGTATTGTTAGCTGTCCTTGAATCGTTCCTTCCGATGCTATTTCACCGGAAATTGTGTTCAGTGTAACCGTTTCTTCTTTGTTTATGTCCTTGAGTTTCAATCTCTTTATTTCTGACTGCTTGATTAAGCTTATTTCCGACCCTGTATCGATTATAAATTTTGAGGTTCCTTCTTCAGGGCGGCAGGGCCGGCATTTTGTCGCACCTATTTTTTTCCTCTATGGACGACCCGCGGTGCGATCGGTCGTCTCTTCGCAGTTTTCCGCGTTTCTCATTTTCTCTTGTAGTGCCAATTTTTCCCATCTCTCTCTTAGGAAACATGTATTTTCCGTGTGGTCCTCGGCAAGACAGAAATTACACTTCTGGATGTTACTGCTTGCAGTTGTTTGGTTAACTTGACGCCGTGTAGGCTCGTTTCTGTTTTGTTGAGCCTCTTGATTATAGTTCCCATTCGACCGACAATTTTGATTTGTGTGTCCATATGTTTTGCATGATGAACAGAATGGAGTCATCTGTCTTGCTCGACACTCCGCCATAATGTGTCCCATCTTATTACAAAAATTACACCGTATTTGCCGTCGATCTGGTCTATTACGTTGTGCGTTTTGGTTTTGGTTCTGGGTATTTCCATTTGACTGGTGATTTGGGCGTGTGTTGAATGGTCGGTTCGGGGTATACCGGGGGTTACCTTCGTATGTTGGGTGTTGATATCTCGGGGTGTAACTATTTCTCTGGTCATATTGTCCGTCACACGTTCTTTGTTGGCTGAAACGGCCTTCGTCGAGGTTTTGTCCAAACGGCCTTATACTGTCTTCTTGCATGTACTGCATAGGCGTCGCTTGGCGCATACATTGTTCTGTCTGCTCCAGTCTTTGTATTTTCGAGTTTAATTCCTCTAATGTATTGTTAGCATCCTGAAGCAGGTAGAATTTGTGGTTGGAGTTAATGATTCCTAGCTTAAAGCAATGTAGTCCGACTTCTTCAATCTCGGTTTTTAAACCGTCCCCGCCATTTGCATATTGTAATTCTGCCGCGCTTTTGCAATCATTAATTAAACTTTTCACACGATTGAAATACCCTAGTAGAGTCTCTGTGGGTAATTGGTGTACGTTCCTTAATTGGCTATTAAGTGTGAGGTATGATATACTTTGTACTAGGTTTGTTCTCAGTGTGGAAAATATTTCTTCTAGCGTATCATTTCTCCCTGATTGAACTATTTCCAGGGCTATACCCCTGAGTTTTGTGGGTAGAAGTCTGACAAATAGTGCACGATCTAGTGGCTCTGTTAGAGTTTCGTAGCCTAACCGGGCACAATTTATGAATTCCTTGATTTCATTTTGTTTTCTTGGACTGTCTTCCCCTGTTAATATGGGTATATTATTGTATAATATATTATTCACTAGTGTTACATTAGCCATTTCTTTTGTTTCTACGGATGTTTTATGCTCTGGTATTTTTATATCTTCAGATTTCTTGTCCTTTATATACTTGCTTCCGGTTGGGTCAGAGTTTGTTCTAAAGTATTGTCTTCCGTGCCTAAGGCTAACAATTTCTATTCTTACAGGTTCCTGCGCTATATGTGTTTCTTCTGTTTCTGTCTGTATTTGTGGCTGTGCTACCTCCTCGGTGGTTAGTTCTTTTTTCTGGTTGCCTGTCGGCATTGATATTTGTTGGTTTTCGCAACTTTCTTCAATTACTTCACTTATTTCTTCTCTGCTAACTTCATTCGTGCACACAATTTGTTGCTTTTCAATACTTCCTTCAACTTGTTCACTTGTTTCTTCCCTGCTTTCCTCGTTTGTGTTTGAAGCTTCTTCCGTATGGTTTTCTTCGTTGCTGGTAGAGAAATCTGGTACTGGTTTATCAATTGAGAATGAATCTATTCTTTTCATAAATTTTGAGAATGCTTTCGAAAGTGGTATTTTTGGAGTCGAATGGGCCATATATTTCTTTTCCTCTAATTTGTTTCAGATTCTTTACGCGTAGGTTCGTAAGTGCGGCTGCGCCAATTTATATGTTGGGATTTATTTTTGTTTCCAACATAATAAAACACTTATTTTATCTTCTCGTTTATTTCTCTTCTTTATTATCTTAATTTGACAACATTCTCTGTGTTTCTGGCATTAGTTTAATGGGCACCATTCAAAATAGTGACTTGTCTCATATCGGTTAATACTTCGTTTATTTTCCTCTCATTTATTAGTTCTTTGCTACATTAGTCATTCCTTTATTCTTAGTACTACCCTAACCTACTCTCCTTACTTGGATGTAGCGGCTGTCCTGGCTCTCTTCTCCATTTTCTTATTCCTTCGGTAGGCCAACCGTTCCTGCTTCAATTGAGTGATTTTTATGCTGGCACGGATTCTCTCTTGCTTCGTCTGCGCTAACACCCAAGTTCGTGTGGCCTCCTGGATCAATCTTTTATACCGGGCTTCCACTCCGGTCTTTTCTTTTTTAGCCTTTGGTGGCTCGGCTGGTGGCTGCAAGGGGCGCTGGTTCCTTCGGTAATACTCCTCTACGGTGCTGGGTCGAGGTCCTGCCGTAGGGTCTTGCAGAGCGCCTTCCAGTGGGATGTTCATATGTAGGTTTAGAATGGTACCTAGCCAGCCTTATGGCCGGTTCAAGGGTTTTACTGGGTAGTAGGTGGGTAACCTGGCTACCGTTTTATTAATTGGACTGCTCTCGGCCGGTCGTCTTCAGCTGCTCGTCTTGGGCTGGTCGTCCTCGTCTGCTCGTCTTCGGCTTGATCGTATCTCTGCTTGAACGTCTTCGGCTTCACCCGTACTTCTTCTTGATCGTCTTCGGCTTCACCCGTACTTCTTCTTGATCGTCTTCGGCTTCACCCTTGGGACGGTTACGATGCGTCTGTTCTGGTGGCTGGGTTTTTTCTACCCCCCATTGATTTTCTCTGCTTTTTTATATCGCTTTTCCCTGCTGAAGCTGCGCTTACCGATTCCTGTTTACCTTTGGTTGAACCGCTGACCCAGGTAAGGTCGACGACTTTTCGTGTCCATTCAACTCTTTTCATTTCGTGCGTCAACCGCTGACCCAGTAGGGTCGACGACTTTTCGTTTCCATTCAACTTTTTTTTCATTCATTTCCATTCATTCAACTTCATTCATTCAACTTTTTCCATTCATTTTCATTCATAAAGTGAATGACCACTATGCCATGTTATTGTTGTCAAGTCTCCAATTCTCTGTATGATTCCTCCCTTTGTTATTGTTTTTCTTTTGTTATTGTTTTTCAGGTGTAATTTTACCGGCGGTCGTGACGCTAGAGGTCAAATTGCTGCGTCAGCAATTTGTTATCAAGCGGCGTGAGTGCTGGTGCGCGGGTGCCGGTAAGCGCCGGTGTCAGATTTCATTTCAAGTGAGTGCCGGTAAGCGCCGGTGTCAACTTGCATTTTAAATTGTTGGTGACGATTTTTTGTTGATTCAGCATTTTTTGCTGAATGGACGGAAAGTTCCCGTTTAGAAAGGGGTCAATGGCCGTAGGTGAAGGGCATTCGGAGTCAGGGGCATATTTTTGTGTCACAACAGCCTCTAAGCACTCGCCTTGAAGACATAGGTGAAAGTATATATCGCACGGGACGTTACTTTCCATTGGTTGGGGGGCATGGAGTCCATATCATCTGGACTCGCTGAGGAGAGGGTGATAACGCCTCAACATCCGCGTCGGTTCCTTATGCGTACCCTTCCTTCCTTTCCTTTTTTTTCGTTTTTCTATTACCCCTGATCCTTTCCCATTCCTACGTCCTTAAGGGCGTTCTACATAATCACTTTCCGGATCCTATGAAGGAGAGAGTTTGGGCTCCCATCTCTCTCCCTTCCCTCTTCGACAAATAAATTACTTTTACTTGAAGTCCTGCGAGCCCAGCAACCCTTGGACCTATTCCCGAACATAAAATTTACTACACCACAGACAATAATATGGATGCACTACCACAGACAAATCTTAAGCCATCGTTTACTTATACCATTATATTTTGCTAATTTGATAAAAATACAATGAACAGCAAATACACCGGGCCACCAGTTACCTTGGAACTTTAATCCGATTTCCTCATTATGTATCAAACTTACAATTATCAATGATATACCTGAAGAAAGAGTGGTTAATGACGATTAAAATAAGAGGAAACCAATAGGGGTTTATCATTTCATTTAGTGTTTATTAATGATTTAACAAAGAGGAGTTGTTTTACTGTCGTGTTGTTAGTAAGTGATCATGAAGTGAAAGAAAAAATCAAAGCCAAAAAGAAAACAAAAATTGCAAAAAAGCTTTTGGTCAGTATTCCGTGTTCCCTCTCCTTGCTCGGATAACTGCTAGCATCCTCGTATTCATAGACCTGACGAGCCTGACGATTGAATCTTGAGGAATCGCATTCCACTCCTCTTGAAGTGCGATTCGCAGCTCTGGAAGCCTTGTTGGGGCAGGTACTCGACGTTTCAGCTTGTCCCATAAGTGTTCTATCGGATTCAAGTCTGGGCTTCGAGCTGGCCAGTCCATAGTACAAATGCCGACATCGCTTAAGTAATGGTTCACCACATGAGCAGCATGAGGCCATGCATTATCATGCATCAACTGCATATCCTGCCCGATATATCCTGCGTTAGGTAACACATGCCCTGCGAGGATTTCACTGATGTACCGATGCGAAGTTAATCCACGTGCACGGACCGTCAGTTCAATAAAAACTAACGCAGTACGTGCGGTTAAAGGTATGCCACCCCAGACCATTACAGATCCTCCTCCATATGCAACAGTTTCCTCGACACAACACCGAGAATAACGTTCTCCAGGGCGGCGATATGCTCTCTGAAGTCGATCACTTCCATGTAGACTTACCCTGATATCATCGGTAAAGAGTACACTTCCCCACTGCTCTACCGTCCAATCCCTATGCTCTCGAGCAAACTCAAATCGTGCTCATCGGTGGGCTACCGTTAATGCTGGATCTGTTGCAGCCCTCTTTGGAGTCAGGTTTCGTTCAGCAAGTCTTTTTCTTACTGTATCTGCACTTATGACCACTTGGCGTTCGTCACGCAGACCTTGTTGGACTTGAACTGCGTTGAGGCGGCGATTTCGCAGAACAGTAAGTTGAATATAACGGTCATCTGCGGCTGAGGTTGCTCTAGGTCTGCCTGTATCCGGACGGCGATCGAATGCTCCAGTCTTTAGGTATCATCTGTGAGCACGCTGCACTGAAGATCGAAAGATTCCAAGCCTTCGAGCGACCTCACTAAGCCCAAGACCGGTTTGAAGCAGTGCTACAGCTTGAGCTGCTTTCTGAGATGTCGTATTCATTATTCATCGCAAAATGTATTAAACATGCATGCTGCTGAGCACAAGATGGACAAAAACTTATGAAAGGACATGAAATATCCGAATATCCTCAACGAACGAACGAACTTACCGTTAAAACAAATTCCACTCAAAACAAAACAATATGTTAGCAGTGTGTTTGTTGCTTGATAAAAATGTGAATTAACGGTACTTTGAGATTGAGTTCATAGTAATTTAAATCGTCATTAAACCCTCTTCCATTATGTATCACTCCAGTATATGTAGGTCTTATACATTTGCAGGACATCGGATAAAAGTTCCGAAGTAGCGGGTGGCCCGGTTTATTTGCTGTTCAGTCTATATGCAAATTTTATTGAAAAAAATATGAAAAATCATAATTGTACAGTTATCTCTAGAAAACGCGAGGTTAACTTTCACGAATATTATATTTCCTAACATTTCTATGGACCCGCATTCCAAACATAATTTAGGGAAATCTTATATATATTCTTATATAGATTTGTTTGTCAAGAATAGACTTCGAGACCGTTTGACCGGTCACCATGAAAGTTGGTACATATATGTAGTTTTTTATGGAGACGGAACTTATGTCAACCTTTTTATTGTAACTCCGCCCTAACACCCACCATCACCAATTATTCCTGTTTTAAGCGGCTTTTTTTCCCAAAGTGGATATACGAAGCAACCAAATGTGTTCGTGTATGACCGACTTATATTCTCATGTCATTTCTAACTTTTTCCAGTGCATCACATTTGTCTACGGTGTGTTCTTAAGATGCCTGCCATACAAAACCCCTACAAATATTCGGAGTTTGATGGTTCTTTCATAAACCTAGACAACGTTTGACCGATCAACATAAAAATTGATACATATGTATATGTAGTCTTTCACCGAGAAGGATCTTATACTATACACTTTGTTGTAATCTTTTTTTCACCTTTTATTTCCTGTTTTACCAAAACAACGTGTTTTGTTGTTCCGCACTTAACAAATTTTCTTTCTCAATTTGAGGTAACATGATTTATTTTTCTTATCTTTTTGAAAGAAAACTGTTTTCCGTAATGTTGATAATGACAACATGTCAAACATATTTGAAAGTCATCAAAAGGTATACCTTCACCTGCCACGTCTACGGTAACATTCACGTCTCTTCCGCTCTTCAAAGGCAAATGAGCTAGAAAGAGATGGCATGTTTACAAATGTGTACCACGCACACATTGATGCGTTATTTTAATTTGCAACAAATCGTTTGCTTCAATAATTCGGCCATCAAATCAGTCCTAGATATATTATAATACGAAAGAATTGATTTCAGTTTTTGAGAAAATTACGTTTTGAATTTTAAAAGTGCCAAATTATTTTGTGAACATTGGAGTGATATAATACAGCTAAGGTGCGTATTTGTATTGTTTTTTTTATCCATTGAATCCTGATTTGATGTTTTGTCTTAGAATTTTAATAGTGCGCAAATTATTTTTGTGAAACTTGGAGTGATATAATACGGCTAAGGTGCTTATTTGTATTGTTTTTTTTTACATTGAATCCTGATTTGAAGTTTTAGTTTTATCTTGATTTTTCCTTGAAATTCGAAATGCCACCCAAAAAATCAAACATAAGCAAATCAACCAGAAACGTGGCAAAAGTCGGACAGTAGAGCTACTGAAACATCGGCGGAGCGAGACAAACGCTAGGAAACCGAACGGATCAGAGCATCTACCTCAAGAGCTGCTGAAACATCGGCGGAGCGAGACACACGACGGAAAACTGAGCGGATCAGAGCTTCTACTTCAAGAGCTTCTGAAACATCTGAAGAGCGAGACGCACGTATTGAAAACCTGCGAGTGCGAGCTTCTCTTTCAAGAACTACTGCAACACCCGAAGAACGAGATGTACGACGTGAAGCTGAATGCTCACGGCAGAGTCGATCAAGAACGAGAATCGATCTCAAGAAAGCTACGTTCAATTACGATAAAGACTACGATTACATAATGCATCGCGATGTTGTCATTGGTCCAATGACTTATTTTTGCTTTCATTGCCGCGCTTTGAAATTTCAAAAGGAAACGCCTGGCATTTGTTTCTCAAACTGCAAAGTCAGTTTGCCACCATTGGTTAACCCACCAGAACCACTTTCAACTTATGTGGCTGGCGCTACTCGGGAATCCAAACTCTTCCTAGAGCATATTCGGAAATACAACTTATGCTTTCAAATGACATCGTTTGGAGCGACGAATATTGTGAGGTATGGTAATTTCATGCCCACATTCAAAGTGGAAGGGCATGTGTATCATCAGATTGGGTCACTTCTTCCAGTACCCGAAGTCAACTTACAGTTTTTGCAAATTTATTTCATGGACAATGTGGAGGAAGAAATTGATCGACGATGCGTTTTCAGTGAAGCAACGGATCGGAAAATTATTGCTGAATTACGAGCATTACTCCACGAGCACAACTGTTTGGTCCGAGATTTCAAATCCGCATTAGAGACTGTAAGAGCGGATGATATGAAAGTCATTATCAGGGCAGACAAAACGCCTTTGAATGAGCATGAAAAAGGTTTCAATGCTCCAACGGCCCCTGAAGGAGCAGCTGTAATTGTCAGAACAGAGATTAACCGGCGAGATATTGCTATTAGCAGACGAGATCAAACCAAGCAACGTGTTGCTGAAGCACACCGATCGTACGATGCCCTTCAATATCCAATTCTCTTTCCTCGAGGAGAAAATGGATATCATCTCGAATTGTATGAAACTGATCCCGTCACAGGTGCTGCCACAACGAAAAGGGTCAGTTGCATGGATTTTTATGCATATCGTATCATGATTCGAGACCAACAATCTAACCAGATTCTGAAGTGTCGTCAACTTTTCCAACAATTCATCGTTGATATGTACGCTAAAGTCGATAGCGAACGTCTAAATTACATTCGTTACAATCAATCGAAGCTTCGAGTTGAAGAGTATGTTCACTTGCGAGATGCAATTGCAAACGATGGAACAGTTGCAAACATTGGACGAATGGTTATACTTACGGCTTCGTATACTGGAAGTCCGAGACACATGCATGAATATGCTCAGGATGCTCTGACATATGTTTACAAATACGGACGTCCAGATCTTTTCATTCCGTTCACTTGCAATCCATCTTGGGCTGAAATCAAAGATTTACTTATACCCGGCCAGCAACCATCCCATCGGCATAATCTCACAGCAAGAGTTTTTAAACAAAAATTGAAACGTTTTATGGATCTCATCACTAAAAACCATATATGCGGAAAAACTCGCTGCTGGATGTATTTGATTGGATCATTTTAAATTGTCAAAAAACATATGATTCATGGACCATGTGGATTACACAACCCACATTCACCGTGCATGAAAGATGAAAAATGCACCAAGATGTATCCACGTCAGATGTTACAAGAAACACAAACAGGAGGCGATGGTTATCCGCTGTACAGACGATGAAAACCAGATGATGGAGGACACAAAGCAACTATAAAAAACAATAACGTTACTTTCGAAATCCATAATCAATGGATTGTGCCCTACTCTCCTATTCTTTTGAAATCATTCAATGTGCATATCAACGTGGAGGCCTGCAATTCAGTTAAATCTGTTAGATACGTATGTAAATATGTGAATAAAGGCAGCGATATGGCAGTTTTTGGTCTTGCGAGTCCCAATGAACCCGTTGTTATGAATTTCCTACATTTCTCCTCTTAAAATGTAGAATTTTATCTGAAAATCATTTTTTCTAATGTTTTGCCTGATAGGTTCTTTCGAACCATGTTCAGGACGCTGGAGGTATGGGGCATTTTGCTCGCTTTACCTCTTCTTTTTGAAGTATAGGCCATTTGGCCGACTTTACTTCATACTGTTGGAGACATAGGTCATTTTTGCCTGCGTGGCTATGAGGCCAAGTCAGGGCTATAAGGGTACATGGCCTGAAGGCCAAGTTACCCTTGAGTCAAAGAAACACACGTTCTATGAGCCGTATATTTCTAGACTGAATTCTTTTACAAATCAAACCTTAATTTATACTTAAATCTAGCTTACTCACTAATTTTCCCTACTCTTACCTTAATTGTAGAATGGAAATTCCATCGATTGGGTCATTGATCGAATGTTATTGCCGTTGATCGTTCCAATTATTGCAATCGATCAAGTCGATCAATCGATGCATTTTCCATTCATTTTTTAAATTCTCTCCAGAGTCAGCAGTAATGCTAACTCGAGCAAATATTTTTCAAAATTTAATTTTTCCTGAGTCAGCACAAATGCCGACTCGAGGAAAATATTTTTTCGCTAATGCATTTTTCACCTGAATCAGCGGAAATGCTGACTCAGCTGAAAATATTTCAACAACACTCATGACCGTTCCCAGTGGTTTAGTCCTTGAGGAAGGTCATGGTTCCTTTTAAAAAAAGAACCGAAATTTGGTTCATAACATTTCCTCCCCTCTTTAGAAAAGTTACCCATATTTTTTTTTTTGTATGAAATGACAGAGTAGTTAAATAACATAAAGAGGTTTTTTTTTGTGTTTGTTACAATTTGACAATTCATTACACTCAATTTTATGTTTTACCATTTGTTAAATTTTCCAACCTCACGAAATTATAGCTGTTATCATTTCATTCATAATATCTTTATACTTATAATTTTACAAATTACTACTTAATTTTCTTACATTTTACATATTTTCAAGTATAGTTTTTTACTCTTACATTTCTTTTTGTTTACTCAAGGGAAGATATGTTTGACTTCAAAGTATATAATCTTGTAGCAATAACATACTGTCTACAGCGATAATTTGTCATAGTGCAAATTTGAATTTGCAGATAATATATATACAATTTTTTTTTTGAATTACCAGCATATGAAGAAATTTTATATCATGTTATGGAAATTATTTACTCTTAATTTGAGTTCACTAGTTATAAGTGAACTAGTTATAGTTATAGTTATTTTCTCTTTACTTAACCATTTTACCATTCACTACTTCCTTACATATTTTACCCTTTGTTAAATACTCTATAATTGTCACATTTTTCCAATTCTACAATTTATTGTGTTTTGGTTCGGAGTTAAATATTTTATTTCTTCTATTTTCATTACCTATTACATACATATATGTTTTTCTTTTCGATTTACGACTTATCGAATTTGATTCGCCACTCCTGAACCTTCTTGGTAACATGTTTTCAATATTTTCAAGTTTACAAATTATTATAGTTTAATTTACCATGGCTTAACTTTGATCGCTACATATTTTTAATTACAAATTTTAAAAATTTACTTAACAGTTTTCTGAAATCGTTTGCTGTACATTTGGAATTATTCATATTGGTTTTCATATGTACATTACAACTACTTATTTTTAATAATTTTTCTAATATTTATTTATGATTACTTCTTTTTGGTTTGTCTTACCAGTATATAGATCGTGGGTAATGAATACCTTAGGGAGAATTGCCTTGGTGTGTTGTTGTCCCCGTGGTCTTCTGCCTTCATTGTTATCAGATGTTAGATGCTTCTGACATTCAGGATAAGAGTGCGGCGTAGTTTCCCTAACTGGTCTAGAATAATCTTTATTCTAGGTCGTAAGTATGAGACTCCTGTTTTTTCTTATCTGAGCCTTATTTGCCGACGCTTCTAGACATCGGGTCCCAAGTCATCTGGGACTACTAACAATAGGTTCGGTTTTCTGGTTGCAACTGGTTCTATTTGAATTCTTTCATCACTTTTTTTTTTTTGCGTTTGTATTTATGGTATTTGCTTTTATTATCTCCAATGTTCAAAGTTTTGACGATCGTTTTTATTTAATCCTTGTTTAAATTCCTTTTTATTTCCATCAGTTTTTTCTTCGTTCAATTTCTCAACTTTTCTTTTTCCGTTTTAAATTCTGTTTTTGTCTCTTACTCTCTGCCTTTTACATAGGTATATATCTTTCTTTTTTTTTTTCATCCATTATTTCTCTTTAACTTTTGTTCATTTAGTTGTACCCTTTATATAATTAATTTGTTATTTTTTTTTTTTTTTTTGTCTATTTATTTGACTCCTTAACTTCATTGTTATGTGGCTTTAGTGGTTTCATACATTCGACGTTATCTTTCTCTTTTTCCATTTTCAATACCTTCCATTATATTGATGTCACATCTGTTGTTTTACTTCTTCGGGATATACTTCCTTGTTTTGTATTGGGCCTGTTTCTCCACTACAATGTGTTTCTTGAAGCATTTCCACCTACCAAAACGTGCGAGTCTTGGAAACTTAGGCGACCGTCATATTTGCGAGTATGACGTGGCACTTATTTTGAAACATTTTCACCTACCAAAACGTGCGAGTCTTGGAAACTTAGGTGACTCTTCCCGGGACGCACTGTGGCCAAACCTTTGATTTCGTGCTCTGTACCTATTTCGAAGAGTTTGTGGAGTTCTGCGATAGTTTCGAGTAACGTTATTGAGGCTTTAACTTGTTCTCCGTGTTTTTTTTTTTTTTGTTTATTTCACGTCCGAAGCAGTAGTACACTCCGCAGTTTGCGAGCCGCGGTAATATAAGTGTCTTCCTTCGACCGTCTCACGTTAGACAGTTGTCCCATTACAATAACATTTTCACGTCATTACGTTGGTAACTGGGGCTTCTACATAAGTTGTATGTTACAAGTATATCCCAAGTTTTACATATATATCTCCCGTTTACATTTAAATTTGCTTTTTACATTTATATTATTTCCCTTTAACATTTATATTTCTTTTACATTTATATTTGCCTTTTATATTTACACGATTAAATATATGCTTTATAATCTTTTTTCTTTTTTCACTTTTATTTCTTTTTACTCTTTCATTTTTATATTGATATTTGTTACTTTTACATCTCTTGGTTTACTTTCTTTAAACTTGTATTCTATTCCCTTTTAATTTCTTATATTTTTTTTGGATATATATTTTGTATTCTTTTATTATTTTCTATGAAAAATTCATTTAATATCTCCAAGGAGTCTTAGCCAGTTATTGTTTACTATGTTACCTCTTTTGAATTGTTATTTCTACCATAGATCTATTATTTTAATCTCTAAGCTCTTCTGTTTTTTCTCCTTTAAAGTCATAGCAAGTTATAGTTTGCAATGTGATCTCATTAAATATTATTTCTACTAGAGACAATTATATTAATGTTTTCATGTAGCGGAATTTTTTTTTTGAATTCGTGCAAAATTGTATACAATGCAAATAAGTAACATGTTTTCAAACTTCACAACGCTTTTTAAAATGGTATACAAAAATACAATTCAACAAATACAAATAAGTAAAATGCTTTAAATTAACATATTCTGCAATGTTTTACCTATCAATAATTTACATATTAATTTAAAATCCCAATATTTTCTATTATTAATTTATAATTTGAGTCGTGAGTCGATCTTTCAAAGCTTTTACTGGTCTCCTTCCCCCTTAAAATCGCCTTCCTCTGTTTTAGCATCAGAATCTGCATCTTCAGGTCATCTGTCTTTTGCTAGCTTCCATCTTCAATTAGGTTGCGTCGTGGCTAATGGGTTGTAGGTCCGTGGTTGCGGCTGCGCCAAAATGTTATGAATTTCCTACATTTCTCCTCTTAAAATGTAGAATTTTATCTGAAAATCATTTTTTCTAATGTTTTGCCTGATAGGTTCTTTCGAACCATGTTCAGGACGCTGGAGGTATGGGGCATTTTGCCCGCTTTACCTCTTCTTTTTGAAGTATAGGCCATTTGGCCGACTTTACTTCATACTGTTGGAGACATAGGGCCTGTGGCCCATGTTATCTCTTGGTGGTCATTTTTGCCTGCGTGGCTACGAGGCCAAGTCAGGGCTTTAAGGGTACATGGCCTGAAGGCCAAGTTACCCTTGAGTCAAAGAAACACACGTTCTATGAGCCGTATATTTCTAGACTGAATTCTTTTACAAATCAAACCTTAATTTATACTTAAATCTAGCTTACTCACTAATTTTCCCTACTCTTACCTTAATTGTAGAATGGAAATTCCATCGATTGGGTCATTGATCGAATGTTATTGCCGTTGATCGTTCCAATTATTGCAAGTCGTTGACCCAATCGATGCATTTTCCATTCATTTTTTAAATTCTCTCCAGAGTCAGCAGTAATGCTAACTCGAGCAAATATTTTTCAAAATTTAATTTTTCCTGAGTCAGCACAAATGCCGACTCGAGGAAAATATTTTTTCGCTAATGCATTTTTCACCTGAATCAGCGGAAATGCTGACTCAGCTGAAAATATTTCAACAACACTCATGACCGTTCCCAGGGGTTAAGTCCTTGAGGAAGGTCATGGTTCCTTTTAAAAAAAGGACCGAAATTTGGTTCATAACACCGTCAATGAAGTTGAAACCTTTCAAATGGAACGTTATATTAGCAGTAATGAATCTGTATGGCGAATTCTAGGTTTTGACATTCATGAACGCTTTCCTGCTGTCATGCATCTCGGTGTTCACTTGGAAAATGGTCAACGAATCTACTTTATAGAAGAAAATGCACCCCAGAGAGCTGCAAATCCACCAAATACAACGTTGACCGCTTTTTTCAAATTATGTGCAACTGACGAATTCGCAAAAACGTTACTATATCACGAAGTCCCCCACTATTACACTTGGAATCAGTCAACGAAGAGATTTTGCAGAAGGAAACGAGGAGCCAGACATCCTTCGATAGCTGACATATTTTGTACTGACAAATTGGGACGAGTATATACTGTTCATCCAAATAATAGTGAATGCCACTATTTGCGAATGCTGCTTCACATGGTCAAAGGGCCAACATCGTTTCAAGCGATCAAAACTATGGATGGTCAATTGTGTCAGTCATACAGAGAAACATGTCTCAAACGTGGTTTGCTGGAAAATGATCAACACTGGGACAACACATTGACAGAAGCGTCTGAAACACGTCATGCTCACCAAATACGATTTCGCCATAATTTTGACAACCTGTACCCCTTCTGATCCGAAAGATCTATGGGAAAAACACAAAGAGAATATCAGCGAACACATACTTCTCCGAGCACGCATGGACAACCCAGACCTGAATGTACACTATTCGGAAAACATTTTCAATGAAGCACTGATATCACTTGAAGATATGTGTATGTCAATTAATAACAAAATCCTCAATCAACTTGGGTTATTTTCACCAGAACATGACGGAAACGATGTTGCCGATAGAGACCTATTGCGAGAAAAGCATTATGACTTCGATGCGCTGCAAGTTTATGTTGAGACTCAGAAAAGGATCTTAACAAACGATAAACGATAAGCGTACGACACAGTAATGGAGTACATACGAGGTAGAAATGGTGGACTTCTTTTTCTCGATGCACCAGGAGGTAGAGGAAAAACATTTTTACTCAATTTACTACTCTGAGAAATTCGAATGAACCATGAGATTGCTCTGGCAGAGGCATCATCGGGGATTGCAGCAACGCTACTTGATGGAGGACGCACGGCGCACTCGGCTCTCAAACCGCCATTGAATTTAAACCTAGCTGTAGATTCTCTTTGCAACATTGGCAAATCATATGGAATGACAACTGTATTGAAAACATGCCAAATTATTATTTGGGATGAATGTACAATGGCCTATAGGAAAGGATTTGAGGCACTTGATCGTACTCTGCGAGATTTTCAAAACGATCAACGTCAAATGGGTGGAGCTCTGATATTGCTCGCCGGTGATTTCCGTCAAATTTTTCCCGTCAGTCCAAGATCAACACCAGCAGATGAGCTGAACGCATGTCTGAAGAATTCGGCTCTCTGGAGACATGTTAAGAAAATAGCACTGTCGACTAATATGCGTGTGCATTTACTGAGAGATGTTTCTGCACAAACATTTGCCAAGCAACTTTTGGATATAGGCGACGGCAAACTTCCGGTTGCACCAGAAACAGAGAAGATATCATTTCCAATGAACTTCTGTCAACTTCAGTCATCAATTGAAGATCTTGAAAAGAAGGTTTCCCGCACATCGCCTACAACTTCAGAAACCACGGTTGGCTATGTGAACGAGCTATCTTAGCCCCAAAGAATGATAACGTAAATCGAATTAATAATAAGATTCAATTAGAAATTGCTGGTGTGGTTACAAAAAACAAATCCATTGACACAGTTACAGAAGAGGATCAAGCTGTGAATTATCCAGTAGAATTTCTCAATTCATTGGAACCGGCTGGAATGCCACCGCACATATTGTAGTTGAAAGTTGGCTCACCAGTACTGCTCCTTCGGAATCTCAGCACGCCAAAGTTGTGCAACGGAACCAGACTTTCCGTGAAAAAACTGATGCCGAATCTGATTGAAGCAACAATAATAAACGGAAATTGTAAAGGAGAAGATGTGCTGATTCCACGCATTCCAATGGTTCCCACTAATTTGTCCTTCACATTCAGATGACAACAGTTCCCCGTGCGTCCTCCTTTCGCAATGACAATTAACAGAGCTCAAGGGCAGTCACTGCGCGTTGTCGGTATAAATTTAGAAAATCCATGTTTTTCGCATGGTCAACTATATGTAGCTTGCTCCAGAGTAGGAAGTCCAAGAGCTCTGTATATCCGCACACCAAATCAGAAAACCAAAAACATTGTTTATCCGCTTGCGTTACGCTGAGTATTAGCATTAGTTTCAATTACTTTGATTTGGTGTCATTGGGCTGAAAGTCAATTTGACACCACTGGGTGATTTACGAGAACTATTTTTAACTTATGTGGCTGGAGCTAATCGGGAAGCCAAACACATTCTGGAGCATATTCGGATATAAAATTCGTGATTTAAAATGACATCGTTAGGAGCGACGGTTATCGTGAGATATGGTAATTTCATGCCAACATTGAAAGTCCGAGGGCCAGTGTATCAGCAGATTGGGTCACTTCTTCAACAGTTTCTGCAAATTTATTTCATGGAAAATTATCGGCGATGCGCACTTAGGGCATCAAGAGATCGGAAAATTATTGCTGAACCATGAGCATTATTTCCGGAGCACAACTGTGCTTCTTCCACGACGGGGTCTCACCTCATCGCGGTGTGGAAGTCTAAGTAGGGGCTGAGAACAGGTAGGGATCATTAGCAGGACGCGGTATCCGCCTTCAACTGAGTGTCTCAGTTTTTTAAAGTCTTTTCCTACTAAAGTTCCCGAAAGCTAAGAGGGCTCTTAACAAATACGAAGACTGGTAGAAGAGATAAATAGCGAGAAGGAATATATACCCAAGGATCGGTAAGAGCGAGCGTTGCGATTATGGACAGGCAAGGTGTAGAGCTCTATAGCTCCTTTTTGCGTGTCGCCAGCGACTCTAGGAATATGGCTACGCCAGGGGTGTTTCCATCTATACTCCAAACCAAAAAAGGAAAAATATTGTTTATCCAATTGCGTTACTCTAAACGTGATTATTTATTTAAATTATTTTAAGTGGGTTCAATTACGTATCGAATGGAATATTCAAATGTATTGTGAATTCACGTGAATTATTTAAAAAAATTCATATTTCGCAGAAACTTCATAATTTAGTTAAAATATCTTTTAGCGTTTGATTGCCACTAAAATGTGGAAGTTCTTGGCACAGATAAGAACATAAAATATATGTACAAATATGTTCATAAGGGATACAACTGTGCCAAAGTTCATGTAGATGAAATCGATAGCTTTTTGGCCGGTCACTATGTTCGATCTACGGAAGCCAATTGGCACATAAATGAGTATCGAATGCATTATTAGTCACATAATATATTATAGTTCGACTTGAATGTCACTTGCCTCACCGGCAAAATGTAGTCTTTAAGGAAGGAAATGTTCAGGAAGCTCTTCAAAATCACAGCAGAACAAAATTGACTTCATTCTTTTAAGTCAATCAAATAGAAGTGTTCCAAGGTGCCAATGCCGAGCAGCGTTCCGCTATTGATTTAATTTTACAGGAAGTTTCAAATTGTAATACTGATTGTAATATTTTTTGTCTTACAGCACATGCTGGTTGTTGTAAGACTTTTGCCCAAACCTCAATTATTCACAAATTGAATTCTTTGAACTTCCAATGTATTGCCACTCTTTTAATGCAATATAGAATTCTCCAAAAAGTTTTCAAATAGCTCATACCCATTTTAGAGAATTCCGCATCAAGCCTTTCTGTAAATAGTGAACAAGCTCAGTTCATAAGATCTGCATCTATCATTATCACAGATGAAATTTCAATATGTCATCTAAACTTTACGGAGGTAAGACCATTTTACTCTGTGGAGATATTTGACGAACATTGTCAATTGTACCTACCTTATGGTACACGTGTACCACTTTTTGAGAATTGCCTTACTTCATGGTCTGTATTTTCGATGTTCCACAAAATAATTTTGACCCAAACCATGTAATAGAAATAGAATTCCAAATAGAATTCGTTCAATTCCTTAATTATTCAGGTACACTTCTGCCATTTTCCTTTGAAAGAACTCAATTTCCCGTCATTCTGGCTTTTGCGATGACAATTAATAAATCCCAGGGGACAATGTTTCAAAAAGTAAGAATATTACTAAGACAACGTGTATTTGCTCACGGACAATAATATGTTGCAGCCAGTATCGTAGAGCTATATTTTTGAAACACCAGCGCAAGGTTATAGCAGGAGATGATTGAATTTTTGCAAAAAGTATTGTTTATGAGAAACTTTAAGATCTTTTTGAACTCGTAACCGCATGCGGTAGGTTTTTGATAGTTGTAGGTGGGGCCTCATGCAATAAAGCTGTACGTTGACGTGCTGAATGGGCTTAAATGATTGCTACTGCAGACTGATCTAAATCACCTGTTTACTGACAATGCTACTGTATATGGAAAGCCATGTACGATCTATTAGAGTGAGCGTAGCGAACGACGGGGTTTGGCGAGCGTAGCGAGCAGGGGGCGCCCCCTAGTAATAATAATTGTTATATCTGCGCTTGTTTCAATGAACACAAACGTTTTATGTTCGGACGGTTTAAGCATGACCGTTTACCATTTTTAATTAATAATCGATTTAAAAAACTTTGCCCAAATAAATATGTTGTCGAAAATGGAAGTGGGGTTAATATTGCTTTTCCGGAAACGCCAGAATATTCCTTTTCCATATAAACCGAAAAAGCATCTAATGGAAATTCGGAAAAATGAAGTTTGCACGTAATGTCATTATTTAAATCTGTAAATTCTTATCGAAACTATTGCATTGTTTGCAAAAGGATTTCGTATCCACCCGTATTGTTCCGTCTTATTGGAATTAAAAAACTGATCCAATATAATACTCAAATTTTGTTGGGCCAGATCCACAATTAATTGATTGTTTGCAATTGTACTATGGTTGGTTCTTTGGAACACTTCCAAACATCGTTTTTGTAACGCTTTCTGCGAAAAATCGAGTTTTTTATCAACCCGTGTAGTCTGTCGGAGCACGTCAAAATATGCTCATTTCGACCTTGTCTTCATCTTCAACTTCATCAAATGCTCAAACATATCAACCAATTATGCCAATTTGGCTAATCAGTGATCATTTTCGAGGTACTGTTAGAATTAGAGCATATTTTGATTTGAAAGAAATTCACGCAGTTTGTAACGGAGCTCAAACAATCTAGCAAAATCCTTCATTCGAAATAGCCATTCGATTTTCGAATCGAGGGCTCTTGATTTTTTGATGTTTACGATCTTAATGCATTCATTCATCGTATTCAAAAATTCCTCTGGAAAACTCTTGACAATCAATGCTTCTCGATGTATGCAGCTGTGTGCAAATTTTATTGTGAGATTTTTTTGTTTTACATAAGAGACAAAACCCTTTTTATCACCCGTCATTACCGAAACGCCATCCGTGCAAACAGCAATGCAATTACTCCATTGAATATTATATATTTTGAAGAAGTCATCGGTTATTTGAAAAGTTTCTGCACCAATAATCCCCTTTGGAATCTCCTTACAAAATTAATAATGTTCTTTAACAGAGTCCTCGTAACCAAATTTAATGCAAATTTAATGCTTTATTTTTAATATCCGTTGTTTTGTAGCCAATAACAGTTTTCTAATCAGTGTTTCTAAAACATCGCTTGACATACATATCTTGAACTTGTCTTTTTATAGTATCGGCAACATGGTAACTAGTTTCGAAGGCTTTTTCATAAACTATAACGGTCGATGGAATAGTTTAAGTATAAATGGCAATATAATAAACTGGGCACCGTTGACCCGTTTGATAGTTGTTCGTCGCAATTAATGCAGTGTGACTTTGTAAACGTTTCATCACCACACTATGAGAATCCATATTTAATGTAGTCTTCGTCGTGTTTTCTATTCTCTATCTTTTTTTGTAACACTTGTCCTGGGTTCTTCATCATTCGTACGTGAAGACGCATCTTTCCATTTTTAAAATTTATCCATACTTAAAGAAATCTGAAACTGAACATGTATCACGCGAAGAACGCTAAAAATGCACAATTCAGCAACGCAATGAATAAAAATTATCGTTAATGGTTGAAATTTGTTTATATAACTTTATGTTGTTAAAATAGTGATGGCTCGGCACACGAAAGTGACGAGGGATGATTGAACGTGACGTAGTTTTTAACAGTAAGGAGACCGTCCCAAAATTATTTCGTTGTAATAACTATCTCGAGAGTTGCTCTATATACCATAATAAGTGTAACCGAGTTTTCATAATTGAAATTAAAAAAACACTAACGTAACATAGGTACTGCTTCTATCACCTTGAGCAAAGGTGAAAGCATATACTGATAGAACAGGTAGGTCACAATTGGCGCCCAACGTGAAATTTTATCTAAATTCAAGAAATGGAATTGAAGTAAGGAAAAAATATTTATTGGAATTAAAACACGTTATATTGAAATTAAAGTTGTGAATCGATAATTGCCGCAGAGGTCGTTGCATAAATACAAATAAAAAATTACTGGAAAAAGATAAGTTTAAGTGTTTTAAAAACAAAGTACGTAACGATACGGTAAAATTTTGCAATTTAATAAAAAGATTGATAGAATTACAGAAATGCAAAATGTTACCATGCATTGTTTCTTTTTGAACTCAATTTTTATACTTTTCTCTCTTATACATTTCATATAATACAATAGTTTTAAGTTTTGTAACTAAGAAAATTATATTGAAAAGAACATATTTTGGAGATTTGTGAATTTGTGGCAAAGCGGATTGGTTTTTGAATTTTTAAAGCGGGTCACAATATTCCTTTGTATTGAACTCGACAACGACAAGTAACGGTAAAATTAAACATTTTCGTAATGACACGTGATATTAAAAAGTGATTAAACGTGCTCTGTTTTTCCTTTACTGCACTGCATTTACTACATACTAGGGGGACGCCCCCTCCTCGCTACGCTCGCCAACCCCCGCCGTTCACTTCACACTAATAGCTCGCGCATGGCGCTATGTATACCGTAGCATTGTAAGTAAAAAGGTTATTTAGTTTAGACTGTAGTAGCAATCATTTCAGCTCATTTTGCAAGTCAAAGTACATCTATATTGAATGAGGCCCTATCTATAATAATCGAAAACCTTGCGGGTGTGGTTGCGGATCTTAAAAATCTTCAAATTTTCTCATACAAAATACTTTTTATAAGAATTCTTTTATCTTCTGCAAATTACCTTGGCCTTGTGTTTCAGAAATACATATAGACACGCAATCGATTGAACGATCGAACTCTACTGGCAACAACATACAATTAACGGAGATATAACTGGCAATATTCGTCAAAAATCTCCACAGAGTAAAATAGTCGTACCTCCGCAAAGGTTATTTGAAGTACCGAATAAATCGATTACTGAACAAAATTTCCTCAATAGCTAATAAGGCACGGTTATATGAATCATTTTCTGAAGAATTTCTTAAAAATTCTTCACACATGAAAATTTTGAATTCATTCCACAAATCTAAAGCATTTGTAAGAAAGTTCATACCACAAATAGGATATGGCAAATGACTCTCTTAACTGCTGAAAGGACTTACACTCTTTTACTTCTAATAAATATTCACGCCACTCTCCATCATTTCATGCGATACGTCGTGCATGTGCTGAAAATGTACAGTAAATAATGTTCCCAACAGTACCCAGATCCTGATGGGACCTCGAACATGAAGCAAAATAGTCTCAAATGGAACAACTCATTATAAAACATAAAATAATCTAGCAATAGCTCTACTTCTTCCTCTTTGAGGTTTTTTCCATTTCTTTTCTTTATCTACCTAAATATAATGCATCGGCGTCTCTGTATATAGAAACTCGGACGCACTAATTCGATTGATTTCAATGCAGTCAATTTTGTTCTTCTGTGATTTTTAAGAGCTTGCTGAAAATTTCCTTCCCTAAAGACTACATTTTGCCGGTGAGGCAAGTAACATTCAAGTTTAACTTTAATATATTACGTGACTGGTAATGCATTGGATACTCATTTATGCGTCAACTATCTTCCGTAGATCCGACTTAGTGACCGGACAAAAAGCTATCGATTTCATCTATATAAACTTTGCCCTCAACTCCACCTCAAACTCTTCCAAACTGTAATGAGGCACAGTCATATCCCTTATAAACATATTTGTACATATATCTTAGGCTCTTAACTGTGCCAACAACTTCCACATTTAAGTAGCAATCAAACTTCGCTAAAAGATATGGATTTTCAGGAACAGCATAACGGTTGTCAGCTCAACAGAGTGGCCACGAAAGTCAACTGTTATACCATGAACACGACGCATCTAACATTAGCTTGAGTTGTATTGTAAAAGTCCTTAGAGAAGCTTTTGCTGCATTTACCATCTCTCATACAGACGGGGATACGAATCAATAAACCACATGGAGCGTGGATCATATGGTTTTTAACTAAATTATGAAGTTGTGGGAAATACATATATATCGTTAATAAAATATATCTAGAATTTCTGTACAAACGTACCAACTTTCATTTCCTACCTTTTCTTTTTTCTCTAAATTGAGGTTTTAAAGGTGTGCCGCTTGCAAATATGATATAATTTCAGATTTTGAATTTTTAACAGTTTTTTGCTCGTTGCGGCTAAATCAAGCATTCTAGGGAGTATCACCAACCCCCATTATTTATTCATTTCCCAACTTTTGGCCATATATCATATTTCTCTAAATTATGTTTTTAAATGTGAGTTCATACAAAAGTTGGGAAATATGATAAAATTCAGACTTTCGCTCGCTTTCCATAAATATTCGTGAAAGTTAACCTTGCGTTTTCTAGAAATAACTGTAAAATTGTGATTTTCCATATTTTTTTAAATCAAAATTGCATATATTTTTATCAAATTAGCAAAAAACAATGGTATAAGTAAACGATGGCTTTAAATTTGTCTGTGGTAATGCATCCATATTATTGTCTGTGGCCATGTGTTCATTGTTTCGGTTTTTGTCTGGAGGAATGCAATTTTATTAGCCAAAGATTGCCTCCTTCCAGGCAAAAAGCAAAAGATTGAACATATGAATATTGTCTGTGATATGGCTGCATTTGCCGCTCACATTATCATTTACATAGATATTAGGTTTGAGTGAAAAGAATGCATGTATTTGGCATAAATGGTTGAATATTCAGTCGAACGTATGATCTATGCAAATGATAATGTGTTAAATAAGTATATTCTATATTTTGATTTTTTCGTAGGGAAATGCAATGTGATGCAATTATATGTTAATTCTTTTGATTTGTGTCACCAGTAGAAGATTGATCCATTTGGTTTGATTTTCGACTAATTTAGTACTTGCCGTTTATCGGGGACACAATCCATAAAATCAAATATGGTTGCATATTTCCAGGCAAAAAGCAAAACAATCACACGCATACATTCTTCCCAAAAGCATCATCTACGCTATACGTGTGCTCAATTCACACATACTATCCCATTGAATTTTTTAGTTTCAATTTAAAGTTAAACTAACTTATAATTAAATTTAAGAAAAAAAATTAGGTGATGCACATAGAGGGAAAACTAATCTTTTTATCCTGGTGGTCTATTAATTTTTATCCTGGTAAGTCCACCTGGTTTCCTGTAAAAGGAATAACAAAAAAACGTGTCGCCTATTTATATATAGATTATTACATAATGCAACTGTTCAGATTTGAGGTTGGTTTCGTGGGTCTCGTTGTTAATAAAAAAACCAAACTTGCTTTTTCTAGCTATAAATGTACATCTACTCAATACGCTTCCTTTCATGTATACCCATAAAACTTATTTATTTCGATAACTTTAACCAATTTTTAAGTTTTTCAAATTTCAATCTTCCAAGATTTAGTAAAAATATCGGCTATATTCTTATCTGATGCAACCTGAACTATATCAATAATTCCTTTCACATAATTTTCATTGTCAAAATGATAATGCACTTCTATAAACTTAGAGTTCTTTGTAAAATTACCGAACTTAGCTATGTTTATGGCACCTGAATTATCTTCATAGATTTTAATAGGCATGATTAATTTTAACTCAAAAATTTCTATCATGTCTTTGACTAATTTCAGTTCACTTACAGCCTCTGACAACGCAACATACTCGGCTGAAGTTGAAGACTACGTTACACTTTTTTGTTTTCGCGTTTTCCAATAAACAACATTGTCAAAAAACCTTATAACATAACCAGATGTAGATTTTTTATCTACGTTATCACCTGCCCAATCTGAATCAATAAAGCAGTCTATTACATTTACATTATCATTTTTCTGATACTTCAACCCCAAATCTCTTGTTAGGTATAAATACTTTAAAACTCTCATCGCATACTTGAAATGGGTTTCATTGTAACAATTGTGAAACCGACTTAAATAGTTAACGCTGTAACTTATGTGAGGTCTTGTGCCTGAGCTAATATACAAAAATTCGCCAATCAATTTTTTATAATTCATATTATTTTCAACTTTTTCTGCTTGATCTAGTCTTAAATTTTCTTCCATTGGTGTATCATATAATTTTGCGTTTTCAAGTTTATATTTATTTGCCAAAGATAAAATATAACTTTCTTGCTTTAAAGACATTCTGTTATTTTCATGATCATATTCAATATATATTCCCAAATAATTCTTGACTTTACCCATATCTTTCATACAAAATTTCCCCGATCATTTTCTTTTGATCGTATCAATATATTTTTGACTCTTTCAACAAATGAAAAAATCGTCAACGTACAAAATAATATATATTATTTTCACCCTTTTTCGAACAAACCAATTTCATGTCTAAGACTTACTTATCCTTTGGCTTATTCACCAACACCCAAGATTTATTTTTAACCAAGCAATCAATTTCTTTTTTCATTGCATTTTTTCAACTTTTAGATTCAAAACTTCCCATAGCTTCTTCAAAATTCTTAGGATTATGAGCACTACAATAATTTACATAGATAGTATTATATACATAATTATCATCAAATCTATCTGGACCTTTTGGGTTTCTTTTCGGTCTATTATTAGTATTACTCTTATCATCTACATTTTCAGATTAATTTTCTAACTCAGTAACGTTCTTATTATCATTTTCATATTTAGCATCTTCAAATTCTTCACCTGAATCAGACTTATTATCAAGGATTTCGTTTTCATTTCCAATTCCATCATCATCTTTTAAACTAATACAATATTCATCTTTTTCAATGTTATCGACATGTCTTGCAACCACAACTCTTTTATTAATCAAAATTCTATATCCTACATTTTCGTCACCTACGAGAATCCCTAAATCAGCATTTCTATCCCATTTAGACCTTCATCTCTGTTCAGGCACTCGTACAAATACTCGGCTTCCATACATTTTTAAATGTTTAACATCAGGTTTAATACCAAAGAAGATTTCAAAAGGTGGTTTTTTTTCAGCAGTATTTGCAAGTGTCCTGTTCTTTAAATAGGCTGCTACACATATGACTTCCGGCCAAAACTTTCTATCAATTCTAGCTTCACTTAATAAACATCTAGCGATTTTCATTATACTACCATTGTATCCCTCAGCAGTACCATTCGATTCATGTACATATGGTGGACATGCGTCTAAAATTATTCCTTTTTCTTTTAATAAATCAAAAATTCTTTTATTCACATACTCTTTTCTATTGTCACACCTTAATTTTTTTTTTCCCGTTAGATTTTCAATCAAGAAGGCAAACCTTCAACCAATTCCTTTTTACATAACATATTCAAATATTTAAAATTTACATGCCCCAGAATGCGATGCCATTTTTCCTTTAAAGTAATTTTATCAGTATTCTCGGTACTCATAGTATTAACGGTAATCTTAACATCATTTTTAATTTCACTTTGCATTTTATACAATTTATCAATTTTATACGCTGTAGCTAGAAGAGCACTTTCATTATTATAAATTTTCGGAACAACTTTATTTTTATCCGTTTTTTTAGCAAGACTAGTTACATTCGCTGCCATACCTTTTACATAAAAAACATTCGACATATCAATTCTAACAAGTTTATCAAAAACTTTGAAATAACTCGAAACTTGTCCTACTTTTGTCGCTTTTAAACGTCTACCATCACCTATATTTACATTCACTGTATTTTTTAAATCAATACATCTTACGAAAATATCGTCACGGTTCACTACATGATCCGTGGAACCGCTATCTGAAAGCCATTCTATACGTTTACCCTTTGTTTCATTATGCACTGCAGTAGACTAGACGATCTTTGCTGAGAACACACCAAGTGAGCCATTGCCTTGTTGCCATTTTTCCTGTTGTGGCACGTAGCCTCTGCCTCGTTGTCTATTCGATCCTCGGTAGACAAGTTTCTCTATGCGGGTCGTTTCCACGAAATTGTTGGTGGCCGCCCCTATGTGTTCGACCGCCATAGCAAGCGTTGTTTACATTCGGGCAATCTTTCTTGTAATGTCCAATTCCACCATATCTGTAGCATGCTCTTTCTTGTTTCTCGTGACGTTTTGTTCTTGACACGAAAGCATTCGATTTTACGCTTGTACTCGCACTTTCACTTTTATTTTTAATTTCCAACATTTTTATTTTATCAATCAAATAACTAACAGTCTGATCCTCTTCTTTTAAAGCATCTATCAAATCGCCAATATAACTGTACGATTCAGGTAATGTCCTCAATATATAATTCACCTTTTCTTTTTCCGACACTGTAGCGCCTGCTGCTTTCAACTCGTTCACTGCTTTTTCAAATTCACTTATAAACTCTGATGACTCATGGAAATCTTTTAATCTAATTCTTTCCAATTTGTTTCGACATATTATCTGCAGCGCTGTCGATTCCTTCAAGTACATTTCATCAAACTTTTTCATAATCTTAAATGCCGTGTCCAAATCACTAACAAATTCCAGCTGCTTATTTGAAACAGCACTGTACATACAATTAATGGCTTTCAAATCCATTTCAGCCCATTCGTCTTCCTTGTTCGTCGATATTTTCTCTCTTTCTATCACTGTTGCACATTTCTTTAATTTCAAAAACATTGTTATCCTTTTCTTCCAGTGTGCATAGTCTTGGCCATCAAATACAGGTATTGAAATTTCCGCCATTTTGATATCACTTGTATCAGTTCTCGAGCCTACTAGTCTCTTCGATTCTTTTTCATCGTAAATATACTCATTTAACACCAGTACATCTCTGATCACCTTTACAAAATCTTTTCTTAAACTTTTCAGTGTTGGATTGACACTTTTCGTTTTTGCTGTGTTCACTTGCATATAGTCTCTTGAATTTTAGGGCTTGAACTGCACGCTTGAAGAATAACGGTACACTTTCACAAGAACTTTTTATCAATTTTCCAGTATTGGATTTACACTTTTATCATGCGTAACCACGCTCTGCTACCATGTTCAGATTTGAGGTTGGTTTCGTGGGTCTCTTTGTTAATAAATAAACAATTACATAACAATAATTCTAGCAATATAACAATAATTCTATAACAATCTTCTTAGTACGACGGACAGACGAGAACTGGTTCACTCGCGTGCTTGGTCAGAGCACACGGCGTCCGCTATAAATGTATGCCTATTTCAACCATGCATGTATATTCCAGCCATGCATGTATATTCTAGCTATAAATGTACATCTACTAAATAGCAAATGTTTTCTAAAATATTTTAAACCCGTGGGAAATTTTATATTCAGGGACAAAAAACAGGAAACAATAGGGCACCCTCGACACATATATAAGGTTTTTCTGAGGAAAATTTTAAACTAAAGTGTGACTTACCATTTTAAAATCGTTTCTTAGCATTCACTCAAAAATAAATAGGAAACATAAGTTTACCAAGTGATCCGGGTACGGGAATTTGCACGCGATAATAACAAGAAATAATGCAATTTCTACGGGGAAAACACTTTCACGCTCGTCTTTAGCTAGCGGAGAAAATAGCTTAGACTTACACGTGCATTTAAGTAAAACAATCATAGATATTGACGCGACCTATTTTTATGTACACAGATAACAAAACAGGAAAAGCGTAACGTATTTAGTTTTGAATTAACTATGAACTATTGAAATCGAGAGTAGAACACAAAAAGAACACAGTTCCGGACGAAAAAGTTAATGAATTAACGGAAATGTTATTTGCATCAGAGGAAAGATTGGGGGAAAAATCAACATGTGTAATTGAGAAAGTTAATGAAGATCATTTAAAGGAAATATATAGGTGTAAACAGATAATTAATGTGCAACAGGAAACGTTGGAACAGAAACCCGGTAAAATCAAGTGGTTAAAAGTAAACATACATAATCGCGTAGCGAATATTAAGTGTAAAGCAAACCGTCCAAATGAGGATACATTCTGGAAGTGCTAAGTGATCCTATTCAGTGCGCACGAATAAGGTATAATCAAAATGCACGGTCAACAAAGTTCCATGTGATCACGTATACACCGATAACTTATACGACAACGACGGTAACCATTATTAATACTCGGCCACTCGTGAGTACAATGAGCACGGTTTCGGGAAACATAACTGCAAGCCCAACACTGGGGCAGCACGACTGCAATTTAACCATATTTTCGTCGAACATAATTTCTCAGAGACTTCAAATTTAAATGACAACAAAAGTCTCAGTTGTAATTTTCTTCAGGCATGTTTCATTACGCCAAGAATAAATCCACAATATGAGGAAAAAGTCACAAAATCATGAAAACTAAATTTTTCCCTGGATAGAAAAAACCTTCGCGTCAAATATCTCGTTAGACGAAACCATCAAAATTTTGCCAGATGTTCTAGAGGGATCTCCACATGCATATATGAATGCATACATATATGTTGTTTTATGTCACAAAATTATTTATTATTATTATTATTTATTATTTTAATATATTTTTAATTATATCATTTTATTTTACTCACATTTCTTTTCTTTTTGTTATAAATATATATATATATAAATATGATATAATATTTTCATATCGCATTTGTTTATCAATATATGTAGAATATTTTATTGTGTTCTCACTCAAATCAAATTCGTTCCTTTCAGAATTCCATATTGCATCAATTCTTTTCAAATCAATTTCATTTATTTATTAATTATATTTTACTTTATTTCTTTTATTTATTTTATTCATAATATATATTATAAATTTATCAATTTATTATTACTACTTTATTATTTTAATAATTTCTGGTAAAGTTATACACATGTAAATTTCTGTCATGTTATTTTATTTAAATTATATACACTACGATACATAAATTCACAACACACTATATTATATTATCTATTATTTGAATTATATGCAAAAAATGTGTTTAAATTCACAAAATTTTAATAATTTTCATATGCAACTATTAGTTTTTCACTTATTATTTTATTTTCATGGCATTGCACTAATTCTTAAGTTTTGCACTTACTTGGAGATGTTTCTCCAGTCGGGGTCACCAATATAGTTATCACTGTTCATAAATAATAACAAATAACTATTTATAATTTTAATTTATAATTTTAATTTTATATTATTTAGATTTTACATTAACTTATATTTTTTTTTTAGAAATGTTATTATTATAGATTTAATATTCTATATTGTAACATTATTTTAAAAGAACTTTTTTTAAACCAGCTTCTCTGATAGCATTAATTAACTAACAAAAATTAATTTAATTGTAACCTAACAAAACTAGGTTACTTAAATCTAAATAAAATTAAAAACTGTATACTAAGTTTTACTTAGAGATAATACAGTAAGTAAGTACCTACATTTCGTTTGCAATGGTTAACGTGGGATGATTTCGTTAGGGATATTATAAAAGCGTATTGTGACACCAACGATGATAAAGAAACTATGTTGAAAATTGCAGGACGTCTACTGAAATCAGATGAATTAGGGGTTGACTAGGTATTACACATGTGCGCACTGTACGGAAAATTAACAGAAAAAAAACGACAAAAAAGCAACTAGATAAAATTTATACGGGATAACGGCGAGAATTAAGCACACATTTTGTTCGGGATATCACTCTCAAACATACATTATTATAGGTGATATTATTATAGTATTCCAATAGGTGAGTTTACCTTTTATTATTTCATAACAACTCGGCCAACCTCATTATTAAATCGTCTTCGATTTATGAGACAATCACGCTGTTACTCTGCTTTCCGGTTCTTTCTTCGTTAGAAACGTTTTGTTATGAACACTCTATATTTCACCTCTTGAAATGTAGATGTTCAACTGAAATAATTTTTATTAGTAGTTTTGCCTGTTAGGTTCTGTCGAACCCTGTTCAGGGCGCTGGCGGTATGGAGCATTTTGCTCGCTTTACCTCTTCTTTTTGAGGTATAGGCCATTTAGCCGACTTAACTTCGTTTTGTTGGAGACATAAGGCCTGTGGCCCATGTTAACTCTTGGTGGTCATTTTGGCTACCTGGCTACGAGGCCAAGCAAGGACTTTCAGAGTCACAGCCACAGCCTCACAGCCAAGTTACCCGTGAGTCAAAAAAACACGTTCTATGAGCCGTATATTTCTGGTCTGCCTTTCTTACAATTCTCTACCTTAATTTATACTTAAATCTAGCTTACTCACTAATTTTCCCTACAATTACCTTTATGCTGAGATGCCATTTCATTGATTGGGTCACTGATCGGCGCGCTACTCCGGTCAATGTTCCAATCATGGTTAATTAAATTAATGTATGTATTTAGTTATGGATTTTCCCGAGTCAGCACTTTTGCCAGCTGAAATGCTGACCCAAGAGAAATTTTTTTTGAAATTTAATTAATTCCTGAGTCAGCACAAACGCTAAATCAGGTGTAAATATTTATTTGAAATTTGTATTGACCTTCCCCAAAGGTTAATGAACTTAGGGGAGGTCATCGTGTCTTCAAAGGAACCGAAATTTTGGTTCGTAACAGATTTCATTTGCTTCTACACTTTGATATCCTTTTCTTTTGTTTCGTTAAGCACCTGTTAGTTCCGCTATGATATAACGATCATTCGCAGGCACTTTCCTAATTTCAAAGGGTCCCTTATAGCGTGTGGCTTTGTCCGTCAGAACTAATAGCTTTTTTGAATAGGACACATTCTCCAACATTATATTGTTTGGGAGCCATCGTAACACTACCGTAACTTCCTTTCTGAGCTGCCCTGAGTCCTCACAACGAAGTCGTTCAGCTTGTACCTATATCGCCAGTTGTTCGTCCGCAGGAGCTCTTGGTTTATAACCGAACAATGGTTCACTTGGTGTTTTCATCATTACGCTGTGGACAGAGTTTTTAATAGCGAGTTGTACCTGTTGTGTTTTCCTGCCGACTGTAGGTCGTGTTCAGCGGAAGTTGCTAACGCGAAAAGAATTGTCGAATTATATCTTACAACAGTGGCATTCGCCACTGCATTCATAACGTGTTAAATGCCCTTTCAGTCACAAAATGGCTGGAATAAGTGCGACGTATAGCATAATCCCCGATCTGTAATGATCCAATTCGGGACACCAAAATATTCAATTAAATCTTCGAGTAATTTTAATACTGGCATTGTTTTTGTGTCCTTGACAGCTCGTAACATAGTGAACTTCACGAAAGACTCGGCAGCTACGATCAGGTACTGCTTTCCACTCGTGCTTCTTTATAATGGTCCCAAACGGTCCACATGGATTGTATGAAAAGGATCACTTATTTTTGGTGTCGGCGGAAAAAGAAGTCCCTGCTGTTTTTCCTTTGTTTTTTTATTGAGTCCCTCCTATTTTCCCTTTGTTAGTATTGTAATGACTCATTTTGGGGAACCAGACAAATACGCTTTGCAAATTTTATTAAGGATTTCCTCTACCCCAAAATGGACGAATTTATGATGGCAAGCGTGAACCCTCCATTGCATACGAAGCCAGTTTTGGCTATTAAAATTCAAGAATATTCTTACGTATAAATTGCATTTCATATTTTTAACCGACTTTATGAAGTGGTTTCATTATTTCTTAGCTGGCGGAAAATAAAATAAAATAATTATTTAAATTAAAGTATTGTAACAAATTTTTGGCGTGGTGGTGCTGCTGATACCTTCCTGGTGCTTCGAATTTGCCGAGCGGTAGAGAAACTTCTTTCTGGCACCGGAATCTGATGGGGCTGAGTCCACTTCGCTTGCGGTTCTTAATTGTCTTCGTTTTCGTTTAATTTGCACTGAATTTGTTGTGACTGAGCCTAGGCTCAGCCACACATGTTTCCCCCCCCCCTTACCCCCTGCCATAAACAGCCACCATGGGAACTCGTCCATTCCCAACCCAAAATGCTTACGTTGCATTTTGGGTTCCCATGCGCGAAATTCTGTCGCGATCAGGTCTTATCACCAAGATGTTACCTGATCGCGACAGAATAAAACCCATGCGCGATAAAATTTCCCGTTGCGGTCAAGTTTTATCACTCTGATAAAACTTGATCGCAACCCAATCATGGGATCGCGAAAAATTTAAAACGAAGTGCTAATTGCGCACATTCCGGGTCGCCATGCGCGACTTAATGAAAATGCGCATCAGCATTTTGGGTCGAGATTTAAGGGCCCCAAACTGACGCGCATTTTCAGTCGTGCTTTGGCCGGTGACTGGAGTAGCCGCCGCTCTCTCTTCAATTTTACTTTTTTGTGTGTGTTTCCGAAATTTGCAGACAGTCACCGGGCAGACCCCGGCTCCGAAAACTGAACGTCAATTTTACAAGTTTTTAGTTTGAGATTCGAAATAAAGTTTTGTTTTGGTTTTGGAAAATTTTGAAGAAGGATATTTAAATCCAAGTTTTAAAGAAAAGGAAAGATTTTTAACACAAGTTTTTAGTTTTGAAAAAGAACTGAGATTCGAAATAAAGTTCCGTTTTGGTTTTGAAAAATTTTGAAAAAGGATATTTAAATCCAAGTTTTAAAGAAAAGGAAAGATTTTTTTAACACAAGTTTTTAGTTTGAGATTCGAAATAAAGTTTTTTTTTGAAAAGATTTTGAAAATGGATATTTAAATCCAAGTTTTAAAGAAAAGGAAAGATTTTTAACACAAGATTTTAGTTTAAAAAAAGAACTGAGGTTCGAAATAAAGCTCTGTTTTGGTTTTGAAAAATTTTGAAAAAGGATATTTAAATCCATGTTTTAAAGAAAAGGAAAGATTTTTTTAATACAAGTTTTTAGTTTGAGATTCGAAATAAAGTTTTTTTTTGAAAAGATTTTGAAAATGGATATTTAAATCCAAGTTTTAAAGAAAAGGAAAGATTTTTAACACAAGATTTTAGTTTAAAAAAAGAACGGAGGTTCGAAATAAAGCTTTGTTTTGGTTTTGAAAAATTTTGAAAAAGGATATTTAAATCCAAGTTTTATAGAAAAGGAAAGATTTTTTAACACAAGTTTTTAGTTTGAGATTCGAAATAAGGTTTTGTTTTGGTTTTGAAAATAAAAAGATATTTAAACCCAAGTTTAAAAAAAAGGGGAAGATTTGTTTTTTTTTTACACAACTGTTATTAAACTGAAAAAAAAGAAATATAATAATAATATAAAATAGTCAATCAAAACAAAAACTAACTAAGTGCAGGTGACCTTCACCCATAGGGGAAAGCACTCCCTGTTCCTTTTCCCATCAACACCCCGGGATAAAACATTTGGTGGCAGCGGTGGGATGCCGATTGGCTCCCAAACACAAAAAAAAGAAATATAATAAAAAAAAAGGGGGATAATATTTATATAAAAAAATAAAATAATAAAAGTTAATAAATTAAAACATAATAAAACGTAAACTTAACTAAAAGTGAAGTAAAGTGAAGTGATAAGGGTTTTTGGGCTCCAGGCGAGCACAAAATTAAACCCCAACGAATTTCTTTTAGGGGCTCCAACCCTGCCCGCATCTTTAGTGACCGGGGAGTCCTCAACAGATAGGAAAAATAAACAATGAAACCAACTGCCAGCCAGAAAACACCACCCCCGATCAACGAAGGAAGAATTGAACATGAAGCCGTGAGTTTTAGTCTAAGAAAAAAAAAAAAACGATATTTCAATATTACTTATATATATTCATATTTTTATAAAATTTTTTGTAAACCTTTTGAGAGCCAAATATTTTACCTTTTTATAATTTTCAAAAATAATATTTAATGAAAAATAACATTAATAACTAAAAACAGATAATAGTCCGCGCGCCTAGTAGAAATCCAAGATTTCCCCTACCCAAGGTAAGAGTCTTGGACAGTCTGCTAGGCAAGGGAATTGTCACGCTGACATTCCGGCCTCTACGTACCCGATAATATAAAAATATAATAAAAAGAAAATTTTACTGTCCCCACATCCTCCTTCATCGGTCCTTGTTTCCATTTTTTTTTGTGTCAGAAGAGTTCTAACCCGCATTCCGAATCGCAACTTTGTATCTCTCTTGCTGTCGGGAAATACGTGAGCTTGGAGCGTCATATTGGGAGAACTCTCCAGACATCCTTCCTCCAGATCGTATCTTAAACTTCAATTTTGGTTCAACCACCGTGGGGATGTATCCCAAATTCTTCTGTTTTCGTTGGTTGATACTCGTTTACTCGTATATTTGCGTTGCCCTATCTCCATGAACCGCTTCATGAAAGCAAACTCGTACTAGTTCCGATCAACCTACCAGTATCTTATCGTCGTGCCTCTTCCCTGTTTAAACAAAAAAAAAAAAAAAAAAAAAAAAAAAAAACCTATATAGATACAATAACTTGCATAGTCGACGACTCGTATAAAACCCTCTCTCACAAATTTGAACCCCTTTTTTGGGGAGACTCCGAATTTTTAAATCTTATTAATCGCAAAGATTCCGCGGACCGATATTAAGAAATAACTATAACCAATTTTAAACAAGGAGATAGTTGGTTAACAATGAATGTGACCGCCTAAACCCAAAACTTATCTAGTTCGACCAATTACCGATTCGCGTCACTCTTTTTTTTTTGGCCTGTTCAACACCCCTTCCTTGCAGTAAGCCCGTAGGTCCCTTTTTTTTGGTAATCGTTTTAATTCTTTATTTCTTGATCTCGACGCAAATTCCACCTTCCATTGATCAGCTTCGATCTTCGGTTAACTCTTGCTCAACAGTACCCTTCAAACATCCTAATAATGTCTCCTCCCACGTTTCACGATCTTTGCCTTGCGCAAATGCAAATCAATTCAGAGATCGTCAAGTTATATAACAACTTCAGTAAGGCGCCCAAATCTTCAACGACCGCCGATTATACAAAAAGGAAACTCAGCCTCCTAGAGGAAGCTTGGGGAAATTTCCAAAAGGGCCATGTTTCTCTCAAAGATCACCCCGAACGGGATGATAAGCATGAATATTTTACTCTCGACTGCCATGGGAAGGCCCACGATTGGTACAAGACCACGAAAGCGGCCCTTAGTGATTGGCTCGTTAGCCCCTCACTAGCTAAGGCCACCAGCCAATTTTTCATACCTCCAGCCCCCGAAACTCAAAAAAAGGCTAACGCCCCCGAAGCCGAATCCGAAGTCAACGAATCACCTAATCCTGGAAGGCTCAGTCTCCAAAAGGAAAGGAGCCAGGTAATCATGCGGATTGTTTCTCAAATTACCCCTGACTTCCTCCGAGACGCTAGCAAGGTTGCCTTACAGAATAAAATCACCACCCTGAAAAAATACTGGGAACCTTTTGAGCAAACTCATTTCCAAATTCTAGCGGATTTGTACGACGACGAGGAAGAAGATGCATATTTTACCAGTAATACATTCGAGGAGATCCAAGGACAATATGATAATAACTTTGACCTCCTGCAAGACGGGTTGCAGGACAGATACCCTTTCCAAGAACCTAATATTCAGGACCAATTAAATGCTACATTGGGTTCAATTCTACACCATGCTTCTCCAACGTCCGGGTTCTCCCTTGCAAATTCACAACGACTGTTGCCAGAATTTTCCGGAAATACCAGGGATCTACACCGATTCCTGACCTGTGCGGATGACATTTTTTCCACTGTGTCAACGGGGACAGACCATCAAAGTTTCATGGGTCTTGTCAAAAGTAAATTGAGTGGTCCAGCGTACGACGTGTACAAATATAACCCCACTGACGACTGGACTGTTCTACGTTCCGCTCTATCATCCAAGTTCGAAACCCGACTATCCAGATTTACCCTACAAACCCAATTAGGACAGTTACAGCAGAAAACTGGCGAGGGTGTTAAAGAATTCCTAAATCGCCTGACCACCACCTTTACTTTGTGGCCACGCGAAAATATACAAGCGACAACGTCCTGTTGAGATTCCTTCTTAAAGACAACGAGGCGCAGGCCGTCAGAACCCTCGAAGACGGGCTGCTAAATGGCCAGCTGCAAATGCTTGCCAAGGTATTTTCTGAAAAGAAACTCGCCTCAATGTCCGACTATATATTAGAGCACGCGACGCGACTTAATCAAGTCTTAATCCTCAATACTACAGAGGAAGACGTTAGTTTACCCCTCCATGATCTGGACCTAGAGTATCTAGATGCGAAGAATTTCGACATGATAACTCCAAACTTCGACCAAGACCCGATTGAGGGCAGAATAAAAAAACTGCAGAACCTTGTAAAATTGGATCATTGTAATGAAGAAGAAGAGACATCAATTCGAGATATCTGTAGAACCTTCAATGATATATTTTATCTAGAAGGAGATATATTGTCCTACACGGACGCGACTACCCATAAAATTGAGGTAAAAGCAAATCATCCCCCTATATACACAAAACCGTACAGATTACCGGAGGCAAATCGTAAGGAAGTGGATAACCAAGTCCAAGAGATGCTAAAATCAGGCATTGTCAGACCATCCTATAGTTCCTGGAACTCTCCCCTACTCCTCGTTCCGAAGAAACCCGATGAACAAGGGAATAAGAGATGGCGAGTAGTGGTAGATTTCCGTCGTCTTAATGAGATTACGGTAGGAGACGCGTTCCCTCTACCAAATATAACAGACATATTGGACCAACTTGGGAAATCTAAGTATTTTACGACGCTCGACATGGCCAGCGGATTCTACCAGATAAGAATGGACGACAGGGATCGGGAAAAAACAGCCTTCAGTACGCCTTATGGCCATTACGAATACAATCGAATGCCATTCGGTCTGAAAGGAGCTCCCGCTACATTCCAAAGAACCATGAATAATGTCTTGTCTGGATTACAAGGAATTCACTGCTTCATTTATATGGACGACAAAGTCATCCATGGCTACAATCTATCTCAACACAACAATAGGCTCATTGCTGTATTCCAACGTTTACGCGACTTCAAACTAAAGTTGCAGGCAGAAAAATGCCATTTTCTTCGGAAAGAAATCATGTATCTGGGACACTTAATTACGGAAAACGGTGTCAAACCAGATCCAGGGAAGATAACAGCAGTCAAAACATATCCAAGACCTAAAAAGGTAGAGGATATCAGAGCTTTCCTCGGATTTATCGGGTATTACCGCCGATTTATCCCAAATTTCTCTAAGATCGCCAAACCTTTGACCAACCTTTTAAAAAAGGACGTACCCTTTAAATTTGATGCCCTTTGTGACGAAGCTTTTACGAACTTAAAGCAACGGTTAATAACCTCTCCCATCTTGGCATATCCCGATTTTTCGCGGCAATTCTACGTCACGGCCGATGCCAGCGACATAGCTCTAGGAGCTGTTCTCTCGCAGCAGGACGAAGATGGAGACCACCCCATTGCATACGCGAGCCGTGCTCTAAACGGTGCCGAAACAAGATACTCGACAATAGAGAAAGAATTACTTGCTATCGTGTACGCCGTGGAACAATTTCGTCCATATGTATATGGAAGAAAGTTCTCCATTATCACTGACCAAAAGCCTCTAGTTTGGCTCATGAATCTAAAGGACCACTCGTCAAGATTGATGAGATGGAAAATCCGTTTAGAAGAATACGACTACACGATAACCCACAAGGCCGGGAAACTTAATACAAACGCCGATGCCTTAAGTAGATTAACCGCGGAAGCACGAGAGAACTCTCATGAGACTGATAATTCGGAAAAACGAAACGACCCTAAAAACACCACCTCTCTATACGGGATAACAAGAAGCCAAGCCAAGGTCACCGATAACCTGGACCAGGATGCACAAAAGAAGGCCAGAACCAAAATGACAACTACTTTTCATCATCCCTCATTGAAACTGATGACTCTTTATTACTGTCTAAATCTGCCCGTGCCAAATTCTTTATTTTGCCCACAAGGGACACTAATCTTGAACGGCGTTTAGCCGCCATGCTAAGTGTCGATTTGAGCGAAATCGATTTCTCCCTCGAACCTCAAATATTCTCTTTCAAAGAATCCGATTTCATTGTCAAAAGATTAATACTTCCCCTTCGTACCCCTCCGGATGAGGACAACCTCAACACTACCCTCTCCAACTTCGTATCCCTGGCCGTAGAAAGAAACCTGAAGACCATACACATAAGTATTCCGAAACTGGAACTACAGACCCTAATGACACTTAAGGACAAAATCCGTAAGGCGTTTAAAATCCGGTTTAAGTTCCGAACCATCTGAAGTCCTCCCCCGAAATTGGGTACAATTACGATAATTATGCTCACGAACTCAAGGCACGACTCCGGCACTGTCATCAAATCGCTAGACAGATCGCGTTAGAAAATAAAGAGCGATCCAAACAATACTACGACAGGGGAACACAACAAAAATCCTTTGAAATCGGAGATCTGGTCCTTCTAAGAGCGAGAACAAGGGACAACAAATTCTCACCCTTATGGCAAGGCCCTTACGTTTTAACTCAGGTGAATACCCCTGAAAATTCAACAATAAAAATAAAAAACAAGGAAAAACGAGTACATAATAACGACTTAAAAAAATTCATACATCCATAATTTCTTAACTAAGTTCTCTCTCAAACTAAAACCTCTTCCTTTCGTTCCCAGGGCAAGGGTTTATCTGTTCGCGGTCCTGTGCCTTACCGTCTCAGCTTTCTCTCGCGAGGAGCTGGGAATCCAAATTACTCCTCTCACTTCCACGGTCGGCTTATACTTCGAAGAAATAGGAAGGACGAGGCTGTTCACAAGCGAATGGAAGATAATAACTTACTACGACCTAACGGCCCTCCAGGAAGAATACCTCTCAATATTAAGAATCACGGGTAAGCTTCAGCAAATGTGTCTTTAAAAACGATCTGTCTCTCTTCTATCACGCAATTAGATAACTTGGAGGAAGCGATAGAAAACAAAAATAAGATTATATTTCCCCCGCTTAGAAAAACTAGGTCCCTTTTTAATTTTGTCGGGAAGATTACCAAACCCCTTTTTGGAATTCTTAATGAGGACGATGCTCAAAGATACGACGAGCAAATACGAACCCTTCAACGAAATAATCACCACTTACATTCCCTATTGAAAAATCAGACCTCTATCTTGGACGCGACCATTAATCTAACCAATGAAACTCGGGAAACCATTAGGAAAGATCGTGCCGTAATTTTCACCAAAATAACCACCCTCGAATCCAAGGTCTCCAAAGTTGAAAATCAAGTACATGTAAATGAATGGGCAACCGAAATAAACTCTCTTTTCTCGTTAGTCCTTATTACTATAAATCAATACCAATCTACTCAATCCGACCTAGCAGATGTAAAACACGGCCAATTTCACCCTACGCTCATAACTCCTTCTCAGATAGAAAACTTTCTCTCCACCATTCGGCAGGAAATGAACCTTCAAAAAACTCTTCCATTCGACCCTCTTCCCAATATGATTTGGCAAATTTACAAGCTCTCCACTATGTCCGCCACAATAATTAATTCTAAATTAATCATCGAATTAAAATTACCCCTACCTTTCAGAGATGTATATCAAACCTTCAGGATTCTACCACTACCTACAGTCTACAACAACTCCCTATGTTATATTCAACCCTCTTCCGAAATCCTCTTGATCGATCTTAACCGAGAGCATTTTTATGAAATGAGCATTAGCGATTTCCACGACTGTCTATCCTCAGACGCCTCTAAATTCTTCTGTCAAGCGAAATTCCCTATTTTTAATGCTCAAGCCCGTTCAAATGTGAAATTGCCCTCATAAGGAGTGGCGTAGATACATCTCAGTGCCAACTTACTTGTACCGAACGTACCTCTTACTGGATTTCCCTTTCTCGCCCTAACACTTGGATCTACGCCACCAAGACATTCCGCAATGCCGACGTCGTGTGTAACAACACTGTTCAGTCCTTCGAACTAAATCAGACAGTGTTACTCCACCCGCCCCAAGATGAGGATTCACCAAACGGTTTAACGTCCTAAGCACGACGTTAAACTGCCCCTTCAAGTCCTTCCACCTCTCAGTAAGGACATTTTTCGTTCATCCCAGCCGTGATGTTGAAATATTCTCTCTCTCACAAAATAAAAGCCCTTTTCTCTCCGTATAATTACCTTTTTTTTTCTCTCTCCCTTTCGCTCCGGTTTATTTTCGAATACGTTAAATACGTTTTTGTCTCTCTCAACACACCCTTTCTTTTGTTCCCTTCTCATCCTTCACCGTTGGTTTTCTCTGTACATCCCAAATTAACATCTCATCCGAAATTAACATAGTTTAACGATCTCCATCGTCCTAAGCATGACATTAAACTGCATCCCCTTTCCTTAACCCTCTTTTTCGAACTCTGTTCTCCAGCCCCATTTGCTCGTCACAAGCACGACGTTAAACTGCCCTGCCCTTTTTCCCAAACGTAACGTGAGCAGCCCAACGATTTCAGTCCTACGATCTTCATCGTCCCAGGCATGACGTTAAACTGCTCTCTCTTTCTTTTTCTCTTCTCTCTCCCTCTACTCTTTGTTACTTGGAATACAATATGGATTTCGACTGAATATATATATATTTTTTTTAAAGCCCTCTCCTTTTCCTTCATATTTTTTTTGTGGTGTTTATGTCGGGATTTAGAATATTTTCGTTTCAACCTAGATCCATTCTTGCCCTGTTGAACATTTTTACCTTGGATAAAATTTTAGAATTCAAGTTCCCTGGTTTCGAATGTTTATGGTACTTGGTACTTCACAATCATCGAGAGCAATCTTCTTAATACCTTGCTTAAATGCCTGCCCTGTCGCTTAAGCCCTCCCATAATGCAAGGTGGAACCGCAGAAATCGTGTCTAGATGAGGAATTACTTGATTGTACTTGGTTGCCTCCTAATAAAATACTTTTGTTACAAATCCACGTTTCAATCGTCCCAGGCACGACGATAAACTGCTCTCCCCAAATCGTTGTACTGTGTTCCCCCTGTCATGTGAGCTAGAAGTCTAATTTAATTGTCTTATCTCTTTTTTTTTATAAGAACTGCACAGTCGGCATACTAAATATATTCTAACCGTCGTTATTGTTTTAAGCCAAGTAAGTCACTTCGTTCCCTTAGTGCGACATGAACCTCTAAAACCCTCTCTTGTTTTTCCTTCCCCTTTGTGGCTTTGCGTTTTTTGTTTTCGATCGAACTGAACGTAGTTCCACACACCCATAGTCCCAAGCATGACGTTAAACTGCTCTCCTAACATCTCTTGTTTTTCCTTCCCCTTTGTGGCTTTGCGTTTTTTGTTTTCGATCGAACTGAACGTAGTTCAACAAACCCATAGTCCCAAGCATGACGTTAAACTGCTCTCCTAACATCTCTTGTTTTTCCTTCCCCTTTGTGGCTTTGCGTTTTTTGTTTTCGATCGAACTAAACGTAGTTCAACACACCCATAGTCCCAAGCATGACGTTAAACTGCTCTCCTAACATCTCTTGTTTTTCCTTCCCCTTTGTGGCTTTGCGTTTTTTGTTTCCGATCGAACTGAACGTAGTTCAACACACCCCATCGTCCTAAGCATGACATTAAACTGCATTATCGAAATCCCCTTTTTGTCTCCTTTTTTTCCCTTTTTTCTCTCCTCCCCTTCTTCTTCTTTTCTCTCTTTATTCTTTGAAATCTTTCGCCCCATTCATTCGTCCCAGGCATGCCGCCAAACTGCTCGCTCGACAACCAAAACCCCTTTTGTTCTTCTCTCCCCCTTTTGATGTTTTACTCTCCTTGCTTTCGATCAAACTGCACATAGTTTAATTTACCCCTTCGACCTTGGCACCACAGTACCGTCAATCTCGAACTCACATCTATTATTCTGTTGTCATTTTAATAATTCCACTAACGCGTTATTTTAATTCCATTTTTTTTTTTAAACAAAATTTTTATTACCCACCGTTTGTTGGAGATAATAACCATTTGCTCAAGTAAATAAGTCGTCTCGTTCTCTTCATGAGTTATTTTATAATGGTTCCCTAACTGGGCTGCTAACTAGCCTTCTCACAACCGCAGGCCCCTGCTAAACCTACGAATTGGGTCCTTCAGTGGTTTTTCCGTTTCGGCTCAGTTGTTATGCTTTCGACTGGATAGGTACCCTTCCTCCAGTCCAAGCCAACTACACCCCCACACTAGGATTACAATCCCTCTCCCCCTTTTGTATCTACCTTCCTCCGCTGACCAGGCCTGCGAATTTCCTGACCGAATATAAGAATTGATACGACTATAAATATCATGCAAGTACAAATACTCATGCAAGGGCCGATGAAAGGAAAGGATGAAAAATATCCCCAAGATCAAATAAAAGTCAAATAAGGCTCTCAAGAGGTATAACATTAAGAAAAAATGTATATGAGTATATAAGCGAAAAGGAATTGTAAGTCCTAATGGCGAAGAAAAAAAAATGTAATACTGATGTAAGGCAGATATAGACATATATATATGGAAAATATGTATATGCCTAAATCTACCATAAATTATAGAAAAAGACACATGTATTCACCTAACATTAAGAATAAATAACTGAACATAGTAAGTTACATATAGTAAACAATTTTACACAAAAAATATTTAACAAGAAAAATGGTAATAATACCATAGAACGGTTCCGGTTTCACACAAGTTCAGAACTTTCATTTCTCTCTCAAAATCCACAACATTTAGCCACCTCAACAACAAAAATTTTCCCGAAATTTTTGTTTTTCCAAGGGAGGTGGAATGTTGTGACTGAGCCTAGGCTCAGCCACACATGTTCTCCCCCCCCTTACCCCCTGCCATGAACAGCCACCATGGGAACTCGTCCATTCCCAACCCAAAATGCTGACGTTGCATTTTGGGTTCACATGCGCGAAATTCTGTCGCGATCAGGTCTTATCACCAAGATGTTACCTGATCGCGACAGAATAAAACCCATGCGCGATAAAATTTCCCGTTGCGGTCAAGTTTTATCACTCTGATAAAACTTGATCGCAACCCAATCATCGTGATGAAATCTGATCGCGTAAGTTCGAAAAATTTAAAACGACGTGTTAATTGCGCACATTCCGGGTCGCCATGCGCGACTTAATGAAAATGCGCATCAGCATTTTGGGTCGAGATTGAAGGGCCCCAAACTGACGCGCATTTTCAGTCGTGCTTTGGCCGGTGACTGGAGTAGCCGCCGCTCTCTCTTCAATTTTACTTTTTTGTGTGTGTTTCCGAAATTTGCAGACAGTCACCGGGCAGACCCCGGCTCCGAAAACTGAACGTCAATTTTACAAGTTTTTAGTTTGAGATTCGAAATAAAGTTTTGTTTTGGTTTTGGAAAATTTTGAAGTAGGATATTTAAATCCAAGTTTTAAAGAAAAGGAAAGATTTTTAACACAAGTTTTTAGTTTTGAAAAAGAACTGAGATTCGAAATAAAGTTCTGTTTTGGTTTTGAAAAATTTTGAAAAAGGATATTTAAATCCAAGTTTTAAAGAAAAGGAAAGATTTTTTTAACACAAGTCTTTAGTTTGAGATTCGAAATAAAGTTTTGTTTTTGAAAAGATTTTGAAAAAGGATATTTAAATCCAAGTTTTAAAGAAAAGGAAAGATTTTTAACACAAGATTTTAGTTTAAAAAAAGAACTGAGGTTCGAAATAAAGCTCTGTTTTGGTTTTGAAAAATTTTGAAAAAGGATATTTAAATCCAAGTTTTAAAGAAAAGGAAAGATTTCTTAACACAAGTTTTTAGTGTGAGATTCGAAATAAAGTTTTGTTTTGGTTTTGAAAATAAAAAGATATTTAAACCCAAGTTTAAAAAAAAAGGGGAAGATTTGTTTTTTTTACACAACTGTTATTAAACTGGAAAAAAAAATATAATAATAATATAAAATAGGGAATCAAAACAAAAACTAACTAAGTGCAGGTGAACTTCACCCATAGGGGAAAGCACTCCCTGTTCCTTTTCCCATCAACACCCCGGGATAAGACAAATTTATATTAGTGTGACAAATTTTTCTGCGTGTTTTTCTTTCATTCTTCCGTACTACTCCTGTTCTCTTTTTGATTGACAGCTCTCCCCAAAAAAAAACCACGGGTCCACCCAGTAACTAACGGTCGTTTCTCGGTTTCTTTTTTACCAAACAGCCGTATTGCCATACACAAGTTTTCCCTTTTTGCGCGGGATCTACAAGATGGCGTGTTGTGTCAGTTCTCATAGCGCGTGCATGGCAATGTCGCGTTACACTGCCCCCGTTTTTTAAAGGTCAAAGTTCCGACTGACCCATTTCAAATTGGTGGTAAGGCTGTTGTTTTACGGCCCGTCCACTTCGGACACATACGGCATAAGCCGGTCTCGGCGGACGGTGATGGTTTTCGTCCCGTTGCGTTTCTTTATCTGGTAGATCACGTCTCCTAGCTTTTTCAAGACTTCATATGGCCCATTCCGGTCCCGTTGTAATTTGGGACACCTTCCTTTCTATCTCTTGGCGGTGTACAGCCAGACCACGCTTAAATCGTAGTGGTCTTTCCTTCTGCGGCTTGACGTCCGGAGTGCGAGGCGATTATGATCATGGATGATTTGCAGGCGGTCGGTGAATTCTCTTAAGTACCGGCTAGTGGTGAACTGGGGTCTTGTTGGGTAGCCGTAAGACAATCCAGTCGGCATCCATTGCATTGAAGAGAAACATTGCTGGGGTTTGCTTCGTGGACTCGTGCACTGCTGTCCGATATTACAGCAGAAGTAACGGTAGACATATATCCCAATTCGTCTGATGTTCATCCACGAATTTCGATAGATAGTTGAGGATGGTCCGGTTGAAACGCTCTACCATGCCGTCAGACTGGGGGTGTAGCGGAGTCGTACGTGTCTTGTCAATGCCAAAGAGACGCATCACTTCGAGGAACACGGACGACTCAAAATTTCTACCCTGGTCGGAATGTAGTTGGAGGGGTGCTCCGAATCGAGTAAAGACCTCTTGAACAAGTGCCTCTGCTACTGTTTCTGCTGTCTGATTGGGAATCGCCACAGCTTCCGGCTATTTAGTGAAGTATTCCATCAGCACCAATATGTATCGATGACTTCTCTCTGTTGTTGGTAATGGGTCCAATACGTCGATGGCGACCCGTTCGAATGGTGCTCCTACGTCGTGCGTTTGGAGTCTCGATAGTTGCTTCCTCCTTGGTCCATTCCGTGCCTGGCAAGTAGTACAGCATTGGCAGTAGTTCTCGACGTCGCGAGTACAATCAACCCAGTAAAATTGCTGCTTCACCTTTTGTATTGTTTTTAGCACCCCAAAGTGGCCACCGGTAGGACTGTTGTGCGCCAGCTCGATGACATCCTTGACACGCCCTCGTGGCACCAACAATTGGTGATGGTCATCTAGCGTCTGGGATACGTGTCGGCACACCTTGCCGCTGCAGAGAAACAAAGTGGACCACATACTCCAGTAGGCTTTAAGAGGGGGAGCCAATCCTCAAACAGCTTCGCGTTCCGGTCGTTCGTTTTGTGCAAGCCATTGGTAAATTACTCCCAAAACAGGATCCGTCCGTTGTTCAACTGAGAAACTATCTTCAACGCCCACGAGAGCACGTAGCACGAAATGTCTGCCTACAAAGTATGGTTGAAAGTGTTTGACTGCCTTAACTACAGCAAGAAGCTCCCTCCGGGTGACGCATTAGTTCCGTTCCGCTTTACTGAACGTTTTGCTGTAGTATTCGATGACACGTTCTCCGTCTTCGGAGTTCTGAGACAACCCTGCTCTCATCGCATATTGGCTGGCATCGGTATCTACAAGGAATGGCAGGTCCAAACGTGGTTGACACAATATTGGGGCAGCTACCAGCTGACTTTTTAGTTTTTGGAAGGCAGTCTTCAGTCCACAGGAACTTCCTGCCCTTCTCCGTGAGTTGATGGAGAGGTCGTGCGATTCGACAAAAGTCACAAATAAAGCGTCGAGAGTACCCACATAGTCCAATGAATGCCCGGACGTCGCGTTGATTCAGTGGTGTTGGCCATTCGCTTACTGCCGAGACTCTGGTCGGGTCTGGTTCTATGCCAGCTGGGGATATCACGTGTCCAAGGTGCTTGACGGATTTCTGGCACAACTCACACTTCGCTGGGGACAGTTTAAGACCAGCTGTCCGCAGTCTTTCGAAAACCAACGTAAGTCGGCTTAGAAGTTCTTCAAACGTTTTCGCATGCACCAGAACGTCATCCAAGTAAACCAAGCAGACTTCATAGGGGACGTCGTGTAGGACTCGTTCCATCAGCCGTTGGAACGTTGCTGGTGCATTGCATAGACCAAAGAGCATCACTTTGAACTCATAAAGCCCCCGTCCGAAACTGAATGCTGTCTTCTCCCGCGCAGTTTCTTCCAGCTCCACCTGCCAATAGCCGGATTGTAGATCGAGAGTGGCAAACCATTCGGAATCGCCTAACGCTTCCAAAATCAGGTCAATGCGTGGAAGGGGGTAGAAGTCCTGCTTTGTGACCTCGTTCAGATGTCGATAGTCCACACAGAATCTTAATTTGCCGGTCTTCTTTCTCACTAGGACGACTGGTGAGCATCAAGGGCTTTCGGAAGGTGTAACAACGCCCTGCTCCAACATCTCTCGTAATAGGTTTTCGGCCTCCTCTCGACGGGCGTACGGTAGTCTTCGCGGCGGCAGCTTGATGGGTGTTGCGTCCCCAGTTTCGATCCGGTGTTGACGAGAAACAATCCTCATTGGAAACGAGAATCTCCAACAACTTCTCTTGCTGTTCCCCGTCCAAATTCTGCGCACTTCGTTGGGAGAGCTCTTTGACCTCCTTGTTGGTGAATTTCCCCGTTTTTCCGTTGGTCAGGCGGGTAGTTGCACATTATACGGCTCCTTGCTGCTGAGGTGATAAGTCGACGAAGTTGACCTCAGTACCCTTCACTTTTAACACTCCTTTCGCAAAGTCGATGCAGCAGTGGTTTTGCTGTAAAAAGTCCATACCAAGTAGGCAATTGTGGTCGATATTCGCGACGTACATGGCATGGCGTAAGGTGAGCTTTCGTAGGTGGATTGTGACCTTTAGTATGCCTACTACGGACGATAACTCCCCGGTCACACTGCGAATCATGGCCCCGCTTGGTTGGATGGACTTCACTAACATCTTCTTGGGGAGGGCGTTCGGGTGGACGATTGAGTGAGTGGCTCCTGTGTCGACGAGCATGCGCGCTGGGACCCCGTTGAGCTTGCCCTGGACGCACAATTCGAGCAGTGCGGACTTCGTGAGGCGGATGAGGATGGGGCAGTTGTCTTCCGTTGGCCCTGGCCCCGAGGAGTCAACGGGCAGCTGTTCTTTTCTTCTTGGAACGGCAACAGTCCATGGTCGTCCCATTCTTCAATTTGCGGGCAGGTGGGTGAATCAGTTACTTGTCGTTGAAATCGCAGGCGTCTACTGAGGTTCTTTCGTGGAGCGCGTCCTTTCTTCCAGGATTTCTTTCGTCTTCCAGACCGTCGGTTTGCTGGCCGTTCATCCTTGTGGCCTCGCAGAAATGCGAGCCGGCTGCCGCGTAAACGTGTACCGTTTAGCTCAGTGACATTGACCGCCATTTTCTTCTGCCCATACTGTTTAATTTCAAACTCGACTTCCTCACCTGCACTAAGAGATGGTATTCCGTGGTTCCAACTGCGGTTTCGTAGGGAGCTCTGGGGTACGTAAACATCTTTTCCACCATCTGCCCTCTGGATGAATCCGTACTTACGTGTAGTGTTATACCACACGACGGTACCGCTGTATCTTGATGTCGTGGGAGTCTTTGGTGGTCTTGATCAACGTGGGCTCCTCTAAGCTGATCGAAAGGCGTTTCCCGACGGGCTTGTGTTTTGGGACGCGGCAGGTATTTTGGGCCGTCTGAGTTGGGAGTCTTCTGCATCTATCGTGGCGACGGAAGTCCGCAATATCCTCTGAGCACTTCTCGTTGCTGCACGGTGGTCCAAATAGGTCTGGCCAAAGTAACAGGCTGCCGCGGTCGTCTTTGGTGTTCGGGTGCGAATGGCTAGTTGTACTTCTCCATCAGCAATGCCGTCTAAGAACTGCTCTAAGGCAAGGCGGTCGGTAATCGAGTCAGGCCAATCAGGGTAGGCCAGATGCGTCAGCCTCACTATCTCCCTGGCATATGCGTCCAACGACTCCCCGGTGCGTTGACGCCTTCGCCGTAACTCACTATGCCCCGTCTTTTTATTCCTCTGCGTGCCAAACCAATTTCTTAATAGGTACGTGAGCTGCCGATAATTATTCCGAGTGTTTGGTCCTAAGGCGGCGACAAAACTGAGTGCTGGACTCCGCAACATAGGGATCAGTCGCGCAGCAGTCATCTCTTCGCTCCACGCATTCAATAGGGACACAGATTCGAGGTGAACTTAAAACTCCGGCCACGGGACACTGCCGTCGTACTCCATGAGTACTTCCTCCTGTGCGTTCCAAGGGACGAATGGCTGGGGGCTCGATGTCGTGGATGGCAGTCGGAAGGGTCCAGCCATCAAAAGCGTCCTCGGTTGACGGTTCGTCGTAGTGCGCGGTACTCCAAAGAGTTCCGCGTTCGAATGTGTTGTTGGTTGCTGGTGCGTTGTAATTGGATCCAACGGTGAAAGCGGAGGTGGTTGTTCGATCACTGATGGACTTCCAAGATGTTCTAAGTCATTCCTCAGGTTCCGCAGTATCTCGGTATGCCTGCCGCGGCTCGTCGGTAAGCCGGTCGGTACGGTTGGCGACGGGATTTCGTTCCACAAACAGGCCGGTGTTGGCTGGTAGTCCTGAGTTCGCTCCAGTAGATCGGAGGTCTGTCACATTTTCCAAGGAATGTGCAGCTGTGGATATCGCAGGTCGCCCTTGTTGAGCCGTTATGGTTTCCGGTGGTGGTATCGTGCAGGAATCTTCTCTTCCTGTCGGGGTCTGCATCAAGGCTAGTGCTTCCAGGCGGCGTCGAAATACTTCTTCGTCACTTTGTTCCACGTTGGCCACTCGCTCGCTCAAACCATTTATGTCATTTCTCATCCCAGTCATCGATGTCGCTAGATCATTCACTGCCTGCCGTATTTGTTGCAGGGTCTCACCAATCATGTTAGTGGCCGCGAAGACAGCCCCTTTTATGTTACGTGTTGAGTTCGGTGACGTTGCCATCACTTTCCAAGCTACCCCACACCTGACACCAGTGTAACAAATTTTTGGCGTGGTGGGGCCGCTGGTACCTTGCTGGTGCTTCGAATTTGCCGAGCGGTAGAGAAACTTCTTTCTGCCACCGGAATCTGATGGGGCTGAGTCCACTTCGCTTGCCGTTCTTAATTGTCTTCGTTTTCGTTTAATTTGCACTGAATTTATATTAGTGTAACAAATTTTTCTGCGTGTTTTTCTTTCTTTCTTCCGTACTACTCCTGTTCTCTTTTTGATTGACAGCTCGCCCCAAAAAAAAACCACTTGTCCACCCAGTAACTAACGGTCGTTACTCGGTTTCTTTTTTTACCAAACAGCTGTATTGCCATATACAAGTTTTCCCTTTTTGCGCGGGATCTACCAGATGGCGTGTTGTGTCAGTTCTCATAGCTCGTGCATGACAATGTCGCGTTACATTATTAATTATTGTTTGTACTGGAACGCAACCTTAGGTTAGTAATTGAACGCTACCTTATTTGTTTATTTGAACACAGCCTCAGTTAGTTAGTTTTAAGCGCCTCTCGTGGTTCATCCCTCTTGCTGATTTTACGTCGATTAGGATCCTACGCTGTGAGCTTGACTAATAAATAAATATTGTAAAATATTAATCTTGTCATTACCACGAAATCCTTCATGGCAAGAGACCGTGGTTGGATAAATCATGTGACAAGATCCGAAATACAAATATTCTACAGTTTATCAGTGGAGCAATCTTAGAGTTGTAGGTTGTTGAGGTTAAGTAAAAACGTGGTCGTGTGCCGGCGTGCGAAATATACGTAATAAGTTTCAAGATGAGCAGCTTGCAGCTAAGACATACTTGGAGCACGAAGATATATGGCCATATGTCGAGCTACATTCTGGCAAGACTGTTGATCCTCAAAGAGACGTCAAGGTTAACATGAAATTAATACTACTGCTGGACCCACAAATATATGTTCATGTGCAAAACTGTCAGACTGCCAAATAAGTTTGGACTAATTTACAAAAGGTCTTTGACGGCCGAGGACTGTCAAGAAACGTTGGTCTCCTGAAAGATCTAGTGAACACAACACTCGAGTCATGTAATGGTGTCGCGAAATTAGTGAGTCAAATCATGACTACTGCTCAAGTGGACGATGAGTGGGTCGGCACTCTTATACTAGCCGGTCTTCCCGGTGTGTACATGCCCATGATCATGAAACTGTACAGTTGCGGTATTGAAATAAGTGATGAAATGAGTGGTGAAAACAAAACTCCTTCAGGAGGTCTTTACAAACTCAAAGAAAACTAAAACCAACCAAAAATTATCGAAATCAGAGGGTCCTAGGTGTTACAATTGTAATAAACACGGACACTACGCCAGGAACTGTGAAAGTGTCAATAAGACAAAAAATAAGAAGCACAGAAATGAAGAGAGTTCATGTTTTGTTGCAGCCTTTTCAGCTACGATGGAAGAGAAAACAGGTAAATGATATATTGACTCCGGTGCATCTTTGCACATGACCAGCAGACTGGATGTAAAATGTCACTGTACCATCAGTACAAAACATCACTATGGCTAACAGAGAATCACTGTCGGTGAAGGGACTTGGTTGTAAAGATATCCATTTGGCGAAGGGGAACAAGATTCAGGTGTTATGAAAATAAAATTTCATACACCGAAATTTAAAACAAAAATTTAAATTTAAAATTCTTCATGACTACCTTGTGTCATCTGCGCGTGACAGTACGGGATCTCCACATTCCCCTATCACAAATAGTTTTATTATCAGAGGTCTCATTCTGCCAATTCTATTGATTCCCTAGGAACAAACAACAATCTGTTGTTCCCAGGGCCATCCGCCCCCTAATAACGCACGAAAGATCAATTCTGTAAGAGAATACAGATTTGAATTCAAAAGAATTGGTCTTTCGTGCGTTGTTAAAAAGTGCTATTGATTCCCTGTGAATCATGTAGTCATTGGTTTGGTACCGGGGATACACGCAAAAAATCCATAAAGATCAATTGCAGACAATGCAATAATATTGAAGAATTGGTCTTACATGGATATCGGTAAGGGACACTCCCCTAAACAAGAGAATCCCGAATATAAACGGGCAATTTTTGGCTCGAGCCCTCGAGAAGGAGGTCATGCTGCGGGATTAAAAATTATTCAAAATATAAAATAGTGAACAAAAAAATTGAACTAAAATCGAACATAACTTAAAATGAAATATGAAACAAAAATTGCATTCGATTACGTTCGATTATATTTACATTCGATATTGTTAAATTACTCTGATTAAAACTTAACTTAGAATAATATAATGAAATTAAAATATGAACTAAGGGTGAACATAACTTAAAATAAGAATGTGAAACCTAAATTTGAACCAAATTTGTTGTTGCAGTGGATTTATTTAAGTAAACCGAAATATATAAAGTTACTGTCGATTTACTTAAGCAAATTAAAATATTCAAAATCAGATCAACTTTAGTTATTCTAAATACTTGAGTGACACTTTATTCCGGTGTGTATGGGATTGTGTACTGAGATTTTATTCCTTCATCTACATCTGTTTTAATTCTTTATTGACGTACTCTTTTCCATTATCCGATCTGATTACCTTCTGTTTTGTGCCAAATTTATTATGCATCATACATATATATTCCTTCATAAAACTTGTCACTTCTGATTAATTATTTAGAAAATAAACAACTGTGTATCTACTATAATCATCAATCACAGCCACGAAGTATGTTTTTCCACTGGGCGTCGTATACTTCATTGGTCCGCATAAATCTGAATGTCCAGGACTTTGTTAGACTTAGTGACTGACTTTTGTGGGAATGGCTTTCTCGATGATTTTCTTTTTAAGCAGCTCTCACATTTTTCTTTAATTCCACAATCTTTTGTAGTTATGCCAGACAATCCTTTGCAAGCTTTTCGATTCCTCTGATGTGATGATGACCAAAGCGTTTGTGCCAAGTGTGTTGGCAATCCTTTGTATGTTTCTGGGCTGATGTCATCATAGCCATATCTGGGTCCCTCAAAACATATAAATCCTTTAGTACTTTACCCACTATGAATTCTTTGTTGTCTTTGAGAATTTTGCATTGAACAACACTGTGAATCCTTTATCTGTTATTTTCTTTACCGAAATTAGATTTTCCTTTAAGTTTGGTACATGAAGTACGTTTGTGAGTAGTAAGCTTACTTCCTTACTACTCACCTTAAGTTTGGTACATGAAGTACGTTTGTGAGTAGTAAGCTTACTTCCTGATTATTTGTATCTTGATATATTAATTTGCCCGAACCGTATCCGATGACATTTGCACCAATCCCATTTGTTAATATCACATCTGGCATCGGGTTTTCTGTATATTCTGTGAAAAAGTTTTTGTCATTTGTCATACATGTTGCACCAGAATCTATATCCCACACACTTTTGCCAGTGTGGTGCCCCATTTTGAAACATAAATTGACTGTATTTTCTTCACTTACAACTTGATTGGCCTTTTGTTTACTAGAATTCTTATCTCTTTTAGTCTTTTACGCTTGATATTTTTCACACTGTTGCTTAAAATGTCCACTTTTCTTGCAAGAGAAACAATTTACAACCTTATTCTGATTACCTTGTGATTGTTTTTGACGTTGTACAATCTTTAATGCTGTGTCGTTATTAGTATTGCTTCCTTTTCTTCTTTTGAATTCATCAATCAGCTTTCCTTTCACTTAATTGATTGCCAATTCTTGTTCGGGACGAGTCTCGAGTGCCGTTATAAGCGTTCCGTACGATTCTGGAAGACTGCTCAAAATCATTGCCATGACTAAATGGTCCTTTAATTCCTCTCCCAGTGCAGTTAACTTGTCTAGGAGATTAGACATGGTAATTATATGTTCTTCCATATCTCCACCTTCTGAAAGTTTCAAGCCGCAAATTTGTCTCAATAAATAAACTTTAGACGTTAAGGTAGATTTTTCGTGGTAATTTTTGAAGGCTGTCCAAACCTCTTTTGCAGTTTTCTGCTTACGAATATGTATAATTTGGGAATCTTCGGCGAATAGACCTAACGTAGCACGTGCTCTGTCATCCTTCTTTGCCCATTCGGTTGCTTCAGCTGGATCTTTAGGTTTATCAGTGGAAATTACTGTCCATAAATCCTCACGAATCAACAATAGTTCCATTTTGTACTTCCAAATCTGGTAATTGTCGTTGTTTAGCTTAGTGACACTAACCTTAGCCACATCCGCCATGTTTCACCTCCAAAATTTACCGCGTGGCTGGAACTTGATTATAATAAATTCGTGGTTTGCCTTAAAATGTGTCAAACTGGGCTATATCCTGGGCCCATAACCTGTTGTTGCAATGGATTTATTTAAGTAAACCAAAATATATAAAGTTACTGTCGATTTATTTAAGCAAATTAAAATATTCAAAATCAGATCAACTTTAGTTATTCTACTTGCGTGACTTTCTATACCGGACCAAGTGAGTGAGAGAAAAAGAAAAGTAAAAGACTTACACTAAAATATATGAAGTTAGGTTCAACGCACATGTGAAATCGAAGTGGTTGCGTACTGTGTATAGCGCCAATTTCGAATTGTTGTATTCCAACAAAATTAAACTTAACTTAAAATTATATTTGAAACAAAAAAAAAATCACATATGGGATTGCTATTTTTCTATGATTAAAACTTAACTTAAAATAAAAATAGCGAAACTAAAATTTTAACCAAAATTGTACTTAAGTTAAATGAAATTGTTAAACATAATTTACGTATGATATTGTAATTTCTTATGATTAAAACTGAACCTAAAATAAAATTGTGAACTGTAATTGGATTTCTTTTTTTTTGATTGTGTAATAATTGGTGGAAAACCAATGAAAACATCGGGTTCGTTTTTGTTCGCGGAACTTATAAAAGCGTTTGAAAAATGTATGTGAAATTTAAGAGTTAAAAACACGGTTCCATTTATACGCTATTTCATTATTTTATCTATGTCAGACAAATTTGTTTCGACAATTACATGTTGTCTGCATCAGTGACAACTACAAACTCAGTGAACAGGTGAACAGGTCAAATACATAAAACAACTAATTAACCAGTTTGAGGAGTGGTGAATCGCACCACCCATTGTTGTCGTTGAGAAGTAATTCTGGGTTTTCCCTTGATATCATTAAACTTTCGTAAGCATCAAGTTTCCTGCCATCATTTATTTCTTTGATAATCCTCAAGTTGTTGATGCTGATTGTGTGTCCCTTCTTCACGATGTGTTTGCAACTCTGGATCGTATGGTCACCCCTGTATTTCCGTGCTTCTCTCCTTTTTCCGCCTCTTTTGTGTGTTCAGAGAATCTCGTCGAGACCAATCTTTTTATCTGGCCGATGTACCTCATTCCGGGCATATTTTTTTGTGTATCCCACTTTTCTCTTCCAGGTTCTTCTTGTCCTTGGTTGATCCTAAAACGTTCTTCAGTTGTTGTCCTCTGCTCGTGGGTATGGCCTCTATCCCTACCTTCCCTCATATTTGTCTGACTCTTTTGGTGAGTCTCCCGCCGTGTGTGATTGCCACTCTCCTGTGGTCTTCTTGATGTGCCAGAGTCAGATTTTGCAAGTGGAGGGTTGTGAGTGCGTCCCTTAATTTCTCGGCCGCGATTTCCCTAATGCGGTTTTCAATCTTCTCCTCGCGGTATCCGTTCATCTTCGCTGTCTCTTTCATCTGTTCCCTCTCGTTCCTAAAATCCATTTCTGACATTGGGACATTCAAAAAGCGGTGGATCATACTTTTGAATGCTTCCATTTTGTGTTGTGCTGGGTGTTTGGAATCACTGTCGATGACCCTATGTGTGTTTGTGGGTTTCCTGAATAATTTAAACGCCAACTTCCCCGTTTCTCATATTATTATGTGGTCTAGTAAAGGTATTCTTCCTCCTTCTTCTACTTCCAGTATGAATTTAATGCTCTTACATCTCCTGTTCAGTTCCTCCAGCGTTGTTTCAACTTCTTCCCGGTCGATTATGGGGAAGAATGTATGGAAGAATATGTCGTCTTCGTATCTAATCCACATTCTTGGCAATATTTTATCCTTCAAGAGGTCTTCTTCTAACTTCTTCAGAAATATCTCAGCCATGAAGCCTGATAGTGGGTTGCCCATAGTAACGTCCTGTGTGTTCCTGTAATATCTACCTCTGAACATGAAGTGGTTTTCACTCATGCATAGGCTAACCAGTTTTACGTACTGCTTGACTTTATGTTTCCATCCATTGCCTTCGTTCTTAGTCATCAGCCATTCTTCTAGCAGCACCAAGGTGGTGTTCACAGGTATGCTGGGGAAGGGCGCTTTGATGTCAGACGATACAATCAGCTCCTCTTTCTCTATGGTGCTTGTTTCCTCTATCTTCTTAACCACCTCCTCATAATTTTTACACGTCTAGACGACAAGTGTTCTTACATGGACTCAAACTCTCTCAGCAACCAGCGCGCTATCCAGAGGCTTGGTGGATTGGTGCCTGGCACAATTTCCTACATTTAGGTTCCTACATTCTCTCAATGTATTTTCAACTCTTCTTATTGATTCAGGGCGGGGGTTGGTCCTTAGTTCCTTGTAGTTTCCTTCCTCAAGTTTGTTAGTCACTAGGTCATTGTTCATGCCACTTAGCAACACCGTCTCCGCACCCAACAATCCCACCACGATACGCCATCTCGCGTATAGCCAAGTAGTCCTTTAGTATCATCCTAGCCGTAGCACGAGTCGGAGTAAAATCATTTTATGTGTAAAGTAATATCGCAGAAACCTCTTCAATCAACACACCTCTTCAATCACCACACAACAATCAACATTGCTACAGCAATCAATATTGCTAAAACAATCAACATTGCTACAACTATCAACATCATGCCAATAGTGGGATGATCGTATGAAAGCAGCTGTACGATCACCTGCGAACAGTCATCATACTCCGTTTTGTCCATGATTATGATTTTGTTGCCTTTATCGGATTTTAGATAGTATACTGGTTTTTCTTTTAACTCCCTGATCAATTTCGGATATATCTCAGCTCCGTTCTCTATTGTTGAACTATTCCTTTCGATGAGCCTGCAAATTTGTTCCCTCACTTGGTTCTTTTCCCCTGCAGGGCAATACTTTATGCCAGCTTCGATGTCCACGCCAATTTCTTCAGTGGAGAGTTTTTTCTTTCCGACGGCATAATTAGGCCCTCTGCTGAGCAATTTCAATCGTTCAATTGAATAAACCTGCTTGCACCTGTTGACTACGAAATCCGGTATCATTTCCACTACCAGTGATGTCCTGTTCATAGTTATAGGTTTGTTTGACTTAAGCATGTTGAATTTTTGGATGAGTGTGCTCCTCTTTCTCATATTTTCACATGCGTAGGCTGCTTGTATCTTGCTCAGTGTGTCATATAGATGTTCCTCTTCTCCTTGTATTCTGGCCAAGCATAGATGTGCGCTTCATGTGCGTAGGGTGACGTCGATCAATTTCCAATAATCAGTTGATCAGTTCTTTTTCCATTCTCCGTTTGTTCTGCGTCGAATTCTGTATGGAGGATCCTATTCTAATCTGGTGGCTTTTTGGGGTGATGTTGTGTCCCACACAAGATTTTAAGAATTTGATATTTTCACTAATTTGTGCCATTTGTCTTCAGCTTCAATAATACGTTGAATTCTCTGTTGGGCCTGGTCGCCATTGTCATCGGATTCGTTTTTGTTCGCGGAAATGATAGAAGCGTTTGAAAAATTTCTTTGAAATTTAAGAGTTAAAATCACGGTTATACACTATTTTATTATTTAACAAGTTTGTTTCGACAACCATATGTTGTCTTTATCAGTGACAATTACAAACTAAAGAAAACATGGCAATATTACAATTATCATTTGTTAATTAAATAAAACAATTTTCACTTGTTCAATCACTCCAAGAAGATTATCCCCCTATCAAGTATTTCGGAACGAGTGATCTTAAACTCGGAAAGCACTCCTCGTTCCTTGTTTCGAGAACTTAAAAAGAGAAAATCGTAACAAAGGTAACAAATGTTATTTTGTATATTTCAACCAATCTGCTCTCAGTAAGTACCATTGTTAAATCTGGCCACAATGTTAAATTTCATGATAAAGGCTATGTAATTTATAATGTGAATAGTAAATATGTGTTCTGCTATGCTGAAAAATAAGATATATGTATGAGAAACTAAAAATAAATATTAAAATGCTCATGTAACTTTAGATAGCGAAAAGAACAACAGTATTGATTTGTCGCATCTCAGAATGGCTCATCTAAATGCATCAGCTGTAAACAAATTACCTGACTGTGCCGAAGGAGTGACTCTGACTCGAGTAGATAGTAATGTGACCAGATGAACCTACTGCTATGAAGGTAAACAAACCAGATGGCTGTTTAATATTTTTGGATCTAGAGCCACACAGCCTCTGGAGGTCATACACTCAGATCTTTGTGGCCCCACGGAAAGTACAACGACCTCAGGTACAAAATATTTCATAACTTGTGTTGATGACAACACCAGAATTGTATATGTTTATTTTATAAGAGATAAGACGAATGTCTTGGAAATATTTAAAGATTACAAGATGAAAGTAGAAAACGAACTGGCTACAAAAATCAAAACTATCAGAACGCACATATCGAAAAATATATATCTAGTTGCGGAATAACTCCTCAGACTTCAACTCCTTATACGCCTCAACATAACGGCATGCCAGAGAGAATGAACCGTACCTTAGTGGAACGGGCAAGATGCATACTGCATTATGCCAATATGGGAAAACATTTTTGGGGTGAGGCTATAGCTACTGCAGCATATATTTTGAATCGGTCCCCTACAAATTCTCTTGGCTCTAAGACTCCATTTGAAATGTGGACGGGAAAAAGGCCCAACTTATCTCACATAAGAATATTTGGTTCTGAACTAATGGTACACATTCCAAAGGAAAACTTCGTAAGCTGGATAAGATATCGAACAGACTGATATTAGTGGATGGATGCAGTCTCAGCGTTTCTACAAGGAGAAATTGATAAAGAAATATACATATATGTAACAGCCTGAATTATATGAGCAAGGTATTCAAGTGTGCTATTTACATAAATCTATTTACGGACTTAAACAAGCAAGCAGACTTTGGAACATAAAGCACAATACACCCCTACATTAAATAGGCATGTTGCAATACAAGACTCATCCATGCGTTCAATATAATGTGGAGAAGAACGCATTTATTGCGGTATGGGTGAATGATTTTATATTATTTACCTCAAACCAAAGTTTCGAAAACACGACTGTGGATCAACTTAAAATGAATTTTGAGATGAAATATCTTCGGAAAGCTAATCAATGTGTGGGATTACACGTAACAAGGAAGGAAAATATGGTAATGTTGAACCAGAAGAAGTATATTAGAGAAATTTAAGCTAGATTTGGAATGTCTGACAGCAAACCTGCAAGAACACCAATTGAAGTTGGATTGAAGTTATCGGAAGAGGATACTCCGTGCGACTGTTCATATCAACATGTCTTTTATATACAATATTTCATCATGAACAAGTCCTGATATATCGTTTGCCAAGTTATATATCGTTTCAATTTCTGAGTAGATTTAATAGGGAACCCAAGACTGAACACTGGACTGCAGTCAAGAGAGTATTAACCCCAGACCTACCACTATTAATAGTGATAACCAAAGTGCAATAAGACTCTCAAATAGTGACTGTTACTTACTAAGGACAAAACACATTGATATTAGGCATCAAATCCTGTGGGATCAATAAAATAATAATAAAGTAAAATTTTGTTTTTGTAAAAGCAGCGAAATGGTTGCAGACATTTTCACCAAGAGTACAACCTTATGCCGGATCCACACGCTTGGCATTTGTCGCCAACTGCAAGTCTTGACAAACGTTTGGCTTGATTGTTCGGGCCAAACATTGCCATTCACATGTTTGCGAGTGTCTATTCTGGAGAAGCAATCATGACGGACGTCGAACACATCCATTAACCCCCAGTGCACAAAAGGAGAAAATGCACACAAACGTATGGACGCGTCGCAAGCGCTTGCAGCAAATCCCTTTGATTTGTGTCGAAAACCGACAATCAACGGGAACAGCCGCAAGCGCTTGCAAACATACAGGAACCTACACAAGCCAAGCCAAACGATCAATCCACACGTTTGAATTTGTGATTGTTTGTGTAGGTTTGGCAAGCGTGCGGATCCGGCATTAGATATGCCCTTGTTTTGTGTACAAAAAATGGGTTTGCGTTCAGGGGAGAATGTTAGTATTGGAACGCAACCTTAGGTTAATAATTGAACGTTGCCTAATTTGTTTATTTGAACGCAACCTCAGTTAGTTAGTATTTATCGCCTCTCGTGGTGCATCTTTCTTACTGATTTTATGTCGATTGGGATCCTACGTTGTGAGCTTGACTTATAAATAAGTATTGCAAAATATCAATCTTGTTATTGCCACGAAATCCTCCAATTATTCATTATATATTTATTTAAATTTCATGAAAAAAAAAATTTTCTTGTTTGCTCTTTCCAATCACCACGCCCACATAAAACTTATTTTTGCCATAAGTTTTTGTTCAATCACGGGCATAGTCACCCTGTGATCGAATCGAGAAAACCAGGCACCCTGTTGTTGAGTTGAGTCCATGTGCTCAGCTCAACAACAGACAATACCATCCCGCTATCCTTACAGGACTTAGGGGCGTGGCGATAATTCGCATCGATCGAATCATCTCGATGACGAGCAAGTTAGTTGAGTTTTAGCCACAACGGAGGTTAATCTAAGTGAATGTAATGAAATGTTTGTGAATATCAAAAAACGTGCTTATGACCATGTGAGGAGGCAGACGCTGGACAATGCGAAATCTTAAGGAGGATGAATATCTTGAAGAGGTTGGATCTATGAGGTTGTTTTCTTTAAAACATTTATTTCGTATAATTCCCAAAATCATCCATTCATATAAGAAAAATCAAAATTTAACTGAATTAAAGAATCATACCAGAGAAAAACGATTCTGTGTTTGATGTTGAAAGTTAGAATTCGAAAAAGAAACATTTGAGAATTTATTAAAGAACCATAATTCCAAATTATATTAAATTAACGATTTTTGCATAAATTTATAAAGAAAATGTGAATTAACTTGGAAACAGTGTAAGGTTGCGTTTAATACTATTTGAATTATCTTAAAAATGTACATGAATTAGACATAAGACTTTAAACAAATAAGAAAAATGTAAATATATGATGAATAATTATTAAAAATATAAATTAAATGAATTATATTGAAACAAAACAAATTTCAATAAAATAAATATTGTGACCTATCAAAATAAAGAAAACCACAACCAGCAAATTTTCTAACATATGGTCCTTCGAGCCGGATATAGTGCGCGGTTTAAAAATAAAACTGGCAAGTGCAAGTCGGACCCGCACACGAAGGGTTCCGTTTCGTCATTGAAAAATATAAAACGGCGATAAGGAATACTGTCGCATCGTAACAGCATTCCTTATCGCCGTCTTCGTTTTTGGATCGTAATGCGCATTTGATCGTAATGCGTATGTTCCTCTTCGTTGTTGGTAGCGCTTTTCGTATCGCCGCGTGTATGATTTTCTTTAAAAATGTTTTTTTTTAATTTTTTTTTGTAACTTTTTTTTTTAATTTTTGATTTTTCCTACACTTGTTTTTTTCAATTTTTTCAACACCAGAACTGTATATGTCTATTTTATAAGAGATAAGACGAATGTCTTGGAAATATTTAAAGATTACAAGATGAAAGTAGAAAACGAACTGGCTACAAAAATCAAAACTATCAGAACGCACATATCGAAAAATATATATCTAGTTGCGGAATAACTTCTCAGACTTCAACTCCTTATACGCCTCAACATAACGGCATGCCAGAGAGAATGAACCGTACCTTAGTGGAACGGGCAAGATGCATACTGCATTATGCCAATATGGGAAAACATTTTTGGGGTGAGGCTATAGCTACTGCAGCATATATTTTGAATCGATCCCCTACAAAGTCTCTTGGCTCTAAGACTCCATTTGAAATGTGGACGGGAAAAAGGCCCAACTTATCTCACATAAGAATATTTGGTTCTGAACTAATGGTACACATTCCAAAGGAAAACTTCGTAAGCTGGATAAGATATCGAACAGACTGATATTAGTGGATGGATGCAGTCTCAGCGTTTCTACAAGGAGAAATTGATAAAGAAATATACATATATGCAACAGCCTGAATTATATGAGCAAGGTATTCAACTGTGCTATTTACATAAATCTATTTACGGACTTAAACAAGCAAGCAGACTTTGGAACATAAAGCACAATACAGCCCTTCATTAAATAGGCATGTTGCAATGCAAGACTGATCCATGCGTTCACTATAATGTGGAGAAGAACGCATTTATTGCGGTATGGGTGGATCATTTTATATTATTTACCTCAAACCAAAGAATCGAAAACACGACTGTGGATCAACTTAAAATGAATTTTGAGATGAAATATCTTCGGAAAGGTAATCAATGTGTGGGATTACACGTAACAAGGAAGGAAAATATGGTAATGTTGAACCAGAAGAAGTATATTAGAGAAATTTAAGCTAGATTTGGAATGTCTGACAGCAAACCTGCAAGAACACTAATTGAAGTTGGATTGAAGTTCTCGGAAGAGGATACTCCGTGCGACTGTCCATATCAACATGTCTTTTATATACAATATTTCATCATGAACAAGTCCTGATATATCGTTTGCCGTCAATTTCTGAGTAGATTTAATAGGGAACCCAAGACTGAACACTGGACTGCAGTCAAGAGAGTATTAAGCCCAGCCCTACCACTATTAATAGTGATAACCAAAGTGCAATAAGACTCTCAAATAGTGACTGTTACTTACTAAGGACAAAACACATTGATATTCGGCATCAAATCCTGTGGGATCAATAAAATAATAATAAAGTAAAATTTTTTTTTTGTAAAAGGAGCGAAATGGTTGCAGACATTTTGACCAAGGGTACAACCTTATGCCGGATCCACACGCTTGGCATTTGTCGCAAACTGCAAGTCTTGACAAACGTTTGGCTTGATTGTTCGGGCCAAACATTGCCATTCACATGCTTGCGAGTGTCTATTCTGGAGGAGCAATCATGACGGACGTCGAACACATCCATTAACCCCCAGTGCACAAAAGGAGAAAATGCACACAAACGTATGGACGCGTCGGAAGCGCTTGCAGCAAATCCCTTTGATTTGTGTCGAAAACCGACAATCAACGGGAACAGCCGCAAGCGCTTGTAAACATGCAGAAACCTCCACAAGCCAAGCCAAACGATCAATCCACACGTTTGAATTTGTGATTGTTTGTGTAGGTTTGGCAAGCGAGCGGATCCGGCATTAGATATGCCCTTGTTTTGTGTACAAAAATGGGTTTGCGTTCAGGGGAGAATGTTAGTATTGGAACGCAACCTTAGGTTAATAATTGAACGTTGCCTAATTTGATTATTTGAACGCATCTTCAGTTAGTGAGTATTTATCGCCTCTCGTGGTGCATCTTTCTTACTGATTTTATGTCGATTGGGATCCTACGTTGTGAGCTTGACTTATAAATAAGTATTGCAAAATATCAATCTTGTTATTGCCACGAAATCCTCCAATTATTCATTATATATTTATTTAAATTTCATGAAAAAAAAAATTTTCTTGTTTGCTCTTTCCAATCACCACGCCCACATAAAACTTATTTTTGCCATAAGTTTTTGTTCAATCACGGGCATAGTCACCCTGTGATCGAATCGAGAAAACCAGGCACCCTGTTGTTGAGTTGAGTCCATGTGCTCAGCTCAACAACAGGCAATACCATCCCGCTATCCTTACGGGACTTAGGGGCGTGGCGATAATTCGCATGGATCGAATCATCTCGATGACGAGCAAGTTAGTTGAGTTTTAGCCACAACGGAGGTTGATCTAAGTGAATGTAATGAAATCTTTGTGAATATCAAAAAACGTGCTTATGACCATGTGAGGAGGCAGACGTTGGACAATGCGAAATCTTAAGGAGGTTAGATCTATGAGGTTGTTTTCTTTAAAACATTTATTTCGTATAATTCTTAAAATCGTCCATTCATATAAGAAAAATCAAAATTTAACTGAATTAAAGAATCATACCAGAGAAAAACGATTCTGTGTTTGATGTTGAAAGTTAGAATTCGAAAAAGAAACATTTGAGAATTTATTAAAGAACCATAATTCCAAATTATATTAAATTAACGATTTTTGCATAAATTTATAAAGAAAATGTGAATTAACTTGGAAACAGTGTAAGGTTGTGTTTAATACTATTTGAATTATCTTGGAAATGTACATGAATTAGACATAAGACTTTAGACAAATAAGAAATATGTAAATATATGATGAATAATTATTAAAAATATAAATTAAATGAATTATATTGAAACAAAACAAATTTCAATAAAATAAATATTGTGACCTATCAAAATAAAGAAAACCACAACCAGCAAATTTTTTAACAGTTTTTGTTTTTTTATTTCGGATCATAATTCATGCAGTAGAGGGTTAACAATTTGTTTTCGCATCGCTATAGGAACCGGCAACAGTTTGTCCGAGCTCATTTTCCGGCATACTCTTTGTTGTTCTATTCAATACTCTTTATGGATGGATCGTTCATAATCTGTGATTAGTTTTTCCAGTAATATTCCAGCTCAAGGCATCCAGGTGTTGCATTTTATTTCCAGGCTGATGTTAATTGAGAAATTAAATTCCTGTAGTGTAAGCCACCATCAAACAATACGTGGCACCAATTTTTTTTTTTTTACCGCTGCTCTAATTGCATTGCAATCCGTGACAACTTTGAATTCAGAATTTAGAAGGTAGATTCGAAATTTCCTGGGGGACTCTACTACCGCTAGGCATTTAAATTCGTAGGACCGGTAATTTTGTTCGACGACTATAAACCGCGTTGGCTTTTATTTGCCATTGATCTGCTTCTGAAGATATTCCAACTATCCCGATCTTGCGTCGGTATGTACCACAGTTTGAGCGTCCGAATTAAATATTGTCAATATAGGTCTTTCAGTTAACACCTGGTTCATTGTTTCCAAGGCGTGTGTTACAACCGCAACATGCGCAGACGCTTAGATAAGGTAAAACGTCACCTGAGCACAGGGGCGGATCTTGAATTTGTGGGGCCCTGGGCTAATACTGCTTAGGGGCCCTACGTAATTGCTCAACTAATTGCCATTTTGACAAGAAACTGTTTTCTGTAGTGATGTAGGTATATGTAATGTAATATATGTTAAGTACAGGAAGAAAATAGGAAAACAAAATATTTTATTTATTTATTAAAACATTATTTATTGCAAAATAAATTGACAGGTTATAAATGGTTATGTTATATAAATTATAAACCAACCTTTCTACATTTTTGTGCTGCAAATTCTTTTATTTGGTCATCGCACTGTAGGTCCTTTGTTAAATCGCAATTTATCGAAAGAACTGATAAATGATTTAGTCGATAGTTCGACATTGTTGTCCTGTATTTGTTTTCTATATGCGATATCCTGGAGAAAGAACGCTCCGCTTCACAGCTAGTGATTGGCATCGTTAAAAGAATCTTTAAGATGGTATAGCAGTTTGGGAAAACATCAACAAGTTTCTTTTCATAAATTAGCCAAAAAATTTCACTGCAAGAGGTGTAAGACTCTTTCTTAGACTGCAGTAAGTAAGATTACAACTGAATGCACTCATTCACTAAATGTTTGTCTACGTCATTTGGAAAATAATCAATAATATTACGTACACTTTCCAGATCTATGTGTTCTTGATTTTTGTCTTGCAAATCTATTAAAAATTTAAATTTTTTGCTATAAGTCTCATAGGCTTGGGTTCTATTATTTAAATCCATAATCATCTTATCCAACGCAACGTTAAGCGTGTCTCTTTTAAATTTTTCTGCGCCGTTTACTGAGACTTTATCTGTAGATTTATCTGAAGATTTTGAAGTAATGCGTCTCTTATGTATGTCACTGTAGTCTGTTCCCACACTAGTACTTAATTTTTTAGCTTTCTCTCCGTATTCCTTCAGCTTCTGATCTGATTGTTGCCTTATGTTTTTCACAAACTCTTTTAATGACACAATTAACTTATTGCCTTCACCAATGCCTAAACCAGGGCTCTCTACTTTTTTATTAACTACATTAAATCTCTACAAAATTTCTTCCCAAAAAACAATCAAAATTGCAGTTTCTAGTTTCGCCAGTTTATTAAATAAATTTCATGCCTATTTTTGGAAATCAACTTTTTCATCGTCATTTTCGCCGAAACTATTGAGAATTTTCATAATGCCATCATAATTACTTTTCAAAGCTCTGACAGCATCAAAGTGACAATACCATCTGGTCTGGCTTAAACTTTTTAACGTAAATTTTAGTTTTGTTTCACGATTTAACAGTTCCCACCTATGGATCGAAGCAGAGAAGAAAACGTATATTTGTTGCACTATTCCAAGAAAATTTACAATTTCGGTTGCAACCTTCACGGATTCTTGACCAACTAGGTTAAGGGAATGCGCAGCACATGGCACGTAATCCGCGGATTTATTTTTTTCTTTTAGTAGTGCTTGTACACTATTGTAGATTCCGGCCATATTAGCAGCGTTGTCATATGACTGTCCCCTGCAATTATCCAGTAGTAGTCTATTTGTTTCCAAAAAGGCTTGTAGAATATTAAATAAATATAAGCCAGTATGACTACTAATTTTAATGAAAGATACACATCTTTCATACACTTTTCCCCGAAAACAGTATCGTAATACAATAGCAAGTTGGTCATCGTGAGACAGATCTGGGGTGTAATCCATCATAATTGAATAATACTTTGTGTCGTCGTTATTTATTTTAGTTATAATTTGTTTAATTATCTGTTTACCAATAATCTCAATTATTTCCTCATATACTGTTTTTGATAAATATGATATTACAGAGTTTGGTCGCAGCTCTCGTTGTTCAATATGTTCACGTATGAATGGGTCGAATTCTGCCAATAGCTCTAGAGCACCCATAAAATTACCATTATGTGGAGAACCAAATACTTCCTCGGAACCTCTAAGTGCTAAGCCTCTTATACTCAAAAATTTTAGCACTGCAATAACCCGTTTTAGGACATTGTGATAATATTCTGTTTCTTTATTTAATTGCTCCTGAAATTATTTTCTTTTCGTGTCAACAACACTAACATTGAATTCTTATGTTCATTAGAATTTTCGTGATTTTCTAAACAAAATCCTATGTGTTTCCAATCAGAAAATCCGGTTGTGTATTGAGAAGGAGTTTTAGAAAAAAGTTTGCAAGTCAAACAAAAAACAGTACCAACCCTTTTTGAATAACATAACCAAGATCTTTCCAGTAATTGGCCATTTTTCATATTTCTAGTGAAATACCTATTTGAAAGAGATCTGTTTTGTTCCTTATATTTCTTCATTGAAGCTGAATATATATTCTTCGGATCTTTATTTTGAAAGTCAGTCATTTCATGTGAGAGGACGAAATTAATAAAATCATTATTTAGCAAATCTGGCCACAAGCCCACGTCAACATGTTTCTCAAACTCAAACTTAATATTTTCTAAATTTCTTTCCACCTCGGTATCGGTATTACCTTCCTTTTGCTGAACACCAATTTCGTTTTCAAAGGAACCAGAGGGTTGCTGGAAGTCAAGATATTGCACATTTTCATCGTTGGTATTTTTTTTCTGGTGTTCAAAATCTTGCATATTTTCATCACTTGTATTTTTTTCCTGGTTTTGCGATTTTTTGCTTCCTTCGGTTAGATTGTCTTCGCATAAAATACCTTCCTTTACGTTTTTTAATGGATTTATAGCTATTATATTCGCGTTTATATGTTCTGATTTAAAAAAAAGTTTCAATTTTTGCGCATTTATTTCTTTCTTTTTCTCGACCAAACTGTAATTTTCTTTTTTCAGCTCCACTTTTATATTTTCTAGCAGACATATTGTAAAATAAGATATTTTTCTGAAAATAAACAAAGAACTGGATAGAACTTTTAATTTTAATACCTACTTTGTAATGAGTGTAGCAATTCACAAATTATCATTAAATATCGAACGAGTTCGATTCATTTAGTTTTGAAAACTGAAATAAAAATAAAAAGTCATGTTTTATAATTCTTTTTACTTACCTACTGCCTATTAAAAGCAGGAAGTCTAGTTATGCTGAATACTTTCAATTTTAGTAAATTAAAAGAAAGGTCCGGTCCTTATAACTTTTAAGTTATCTATCACTTAGTAAACTAAAAACACGCACTAAACACATTTCTAACAATAACAAAGTCAATTCGTTAATAAAGTCAATGATAGCAGAAGTGCGGAAAAATAACAAAATTGCGTCGGGCGATAAGCGGAGGGAAGTCCCCGTTCCGTTTGATAGATGCGCACACGGGTTGATTGATCGCAGTGCTGCCAACCTTATGATCGGATTTTTTTTTAATTCTAGATAATTTTTATTATTGACAATATCGTCTATTGGTTTCAGTTCGGTTGGGGGCCCTGGGCTGCAGCCCAAAAAACCTTTAAGTAGGTCCGCCCCTGCCTGAGCACCAGGCACGTTGGGGTGAGATGGCACGACTAGAGATGGGTGATATTTCACGTCACGGTGACAAAATCACTGCGACTCGACTTACCGTGACAGTGACTGTGACTCATGGAATGTAACTAACGTTACTTTGTCACTTCCAGTTCGCTCTTATTTTAAAATAATTATTTCATTTCAAACAAACAAACAAACCTTATCTTCATATTTCTGTCCCTGCTACTCAAGTTACTCGAGTCACGAAATTCGACTTTGTATGATACATACTTGAATTTTCAACTTTCATGATTTTCTGCGCTCCTGTTACTTGAATCTTAGGATTTCCGACAGAAATATGTTAATAATAGGTTTAAAAGTTGTTTTTTTGTTACACTTCTGAAAGTATAGTAGTATAGTAGTAGTAGACAGTAATAGGCTTCCCTATTTTTGTAAAGCTAGACTCTATTGAATATATTAAGCATTTTAAACGAAATATCAAAGTGACAAAATTATCATACGTTACTAAAATATCAAAGTGACAAAATATCATACGTTACTAAAATATCAAAGTGACAAAATATCATACGTTACTAAAATATCAAAGTGACAATATATCAAAGTGACAAGAAATTACTAGAATAACGTATGATATTTTGTCACTTTGATATTTTAGTAACGTATGATATTTTGTCACTTTGATATTTTAGTAACGTCTGATATTTTGTCACTTTGATATTTTTGTAACGTATGATATTTGTAACTTTCATGATCTTCTGTGCTCCTGTTACTTGAAGAGTTGGATTTTGAAAAGAAATATGTTGTTATATGTTATAATAGCCGCGTTTTATTATGAACAAGATCTATATGGATCACGAACGTAATAGATTTTTCAAATGTATTCCAACAACAACACGTGATCCGGATAGCTACCAAGATCACGTGTTGTTGTTGGAATACATTTGAAAAATCTATTACGTTCGTGATCCATATAGATCTTGTTCATAATAAAACGCGGCTAATGTATTTGTTTGTTTACATATTTGATACATTTTTAATAGGTTCCCCCATTTTTGAAGACAATAATGAAAAATATTTTTAATTTAAGGTCGCGCATGACTCCTGAAATTCATAGCTCATCCCTCTTTTCTAATACAGTTCCATATTGCAGTTCCTTCCGGTCGTTCAACGAATATGATTAAATCGGCTTATAGAGATCTATCGTAGTTCCTTCCTGACTTATTGTCGCTGGTACTTGCATCACGGAAGTGACTTTGTAACGGTGATTTGTCACTGTGACTTGGTTGTCACTGTCACGACTGTCACTGTGACTTGAAAGTCACCTTTTTCCCCATCTCTACACCAGACACCAAGCCAGGTGAAATAGTTCCAACCAACAAATAAAATTCAAAAATGACGACGATGCATTTTCCCATGGGAAAATGCGCAAACGAATACTTCATTTTTACGGAAACATTTCAGATTAGTTATTCTTTAAGAAGCATTTTTTAGAATAATATCTTAAATATAAATTGTAAAGTTTGAACCCTTGTTTTCTTTTAAAAATATAAAATCATTTTGATACTTAGCTTAACTCGTGCATTTGTTGTTCACCCCAACCCCACTGCGAATTTTTCTTGGTCAATTTAGTAAGCGGTTTGACCAGTGTTGCATATTAAGAAACAAAATGAAGGAAAAATCCGGTTAAACCAACGAATTGGCGTATATGGTGAATATTTTTCGGAGTTGGGAATTCTGATACGCTTTTAGTTTTTGCTAAACCTGGCTGTATTCCTTGTTCAGATATTTTGTATCCTAGATAAGAAATTTTACCCCTGAAGAAGTGACATTTGTTTGGGTTTAGAGTAATGTTAGCTTTTTAAATCACGTCGAAAACTTTCCGTAAGCGTTTTATGCCATCATCGAGATCTTTGAAAGGAATCAGAATATCGCCCACATATGCTAGCGAGCCTGGATTTCGGAGTGGTCCCAAAATGTTTTTAAGGATTCTTTGAAAAACTACGGGTGCGGTTATAATCCAAAAACGCATTCGATTAAATTCGTATTGTTCGTCAAGAGTTACAAAAGAAGTTTAAGCGTTTGAAAGTTCCTCTACAAGAATTTGACAGGACACTTTTCACAAACCTTATCCCAAATACTCTATATAAGCCAAGTGACTATCAATTCTTTACATAAATCAAATAACTATCAATGCTTTATATAAACCAAAAAACTATAAATTCAAACGAATATACATTCTTCATTTCAACCGCATCTAATCTCATTATATAAACAAAACTGAACTCTGAATTCCTTATATAAACCAGATAAAATTAGGTTTCTCATCAAGTTCTTATTTCCAGCTTCTGACAAGAATCAAATCTCAACGTATTTTACCACTGAACTCTTAATTATTTATATAAACCAAGTAATTACAAATTCTTACTATAAATTCTTAATATTAAACCAAATAAATACAAATCCCTCATATGAATCGAATCCTAGTTTCCAAGTTCATACTTCGTACTTCACATCTTATTTTCGTTTTCCGTGATTTTCACTTCTTCTTATTATTTCTTCTGTTAATAATTTTTCTCTTTCTCCGCTCAATATGCAGCTTCTGCAGTTCCCTACTTATCATCAACCTCTCTTCCTGCCCTACAGCCAACAGCAGGCGACGTCTGACTTCTTCAATTGCTCGGCGGAAGTTAGCCTCCTTCCCTGTGCGGTGCTTTAGGGGTCGAGCGACGGGCTGAGGGGATCTCCGTGTGGTCTCTGGTTTGGCCCGGTTCCTTGCGCGGTACTCTTCCAATGTGATGGGGCTAGGGCCAGCCCCCGAGTCACGCAATGCCTCCGCCAACGACTTTCTAGCTGATCCAGACACTAAGAATGGACCAGATATTAAATGGAGCCGGCTAGGAACCTGGTTGATGGGTTTTAATAACCACTTTCAACTTTGGGGTTCCCCAAAAACTGATAGGTTGCAAAACCGTGTTCGGTTGGGAAATTCGGACGTTAAACGATGGGTTTATATAACCACTTTCGCTTTTGACATCCACCAAAAGACCGATAGGTTGCTGGAACTGTGTTCGGTGGTTGATTTGAATCTGGGTTGATGGGTTTTACAACCACTTTCAACACTAGATTCCTTTTCTCCGATAGGCTTCAATAACCTTTTTCGGATCCAGTTGTCACTTACTTGTCCTTGCTTCGGATATTCTCCTCAGTAGGTCAGTTGTAACAACTGGTGAACTTTCTTAGCTTTCGCCGGCTTTTTATATATCGAAATCGTGAATCTCCTCCGTTATTTCGATGCCGTCATGTGTTGCTAAACTCCTTATAGTGCGCAGTGGCTCCATCGTGTAGTGACCAGTTGAGTTTTTTAGAACTAAATTTTCCACATGTGTTTAACTTCGACAAGTGACAGTGCGTAGTTGTTTATATTTGTTCTACCGAGTGGTGAGTAGAGTGATATGTTTTTTGTGTACTTTGTTTTTTAGGTTATCCGGTGCTATGGGTATGGCAAGTGATTCGTGTTTATATAATTTGATTATTATATTTTGCTAATCTTCCTTCTTTTTAGCTGGTGCTGCGTGTCACAAAAATATCTAAGGTAGAGAAATATTTGAAATATTGTAATGGGGCCAGCTGGTCATCAATCCTAAGAAGGGGAAATAGATTTTGTCTGATTTGGGTATTTAACTTTCGGTATTCAATACATAGCGTACGTACTATACAATCTTTTGCAGACCCAGTTCGTATTACACATCTTGGTATAAAATACACGGATCCTTCCTTTAGCCGTATGGTGGCTTCTATATATATATCACCCAGATATTCAGCTTTACATAATACATTAGTAGAATGGTTCGCAGGAATGACTTTAACTTTCTTCGGCCATAATGCTAATTAAACTGAGGGTAAGTCTACTACAGTTTGTGCTAGCACTGAATCATATTGCTCGTTTATATGAGCTCGTTGACGTGAAGTTTTTCAGTTAAAGAATCCCCAATTATCGTAGGAATTTCCTCAACATAATCCCCAACTACATCAAAGTCACAAAAAGCCATTGTGTGACCAATCTAAACCCTCACGTTCTTTAACATTCCCGGCATTTTAAGCAATTTCACAGCAAAGCCGTTTATTATCTTAAATTCTTTTACCAGTTCGCCCTTCATCAATTTGCTTACACTATGCGTAATTATATTGCATTCACAGCCAAAATCGACAAAACCAAAACACTTGGACGCCATTTAATATCATGTTCAAAAAAGTTTTCATACCTGATTGCCTTGTTGACTCTATTTTCCTCACTTGTTTGACACCTTCTTGCTTCTTCTGTTCGCTGTCCGCTTGCCAAGAATAATGCTTGCTACTACTGTTCCCTTTCGTACAATTAAATGATAGATGTTAACGATGACCACAGTTGTAGCATCTCCTTGTGTTAGCGCTATACTTGGATATTTCGATGCGAATCTACGCTGAGCTAACTCGACACCGTAAGTAATCTTCCAGTTCCTTTACCGCTTTGTGTTTGCTTATCCTTGAACTTTTTCAGATAACGTAGCAACTTATCCACGTTACCGTTATGCCCCATTTTTGCTGCGGGTTGCACGCTGGAGTCTCCATCAATAATGCACGATTCAGCATTCCGTCCATAAATTTCGCAGATGTTCAAAAGTGAAAGTTAAGAATAATAATATTCGAGAAAGGATTAACTTTCCTTTTTGGTGCGTCTGAAAATTTTCTGTAATAGCTCCGAAAAATTCCGTTCTGAAGGAAATGCGGATAGAAGCGAAATCGACTTGTGGCGTAAAATGCAGTCGTATTTTCATCCCGTTTGTGAGTTTGTCTCAATTCTTCAACCTTGTTTAGCAATCAGCGTATGTCTGAGTTCTACTCATCGGGGTGGAAATAAGGAATTGCATTAGCTCCTGCTTTGCCTTGTTGCAAACCTGTGCTAAGTGCGTTGATTTTGGTATCTAGTTTATCCATCATTTCTGCCAGAGTAAACAAGTTAGAGTTAAGGTTTGGATCCACCGAACATTTACTAGATATGTCCCGGGATATAAATAACGGCTAGTCTAAGCCTCTTTGAGGTTTTAGACGCCTCCCTAGCCACCGGGCGCGTCCACGGGTTGCGGATAGTGGAAGTCCAGGGGAAATTTCTCTCGGATCGTCGAGGAATAGGCAGAAGAGTACAATTTGAACTCGGGAAGCTCAATACTCGGCCGCGGACAATGGGAGGACCCCCCTTTTTAAACATGGAGGGTTTGAGCAAACTACAAATTACCCCAGGTGGTGCGGCGACTCAGTCGTCAAATCCATCCACCTCTTCGGAGGTGGCCGTGCCCCATTCGGATTCTGGGGGGGGCACACTCAAGCCTGTGGCAGCAACGACGGTGGAACACTTGGCCAGCGTTGCGGTGGATGCTACAAGTGGGAGGCAACAAGGCACAGGTGGGTCGTTTAGCCTCTCTACAGGCCTGGAGACAAAGGTTCAAACTGACGACGGCATGTCCGTCAACAGTACAGGAACCATTGACTCTGAGGCCGAAAAGAGATTGCTGGGCGAGACTACCGAAGCCAAGGCCTCTGAGAAGAAGAAGAGGAAGCCGACCAAGGCGCAACTGTCCCTTAAGAGGTACAAACGTGCCAAGGCCAGCTTGAAGAAACTCTTGCTAAGGAAGTCCGAAGAGCTCTCTGATAATGAGAAGGGCTACTTAGCAAGAAACAGGAGGATTGTCGCCGATTTCGAGAAGAATATCGCTTCGCAGAAATTGGGGACAATCGCTGAGGAGCTCCCAGGACCGGCAAGGTCCGAAACCGGAGCTAGTGGTAAGAGCGCCAAACTACAGCGGTCCAGTGCTGTTGCCTACTCACCCTCAGGAAAACCCCCACAGCCGACTTCCCAGAAGAAAGCTAAAAGGGAGCGATCCAACGAGGAGGAGGAGAAAACAGCAAAAAAGGCCAAAACCTCGTCGGTGGACCAAGCGCCCACCGATTGTCAGATGGCCATCATAGATCGATCAGATCTAGATGGCAAAATATCTGGCGAAAGATGGGAAATGGTCGAGACGAGGCTTGTGTACGCGATGGCGAGCGAGCAGAGTTGCTCGATGGAGGAGTTGTCCTTCGAAGGAGCAAGCTGGCACAAGGGAGTCAAGGTCATTGGCTGCTCGGGGAGAAAATCCGCTGATTTTCTGAGCCGTGTAGTCGAGGGCCTTGGCGAACTTTGGCCAGGAGCCAAATTGGAGGTGATTCCGAAATCGGAGCTACCACTGCGGAAATTGGCGCTATTGTGGATTCCTCCCCCACTAGTGGAGGACGAAGCCACAATGAAGTTGATTTCCAGGAGAACGGTCTGGACACGAGCAAATGGAGAATTATCTCCTCCAGCAAGTGTCCAAACGGAGTTGGCAAGGACCTTGTCGTAACGGTAGACGACTTGTCCTTCGCCAAGTTAAAGGACTCAAAGGGAAGCATCAAATTCGGCTTTAGTGCAGCAAAAGTGAGGCTTCCCAATGAATCCAAGAGCGGCACCGAGGAGGCTGCAAGCAGTGCAAAGTAATTTGCACCACTGCGAAGCGGCCACCGAGGATTTGATGCTGTATATGGAGGCAAATGGAGTAGACGTGGGCTTAGTCAAGGAACCGTGGCTCTCAGGGGACAAAATCCGAGGACTTAGGTCAAAAAATTATAGTCTACTTCACTCAAGCACAACAGGTAAAAAAAGAGCGTGTATAGTAGCAAAGAGATCATTAAACCTCACTCTACTTTCACAGTACAGCACAAATGACATGGTGGTGGCAGTACTAGAGGACAGGGGCAAAACTATCCTGCTCCTGGCCTCAACGTACATGCCATACGAGGAAGGAGACCCCCCATCAGCAGCGGTCCGGGCCCTGGTACAAGAGGCCGAAGTTAGAGGATGGCACATGGTGATGGGATGTGACGCAAATGGTCATCACGTCCAATGGGGAAGCAGTGACATCAACAGAAGGGGTGAGTCAATTTTAGAGTTTATAATTTCTACCAACCTAACAATTTGTAATCGGGGTGACACACCCACTTTTACTAACAAAATTAGGGAGGAGGTAATAGACCTTACATTGGCCACTAACACTATTAACGTAAACGTAGAAAACTGGAGAGTTTCTCCCGAGCACTCCTTTTCGGATCATGGGAGAATTCTCTTCGACATTAACCGGAAGGTTCAGGTAGGAAAACCCTACAGGAATCCAAGGAACACGGACTGGAATAGATTTTCCACCGAAGTGGAGAAGGCAATGAAAACAAAGAGCACACAGTGCTTCGGTACCTATCTCCACACGGTGGCGGACCTGGAAAAGTCCGTAAAACAACTTTGCGAGACTTTGCTAAAAGCCTTCCAGAAAACCTGCCCAATAAGCAGAGCTCGAAGGGAAACCAATAAGTGGTGGAACAAAAAGCTCAAGCAACAGAGGGACGCTACTAGAAGGCTTTATAACAAGGCAAAGAAAAGTAAAGGAGAGGAGGACTGGGCTAATTACAAGCGTAGTTTTAACGAGTATAAGAATAAGATAAGAAAGGCAAAATGGGACTCCTTGGTCGACTTCCTTAACTCTATAGAGGACGTGAACGAGGCCTCAAGGTTCAGGAAAATTCTTTCCAAAGACGCTATAGTCACGGGAAACCTGAAGAGGCCAAATGGTTCGTGGACGGAGTCGAGCAAGGAGACACTAGAACTGCTGATGGAGACTCACTTCCCGGGCTGCCTGACAACATGGGGCGAGGAAGAGAGCCCAACGATCAGGATTAGTCCAAAGGAGGTAACTATAAGAGACGCCATCACCAAGGAAAAGGTAATATGGGCGGTGAAAACATTCGAGCCATACAAATCTGCGGGGCCGGATGGAATCACACCAGCCATGCTGCAAAATTCGATAGGCAGCATAGCGGAGGTACTGACGAGCATCTTTCAGGGCTGTTTATCATTAGGATACATCCCTGAAACATGAAGAGAGGTAAGGGTTGCCTTCATACCCAAATCGGGGAAGTCAAGCAACACTACACCAAAGGATTTTAGGCCAATAAGCCTCTCCTCGTTCCTATTAAAGACAATGGAGAGGCTTTTGGACCTTAACATTAAGCAGAAGACCAAAATAGAGGAGGAGTGTATAGCACAGCACGCCTACCTCAAAGGTAAATCGGTGGAAAGTGCGCTGCATGAAGTGGTTGGAACGATTGAAAAATCTCTCCAGCAAAAGGAATATGCCCTAGGGGCGTTTCTGGACGTAGAGGGAGCGTTCAACAACGTAAAGACCAATGCAATAAAGGAGGCATTAATGGAGCTGAAAGTGGAGCCCACCATCACGTCCTGGATAATAAATATGCTCAAAAGCAGAATTATCAGTACAGAGACGGGGGAACACAAGATCAGAAGACTGGCGACCAGGGGTACACCACAAGGAGGGGTGATATCCCCACTCTTATGGTTGATCGTAATCAACTCGATCCTAAAAGATCTCAGGGGAAGGAGAGTTAGGGTCACCGCCTATGCAGATGACGTAGTTATATTGACAACAGGCAAAGACCTACAAACGATCTGCGACACCATGGGTGAAGCTTTAAGAGAAACGAGCAACTGGGCGGAGAGAAATGGCCTAGGGATAAACCCGGAAAAGACGAAGCTAGTTCTCTTCACCAGAAGGTATAAGATACCAAAGGTGAAAGGACGGGTACTAGACCTCTATAGAGAGGCGAAGTACTTGGGAGTCATCCTGGACTCTAAACTCACTTGGAGGAGTAACGTGGAGGAAAGAATGAAAAAAGGAATAAACGCTTTCTACACATGTAGGAAAATGTTTGGGAGGAACTGGGGTCTGCAACCAAGGATCATACACTGGATCTACACAACGATTGTCAGACCTATTGTCACATATGGAGCCCTTGTGTGGTGGAAAGCCATGGACAAGGAGACGAACAAACAGATGCTGGGAAAGGTGCAGCGACTAGCAGTGATAGGTATAACGGGAGAGATCAAGAGCACACCTCAGGCGGCGCTGGAGGCAATCCTAAATTTGCAACCATTAGACCTATTTGTAAAGGGCCTGGCAGCCAAAACAGCCTTACGGTTGAGAGAAACGAAACTGTGGAGGCACACAGGCCAGGGGCATGCTAGTGTGCTGGAAGAGATAGTAAAAATGGGAGGCACCGTGGAAACCGGAGTGCTACGACAGCGCACAGACTGTATGGTGGCAAAGCAATGGTTTGGGGAGGAGCTGGAGATCAGAATCCCAACCAGAGAGGAATGGGAAAGTGGTTCCATTTTTGAAAAAGACGAGATAAGCGTCTTTACAGACGGCTCAGTAACGAAAACGGGGACTGGAGTCGGATTATTCTCGGAGATACTAGAGGTCAAGGAGTCACACAGACTCAACAAAGGCTGTAGTATATTGCAGGCGGAAATTAACGCGATAGAGAGAGCAGCAAGACTAAAGCAGCTGACCGACGAAGAAATTCAGAAGGTCACAATCTACTGCGACAGCCAGGCTGCTCTTAGAACACTGGAATCTAAGACAATCAAGTCAAAGGCGGTGATGAGTTGCCGAGAAGCACTATCCTGGATCCGAGACAAAGTCAGCCTCTGTTGGGTGCCCGCACACAGCGATGTGGAAGGGAATCTACAGGCGGATAAACTGGCAAGGATCGGAACCGAAATTCATAGTGCTGAAGAAGCCAACTCTACAAAGCCACCGATGAGGTTGTTGAAAGATACCATCGACAGAGTAATTCGGGAACAACATGGCAATAGATGGAGCAGCAGAGATGACTGCTTCAACTCAAGGCATTTGTGGCCCAGAATTGAGGAAACAAGAACGGCGGGCTTGTTAAGAGCAAAAAAGGCCTCAGTCCGGACCATCACAATGGTCATTACAGGACACTGTCCCGTCGGGAGAAACCTCCAAAGGTGGGGGCTCGCAAGCGACGGTCTCTGTAAAGAGTGTGACGAGGAAGAGGAGACAGTGGAACATCTTTTGTGCTCCTGCCCAGCATTGGCCGATAGTCGGAGGCAAATACTGGGGAGCGAATCCTTCACAGGGTTGGAGGAAATAGGGGTCATGGATGTTCAACTATTGAGGAACTTTGCCATTTGGTGGAAATGCCTCAGGACAGAGGAAAAAAGGATCAAGAAATAGGAGAGGGGGGGATAGCGAAATATAAGGGGTATCACAATGGGCCATCTGGCCACCGAGTGGGAGTGGATCGCACAATCGGTGTGAACACTCCACCCTGCTAACCTAACCTAACCTACTAGATATGTCGGAGCTCTCTTTCGTAGGAGTCATGGTAATTCTTGGCCGTTTCATCAAAGGCTGAATAGATTCAACATTCCAAATATTTCGAAGAGCCATAACGAGTTCACTTTTTAAAAAAAAAACGTTTCAACCATAGATTCTCAGCACGATGTATTCCAAAATGATCGAAACCAATATATCAATTCAATATACAAATTTCACACAATAATTAATATTTCAAAACCAAAACTTTAGCATGTAATTCAATCTATTAAAATCGATAACTTCGACTCCAACGTACAAATCAATCTATTACCATGATACGCGATCGTCGCCAGCGTACCGCACAATCAAATATGAGCTCATGACACACAGGATACTCCACACCAACAATTCCTGAGGAAAACCCAATCTTACAACAAAGTGTAACATCGAATTGTTTTTCCTGTCCGACTCATTTGCTGATCCCGCATCGCAATTGAGGACCACCTCAGTCGTCGTATATGAGATTTCAGATATACGCACCCCACAGTCGATAAGATTCTGTTTTGTCATTAAAACTTCTAACTATCCGACAGTGCCAAGAGAAGACGAGGAGCGTAACGCATTTTGGAGTTTTTCCCCAACAAGGACAACAGGCTCCAGACCGGAATAAATTCCGTCCATAAAGTTCGCAGATGTTCAAAATTGAAAGCTTAGAACAATAATATTCGAAAAATGATTCATTTTCCTTTTTGGTGGGTCCGAACATTTTCCGTAATAGCTCCGCAAAATCCCGTTCTGATATTAATTTTAATATTTCCATTACTCAATATTTTATGACAACCAAAAGTTCCAAATATCCCACTTAATTAAGGGCGCGTTCCGGGGCTGCCGCCATCCTCTCTTTCACGTCCACCAACAAATAGTTAAAACACTAATAGGTACTCAGTCAGGCCGTTTAATAACGTCACTTTCACACATCCACTCACACGACTGTAAACGATGACGATGATTGGCCTCCCTCTTTTGAACCAACAGATCCTTCTGTTGGATCACAACGATCCTGATGGATCACACATATTCTTATGAGTTACACAAACTCAAAGGGGTACATCACCCTGATGTCGAACCGGCGAACAAACGGTCAAAACAATCCTTTCCTCCCTTATTCTATAATTATACGGAAATGAAATAACGGAACTCAACACTTTCTGCCTTCATAGAGCACAAACACACAACTACCTCTCGATCTATCAACCTAACATCATCCAGCGCCCATTAAGGATTATATCAGTGACTGACAATTTCAACCCAACAAACCACACTCTTTACAGTCTCACATAAAATCATTCTATATTATGCAAACAATTGAGTTCACCACCTATTCATCCATAACACGATTCACGCTGTATATTAAGATAAAATGCTGTGGCAGATTTAGGGCTAGAGCCTCAAAGGACAAACAAGGAAATCTCGCTGCCGAAAGCACGAATGATCAAGATAATAGAAAAAAACCGATGGCGGTTTCGCAAAAGTCGAAAACAAAAATAATATAATTCATACAGGAGCTTTCAAAATGAAAGATAAGCGTTGTCATAATAATAATATATCTAATCTTGATAGATTGGGTAACGCAGTCAATTCAGTAGCCAATAACGTTACTCTTCAGTGTTTACGCGATATTTTCCAGGATAGCTTAATAGAGATAAATATTAAAGGAATTTCCCGTCAATCGGAGTCTAGCAGTTGAAGCTTTTCCAGAGTGACTTTAACGCGGAAGAGGGGAGTAAGACGACAATCGCCGCCGGCGCGTAACCGAAAATATTACGAAAAACGAAGATGTACGAATAAGGACGCGCAAAAACATACAATTCGATGTTATAGGTGCCACCCCATATGTCATTTCGCTTGCGAATGCCCAAGTCGCGAGAAACCAAGCTCAATTAGAGATACAAGGCATTCAAAAAAGCGAAGAAAATGTCAGGGTACACTACAAACATTTCTCCCTGACACAGTCTCGGATAAAGAAAAGTCAATTATTCCAATATTAAATAGAGCTTTAAATGTAGTATCAATAACCCCCACAACTGTCAAGGTACAAATTAACGAAAAAATAATGAAAGTAGAATATAGTGAGGAATCAGATAGGGAAAATTTTCTGTATTCGGGGTCAGAGTTTGAATATTCAAGTGACGAAGTATAAGAGAACATTGTGCAGATTAATGGTATTTTATGTTCTGCCGACAACAGGTTTGGTAAATTCACTATTTATTCTACAGTTACCAATATTAATGATAGGCGAATATTTAAGAATTCCATTCCAATTGATCCGTCCTCAAATAACTCATCCGTCATGGAGTTAAGGAGTATCTGCGGTGTGAACCCGTCTTTTATACAATGAGTCATTCTGAAGTAGAATTAGCACAGTTCGATTCTCCTCGAAGTTTATAATCGTGTTTATGTTGTTGTCAGTTTGGCAAAGCCTCCATTCTCACCGAAGTTTGTCGAGTTTCCTGGAATCATTAGAACAATTCAAGGAACAGGAAAGTTTTACGACTGGTGTTACCATACTGACTCAAAACGTTGTTGAAATAACGCATAATAAGCCAAATAAGCAGCGTACTTATCGTAGGAGTCTTACTACGAATAAAGTTTTAAGCTTTAAGGTGCGTTTCCCATGCCAGCTGGGAGTGGAGTGTGTTGACGCTGACTCTGGCACTTGTTTCCAATGCCAGAGTGGATTGGTTTCACATCCACCTGGCGAGCATGACTTGAGTCGTTTTAAATTATCAAAATTGAAATATTTTTCCACGTAAAATAATCATATTTGAATTATCATACCTTTAATACATTAAAATGTATTAGGACTGAATACTTTTTCCCATTTTTAACTAATTTTAAAACAAAACATATGGAAATTCGTCGCATATTTGGAACGATCTCGTCGCAGCCATCTGTTGGAATCGCTCCGAAAAACATCGTATTGCCACTCCAGCGTGAAAATAGAAATAGCTCCTATTTTCAATCCACGCTGGGCCCAGATTGCACGAAAGGCACATATAGCGGAGTGCGTGTGTGCGACACGAGCGAAACATGTCAGCCACTCCACTCCACTCCAAGCTGGCATTGGAAACGCGCCTTTACCGTTTACAAGATAACAGATATATCGTTTCGAGTGACAGCTCGCGGTGCAGTTCAGCTGTATTTGCACTCAAATGGAACAGAAAATATAGATATTGCGTAGACTATCGAAAATTTAACAGGTTTACTAAAAAATCCACGTACCCTTTTCCTCGTATAGGTAATATGAGGTGCTTTATACCGCGTTTACACCGACCAAAATCTAGTAGATTTCATGAGATGATTTGATAAATCTCCTCGCTCGCTTACACCGCCAGTGAGGAGATTTATTTTGACACTTCGACGTGCTTCGACATTTTTCATTTGCAATTGTAGTGTTTTGTGGATCTGTTTTGCTTCAAATCTATTACAAAACTATCTTGGACAATAGTCCATGCTTTCCCTTACCTCTTTTAATTTTTTTTTTATTAAATAAATTTAAAATTTTATATAAATTTTCAAAATCAAAAACCGCGCCACATAATGAAATTAAACATCGCGCACAACAACCAATTGAACTCACTTGGGATACGTCGAAAGAGTACTAAATTGTGCTAAAGGACGTAAAATGGCAAAAATGATCACCACTATATGGTGTCACTGAGGTGATTTAGTGTGGATTTCGAATTAATCTACTCCTGAGAAGATTTCGAAAATGTAAGGTAAATCATGGAGGTTTCAGCTTGATTTCGGGCTAAATCTTCTCAAGTCGCTTAATCTACTAGATTTCGGTCGGTGTAAACGCGGTATTACATGATGCAGCATTATTCCGATGGATGAAGCTTATCGCGCATATACCGCGTTTGTTGTTGAATCTAGAGGATTATTCGAGTACGTACGCATGCCTTACGGTCTAACTAATGCACCCTCAACGTTTCAGCGGCTCATGGATGAACTTAAGACTAACTTTATTGAATACTTTCGCAATAACAAATAACCAGAAAAACTAATAAGTTAGGTATTCGCGTATCTTGATGACTGGATAATTGAGGAGCATCCAAGCAAAACGGGACAAGTCCACCTCGGGTCGAAAATGAGATATACATTGTTTCTGATACTCCTTAATAAGCCGAATAGCATTGTGATATCAGATTCGAGCAAAACTGGTTATTTTCCGTATAAATTTGACTCCAAACTTCGGCCGTCTGAGCAAAAACAGACATGTCCACGAAAATTGAATTAATATGCTCTCATGATCCGGCGCTTTTATTTCATAATTTTCTGATGCCATGGTTTCTTCTTTGAGGATCGTGTTATATACATTATAGATCGTATTTCATTTTGTTTATCATAAACTCGAGGACTTAACCAGCTTAGAAAAGTGATAAGAATATTGGGGTTTGTATGTTTTCATGATTCTGCGCTATTATTTTTTGATAACTTTTTGTCCCATGGTTCTTTATTCTTTGAGGATGGTGTTGTTTACGATAGCATTTTTTGTGCATCTTAAGCTCGAGCACTTAATCAGCTAAGGAAAGTGATAAGAATGTTGGAGTTTGTATGGTCTCATGATCGTAAATCTTGTTTACGTTAGTGATCGCATTTTTTGTGTATCATAAACACCAAGGCTTATTCTTAGGGAAGTGATCAAAAGAGTGGGGTTTGTAAAATATATAAAAGTCGAATAATCCTTAGAACGAATATAAGTGACGCAAAACGAATTTTAATTCAAAAAGAAGAATCCAGGCGAAAAACAACTATTTCCGTGACCGTTTTGAGTTATCAACTGAAATCTCGGTAACTTTGCTGAAACTTGGAAGGAATCCGAACATCACTTTGAGACGCAAGCAACTAAGCCATATAATTTCTGACGAAAAGAAAAATGACGTTGCTTCCCTCCTTGAGAAACAATTCGGACAAAACTGGGCACATAAAACAGATTTGGTTTATTATAAAAGGATATTCGACAACCAATAAGGCGCAGAAGAGGAGGAAGAAGAAGAAACTCGAATTTTGTGCGATTGTATAGATCAAGATGAACCTAATGTACATTTCTAAATGATAATTTAAGAAGAATATATTCACGCTTATAAAAATAAACTCTTCTTATTTGGTTTTATTTCAAAAATCCTAAACGTGAATTATGCAAAAAAAGACAAGTCCATTTATCATCCAAGCAAAAACGGTTATATTTTTTAAGCCAAGCAAAACCGGATAAGTCCATCGATATCTTGGGTGCTATAATTTTCAGGAACTTTTGTCTGGAACCAGAATGATAATCATTTGTAAAATGGAATAAGCTTTTAAAAACTAAATTATAACCCAAAACAAATGATTAACCGCAAAGAAAATACACGTTTTTCTCATTTTCTGAATATTTGTGAAAATGTGACTTGTCCGGTTTAACTCAGATGCTCCTCAATTGTCTTGCAATCTTTCGAGGAACAGTTAGTATTATTAGAGATATGGGTTTGGATATTGAGGGATGAAGGTCTAAAGGTCAATAGAGAAAAGTCATGTTTCGCACGACAAAAAGTGGAATTCTTACGTTTTATCTTAGATAGAGGTGGACCAAACCATGGCCGATTAGCGCCAATTATAGATTATCCCCGTCCCCATGACGGAAAAGAATTGAGGAGGTTTAATGATTAGTGAATTGGTACCACTGTCATATAAGTAATATTGCGAAAATTCAAGGTCCATTTAATAAATTAGTGAGCGAAATTGGCGATTTTCTAAAGTACCATGGAGTTGGACTCCATAGTGTGAAGCAACGTTTGTCAAAGTCAAAAAAGCACTTCAAAAGACGATGATTCTGATTCCTCCTGATCCAAACTTAGCATTTTATCTATATACAGATGCAAGCGATACGGGCCCTGTGTAAGGATCACCTTTTTAGTAATGGAATAATCACCCTGTTAAAATTTAGCAGAGACACTTTAGTACGATCAAATTTAGCATAGGAACATTATAAAATTATACATTATAACACATTAGCATAACACATTATAACAAATTAGTGAAGACACAAAGATTATAAATTATAACAAATTAGTGAAGACACAAAGATCATACCACAGACAATAACTTACCAGATGTCGCGATCCCATACATGACTGTGTACCCAATTTTTTCCAACAGCAGACACGTAACACCAGACAAATGACGCATGGAACGTATGTGCTTTGGAACGACTGCAACGTCTGAAGGACAGACAATGCGCTCTGAAAGCGAATTTTTCTTGTAGCTGGTGTTTCATTGTCATTAAGGTGCCTACAGACGATCATATTTCTATGATGTTTCATCATATATATGACGAAAAAATATGATGAAGCTGTACACACGGCATATGACGAAAAAATATGACACATTTCTATGATGTTTCATCATTTATATGACATAAAAATATTTCATATTATATGATCGTGTGGACGGTTCATCATATAAATGACATATAAATTTGTCATATTTTTATTTTCCATTTTCGATGGAAAAGAAAAGTATGACGAAAATATATAATGAAAAGAAGCCCCAGATTCAAATTTTATCTGTCTTTTGGAAATAGTTTTTCACTTCAATATTTCTTTGTGTGACAAAACTATATTATTGTCATGCATCAGGTAATTTCTTGGTAAATAAAAAGGAGTGTGGTAATAAGGAAAAACACTTGAAGGATCAGAAAAATTTTAAATTTTCGGTTTCATCTTTTAATTTTTTTTTGTAATTTCTCTATGTATCTTGTTTCAGCCGAAAGAACGAAAATCGCAAAAGGCGGTAAAAGCGGTGCAGTCAATCTTCGATACAATCTTGAAATACAATAAGCGTTTGACAACTTCACAGAACATTAGAAATATATGTCATATGAAATTGTGTCGTGTGTACAGCAAAAATTGCTTTGTCATATTTATTCATCATTGAAAACTAACATCATATTTTTCGTCATATTTTCAAAAACGTGTGTGTACAGTTCATCATATAATTTGTCATAGATCTGACATGACACAAATATGTCCTATAATATGATGTATTTTTCTATGATCGTCTGTAGGCACCTTTATGGCAAAGGGTCATCGCAATAAGGGGAAAGGGGGCTGAAGGAAATTTTGGCGGAGCAAATAGATTTTTGGATTTTCTGAAATTTTCAATAAAAAAACACAAACAAAAATCATGTGTATGTGTACAATTGGTGAGTAAAATTTACTCACGTACACGAAAATACACTCAAAAATTTCTGTTTTTGGTATAGAAAACGCAAATTTTTGTGTGTATTAGTGTTTTTGGTAAATTTGATAAAAAAATATGCAAATTTTCTATCAAAAACCATCAAAAATTACAAATTTTATGGACATTTACAGAAAAAGCGAGATTTACATCCACGAATACTTCCGGAAAACGCTCAAAAATCTAAATTTCATAATATTTCCTAACTTTTCTATGGACAAACCTTTAAAAACATAATTTAGAGAAATTTAATACATGGCAGAAGGATAGAAAATGACAAAATAATGGGGTTCTGCCATACCTAGTAGCCCCCTAGGAAGCTTAGTTGAGCCGCTACGAGAAAAAACAGTTGAAAATTAAAAATTTGATTTTTGTATGGAGACACCCTTAACAACTGACGATACAGGAATATGATGTATGAAAGAAAGTTAGGAAATGTCAAAATAATGGGAGCCAGTTATATATACTACACCCCTAGGAAGCTTAGTTTAGCCACTGCAACCAAAAAACTGTTAGAAATTCAAAGTCTAAACTTTATCATATTTCCCAACTTTTGTATTCATATTACTAAAAACTTAATTTAGAGCAAAATGATGTAAGAGAAAAGGTTTTAAAACGGAAAAATGATGGGGGTCGGTCATACATATGAACCCTCTAGGACGCTTAGTTTAGCCGTTATGAGCAGAAAACCGTTAAATAATCAAATTTTTAAAGGAAAAACCCCCTAAAAACCGGAAGAAAGTTGTTTAATTTTTGATTCCGGGAAATAATGACGTTTTTTAACATAAAATTCATCAATTTAGATGTAATTTTGAATTAAAAATCACCTGCTACGGGTTCAATGAACCAAAATAGTGTTTCTACCAAAGCAAAGGGATTGTTGTTGTTGCTGGAGTGAAACAAAATTCGATTCGAATTCTCGAAAATCGAATTTATGTACCACTACACAGCCAACAGTCGGTTTGGTGGTGTATGTAGGTTCTTTTATGACCAATTTCTCTCAAAACCGGTTCCCATTTCGCTCAAAACCGGTTTTTACTCCCTAAAATTTTAAAAATGTCTCTAGAAACCGAATGAGCTTTGCAGTCACCAAAAACACATACCCTGCAGCGTCATTTTCATCCGTCATTTCATGACTGCTTCAGAAAAAATTGGGTACACAGTCATGTATGGGATCGCGACATCTGGTAAGTTATTGTCTGTGATCATACATTATAACAAATTAGTGAAGACAATCACTAGCATAAGTATTAGAACAGAAATTTAGATTATGTACTTACCTGATGCACTTACCTAGCATAGTTGCACAACATAGGGGACATATGAAGAATCGATACTAAGAACTAAATGTAATCATTTCTTCATCAATTTTGGTTCTCATGGGAACTTAATTCCCATGAGGTTATTAAACTTAAGTTCAATCTGGAAAAACCATTATAAATAGCCTAATCATGATTGAAGTTATTGTCTTAACATTGAACAGGAGAGTTGTTTAATTTGGATAATCACAGAGCACTGATTGGTGCTCTTCGTTATCTTTACTATCTCACGCATTATTGGTTGGTGCTTCAGACGAGCACTTCAATATGGTGAGCATTTAAGACTCCAATAATAATATAAACATTACATGGCGATCCTGCCAACTTGTATTTAGGAATCTTCAACAACACAAGCAAATGCTTCGACGGCGATGGTGACTGAAGATGGGCGAATTATTGTAAAAATCGACTTAAAGAAGATAAATTATGAGAGTTACAAACTGAGGAGGAAACCTACTTTGAAGGAAAAACTCAGAGACCCGCTTAATGGACCACGGCCTAGGTATCCTGACAAGCAACGAAAAGCTACAAAACAAAAAATAAAAAAGAAGCGAGGGGGAAAACAACGCCAAATAAGATGCAACTGGTCGAGCTTCACAAACTGGCAGCAATTACCGCTGGACCCTTTAAAACACAGTTATTATTAAAAATTAATAACTTGAAAAACTTAAAGAAAAATTATAAAAAGCTGCATGATGATGAAATTATAAAAATCATTAAAAACAATAGCGTTAATTAACTGATTAATTGTGAAATATTGAACAAAAAATAAATAATAAATAGTGTATTTAAGTAAAATTTTTGAATTGTATTGCTTATTGGATCATCATGGGCGCCTTCAATAGTAAACGTAAAGAATTTAAAGTAGAATTTGTCATTAATAACAATGCTGCTGCTTCTAATAATAATATTTTCCAACAAAGGAATCTAAGTGATTTTCAACTAGTTCTTTTGATTCTTTTATTGATCGTAGGATTTCATGCGCTTTCGTATCACTTAAAAAAATATTTATCAAAAACTACTGTTTCTAAGCAGGTTATGCAGAATGCATAATAATGGCGTCAGGCTTGCAAACCCTTTCTCAAGATTTAAAGAAAATTTTAGACAATTTTAAGAAAACTCCCAATAGATCCTATAGTTCACAATATTTATTGCAAAAACAAATATGTATAAAAAAAATAAGAGACGAATTTAAAACGGGATATTTAGAATTTTTGAAAGCAGATAAAGACTTAGCTATAACCTTAAAAACAAATTTTGATAAAAATTATGCTCAGGTAAATGAAATTATTGATAATAAAGCTTCAATTTATTTGGGAACAAGTAATTCTGATATAGATATTGTAAAAATGGCGTCATTTGACATAACCACAGCCATTAAGGTAATACCCGAATTTAAAGGTGAAATAAGAGAACTGGGCAATTTCCTGAATATAATAGAATTTCTACATGACACACTCAAAGATGACACTGAGAGAGCCAAGCTCATAAAATTCGTCTCGAAAACAAGACTAGCAGACAATGTCAAAAATAAACTTATAACATATTCCTCTCTAACTAATTTGAGAACTTTACAAGATGTTTTACAAAAAGTATTTAAGCCAAACAAAACTTCACTGTCAATACAGTCAGAATTGGCAAAAATATTTCAAGGAAACAAAACCGTTTCTGATTATGCTCAAAAGAAAGAAAATTGAATGTCCCAATTAAATATGCTGCAAATTTCTGAACAAGGTGAATCGCACCGAGACATAATCTCGACATTAAACGAACAAATTGCATTAAATGCATTTAAGAATGGTCTCAATGAACCGATAAAATCAACTGTCTATGCAGCCAGGCCCACCAAATTACAAGATGCAATTCAAGTAGCTTCTGAATTGGATCGTCCCAATAATCAAGCAAGCGTCTTCCATTATAACAAAAATCGTGGACATAATAATTTCCGTAGAAATAATAATATGAACAACTACCAGAATTCTCCTAGAAACCCAAATTTTTCCCAACGACGAAATTTTAATTTTAATAGACCCAACAATAATAGACGACCCCAGCAGTCATCTTACAACAATGTAAGATCAAGAAATAACACAAATAATAGAAATACGAATTATAATAAAAGGGTTAATGTGGTTACGTCAGAAGATGTTGAGCGCACTGAATCGGGAAACGCAGAAAACCCCGAATCGGAGACGGGGATAAACAGTTTATTTCAAGAACAGTAAGAGTATTCACTCTAGATAGCCATTTGACCAACTTCATATATTTAAAAACGGATGTATCCCAAGTATCACTTTCATTTTTAATAGACACAGGTGCTGATATATCAATTATAAAAATAAATAATTTAAATAATATATCGACTGAAAGTATATGTGAAATATCAGGTGTAACAAATTCAAAATCATACACCTTAGGTACTATGAATTCGAAACTAAATATATCAGGTCAAAATATTTATCAAAAATTTCATGTGGTTGAGGAAGAATTTCCAATCTTAACAGATGGCATATTGGGTAGAGACTTTTTAATTAAGACTTCATGTAAATTAGATTATGAATCTTTCACGATAACATTATTACTAGAAGATGGGGATGTTACACTTCCAATGCATCGAAGAATGCCAAAAATTGAACAAATAGTTGTTCCAGCAAGAATGCAAGTTATTCAGGCAGTAAATGTTAATATTGCGAAAGATGGCATCGTTCTTAACGAACAAATACAGGAAGGTGTTTTCGTAGCCAACAGCTTAGTACCTGCTAAAGGTGTGGCACATGTTAAAATACTCAACACTCTGGATCATGATATAGTACTAAACAATTTTATACCAAAGATAGAACCTTTGGAAAACTATCACATCTTAGACTTTAAAACTTCAAGTACTGATGCTCATAGAAGTGAAAGGCTTATGAATGAGCTAAATATTAGTGGTCTTGATAACTCTGCAAGAAAATCCATAGTAAACATTTGCAAGAAATTCGCAGATATATTTTATCTTCAAGGGGATACTCTTAGTTATAATAATTTTTATGAACAGAAAATTCCAGTAATAGATAAAAGCCCGGTTTATATAAAAAATTACAGACTACCACATTCTCAGGTGGAAGATATAAATAAAGAAGTCAAAAAATTAATTGATGAGGATATCATAGAACCTTTGGTAAGTCCATATAATTCACCACTTTTGATAGTGCCAAAAAAGTCAGATGGTGAGACTAAAAAATGGCGACTAGTTGTAGATTTCAGACAATTAAACAAGAAAATCATGGATGATAAATTTCCTTTGACCAGGTTAGATGATATTCTTGATAGGCTAGGGAGAGCAAAATACTTTTCAACCCTCGATCTCACAAGTTCTTTTCATCAGATTCCATTACACCCTAATTCGAGACCCTTAACAGCTTTTTCAACGAGTAGTGGACATTATCAATTTAAACGTTTGCCATTTGGTTTAAAAATTTCTACTAATAGTTTTCAGAGAATGCTGTCAATAGCATTAGCTGGTTTAGACTCTGAAGCATTTTTATATGTGGATGATATTATCATCTTTGGTTGTAGTTTACAACATCACAATTTGAGTTTAATTAAAACATTTGAGAGACTTCGGAAATATAATCTCAAACTGAATCCACAAAAATGCAACTTTTTACGTACAGAAGTCACTTATTTAGGACATCTTATAACCCAAGATGGAATCAGAACAGATCCCAAAAAATATAACACAGTACTAAATTATCCACAACCTACAACAGCGGAAGAAGCAAAGAGATTCATAGCTTTCTGTAACTATTACAGACGTTTCATTCATAACTTCGCTGAAATAGCTATACCAATCAATAATTTAGCTAAGAAAGATACTCCCTTCGTCTGGTCTGATAAGTGTCAGGAATCATTCCTAAATCTGAAATCAAAATTAATTAATGCTCCCATACTACAATACCCGAACTTTGAAGAGAAATTTGTAGTAACCACAGATGCATCGCAGTTCGCACTTGGTTCTGTCTTATCCCAAGGTGAAATTGGAAAAGATTTACCCATCTCTTATGCCAGTAGGAGTTTAAATAAGCATGAGATTAAGAAACCAATTATAGAAAAAGAACTGTTGGCAATACACTGGGCGATAAATTTTTTTAGACCATACCTTTACGGTAAGAAATTTATAGTTGTAACAGACCATAGACCCTTAGTAAGTTTGTTTACCCATAAAAACCCATCCTCAAAGTTAACACGTATACGAGTGGACTTAATGGATTATGATTTTGAAATTCTTTACAAACAAGGAAAAATGAATACTAATGCTGATGCTTTGTCACGAATAAAGCTAGATTCAGATATTTTAAAAGACATGATACCCACAGATATAAAAGTCATGACAAGAGCAATGATAAAAAAGAAGGAAACTCCACCGAAAAGAAAAAGTAACTCTTGTAGTGTAGAGCCTGATCAACTCTATGCTTGGGAATGTACTTCTATTTCTGAAACTAGAGGAGTAAAAAAGTTGAGATTTGAAGCGCGCGAAAATATAGGAAGTTTGCCTCGAGTTATTATAGAAAACAAAGCAGTAGTTGTCGAAATTAGCAATAATCCATGTTATAACTTAGGTTTAATCTTGGAGACGCTAAGATTCGTGGCTAGAAAGAAAAATATTCAAAAGCTAGCGCTAGCGAAAGAAGACATTATATTCAAGGATATAGATATAAATGAATTTAAAGGAATATTTAATGGATTGCAATCAAAAATAAAAGCTGATAGAGGGCAAACAAATTTGAAAATAATTTTGTACAAATCTCCTTATAGAATAATAGATGATGAAATGAAAACTAAGATAATAAAAGAGTTTCATGACTCACGCTATGGGGGGCACTGTGGTATCAAAAGAACAATAAATAAAATAAAACAAAGATATATTTGGAAAAATTTAAATAAAATGGTTAAGAATTACGTCAGCAAATGTAAAACCTGTTCAAAAAATAAAATGTTCACCAAACATACGAAAGAAAAGATGGTCATAACAGATACACCTTCCACGAGTTTTGAAATAATTTCTATAGATACAGTAGGTCCTTTGAAAATATCCAAAGAGTTTAGGTACATATTAACAATCCAATGTGAACTGACTAAGTACATAGAAGCAATCCCCATAGAGAACAAAGAAGCACTAAAATTCATTTTAAAATTTGGAACTTTCAAAAATCTGATTTAGGATCCGAATTTGTTAATGAGTTATTCAAAAATTTGTGTAGTTTGCTTCAAATACGCCAAATTAATTCAACACCTTATCATCATGAAACTCTGGGATCTATTGAGAGAAACCATAGAGTACTCAATGAATATTTAACTTCATTTGTACAAAATAGAGAATGGGATGAGTGGATACCATATTATGTATTTTGTTATAATACGACACCTCACTCTGATACAGGATATACACCGTATGAATTAGTATTTGGACGATTGGTTACTTTTCCTAGTGACATAGTTATGAATGAATCTCCGATATATAACTATGATGATTATGTACAGGAACTAAAATTTCGTTTACAGAAAGCTCATGAAAGAATTAAAGTAGTATTAAATGATGCAAAAATAAGAAGAAAATATTATTTTGACAAATTATATTGTAGTAACATATAATATATTATTATCATTGTCAGAGTACAACCCAGAAAGAAGTCAACTGGGATGAAATCTTTGAAGAAACAGCAAAATTGTTCAGCGAACTAAGGCTGGATGAATCGGAAGAAGAGCGAATTCGCAGTCAAGAAGAAATAGAAGATGCATTTAGAGCCGGCGACGAAATTCGAATGATGATTTGGCAAAGCGAGAGACGTAAATCACGTGACGAAAGAAGGAGGGGTCGATTCTCCACAACAAGAGATGCCAGAACCAGAAGAATCATCGAACAAAATAATGGCAAGCAGCAAAAAAGCGAGAGAAAATCACGGGACAAAAATTAAATGCATAATTAATGATTAATGTCAGTATTTAGAGCAAATCTTTAACAAAAAAAAACTTTTTAAAACCCAAAATAAATTCTAAAAATTTTTTCTTAAACGGTGGGGATGTAAGGATCACCCTCTTTAGTAATGGAATAATCACCCTGTTAAAATTTAGCAAAGACACTTTAGTACGATCAAATTTAGCATAGGAACATTATAACAAATTAGTGAAGACACAAAGATTATAAATTATAACAAATTAGTGAAGACACAAAGATCATACATTATAACAAATTAGTGAAGACAATCACTAGGATAAGTATTAGAACAGAAATTTAGATTATGTACTTACCTGATGCACTTAGCATAGTTGCACAACATAGGGGACATATGAAGAATCGATACTAAGAACTAAATGTAATCATTTCTTCATCAATTTTGGTTCTTAAACTTAAGTTCAATCTGGAAAAACCATTATAAATAGCCTAATCATGATTAAATAAACCAGTTATTGTCTTAACATTGAACAGGAGAGTTGTATAATTTGGATAATCACAGAGCACTGATTGGTGCTCTTCGTTATCTTTACCATCTCACGCATTATTTGTCGGTGCTTCAGACGAGCACTTCAATATGGTGAGCATTTAAGTCTCCAATAATAATATAAACATTACACCTGGAGCTATAATCACACAGAAAGCTATTGAGAGACAGTATTTAATTACGTGCATAGGCAGGCCTTTACGTGGTGCGGAATCAAACTACACTACCAATGAAAACTAGTACCTAGCTATCGTGTTTCCAGTCAGAAAGTTGTGCTGCTACTAGTTTTACCGTAATAACGGATCTTTCGAGTCTGGGTTAGCTGTATCCTCTCATGAATCCGATCGGTAGATTAACGAGGTGGGGAAATGAACCCCTGTCTCATTATTTTACTATCGAACATCTCCGAGGATCATCAAATGAGGATCCTAACGCATTGTTCCGTTTGTACGAAAACGTTTCAAACGAAAACAAGTCCCCTCTAGTGCAACATAACCTAGTGAATAAAGTTAAATGGTATTATAAAACGTTTGCTTCATTCCAATCTAGATCTGCAGAGAATCCTCGTTATGAATTGACAGATAATAAGTTTTATTGTTATAAGCCAGATCAATTGAAAGAGTCAATCGGCGATAATAACGCGTGGAAGCTAGGCTTGCGAGATGAAGAATTTATTCCGACAGTTATTAGGAGGAAAACATATTATGCTTATTTGAAACGATACTATCGGCCTGGTATGCGTTGGACACCGAACAGTATATCAACGAAAGTGAAATTTGCATAAAGTGTAAACCCGATAATTCGCGACGTTATGGCTAAATGTACCCACGGAATGTAACTGAACCATGGTAAAAACTCTCCATTGATATCGTGGGACCATTTCCGCGTTCCAAATAAGGGAAATCGTAAATGTTAGTACGTGAGGACGTATATACACGTTACCTAGAGTGTTTTCCAATGGATACAGCGGATGGTCCGCATATCGTAAAGACACTTAGAACACTAGTGAATCGCTGGGGATCTCCAAAATCTGTGATAACAAATAATGGCTCTGAATTTATTAACAAACGAACCACTAAATTTTTTCGAAGCGCTGATACTATAAGAGTCACAACGTCTGTGTTATGTAAATTTTCTACATGTCTCTTTTAGAAATGTAGAATTTCATCTGAAATAATTTTTACCAGTTGTTTTGCCTGATAGGTTCTTTTGAACCATGTTCAGGACGCTGGAGGTATGGGGCATTTTGCCCGCTTTACCTCTTCTTTTTGAAGTATAGGCCATTTGGCCGACTTTACTTCGTTCTGTTGGAGACATAGGGCCTGCGACTCGAGCAAATATTTCTCAAAATTTAATTTTTCCTGAGTTAGCACAAATGCCGACTCGAGTTAAATATTTTTACGCTAATGCATTTTTCACCTGAATCAGCGGAAATGCTGACTCAGGTGAAAATATTTCAACAACACTCATGACCTTTCCCATGGGTTAATCCCTTGAGGAAGGTCATGGTTCCTTTTAAAAAGAACCGAAATTTGGTTCATAACACCTGTTTATCATTCCCAAGCGAACCCAGTCGAGAGAATAAATCGTAATTTGAAAGCAATGATTTGAAGTTTGTTAGGCGAAGATCATGGCAAGTGGGATGTAGGCCTTGAAGAAATTCAATATGCTTATTACACCACCGTACATTCTTTGTTAGGAGTCACAGCTGCGTTCTTGAATTTTGGTGAAGAAGCAAGGTGCACGAGCGAAAGCTTCCCTGAACTGACTAACGACGGTACAAGTCAACTAGCTGTCGATGTTTGAACCGACCGAATGAAACGCATGGAAAAATTGCAAAAAGGAAGTCGACGTGGTCATGAGTCACGCTAGTAAGACACATTTTGACAAGTATAACAAAAATAGAGTCCACGACCCGGATCTTGTTATGGAATGTGATACAGTATATTATCCTTATAAAAAACTCTCTAACGCCGGTCACAAATAAAGTGCAAAATTAGCGTCAAGGTTGTTGGGCCCAGCCATAATCAAAAAGACTTTTTCACCACTCACCGTAGTAATAAGTAATAAAGATGGCAAGGAAATAGGTAAATGTAGTATCAATGATCTCGTTCTAGCAAGACGTTGAAAACGCCTTCGTAAACTTCCGAACTGAATTATAAATAAAGTAGCAGAGTATATACTACTATAATTATATGAAATATAATTATAAGCCATAATTAGGATAAATAAAGTAATGTAAAATAAAGTGTAATTCACAACAATCGTAATGAAAGATAGCATTGGCAGTATATAGCGTCTCAGAAACCCGCTGAATCCGCAGAACTCATTCGCCAGTGTTGAAGCACGATCGGAATGAATTGTAAAACTCTCGAAGTCCTCATCATAGATCCAGCTTCGAAAGACTTAGAAGGGGGGAATGTAGCAACTTATCGTAATTATTAAAAATAAATCTCCGATGAGATCGTTTTTCAACACAGACGAAAAATATAAATAAGAGAATTAATCACCTTCTGTTTTCCGTCGCAAATTCCCACGAGTCATCTTCTACCTTACAGGTCCTCCGTACCCAACGTTCGGCGGAACGATAGGCAACAGTGATCGATTATTTAGTCGATCCCGGAGTGTGACTTCGAACAGTGAATTATTTGTAGAGCGAAACAAGATTGTAAACCACGAGGAGCAGGGCAACATAGGATACACGACCACGTGGAGCAGAACCACATAGAATACACGACCACATGGAGCAGAACACACGTAACTTCTAGAGTTGCTATTTATAACATAATAATTGTAACCGTGTCTTTATAATTGAAATAAAAAAACACAAACGCAACGTACTGCTTCTATCACCCTGACGAAAGGTACAAGCATAAACTGATAGAACCGGTAGGTCAGAATTTGTGTAAACATTTCTTATATTTTTAGGTTTTAAAGTCAAAAAACGTGAAGGTGGTGGTGTAAAATTTTGGACATAATACAATTATTATAAAGATTATAAAAACCAAATTCGTTTAATTCTTTGTGTATGAAATTGAAGTGTTTGCACACAGTTTCGGGTAAACTATCAGATTGTTAATATTCTCCAGTTGTGTCATTAAATCAAATTTGAAAAACCCGCGCTAAACTTAAAAATTATGCTCCCGTGTTTTTTTTTTGCTCTGGAATTAAAAAACATATTTAAGCTCACAAAGTCAACCAAACGAAGTATGCATATTTTGCTTGAACTTTTCTGTTTATATTCCCTTCCTTATTTATTACTAGCTGACCCGGCGGACGTTGTCCTGTTCAATTCGAAATGGAGTAAACTAGGTGGCGTTCGCGAAGTCGCACACAAAATTGAGCTGAGCGGTCGATATGTAGACACTCTGCTTCATAGTCATCTGTGGTAATGTAATAATTTGTAGCAATTGGTTCAAGTCGACACCATGTGTGTTGACTTGGTTTTAATGTAAAAAATATGTGTATTACAATTTTAGCCCTAAACACTGATCTATTGGCCATTTCTTGTTTGTATTCTCCTGTGAGAGAAACTCAAGAGATAAAGGGTGGGCCATATACAATTTGGAATTTGAATCGGATATAAAAAAAAACTACTAAATATTTGTCCAAAACTATAACTTTGTTAGAAAGATTGAACATTTCCATTTACGAGTGAAACACAACAACATTCAAATGACTGCCAAGGCTGGCCTTACAGTACCCCATAGGATCAATCCAATTTTTCAGTACATTTCGATTGTTTGGGCTTCAATCTCATGAATGGTAACTTCAATTTCGTGTTTCAAGGACTCAATCGTCTCTGGATGATAAGCGTAAAATATATTCTTAATGGATCCCCACAAAAAATAGACTAATGGGTTCAAATCACAGCTCTGAGGCGCCCAATTCGGATCAGAATTTCGCTTTATTATTCGATGTTCAAAAGCGGTGCGCAAAAGATCGATTATATCCTTGGCTGTGTCGCAGCCCCGTCATGTTGGAACCAAATTCTGTCCATGTAACACTCTTCAATTTGTGGAAACTAAAATCCATTTAACATGGCTCTGTAACCCTCGCCATTGACCCTGAGGGCGGCAATTTCGCTTATTGAAATAGCCTCCACGGTGGACATGAGCTTCATAGGAAAAGATAATTTTTCGGCAAAAATGTTCATCTTCCACATAAAACGAACATAAAACGCATCAGATGGTCATGAGGCTTCATTTCTTGCACTCTTGTTTGTAGCCAAAATTTTCATCAGACAAGTGCGAGAAATGTTCAGTTCCTGAGAACGATGACGAATTGGTGTTGGTGGATGTTCATGCACACTGTGCCAAACCGCAGCAATGTTTTTGGGTGTGCGCACTCGACGAAACCGGGAACGGGTTGTTTTGTCCAATAACCAACCGGTTTCACAAACTCGCTTCACTGATTGGGAGGCAAATTTTTCCCGTAAATTTCTTATGGTTTCCGTAGAAAACTCACCAGTGTTGAAGTAAGTTTTCAATAGTTCCCAACTTTGTTCAAGCGTAAAGCGTCCCATTTTGTAAACGTCAAACATAAGACTAATTTTCTGTTAGCTCATGAAAGTCATTATGCCAATCAAACTCCAAATATACGGTAGTTCGTATTCCAAATGTTAGATGTCTCTCTCTGTATTTTCTATCTTAGTTCTAATCCTATTGTGAGCCCTATTTAATTATAGTTTATAAATTATTATTTCCTCTACACTGTTGAATTACTCAGCTTCTATTTTATGCTATTTATTGTTCTGAAAAATGCTAAATTTGAAATTACTTGATTCCTGCTACTCTAATTATCATTTTAAGGGTTACGTAGAAAAAACGGAATCCTTATAGTTTCGCGATGTCCGTTTGTCCGTATGTCACAGCCATTTTATTCGGAAACTATTGAAACTATATAAATGAAATTTAGAATTAAAGTGTCTCCTGTGAACCACTAGAAAATGCAGTAGTGAGAGTAAAGAAAAAAGTTTTATTAAGGGTGGCACTCCATACATGTGTCTGAGGGACAAGATATTTTTTTTTCATTGCACATACCCGTGTGAGGTATTTTTGGATAGGTCTTTAAAAATGACAATGATGTAGTTAGAAACTTTTTTCCTTTAAGCTAATCGTTCGCGAAATATACGCTTCTAAAAACGTCAAAAGTGTGTCCCTCCTCTCTAACTTTTGAACGACGGACTAGAAAAATCTGAAAATATTAAAGGTAGTAGAACAATATAAAAACAGTAAACGATTTTTGGTTTGAACAATAAGAGTCTTACCGTTAATTATGTAGATAATCAATGTTTTAAGCTACCAACAAAGATTTCTTTAACTCAATACTTTATGCGGCATTCTACGGAATCTTAGCTTATGTGTTATCGACACGCACTTGGTTTCTTTTTATCTTATTAGTCATGACTTTTTGTTATAATGGGATTTCTAGTAATTTGTGTTTTATATTATTTATAAACCTATTTGTATATTTATTATGATTACGAGTGTATATATTGAATATATGAAACAATGTTCAGTAATCCATTCAATCATCTTTACTATCAGATTTCTTCAATAATTCAATCATCTTTACTATCAGACTTCAATGATTTACAAAATTATTAGCTTGAATCGTAATTTTGGATATGGACACATTTATAAAAACTCACAGTAGAGGAAATTAATGTTTGACAAAAATGCAGGAAATGTCAAGATAATGGGGGTCGGTCATACATATTAACACCGTGGGACGCTTCGTTTGGCCGCTACGGGCAAAAAACTGTTGAAAATTCAAAATTTGAATTTTATAACTTTCCCCATCTTTTGTATGCACATCCTTAAACTCAATTTAGAGAAAAATGATATATGAAAAAGAGGTAGAAAATATCAAAACAAGGGGGGTTGGTTATACATATAAGCTCCCTAGGATGCCTCGTTTAGCCGCTACGAGCAAAAAACCATTACATGTCCAAAATCTGAATTTTATAAATTTTGACATCTGTTGTATGTACACGTTTAAAAACTCCATTCAGAGAAAAATCATGTATGACGAAAAGGTAGAAAATGTCAAAATAATGGGGGTCGTTCATATATATAAAACCCTTTAAGTGCATAGTTTAGCCGCTACGGGCAAAAACTGTTAAAAATTCAAAATCAGATTTTTATCAGTTTTCCGATCTTTTGTATGTATATCTTTAAAAACAGAATTTAGAGAAAAATCATGTATTACAAAAAGGTAGAAAATGACAAAATAATGGGGGTCGGTCATACATACGAACACCATATGACGCTGCGTTTAGCCACTACGGGCAAAAAACCGTTGAAAATTCAAAATTTTACCGGAAAAATACCCTCAAAACCTGAAGAATATTGTCCATTTTCTGATTCCCGCAATCTTTCTTGTCCCATGATTCAAAATTCATAAATGAAAATACTATTTTTCACGAACCTGTAAAAATCCACTAGCTACGGTTTGAGTAAACCAAAATAAATTTTCTCTTCAAATTTTCCGATTCCCCACAGCGAATTGGCGAAAGCCCCGGAAACAATCAGGTGCCTGTGCTAAGATCTTTATGTAAAAGCTAATTCTGGTTCGAGCACGCGAAAACTAATTACCTAAGATCAATACCATAGCTTCACTTATACAAGAAAACTAACGTTTATTGTTACAAAGACAGCGATTTTTTGTCAAGATTGTATTTTGTTTGCCGTATATTTTGGAATTCTTGGAAAAAAAACGCCGTGATCGTTCTAAATACAGAAAATCTTAAGTTAGGTTTCCATGACACAAACCTTTGTACTAATTTTGGTTCGTTCATCCAAAAAATTGTTAACTAAGAAGCCTACCCCTAGTGATTTTTTTTCGCGAATTTAGTAACAAAAAATAGATGTTAGCACTCACCGTCCAAAATACTATTAGTATGTAAAATTTCAGATCGATTGATCAAACGGTCTAGGAGGAGTTTGGTTACAAAGGTTTCATATTTCGTCGACGCATAAAAATAAAAAATATATAAAAAAAAAAATTATTTTAGAAACATAGTGTTTATTGTTATGCATTTTGATACACATTTGTTGATGGTTTTCCGACACGGGAACAGGCGACATACAATTTTCAAGATTTATGCCACAAACACTTGCCACCTGCCCTTGCGATTTATTTATCGACATTGCAAATGCAAGTCGTACTGGAAATTGCTACCGTTTCAAGTCGAATGGCATGTCGTTTGAGATCATAGGGATGCGTGGAATCAAAAGTTCTTCGCCATTGTACTTCCCTATCAAAATTGTGGCGTCGATGACGTTATTCATTAATTTCTATACCGCAAGCCGAGTGCCATTACAAAGACGTGGCTGGTTTATGTCACGCAACATAATGATTACCGATCCGACTTTTAATTGAAGATTATGAGGTGGCGGTCCGGGCAATTCCAGTGAATTCAAAAATTCCGCTGGATAGTTGACAGCATCATCTTGATTTGTAACGGAATCGATCTATTTGTATATCGTCAATTCACCAGCTATCTTATTTTGAATCTCAAAATTCATTTCGTTGACATCAATATTTTTTGATTTTTGCAAACTTGATTTTTGTAATTTTCAGCAATGTTTGGGAGCACCATCTAGATGAGTTCGGTTCGGTCTTTGATACAGTAAGATGACAAAAAGTGGCAAGGAGCGTAATGCATTCAGACAATGTGTCAACAGAAATTTTGCCATTACTAATTTCGACTCATTGTTTCTCCACATCCGTCGTTCTCCAACTCGACTCGCATGTTCATATCTTATTTGATTATTTTGACGTATTTCCATAAAATCGACGACCTCAATCATGCATTTATTTCGTCGGCTGGCGTTGATCGTGGAGTCACTGGCGATGTTTGTCGAAAAACACCCGCCAATAGGATGATCGCACCACCAAACGTTTCATAAATCTTGCATCGTTCGGTTTAATACCTCCGAAGATTTGTTGTTTGCCATCGTGCATTCATGCAGGTGCTTTGCAACACTTTGGCCATCGCAGAATTTCTTGAAACGTAGCAAGTTGGAGTTTCAATAGTTTGCATGTTTAACGGCATCTTGAGTGTTGAATGATCGCCCTCCAATAACGTAGCTGCAATACCTGACGAAGCAAGTGCAAGTGCAATTCCATTTTGCGATCGAATCTTTGCCAATATCAATGAAATTAAAAACGTTTTTCCAGTTCCATCGGGAGCATCTAGGACAAAAAATTCCGCCAGTTCCTTCGTTCACAACATTCATGAGCGTATCGCAGACATATTTTTGTTGCTAATTTAAAAGGGGAAAGTTTCTTTTCATTGTTTCTCTCGATGCCTCGGAATCGCATGGGGTTTCGCGTCTCAACTCTTGATTAAATCCGTCGTGCATTGGGCGATTGGGCGTTGTCATTCCTAATTGTATTAATCCTTTGTTGGTAAGCATTAAGCAAATGTCCTCAATAAAAATTATTGCTTTATTATGAACTTTTTGATTCATTTGCAGTTCTGCATTCAATATCTTCGGACATTTGATGTTTATATTTGTTCCATAAATCGGTGTAAGCATGTAGACAAAATTATGGAATACAATCTTCGTATTTGTTTAGCATTCGACGAAATCACAGCATCTTCGAGAGTGTGGCCCCAATGAGAGTCATTCTGTAGCAATATCAAACGATGACAGGTTCTTTGCATGTGCCGCAAAATACAGCATTAACAGTTCTCAGATGATGGAATAATGCTGGGCCACGAACAATGACTAACAGTAAACGCATATAAAAACATGCGTCTTGCCTGGGATGGACTGTGTAAAGACGTCCTAGTGCATCGGTGGAAAATACTTGCAGGTAACCCGGAATTGGCTATCTTTGCTTCCGTCGTTGGAATTTCTTTGACGACTGATTCCACGTACAATATCTTGGCATTTCGGAGTAAAGCAGCGTTCGGGCAAATTCATCATTCTGGCACATTTGAAAAAAGCTGGTGTAGGGTACTTCCGAAAAGAATATTAATAATAAAATAATATAAAATTATTTTAAAGAAAAACACATTATTATTACTTACCTTAGTATTATTAATCTAGTAAGGTCAATAGTGTATAAATTAAGATCTAAGTTGTTTAGCTTTTTCATACTTTATGGAAACTTGTCATTTGGAAAGAGAGAACTAGAGTAGTAAAAATAATTTATTGTCTCCTTAAATATTATTTGGGAAAATACCATTGTTATAAGATATAATGGAACGTAATAGCTAAAAATTTTAATCAAAAATACTATTAAGTCACAAATAGTTTAAACTATTACTATTTAACAAAATATAAATCAAACCGTTATTATTGTTATTTTTTAAATTGTTAGGCCGTTGAATTCTTCTTCATTCTTCTTCTTCAGGTAAGTATATATGTCGTGTAGCACATCTGCGTCATCAATCTCGAACAAAACTGAAAAGAAAATACTAGATGAGCATTCTACTCGTCCAGTAATAAATATATTACTGCTGAAGTATCAGTTTGCCCTCACATTTTAACTCAATACGTCACTTTTTCTAAATTATTTCCAAACAATCGTGCCAAGATCAAACTTCTTAGAGACTTTACTGGCAGAAACACCAAATCCAGTAAACCTGTCCCCACATTCGTCAGCAGAAGAACCAAATCTGACGAATGTAAATTCTGGCAGAAAAACCAAATCCGGTAACAATTAAGGAGTTCACACAAGGGAGAAACACCAACCCTTGCTCCTCATTCAAAATCATGACACGTGAACGTGAACTATTTTAATGGTAAAAAACTAAAACTTACGTTAAACAACGGGTGACGCACGTAAACTGGCAAACTTAAACTTTACCTAAACTATCATGTAAAAGCAAAGAAACAATCTTTCACGACAAATAGACAAACTCAGTGATAAACTCACCACTTAGTTATTCCAATGTTGCACTCTTTTTGACAATTAAACCTTTCACTAAACTTTGTATATTTTTTTTAACAAATGGATCTGCTCGCATTCCAACTAAGAATGAAATGTTGACACCCAAAAGGGACGCCACGCCAAAAATTACGTCCTAAAAGTGCGAAATCAGCAGAATTCCAAGGTTATCCCACATTGGAACCTAATCAGTTCTGACATAGCGCGAATTCGCGATCATTCGCACAGAACCCAAACACAAGGTCAACAAATGTGCGACATGGCACCAAAAACAATCATTCAAAGAAAACGAAAAGAAAACATACTAGAAGCCAAGAAACCATTTGACACTTTTGCAAACGGAAAAAAATGCTTACCCTTACATTCGGCCATCCTGTATGGGACTCGACTCGACGCATTGGGTCGATCCTCCATCAGTTCGTTCATCTGGATCGGAAAGCAATACTTCATCTTCACCACTCTCAGTTCCCGTTTCATCTGAACAACCCCCTGGGATGCTCCACGGCTAGATACGATCAACAGCAACTATTCGTTCATATGGTCGCTTTGGATAAATTCGATGACTACCATCGACATCGTTGACAATATACCGATCATTGGGGAGTAATACTCGCTTTATCATTGGACCGCTATATGGGGCTCGCATTGTTTTACTGACATTGGATGCTGGTCCATTTTTCTCTATAACGACAATGTCCCCTTCTTATTGTTTCCGTGCTTTCTTTCTTTTCTTATCAAAATTTTTCTTCTGAATTTCTTGTGATTTCTTAATTTGTTGTGATGCCTTCTGTCTTTCTGCTGTAAGATCTTCTAATAAGCCAGATGTACTTTTGATTTCATCACTTAGGAGTGTATCACTTCCTCCTCTAGGCTTGTACCCATATAGAAGTTCAGACGGGGTTTTCCCTGTACTTTTATTGGGAGCATTGTTGATAGCAAATTGAACAGCTCTAATGTTTTGATCCCAAATTTCCTCTTCCAAAGTACTTGTCATGAGCGCGGCGAGGATTGACCTATTCAATCTCTCCACTTGGCCGTTCGTTCTCGGTGTTGCTACAGCATTTTTTATATGTTTAATGCAATTTTGAACGCCGAAATTCTTAAATCTCTTGGAAGTGAATGTACTTCCCTGATCAGAAATTACTGTTTTTGGAGCACCAAATACTGCAAATAGATCTTTAAAATGCTGGATAACAAACTCTGTTTTTGTTGACTTTGCTGCCCGGAAGAATGTAAATTATATAAATGCGTCGACTATGACAATAAAGTAGCTATTTTTCCTCTTACTTTGAGGAAATGGTCGTAAATGATTAATATGTACGTTTCTCATTGGTTCAGGATCCTCTGGAATAGGGTTTAAATAACCCTCTTTTTTACCTGATAATCTTTTATTAAATAAACACCTAATACAACATGCGATGTACTTTTGTACATATTCGCGCATACGGGGGTACCAATAGTGTTCACATAATCTATAAAGTGTCTTCTCTAATGCAAAATGACCCATGTCGTCATGTGCTGCTCTTACTACTTGTTGACGCATAGCTCTTGGTACAACCCATTGCACGGGCCGTGCAGTGATTCTATACATTCGTCCATCTCTAAGCGCATAGTTTTTATAAACATCCCTTTCATACTCCGTTTCTGGTGGTTTGGAGAGTACTAGGTGAATGTCGCAATTTTTTGCATCAGTAAGCCGTGCAGCTAGAACCCAAACCGCTCCCGTGATACGCATTATTATCCCATTATTAAATGTTGGATTTCGACTTAAAGCGTCCACGTGTCTCATTCGTACTCCCGGTCTGTACTTAACATCAAACGTGAATTCTCGCATTTGCAACCACCAATGCGCGATTTTGGGTATTAATTCTTTTTTGTTCATAGTGGCTTTCAGTGCATTACAATCTGTGACGACTGTAAAATTACTTCCCACCAAATAGGCGCGAAACTTCTTTACCGATTCAACTACAGCTAAAGTTTCCAACTCATAAGAATGTAGTTAACTTTCCGGATCAGTTGTCTGCCTGCTAAAATAGGCGACAGGATGCAGTCGTTTATCGCTTTGTACCTGTAGTAGTATTCCAGCTCATCCTAAAGCACTAGCATCTGTATGCAACTCTGTTATGGCTTCATGCCGGCTGTACACACTCGCCGAGAGTCTCTCATCGAAAGTCAAGCCGAGAAGGCTCTCGACGAGAGCATACATGTACACACTCGTTGTTTTTTGTTTGTTGTTGTTGTTTTTCTCTCGAGTTCCTTTGACTCGGGCGCAAAATACCGACACGGAGTCGAGACCACCGAGACGAGAGTCGAGAGCGCGGGACGAGACGAGAACACCATGTACACACTCGCTCTCGGCCTGTCTCGCGGTGTCTCGGCGAGTGTGTACAGCCGGCATCAGGATTGAATAACGCCAGTATCGGTCGCTCTGATAAAATTGTTTTTAGTTTTCTAAAAGCCTGCTCTTCCTTATCTGCCCATTGCCATTTTACCGTTTTTCGAATTAAATTAGTAAGTGGCCTCGCAATAACTCCGTAATTTTTGACAAAATGTCTAAAGTAGCCGGTTAATCCAAGAAATTATCGAACTTGACGTACAGTTTTTGGAACAGTAAAATTTTCCACAGCAATAATTTTTTGTTTACCCGGTTGTATTTTCCCTTCTTGAATCTCATATCAGAGAAATGTAATCGTGGTCATTAAGAACGAACATTTTTTAAATTCAACGTCAGTCTTTCTTCCCGAAATATTTGAAGTGTCCTCTTGATCCCATTCAGGGCTTCAGGTATCTCCTTTGCGTGAACCAATACATCGTCTAAGTAAACTGCCGCGATATCATGAATCGGTCTTAATACTCTGTTGGTGAAACGTTAAAATGTTCTTGGCGCATTACACAAACCAAATGGCATTCGATTATATTCATACTGCCCGGTTGGTGTCACAAATGATGTTAGATGTTTTGACCCTTCTTCCAACGGTATTTGATGATATCCCGACCGCAAATCAAAACTTGTAAAATATTTACCCCCCCTGCAGTCTATCAATTTGATCATCAATACGGGGCAAAGGGTAATTGTCTCTAATAGTGCTCGAATTTAATTTTCGGAAGTCTACACACATTCGTGTATCTCCGTTTTTATTTTAACCAGTACTATATGTGATGCATAACAGGAGTCCGACTCCCTAATAATGCCGTCAGTGTTGTGCGACGTTATCTACATCATGTAGACTACGCCATTCTTTACGCGTGAACAATTCGATGTAGACAATAATTTATTGTCTACATTCTCTGTGTGCAATGTAGACAATGAAAACTTGATTTTGGGGTGTAAATATAAATTAAAAAATGTTTGTGTAACTATTTTAAATCATTAAAAACATAATTTTTTATTTTTATTCAGAGTCATCACTATCGTCATTGTAAGATGCATCTGAAATTCGTAAAGAATAATAAATGTATAATAATTTTTTTGATCTCTCGATGGTTAACCGATTTCGAGTCAAAGAATGAACGTGTGACCAGGTTGAGAAAAGTCTTTCGATTTGCGCAGATGAAGCTGGAATCTGTAATAGCTTTATGGCCAAACGAGAAAGAGTCGGGTGTTGCATTGCAGCCATATTCCAGGAAACTAATGGCTTTGTTATGCCTTTTTCAAATAATTTCCGGAAAAAGGAAGTTTTTCTATTAAAGCTGTCCCATTCTTCTAATCCAGTAGCATCAAGTTGGTTAAACAAAACACTGTTAGCATTTTGCTTCTCCTCTTTAGTCAATTTATCATCGTTGATTGTAGGATGTAAATTATAAGCCGCTAGAGCGTATTTATTCAATGCCATGTCTTTTCGTGATTTTAGTCTTTTGCCAAATTTCGATTCGAATTTCTCCGGAAGTTTTATAGATAACCAAAGATCCACAGCGTCCGCAACCGAACAAGTAGATGACTGACACTTATTTATAAGTTCACATATTGGATCACAAAGTTCAATGTTGTATTCAACATCGGATATAAAATCATCGTCAAATATCAATTTCAAAATATCCTGTTTGATTTTTTTGTGTTTTGATTCGGCTGCTACCCATTTTATATGTGGCAAATTTTATATTAAACATCGATAAGGATCTTTGTATGAACACCATCTTGTATCACATGGCAACTTGATTCTATTTCCACCTTCTTCAATAATGAATTTTTCTAAGTCGGCTTGCTTAAATTCTTTCAAAATAGATGTTACTTTATCTGTAAGTTCCTTATCAAGAACATCTTTTGCAAACAGATTTCCAGTGTGGCTGCTACAGGTGCTATGCAATATAAAATGCTCTGATTCTTTTCCCATTTTACACATGGGCGCTCAATTATCGGTCACAACAGCATAAGCTTTTGTTGAGTACAGATCTTTCGCACTATCCACTGCTTCTGCAACAATTTCGGTCAATTTTTCACCTGTCTCGGAAACACCTGTTAAGTCCCAAGCTTGCAAAAATGCTTGCTCACCATCAGTATTATGTAGCATGGCAACAACAGTTTTACTATTGCTGGAAGAATTTTTCCACCCATCGATCAATATCACTGAATCCGTGCTCATAGACGACTTAACTGATGAAATGCGCTTTTCGTATGCCTTATCAAGTAAAGTAAAGGTCGATAATGCTTTTCTTCCAGGAATTTTCTCTGCATATGCCGGCCGAAGTTTTCTTATGAAATTTTTGAAATGAACAGAATCAACCAATCTCAATGGTAAATTGCACTCAAAAATTAAATATGATAGAGCTTCATTTATCGCCACTTCATCTTTATCGTTCAATGTGTCAACAAAAGATGACAGAGACTGCAATCTTTTATTTTTCCGAGATTTTATTGCTGGCGGTGATCGTCTTAAAGTTTCAGAACTAGCCGTCAATTTTTATTTATGCAATGAAAAAAGTGGAAATGATTTCGAGTGTTCATTTGGTTTTTGAAAGGAGAATGTTTGGCCACTTGATGAACATGTAGACGCTGATGAGTTTGCGCGTGAAGTGGGAGTCGAAACAGATGAAATTTCCTCGGAATACATAACAACAATATTGTTTAAAATCAAATCTTCTTCCTGTATTGTTTCTCTCGATGCCTCGGAATCGCATGGCGTTTCGCGTCTCAACTCTTGATTAAATCCGTCGTGCATTGGGCGATTGGGCGTTGTCATTCCTAATTGTATTAATCCTTTGTTGGCAAGCATTACGCAAATGTCCTCAACAAAAATTATTGCTTCATTATGAACTTTTTGATTCATTTGCAGTTCTGCATTCAATATCTTCGGACATTTGATGTTTATATTTGTTCCATAAATCGGTGTAAGCATGTAGACAAAATTATGGAATACAATGTTCGTATTTGTTTAGCATTCGACGAAATCACAGCATCTTCGAGAGTGTGATCCCAATGAGAGTCATTCCGTAGCAATCCCAAACGATGACAGGTTCTTTGTATGTGTCGCAAAATACACCATTACCAGTTCTCAGATGATGGAATAATGCTGGGCCATGAACATTGACTAACAGTAAACGCAAATAAAAACATTCGTCTTGCCTTGGATGGACTGTGTAAAGACGTCCTAGTGCATCGGTGGAAAATACATGCAGGTAACCCGGAATTGGCTATCTTTGCTTCCGTCGTTGGAATTTCTTTGACGACTGATTCCACGTACAATATCTTGGCATTTCGGAGTAAAGCAGCGTTCGGGCAAAGTCATCATTCTGGAACATTTCAAAAAAGCTGGTGTAGGGTACTTCCGAAAGGAACATTAATAATAAAATAATAAAAAATTATTTTAAAGAAAAACACCTTATTATTACTTACCTTAGTATTATCAATCAAGTTAGGTTAATAGTGTATAGATTTAGATCTAAGTTGTTTAGCTTTTTCATACTTTATGGAAACTTGTCATTTCGAAAGAGAGAATTAGAGTAGTAAAAATAATTTATTGTCTCCTTAAATATTATTTGGGAAAATACCATTGTTATAAGATATAATGGAATGTAATAGGTAAAAATTTTACTCAAAAATACTATTAAGTCACAACGTCAAAACTATTACTATTTAACAAAATATAAATCAAACCGTTATTATTATTATTTTTTTAATTGTTAGGCCGTTGAATTCTTGAAGGTAAGTATATATGTCGCGTAGCACACCTGCGTCATCAATCTTGAACAAAACTGAAAAGAAAATACTAGATGAGCATTCTACTCGTCCAGTAATAAATATACTACTGCTGAAGTATCAGTTTGCCCTCACATTTTAACTCAATACGTCACTTTTTCTAAATTATTTCCAAACAATCGTGCCATCAAATTTCTTAGAGACGTTACTGGCAGAAACACCAAATCCAGTAAAGCTGTCGCCACATTCGTCAGCAGAAGAACCAAATCTGACGAATGTAAATTCCGGCAGAAAAACCAAATCCGGTTACTATGAATGAGTTCACACAAGGGAGAAGCACCAACCCTTGCTCTTCATTCAAAATCATGATTGAAGATTGAAGTGTTTTTGTAAAAATTTTTGAAGATTGAAGATTAAAGAGAAGCCAATTTAAGTGAAAATAATATAATCAAAGGGGAGCACACGAAGCCTAAATGCTCCGTTAAACTGTGGCTAAGGCTGGCCAGAGGCCTTGGAAAATATTATCACTACCTACAATCAACAGTCAAATTATCTACAGTCAACCGTCAGGTTATATCTCATTTCTTACTTTTGGAATTTATTTAGAAATTTTATAAACATTTTGTAAAGATTGATAAATATTACCTTCCATTCACTCCTTTTCTTGTAATATAAACTTTTCCTTAACCTTTTGTTTTATCCCGTTTTCGTGTTAATCGGGAAAGGAGCAGGGAGTGCTTTCCTTTCGCGGTGAAGTTCTCCTGCACCCGGACTTGTGGCTTGACTTTATTAATCAGTCTTTACAGCGAAAGAGCAAGATTTAATTTCAAAAATCTAATTGTCCTTAAACTTGTTTTTAACATTCTTCAAAATTAAAAATTCAATTGTTAACGTTTTTTAAACTATTTTTATTTCACTTCTCAAATTTCAATGTTCTTAAATTATTTTCCAACTTTCATTTTCCGATATTCAAAAACTTGATTGTCCTTAAGCTTGTTAACATTTTCTTCAAAATTAAAATTCAATTTGTCCTCAAACTTGTTAACATTCTCTTCGAAATTAAAAGTTCAATTGTTAACGTTTTTGTTGAAATTAAATCGAACTACGAAAGACCAAACAGCCTGGTGTTCTAACAGCAAGTGAGTTTTATTCGTGAGATAATTCCTATTCTACCATACAGACTGGTTTTACAATACAGTTATAGTTGGAGGATTTTACACTGGACTACAATATTAAGTAAACCATGTGTATTTTCAACACTCCCACTTTTACCTAATATTGTAGTTCCATAGCTCTTCAAATTTGTTATAAATATTTCTTTACAATTCTTTAACATTCATCATCGATCTAAACATTATAAATTTTTGTTTTGGTAATGATTTCGTTAAGATATCGGCAATTTGGTTCTCCGTTGGCACATAGAGAAGTTCAAACTGGTCTTCAGTCCATTTTTCCCTTATGAAGTGATACCGCACATCAATATGTTTAGTTCGTCTGTGGAATTCTGGGTTCTTGGTAAGTCGAATTGCTCCTTGATTATCCATCAGAAGCGTTGGCTTTAGTTCGCAGCTACCCATTAATGTTGAAAGTAAATCCTTAACCCATAGAAGTTCTTTCAACGCTTCAGATGACGCAATGTATTCGGATTCGGTTGTTGAGAGCGCTACCGACTTTTGTTTCTGTGATGACCAGGATATAGGCGCCGAACCAGCCATGAATACAAAACCACTAGTTGAACGCCTCGTGAGCATATCGCCAGCATAATCAGCATCGCTTTAACATGACAAAGAAAGATTACTATTGTGTTGAAAATATATACCAAAGTTTTGAGTTCCCAGTAGATATTTGAAGATTCTTTTGACCATTCTAACATGTTGTTGAGAGGGGTTCTCCAAGTGCTGACTAACTTTGCTGACCGCGAAGCAAATATCTGGTCGCGTTCCTGTAGCTAGGTACATCAAGCTACCCACAGCTTGTCGGTAAGGGTAGATACATCCAGAAGTCGCTGATTTCTCATCCAAGTCACTAGTCGAACAATCCATCGGGGTAGAAACAGGTTTTTCATCTAACATATAGTATCGTTCCAACACCTTCCAAGCGTACTTTGATTGATTCAGGTGAATAGATCCGTCTTTTAAGCGTTTTATTTCCAGTCCTAGGAAACAGTCTGCATTACACGCCTTAACTTCGAATTTTTTTTGTAGATAATCCAACAACTCCGTTATTTTCTCATCACTGGGGGCTGCAACTACACCATCATCAATGTAAATTGCAACAATAATATTTTCGTTGCAGAAAACACATTGATCAGCCGAAGTCGCCTTAAGTTTGAAATCCTTCAGGAATCTTGTATAGGTTCTATTCCAACATCTTGAACCTTGTTTAAATCCGTAAAGTCCCTTTTGAAGTCTGCATACCCTTCTAGTTCCATCTTCGAAACCCTTTGGCTGCAACATGAAAATTTCCTCATTTATTTCGCCATAAAGAAAAGCTGTCTTAATGTCGAACTGTTTAAGTGCTAAATTTGCTTTTGCTGCTATTGCTAAGATGGCCCGTATTGATGTGAATTTAGCCACCGAGCTATATTAAATGTTTCAAAGTAGTCTATCCCGTAGAGTTGACTAAAACCACGAATTACCAGTCGCGCTTTATATTGTTCACCTTCACCGCCAGGTAAGCTTTTGATTTTTAATACCCATTTGTTGTCGATAATTTTTCGATTTTCGGGTGGATCAACTAGTTTCCATGTGTGATTTTTCAGGAGTGCATCCATCTCTTCTCGCATTGCTTCTTTCCATCTTTGTGATTCATGGCATTCTATAGCCTGCTCGTATGAAGTTGGTTCGAACCTTTGGCTTACAAATGCATGACCTTCTTCCATGATCGTATGATTGGCCAACCCGTTCTTCCTTAACGCGCTTCGCAAACGATCTCGTATGGTGTCACTTCTTGGTTCAGGAAGATCAATGGGATCATCCACATCACGAGCGTCCGAGTAAATTTCGTCTTTTTCGTTTGGTTGATTTTTCTGTTCAACTTCCTCAGAGTCTTCGAAAACATCTGGACTTGAAGTTTCTTCAATATCTTGTACCATGAGGGGAATCTGAACATCCGCGGTATTTTCTTTTCTTATGGTGGCAGCCGATTCGTTGAAAAACCACATCTCGTGAGATTTCTAATTTCTTGGTTTCTGGAAACCAAATCCGAAAGCCCTTGATGTCGTCACAATATCCTACAAATATACCCTTTTTTGCTTTAGGATCCAATTTGCGTCTCCTTTGTTGTGGCACATGTATAAATGCCTCGCAGCCAAATGTTCTAAGTGTTCCAAGATCCCAATTTAGCGGTTGTTTATGCCATAATTCGTAAGGTGTCTTGCCATCCATTGGGCTCGGTCCTGCACGGTTTAAAATGTACACAGCCGTGTTAACAGCTTCACCCCAAAGACGAAGACTGAGATTTTTGGAATGTATCATAGTCCTTGCAGCTTCCATAATAGTTCGATTTTCCCCTTATGCACGACCATTTTGTTCCGGACAGTAGGGAACTGTCCTTTGATGACGAACACCGTGACGGGTTAACAATTCCGAGACATTTTTATTTATGTACTCCAACCCGTTGTCCGTTCTGAGAACTTTTACTTTTGAACCCGTTTGATTTTCGGTCAGCCGCAAAAAACGATCAATGCATTCGCGTACTTCGCTTTTTTCTTTAATGAGAAAAATTTTCCGAAAATTAGTAAAATCGTCTTTGAAAAGAATAAAATACCGTGCTCCACCAATCGACACTTCCTGCATGGGTCCACATAAATCGGAGTGGATTAATTCACCTAGAGCCGCTCCTTTACTGGTACTTTGGTGAAATGTAGAGCGATGATGCTTACCAACCACGCAGGATTCGCAAAAAAAATCTTTGTTGTCGATGAATTTGATGTTTCTACTCTTCAGGAAATTCCTCACTTGAGTAACGTTTTGGTGTCCCAGTCTTTCATGCCAAACCTCGAGCTTCAAGTTTGCAAAATTGGCCACCCCTTCTTCGCTTAACACGGGTTCTATTACCTGGAACATTAATATGAAAAGTTTACCTTCGCGAACTCCCAATGCTTTTGTATGGTTGCCTTTGATTAACTCGCACTTGTCCTTGTCTGATTTTAACTGGTAACCCTTGTCCAAGGCACTGCTCGACGAAAATAAATTCACCTTTACATCAGGAACAAAAAGAACGTCCGATAGATGGTTATCCGTCCATTTATTCCCATCAAAAATTTTTACATTAATATCCCCTTTGCCTAGTGCAAAAATTTTTTCACCGTTTCCGATCCTCACAACACCAGGATTAGCGAATTCGTTAAAATTCACAAACCACTCCTTTCGGCTAGTCATGTGATCGCTTGTCCCAGAATCTAAAAGCCACTCATCAGCACCGGGGATGCCAGCGTCACAAACAAAAGCACTCCCACGTTTTTCACTTTTTCCACTTGTGGATGACCACGTGTTGATGCGTCGATCAGGGCATTCTCTTTTCCAGTGTCCACGTTTTTTACAGATGAAGCATTTTCCGTTAGGCACGTTTTTCTTATTTTTAAAACTATGTTTGGCGATCAATGCGCTTCCATAATGAGCCTGGCTGTCAAATTTTCCAAGGTTTGTTCTGTTGACGCCATCGATTCCCATGCTGAGTAGAAATGGCTAAAATTTTGCGGAAGGGTCATCAAAATTTTGGTGAAGACCATCGATTCTGAAATAATTTCTCCTGCTTCCTTTAGTTGTTGCACGAGCATTTCAATTTTTGAAATGTGCGTTGCCACATCATCCGTAGGATCTCTTTGGAAGCTGTAGAAACGCTGTTGTAGCAAAAGAATGTTCGAACGGCATTTTTGTTCATACACATTTTCTAGTTTTTGCCACATTTCGCTCGCGGTGTTGCAATTCATGATATGAGTCAAGGGCTGCTGCCCGATTGAAGTGGCGATGATTTTTTGTGCCATGCTGTCGTTGCGTCGCCATTTTTGCAAATCAGCTTTAAACTTTTCTTCCGCCTCCCCGACATCACGGACCGGTGAAGGACACTCACCGTTAACTACCTCGAAAAGGTCACTTGCTTTTAAAACAATGCGAGCTTGGAATTTCCACGTGCACCAGTTTTCCGCGTTTTCCAGTCTTTCGATTCTAATTGTTTCAGTTTCCATTCTCACCCACTTTCACACAAAAATATGTCCCGAATACTTTTCCAATAAAACAAATGTTCCGAAAGGCACTTCCTTTTTATTTTTGTTTAGTGAAATAGCACAGCTCTAAATTCCCTTACTCGTTGATCTGGGCCCATAACCTGTTGAAATTAAACCGAACTACGAAAGACCAAACAGCCTGGTGTTCTAACAGCAAGTGAGTTTTATTCGTGAGATAATTCCTATTCTACCATACAGACTGGTTTTACAATACAGTTATAGTTGGAGGATTTTACACTGGACTACAATATTAAGTAAACCATGTGTATTTTCAACAGTTTTTAAACTATTTTGACTTCACTTTTCAAATTCAATGTTCTTAAATTATAATCCAACTCTCATTTTCCGATATTCAAAAATTTAATTGTTCTTAAACTTGTTAACATTTTCTTCAAAATTAAAATTCAATTTGTCTTAAAACTTGTTAACATTCTCTTCGAAATCAAAAGTTCAATTGTTAACGTTTTTAAACTATTTTGACTTCACTTTTCAAATTCAATGTTCTTCAATTATTTTCCAACTTTCATTTTCCGATATTCAAAAATTCAATTTGCACTTAAACTTGTTAACATTTTCGTCAAAATTGAAATTCAATGTGTCCTTAAACTTGTTAACATTCTCTTCGAAACTAAGAGTTCAATTGTAAACGTTTTTAAACTATTTTGACTTCACTTTTCAAATTCAATGTTCTTAAATTATTTTCCAACTTCCATTTTTTTCAATATTCAAAAACTTAATTGTCCTTAAACTTGTTAACATTTTCTTCAAAATTAAAAGTTCAATTTGTCCTTAAACTTGCTAACATTCTTTTTCGAGCCGGTGTCTGCCCGGTGACTGCGCGCAAAACTAACTGTAAGAAGAAAAGAAAGGAGGACAGCGGCCACTCCAGTCACCGGCCAAAATTTGACTGAAAATGCGCGTCAGTTTGGGGCCTTTAAATCCGGACACAAAATGCTGATGCGCATTTTCATTAGGTCGCGCATGACCACCGGGAATGTGCGCAATTAGCACTTTCCGTTATAACGAACCAACGCGATCAGATTTAATCACGACGGTGATGAAATCCGTTCGCGACAGTTCGTCGCGATCCTACGATTAGGTTGCGATCAAGTTTTATCAGAGTGATAAAACTTGACCGCAACGGGAAATTTATCGCGCATGATTATTTATTCTGTCGCGATCAAGTTTCATCTTGGTGATAAGGCTTGATTGCGACAGAATTTCGCGCATGGGAACCCAAAAAGCGGCGTCAGCATTTTGGGATGGGAACGGACGAGTTCCCATGAAAGGTTTTTTTTTTTTTCATTTTTCAAGCGGGGGGGCTAGGGCACAAAGGGGAAAAAGAAATGGAGCATGTTTGACTGGGTCCGGGCTCAGTCACAACACTTTTGTTTGTCATATAGTCTTATTATTACCATTCTTCTTCATTTTAAAGGATATTGATTGATATAATTAATTTAATTTTGGCGTCTCAAATAATTCCCTTCGTGTAACAACTTTTCTTTTCAATATGTCTCTTGAAGGAATCCCAGGTGATGGGAACATTATAGATAGCCAGTGGCTTCACATGCTGTCAATAATGGGACAGAACAGGAAAATTATGCTGAAGCGACTATCGCAAGTACCAATATGCATAAATTACCACTGTTCCGGTCGAATATGCCAGAAATTTGGTTTATTCAAGCAGAACAGATTTTTTTACTCAATAGGATAACAGCTGACATCTCTAAATACAGACACGTAGCCGCTGTTCTGCCCCAGGAAGTCATGAGTAGTGTAGTTGATTTATTGAAAAATGCTCCTGATTCTCATAAACGTGAAACTTTAAAACACGCTCTCATTGCGCGCCATTCTTTGAGTAAGAGCAAGAGATTGGAGGTATTATTAAGTTCCTCCGGGATAGGACATCGTTCTCCTTCTGCCATTTTCATAGATATAGAGAATATAATGGGTACTTCCAGAATTATCAATATGGATCTACTCAAACAACTATGGTTGAGGAAACTACCTGAACAAGTTAAAATCCAGGTAATTTCCTCAAACTTTGAAAATATTCAGCAAATATTGACGTTAGCAGATAAAATATGGGAGGTCACTCATCGTTTTTTTTTTGCCTCTGTCTCATCAAAACATCTGTTTTTTCATCATGGAAAAATGATAATATAATAGAGGCAATAAAAAGTCTATCGATGGAAGTTTCCTCTATAAAGAATAATTTAAGCTATGAGAGAAATTCGCGATTTTCACAAGACGGACGGAGACGTTCGCTATCTCAATCAAAATCAAGGCTATTAAGGGTTATTGTTGGTATCATTCTAATTTTGGCGATAAAGCCAATAAATGTTTACAACCATGTAGGTACAATTATGACAATAAGAACAATGTCCTTTTAAAATGAATGAACACTAATATTGCTGCGACGGACATTAGTGTCACATCTTCCCGTCGCCTAGTGATTAAGGATAATATAACTAATTTCGATTTCTTAATTGATACCGGTGCAGACATATCTGTTCTCCCAAAAAGATTTTTATAGGAAGGAACAATTATTTTGGTAAAGGAACCAATAATTTCAATTTGACGGCAGCCAATGATACTCCGATTCGGAGTATGAAATTCGTTTTATCAAATAATAACTTCTCGAGTGAACTTAAACACTCAGTACAACAGCACGTTTTTACCACTGGTTTAACTTTTTCACACGCAAGCCGATTGGATGTTAAGCGACATAATGTAGCAAAGAAAGAGTTTGACTCACTTTGCCAATTGGGCATTCGTCTACCATCTAATTCAATGGCTTCAAGCCCACTTCACATGGTTCTGAAACTTGACGGGGATTGGAAACCTTTTGGAGATTATCGCCGCTTAAACAATATCACCCAACCTGATCGATATCCACTACCTCATTTACAAAATTTCAGTACTATCTTGAACAGATGTTCAATATTTTCAAAAATTTACCTTTCTCGTGCATACCACCACATTTCTGTTGCACCAGAAGATATACACAAGACTGCAATAACAACTCCTTTTGGAATGTTGGAGTTTCTGCGAATGCCTTTCGGAGTGCAGCTCAAACATTCCAACGCTTTATCAACGAGGTTCTTTCAGGTTTAAATTTAGTCTTTGCCTACATAGACGATATTTTAATCGGAAGTAAAGATGAAGACAAACACCTCACACATTTAACGTTGATTTTTAATAGATTAAAAGACTTCGGTCATAATATTAAAATCAAGTGCCTTTTTGGAGTTCAAGAATTGAACTTTTTAGAACATTTTATTTCCTAAAAAGGTATTCTTAAATCAAAGGACTGAGTGCAAATTATCTGTCATTATGCAATTCTCAAAAATGTCAAAGAGCTTCAGAGATATATTGGTATGGTTAATTTTTATCACCGATTTTTACCCAATTTGGCAGAAATGTTGATTCGTTTGCACGAACTTGTTGCTTCTAACAATCCAAAACAAACTTTGTTTTGTTGGAATGATATCCATAATGATGAATTCCAACAGACTAAACAACTTTCATCTGAAGCTAGTCTTTTGGCGCATCCTAGGCTCGATGTTATCTAAGTATCACTACGGATACGTCAGGTTTAGCAATTGGTTCAGTTTTACATCAAGCTGACGACTCTGGCGGACGAGTTCCTTTGGGATTCTTGCCACACTTTTGACATTGGCTTGAAGGAAAAGAGTTCACTGTGTTCACAGATCACAAGCCATAAGTCACTGCTCTCAAAACCAAAGCTGAGCGCAGTCCAAGACACATTCGTCAACATGGATTTATTTCACAATTCACCAGTGATATGCAACATATTCGTGAAGACTTTAATATTGTCACTGATGCTCTATCTAGAGTTGTAGATCAAATTGACGTAGTGAATAAACTTCATTTTAACATTAAAGATTTTTGTCAAGCTCAACTTTTCGATGAGAAAATTAAATCATTCCCTTCTAATAAAGAAGTTTCCTCGAATTACAAATTGGTAACGTTTCCTTTTGCCAACGACCAAGTTTAGTGTAACATATCTGCAAACGTTATGCGCCCATTAGTACCGAAACAATTCCGAAAGCAACTTTTTCTAGGATTACATACATTCTCCCATCCTGGTATTAGAGCTACCAGGAAACTCATTACTGACAGATACTTTTGGTCATTTATGAACTCGGAAATTACGTGTTGGACCAAAGAATGTATCATTTGTCAACAAAATAAAATTTCAAGACATATTAAATCCGAGATTGGTACTTTTCCTCTTCCGCTTTGAACACATCCACATGGACATTGTTGGGTCATTACCAGTTTGTAACAACTATAGATATCTTCTGACTATAGTTGATAGATTTTCAAGATGGCCAGAAACCTATCCTTTAAGAAATATCACAACAGATATACTGGAGTAGTGGATAGTGGAGTATATTTCGATATTCGGAGTTCCTTCAACAATGACAACTGGTCAAGGAACTTGCTTCGAATCGAAATTTTTCAATTCCTTGACGAAGCTCCTTGGAATAAACCGGATACGGACAACCACCTATCATCCACAAAGCAACGGCATGGTTGAACGTTTTCACAGACAATTAAAGGCGATCTTAAAATCCAATTTTAAGATTAATAATTGGATAGAGAGGCTACCTTGGGTCTTGTTAGGGTTTTGCACTGTCGTTAAAAATGATTTGAAGTATTCTTCTGCTGAACTTGTTTATGGTTAGAATTTAAGAATTCCTGTGGATTTCTCTATCACTTATGACGCTGGTTTGTCTGTTTCGAACCGATGCACGAGATACATTTAATAATGTCTTACCAATATCCCCTATAAAACATACCTACAGTAGTTCTTTTATTCCTAGTGTATTAACCTCTTGCTCCCACATTTTCTTAAAGACAAAAGGAAAGAAGGGGTGCTTATCACCTCCATGTGAGGGACCTTTTCCGGTTGCTACAAGAGGCGAAAAATTTTAAACATTATTATCTGTCCGTCAGGAAAAAACTGTCTCGATTGACAGACTTAAACCCGCTTTTCTTGAGGAGGCGGACTTATGCAAGAATGCCAATAACAACAAAATTTCAAAATTTGTTCTTGTCTGACTCCGTCACTTCGGGTGAGAGTGATGTACGGTACTTCCGAAATGAATATTAATAATAAAATATTTGAAAATTATTTAAAAAAAAACCCGTTATTATAACTTACCTTAAAGTTTACCAATCTAGTTAGGTTAACATTCTATAAATTTAGATCTAAGTAGTTTAGCTTTTTATACTTTATGGAAACTTGTCATTTGGAAAGAGAGAATTAGAGTAGTAAACATAATTTATTGTCTCCTTAAATATTATTTGGGAAAATACCATTGTTATAAGACATAATCGAATATAACTATTAAATGTTGTTATTGAAGGGGTATTTAAACAATTGTATAAAATATAATAATAATAATTATATATATTAATTCAAAATATGAAGGAGTATTATTTAATCCAATAAGAATTTCAGTAAAACCACTTAATTTACACTGGTCAATGTTGTCAATGGCAGCCTGTCAGCTAATTGTAATACGTTCTCCACTGTAAAATACACTCTTTGACCATTTTCCAAATGAACGGCCAATTGAACAACAGTGGGACGTCTTTCATGTAAAACGAAGGAGAAAATACGCCACAATGCTTCGTCACTGCTAACATAGCCGTCCATTTAAAATTGAGTGATTTCAACGTTCGAATTTTCGGTAGCAACTCCGAATACAGCCATGTTACCTTTGTTGAGTTACTTGCCAATGTACGTAATGGATTATACGGAATGGCAAAATTCGACATTCATGTGTGCTTTGAATGGGTTGGAGAGTAACGGCGAACACGGAACAACCCAGAGATTATCAACTTCAATGTCCTATTAATTCACTGTGGCTATTGCTGACCTTCCATTGTCATCAGTTGATCGGCGGCGATAAAGTGGAAACCCATCATTTCCAGTTATAGTTTCAGCTACTAATTGTCTAGGAAAACGTTTTTAACATTTTAGCTAGGGTTCACATATGCGAATAGAATCACGAAATCCAGCTAGCCAAAATTCGGTACAATTCACAAACACAATCATAAGATATCATTTTTGTTTGGCTCTCGTGAGTTGAAGTTGTAAATACGGGTTTTATGATCTTCGTAAATTTTAAAATTTAGTGCATTAATATCCAAATTTTTGATGTAGTTGCATTCTCCAGCAGATAATTAATGTCCCCTGCTAGATATAAACTCATAAAAATGGTTAAAACTCAAAATAAAAGAGATGTTACTCGTTCAACATCCACGACCAGAATGATGAATGTGACGCTCCGAATAATTCGGACACACACACACTAAGAAAACGAAATCTTGGAATCCACATCGGGATAGGGATTTCTGGTCGACTGGCCACTCCTCTCTTCCACTCACCTTACCTTCACTTTGCTGGATTTCGCGATTGCATTCACAGATGTGAACCCTCGCATACGTCAACCATGGAAAACCGTCATGGAAAACCAACCAAATGAGGATATGTGCATGAGGCAATCCGAGTTTTTGCCACTCTGCTAAATACATCCAACAGTTCGTTTCACAGATTACGCGATTCTTAACAATAAAATCCATGAGTGATATCAATTTTTTGAACACCCTTGCGGAAATATCATTTCGATCAATGGGTGATTGGTCAGGGAATAATTCTTATCGTATTTCTGTCCACTGCGGATTGCACGTGAATGTTATAAGCAAATCTGGTGTGCCATAATGACGTACATAGGACATAGCATCTGGAGCATATTCATGCAAATATCGCGGACTTCCGACGTATGGTTCTGCAAGAATAGTCATTCTGCCAACATTCTGTGCATTTTCGTCATTATGTAATGTTTATATTATTATTGGAGACTTAAATGCTCACCATATTGAAGTGCTCGTCTGAAGCACCGACCAATAATGCGTGAGCTGGCAAAGATAACGAAGAGCACCAATCAGTGCTCTGTGATTATCCAAATTAAACAACTCTCCTGTTCAATGTTAAGACAATAACTGGTTTATTCAATCATGATAAGGCTATTTATAATGGTTTTTCCAGATTGAACTTAAGTTTAATAACCTCATGGGAATTAAGTTCCCTTGAGAACCAAAATTGATGAAGAAATGATTACATTTAGTTCTTAGTATCGTTTCTTCATATGTCCCCTATGTTGTGCAACTATGCTAGGTAAGTGCATCAGGTAAGTACATAATCTAAATTTCTGTTCTAATACCACAGACAAATCCAGATGTCTCGTTCCCATACAACGAGTTGGCACCAAAAATTCCAAACTAGCAGACACCAACTAGCAGACAAAGAGCTTTTGGTGAGTGCATATTTTATGCGCTCTGAGAGCGAAATTTGTCTGCTAGTTGATGTCAACTAGTTTGAATTTAACATCGGGAAGGGGTCGCAGAAATAAGGGGAAAGGGTTGGGGGGTAAACTAAAATTTCGGCGATGGGACACAATTTTCATTTTCTGAAATTTTCGTTTCCCTCCAACACACAAAAATTGTTTGAGTGTGTATATACGTGAGAACATTTTACTCACGTACACGTAAAAACATTCAAAAATTTCCATTTTTTTTGTTGAAAATGGAAATTTTTGTATGTGTTGGTAAATTTAATTAATTGTGGGAATAAAATATGCAAATTAAATTTAAAAAAAGTTGAAAAATCACTATTTTTCGAATATTTCCGGAAAACGGGAAATTTTTGAAATCTGTGAATTAACTTTTGATAGTTATTAATGGTATCTAGTTTTTTCTTAATCATTTGAATGAGCTTGCATTTATAATGCTTTCATATTATTATTATTATTCATAATTTTATAATATTTTGCTGAAAATGGTTACAATGATTGAAGGAAATGGAAAATTGTTCTCATTTTCAAATTTCTTATTATTGAGATAGATAGCAGTTAATGGGCATTATATATTGTTTGATTTTTAAATTTTTTTCAAAAATATTTATTAATTCATTTGAAAATATGTTTATCAAAGTTGTAGTTATCGATTTGATAGAACCATATGCAAATCTATCTAACTTAAAAAATAACTACTTTTAACTATTTTGCCCGCTTTTCTCATACGTTAACAAATAGTATCTCGATTATTTATATTGATAATCAAAAATTCAAATAAAAACAAAGTAGAAAAATAGAAAATGGTGCATATTTTTAAATTTCTTCTCAATAACATCTATTTAATAAGCAGTTAATGAGCAAATGATAACTTTTCGATGATATTTATATATTTTAGAAAATATTTTGTTATTGAAGAATCTTCGGTACTACTGGAAATAATACATTATATATCATTCTTTATATACATACGTATATTATTACATTAATAATTACATTATTTTGTAATGTTATTATTGTTCATTTTTCCGTAACACCTGATTAAAAATGATTAATTTGCAATATAAAAATTTAGGAAATTGTGCATATGGGAAACAAATCTGTTATTCATAGATTTTTATGGAAAAAGCTAAACTTTGAAATGACTTGATCCCTATTTCTTTAATTAACATTTGCTAATTAATAATAACTTTTTGTTATCATGGGATTTTATGTTTTTTATACTATTTACAACTTTAAATTTTTATTTATGATGATAAGGAGTATATATCTTGAAGTTATAACCATAAGACAATTTTGAATAACTCATTCAAATAATTCATCATTAATACGAAATTTTATTAATTTGTAAGAAAATTATCGAAAATCTGAATTTTGTTATATTTCCTAACTTTTGTATAAATACTTTTCACAATAGAGAAAGGTGGTATATGGAAAAATGTTAGGAAATAACTTAATAAGGGGGGTTGGTCATATATTTGAATCCTCCGGGACGCTTAGTTTATCCGCTAATAGCAAAATACTGCTAAAAATTCAAAATTTGAATTTGATCATATATCCCAATTTTTGTCTGCACACCTTCAAAACCTAAATTTAGAGAAAATTTGTTTGAAAATAAAAGATAGAAAAAAGAAAAGTAATGGGGGTCGGTCATAGATATGAACCCTCTAGGACACTTAGTTTAGCCGCTAGGAGCAAATAATTGTTATAAATTAAAAATCTGAAATTTGGCATATTTCCCAACTTTTGTATGCACACCTTAAGAAAATCGATTTAGGGAAATGTGATAAATGAAAAAAAGTTAGAAAATGTAGAAATAATGGGGGTCGGGTATACATATGAACCCCCTAGGATCGTTAGTTTAGCCGCTACGAGCAAAATCTGAATTTTATTATGTTTCCCATTTTTAGTCTCCACACCTTTAAAACCTCAATTTACAGAAAAATTGGGTAAGAGAAAAACTTGGCAAATAGAAAAATGAAGGGGTCTATTATACATATGAATCCTCTAGGAAGCTTGGTTTAGACGCTACGGGCAAAAAACCGCTGAAAATTAAATTTTTTTCGGAAAAGACCCCTAAAAACCGGAAGAAAATTGATTAATTTATGGTTCCCGGAAACTATAACGTTCTCTAATCTGTAATTCGTAAATAAACTTACCATTTTACAAAATCCTTAAAAATTCACCTGCTTCGGGTTGAATGACCAAAAGGTCATTCAACACGACCAAAGGGATTGTTGTTGTTGTTGGGACACAAAACTCAATTCGAATTTTTGAAAAATTCGCTACAAGAATTTGTGTACCAACACACTGCCAGCAATTCCTCTGGTAGTGTGTGTAGTTACGTAAATATATAACCGGTTTTGAATTTATTTCATAGAACATTGCGATCTATGAAAGAAATTCAAAACCGGTTTTCACCCTAAGGAAAAATGAAACTTTGAAGAGAGCAAGCTCTCCAAAGTTTCACATTCCCAACAACGATTTGGCAAAAGCTCCTGAAAAGAGCTTTCAAAATCGGGTGCCAACTCGTTGTATGGGAATGAGACATCTGGATTGTCTGTGCTAATACTTATGCTAGTGATTGTCTTCACTAATTTGTTATAATGTATGATCTTTGTGTCTTCACTAATTTGTTATAATTTATAATCTTTGTGTCTTCACTAATTTGTTATAATGTGTTATGCTAATGTGTTATAATGTATAATCACAGACAATCCAGATGTCTCGATCCCATACAACGAGTTGGCACCCGATTTGGAAAGCTCTTTTCAGGAGCTTTTGCCAAATCGTTGTTGGGAATGTGAAACTTTGAAGAGCTTGCTCTCTTCAAAGTTTCATTTGTCCTTAGGGTGAAAACCGGTTTTGAATTTATTTCATAGATCGCAATGTTCTATGAAATAAATTCAAAACCGGTTATATATTTACGTAGCTACACACACCACCAAAGGGATTGTTGGCAGTGTGTTGGTACATAAATTCTGGTAGCGAATTTTTCAAAAATTCGAATTGAATTTTGTTTCCCAACAACAACAACAATCCCTTTGCTCGGGTTGAATGACTTTTTGTTCATTCAACCCGTAGCAGGTGAATTTTTAAGGATTTTGTTAAATTGTAAGTTTAGTTATGAATTACAGATTACAGGACATTATAGTTTCCGGGAACCATAAATTAATCAATTTTCTTCCGGGTTTTAGGGATCTTTTCCGGTAAAAATTCTAGTTTTCAACGGTTTTTCGCCCGTAGCAGCTAAACAGGGCGTTCTAGAGGGTTCATATGTATGACCTACTCCCATTATTTTTCTATTTGCTAACTTTTTTTCATACATTATTTTGCTCTAAATTGAGTTTTTAAAAATGTACAGATAAAAGTTGGGAAATACAATAGAATTCAGATTTTGAATTTTTAACAGTTTTTCCCCCATAACTGCTAAACCAATTATCTTAGGAGGTTCATATGTATGACCATCCTCAATTATATTTTCATTTCCTATCTTTTTGGTGTACATAATTTTTCTCTAGATTGCGTTTTTGAAAATGAGTACAAAAGTTGCGAAATATAAAAAAAATGTGATTTTGAATTTTTTACATCTTTTTGCTCGTAGCGGCTTAAATAAGTGTCCTAGAGGGTTCATATCTATGACTGACCCCCATTATTTTTCTATTTTATACCTTTTCTCCCTATATTTATTTTCTTTAAATTGAGTTTTTCAAAATTTGCAGACAAAAGCTGGAAAATATAATAAATTTAAGATTTTGAATTTTTAACAGTTTTTTGATCCTAGCGTATAAACTAAGTGTCCTGGAGGGTTCATACGTATGACCGACCCCCAATATTTAGCCTTTTCCTAGCTTTTTTCCATACATCATCTTTCTTTATTGTGAAAAGTATTAATACAAAAGTTACATTTTACAAAAAGGATATATAACAAAATTTAGATTTCCGATAATTTTCTTATGAATTAATAAAATTTCATACTAATGATGAATAAGTTGAGTGATTAATTCAAAATTGTTGAATAACTTCGATATATTTACTCGTTATCATCATAAATAATTAAATAAATTCGTAAATAATATAAAAAACATAATACTAGAAATCCCATGATAACACAAAGTAATAATTTATTTTAAAAATGATAATTAAAGTAATAGGAATCAAGTAATTTAAAATTTTAGCATTTTTTCAGAAAAATCTATGAATAAGGATTTTTTTCCAATATACACAATTCCCTTAATTTATATATTGCAAATTAATCGCTCTCAATCAAGTATTATGGAAACATGATCAATAATAATATTACAAAATAATATATGTATATATGTAACAATACTATGTACTATTTCTGGTAGTAAGTTTCTTGAATAACTAAATGTTTTGCCAGAAAATATAAATAAAAGCGAATAGTTCATAATTTCTCATTATTATTATTATTTATTATTTTAAACTTAGTAAGTTTATCAAATGAACTTTCAACTTACAATCACAAATTACAAATGAATGAATAAATATTTTTGAAAAATAAAATTATGAATAATAATAATAATATGAAAGCATTATGAATGCAAGTTCATTCAAATAATTAAGCAAAAAGTATATACCACTAATAACTATCAAAAGTTATTTCACAGATTCCAAAAATCTCCCGTTTTCCGGAAATATTCGAAAAATAGTGATTTTTTATTTTTTTTTTAAATTTAATGTGCATATTTTATTCCCACAATTAATCAAATTTACCAACACATACAAAAATTCCCATTTTCAACACAAAAAATGGAAATTTTTGAATGTATTTACGTGTACGTGAGTAAATTGTGCTCACGAATGTACACACTCAAAGAATTTCTGTTTGTGTGAGGGAAACGAAAATTTCAGAAAATGAAAATTGTGACCCATCGCCGAAATTTTGGTTTACCCCCCCCTTTCCCCTTATTTCTACGACCCCTTCCCCATATTCAATTCAAACTAGTTGACATCAACTAGCAGACAAATTTCGCTCTCAGAGCGCATAAAATATGCACTCACCAAAAGCTCTTTGTCTGCTAGTTGGTGTCTGCTAGTTTGGAATTTTTGGTGCCGACTCGTTGTATGGGAACGAGACATCTGGATTTGTCTGTGGTATAATGTTATAATGTTCCTATGCTAAATTTGATCGTACTAAAGTGTCTTTGCTAAATTTTAACAGGGTGATTATTCCATTATAAAAAGGGTGATCCTTACAATTATTGATGGTATCCCGAAGACTAATGTATTCCTCGGAACGGGGTTTTGCCTGGTTCAACCATATAAATATCAATCGCTCAGTTTCAACTTTGACGTACATATCCACAGCATACTGGTGAAATAGACGCCAGCATTTTAAGATGTGATTGTCCTGTAATGTTTGGATATTATTATTTAAATATTAATTCATTGCCTTTGCATATCTGCAAATTGGCATACTCACTCGTGCAGTGCTGCTCGCTTGTGAGATATATATAAACAATTAGTTTAAAGTTTAATGGTATTGATAAGACTGATTTATTCGGTACAATCATAAAGTTTTTATACAAAATTTGACCCTCTGTTTATGATCCCCACCAAGTGCATTCAAAGTTGTTACAAGTGCAGTTAAAGAATTTTCTTTGTTATTAATCAATCATAACTAAGGAATGTATGATTGACCTAATTCTAACTAATTATGCTATCTTATCAAAAATTAATACAAATACCCTAAAAGTAGGCAACTTACTAGCTGCAATTTAATTCAGGTGTTTTTCTTACTAACAGCATTCTAACAATTATTCCATATAACAATTTATTCTTTTTAGTTCCTAACAATATGCAATTTATAATATCCTTACAGTCCTCGTTTACCCGAACTATCAGTCTGTATGAATAATAATTCATTTAACTAACTAACTCTTTTGTTAGTTTCGGCGCCTGTGAATCAACTTTTGTGTTAATAAGACATGAATGTGATTAATAAGACAATAAGTGATGAATATAATAAATGTAGGTTATGATAATCTACCTGTATTCCCTAAAATATCCTAAATGCCAAACCCAAACAATATAACCATCCTCACATGGAATGCAAAATCCCTGGCACCAAAATAAGGAGAGTTGATGCAATGCTTGATCGGCAAAAGAATTGATATCATAGTCATACAAGAAACTTTCTTAAAGCCAGGAATTCAGTTCCGAATCCCCAACAACATTCTATACAGGAATGATAGAATACTTGTGAGAATGGGTATACAACACCACTCTGTTCCCAATCCACAAATAAATAAGATAGAAGCCACCAAAGTGAAGATTAAATCAGAAACCCTCCAGTTCACAATTATATCAACATACATACCACCAAAAACAAAAAACTTCACACAAGAACTCAAGCTATTCTTCAAACTTGACGAATCGTTAATAGTCGCGGTGGACCTCAATTCCTACCATAAGGACTGGGGAGCCACCAGAAGCAATCAATCCGCAAAGAATTGAATAATTTTGTTCTGGGAAATAACATTCCCGATGATCCCCGCCAAGCCAACGCACTTTGATCACAAATACAATCACGCCCTAGACATAGGCCTGCGCAAGGGAATCGACCACGACATAAAACTGACAGTTCTAGACGAACTTAACACCAGTCCTCTTCCTAATAGAAGACACTTATACAGACGAAACAATGAAAACCAAACAAATAACAAATAAGAATTCAAAAAGAACCTAGAACAAGAAAACACAAACTTAACATTTGAATCCAAAACAGATATAGAAACGGCAGTAACTACATTAACTTACAAAATATCACAAACAAAAGAACAAAACACACTGAAAATTGCAATAAACCAACAAAATCCTTATGACCTCCCAAAATCCAAAAAAGACATTATTAGACAAACAAACAAACTAAGGAAAAAGGCAAAACAGACAGGTGACCCTAACATACAAAAAACTGCCAACAAACTCACAAACAAAATCAGAAAACTTATATACGACCACAACAAAGAAAAATGGGAAAATTTCATCAATTATTTAGACCAGAGGTGGCCAAACTAGTCTATATAGAACCCCCGGGGTCTATTTAGCAAAAGCAAGGGTCGTTCTGAGTTAGGGGGTCGAAGTAAAAACAATTTATACGTAATTAAATTCTTAATTCTCAAAAACCCTAAACAAGAATCCCAAACATTGCTACATCAGGAAGTGACCACGCAACTAACATGCATTTGATCGACGCATGCTGCAGACGACCGATAACAGTAGTAATGAGTCCTTAATGTGTCTGGATCATGCGTCAATGAATCGCAACAAATTCGCCATAAACCAATTTTCACCATCAACTTAAGGACCGCTTCGTGTTGTGAAAATAAATTTTCATCCACGAAAATTTAAAGGAAATTTAAATAAAAATGTAAAATTAAATTTCCTCATAACCACCCGGTATCATTTCCGCGTAGCAATACGGGATCCTGCTGGCTCAAAAATTTACGACCAGCGATCCCGTTCTACCTTTCCTATTGATTCCCTGGGAGCCATCGAACCATCTATTGTTCCCAGGGACATCCGCCCCCTAAATGTACGAAGAATCAACTCTATAATTGATTTCAAAATCGGAATCAAAAGAGTTGATCCTTCGTGCTTTGTGTACCAATTCAATTGATTCCGTGGGAGTCAGTTGAGGCTGTACATTATATTCTCTGATCCATGAAAGAGCAATTAATATGAAAGGAAATTGGTCTTTCGGATTTTGGTTCGGAACACAGTCGATTTTGGAAGTGGACGTCGTGCTGCCGAAATTATCTAGAAGTTGAATATAAAGGAGCTAGAGAAATGACGACTGAATTCAGAAAACATAAAATTGTGAACTTCAATATTATATTTAAAAATTATGAATTATATACTATTAGTGAACTAGAGAAATTACGACTGAATTTAGAGAACATAAAATTGTGAACTACATTAATACATTTAAAAAAATATGAATTATATACCATTAGTAAACTAGAGAAATTAGGAATGAATTTAGAGAACATAAAATTGTGAACTTCAATATTATATTTAAAAATAATGAATTATATACTATAAGTGAACTAGAGAAATTACGACTGAATTTAGAGAACATAAAACTGTGAACTACAATAATACATTTAGAAATTATGAATAATATACCATTAGTGACCTGGGATATAAATAATGGCTAGTCTTATTCCTCTTTGAGGTTTTAGACACCTCCCTAGCAACCGGGCACATCCACAGGTTGCGGATAGTGCAAGTCCAGGGGAAATTTCTCTTGGATCGTCGAGGAATAGACAGAAGAGTACAAGTTGGACTCGGGAAGCTCAATACTCGGCCGCGGACAATGGGAGGACCCCCTTTTAAATATGGAGGGTTTGAGCCAAATTCAAATTACCCCAGGTCGTGCCGCGACTCAGTCGTCAAATCCATCTACCTCTTCGGAGGTGGCTGTGCCCCATTCGGATTCTAGGGGGGCACACTCAAGCCTGTGACAGCAACGACGGCCTCTCTACAGGCCTGGAGGTAAAGCTCCTAACTGACGATGACATGTCCGTCAACAGTACAGGAACCATTGACTCTGTGGCCGAAAAGAGATTGCTGGGCGAGGCTACCGAAGCCAAGGCCCCTGAGAAGAAAAAGAGCAAGCCGACCAAGGCGCAACTGTCCCTTAAGAGGTACAAAAGCGCCAAGGCCAGTTTGAAGAAACTCTTGCTAAGGAAGCCCGAAGAGCTCTCTGATAAGGAGAAGGGCTACTTGGCAAGAAACAGGAGGATTGTCGCCGATTTCCAGAAGAATATCGCTTCGCAGAAATTGGGGACAATCGTTGAGGAGCTCCCAGGACCGTCAAGGTCCGAAATCGGAGCTAGTAGCAAGAGCACCAAACTACAGCGGTCCAACGGTGTTGCCTACTCACCCTCAGGAAAACCCCCACAGCCGACTTCCCAGAAGAAAGCTAAAAGGGAGCGATCCAACGAGGAGGAGGGGAAAACAGCAAAAAAGGCCAAAACCTTGTCGGTAGACCAAGCGCCCACCGATTGTCAGATGGCTATCATATATCGATCAGATCTAGATGGCAAAATATCTGGCGAAAGGTGGGAATTGGTCGAGACGAGGCTTCTGTATGCGATGGCGAGTGAGCATAGTTTCTCAATGGAGGAGTTGGCCATCGAAGGAGCAAGCTGGCACAAGGGAGTCCGTTGATTTTCTGAGCCGTGTGGTCGAGGGCCTTGGCGAACCTGGCCAGGAGCCAAATTGGAGGTGATTTCGAAATCGGAGCTACCACTGCGGAAATTGGCGCTCTTGTGAATTCCTCCCCCACTAGTGGAGGACGAAGCCACAATGAAGTTGATTTCCAGGCAGAACGGTCTGGACACGAGCAAATGGAGAATTATCTCCTCCACCAAGTGTCCAAACGGAGTTGGCGAGGACCTTATCGTGACGGTAGACGGCTTGTCCTTCGTCAAGTGAAAGGATTCAAGGGGAAGCATCAAATTCGGCTTAAGTGCAGCAAAAGTGAGGCTTCCAAATGAATCCAAGAGCGGCACCGAGGAGGCTGCAGGCAGTGCAAAGTAATTTGCACCACTGCGAAGCGGCCACTGAGGACTTGATGCTGAGTAGACGTGGCCTTATTCCAGGAACCGTGGCTCTCAGGGGACAAAATCCGAGGACTTAGGTCAAAAAATTATAGTCTACTTCACTCAAGCACAACAGGTAAAAAAAGAGCGTGTATAGTAGCATAGATATCATTAAACCTCACTCTACTTTCACAGCACAGCACAAATGACATGGTGGTGTCAGGACTAGAGGAGAGGGGCAAAACTAACCTGCTCCTGGCCTCAACATACACGCCAAACGAGGAAGGAGACCCCCCATCCGCAGCGGTCGGGGCCCTTGTACAAGAGGCCGAAGATAGAGGATGGCACATGGTGATGGGATGCGACGCGAACGGTCATCACGTCCAATGGGGGAGCAGTGACATCAACAGAAGGGGTGAGTCAATTTTAGAGTTTGTAATTGCTACCAACCTAACAATTTGTAATCGGGGTGACACACCCACTTTTACTCACAAAATTAGGGAGGAGGTAATAGACCTTACATTGGCCACTAACACTATGAATTTGAACGTAGAAAACTGGAGAGTTCCTCCCGAGCACTCCTTTCCGCATCATGGGAGAATTCTTTTCGACATTAATCGGAAGGTTCAGGTAGGAAAACCCTACAGGAATCCAAGGAACACGGACTGGAACAGATTCTCCACCGAAGTGGAGAAGGCAATGAAAACGAAGAGCACACAGTGAGCCATACCAATCTACGGGGCCAGATGCAATCACACCAGCCATGCTGCAAAATTCGATAGGCAGCATAGCAGAGGTACTGACGAGCATCTTTCAGGGCTGTTTATCATTAGGATACATCCCTGAAACATGGAGAGCGGTAAGGGTTGCCTTCATACCCAAAGTCGAGCAGGACGACACCAGTCGGGAAGAAGTCGAGCAGCACGACACCAAAGGACTTTAGGCCAATAAGCCTCTCCTCGTTCCTATTAAAGACAATGGAGAGACTTTTGGAAATTAACATTAAGCAGAAGACCAAAAAAGAGGACGAGTGTATAGCACAGCACGCCTACCTCAAAGGTAAATCAGTGGAAAGTGCGCTGCATGAAGTGGTCGGAACGATTGAAAAATCCCTCCAGCAAAAGGAATATGCCCTAGGGGCATTCCTGGACGTAGAGGGAGCGTTCAACAACGTCAAGACCAATGCAATAAAGGAGGCATTAATGGAGCCGAAAGTGGAGCCCACCATCACATACTGGATAATATATATGCTAAAAAGCAGAATTATCAGTACAGAGACGGGGGAACACAAAATCAGAAGACTGGCGACCAGGGGTACACCACAGGAAGGGGTAATATCCCCACTTTTGTGGTTGATCGTAATCAACACGATCTTAAAAGAACTCAGGGGTAGGAGAGTTAGGGTCACCGCCTACGCAGATGACGTAGTTATACTGACAAGAGGCAAAGATCTACAAACGATCTGCGACACCATGTGTGAAGCTTTAAGAGAAACGAGCAACTGGGTGGAGAGAAATGGCCTAGGGATAAACCCGGAAAAGACGAAGCTAGTTCTCTTCACCAGAAGGTATAAGATACCGAAGGTCAGACTACCAAAGGTGAAAGGACGGGTACTAGACCTCTCTAGAGAGGCGAAGTACTTAGGAGTCATCCTGGACTCTAAACTCACTTGGAGGAGTAACGTGGAGGAAAGGATGAAAAAAGGAATAAACGCTTTCTACACATGTAGGAAAATGTTTGGTAGGAACTGGGGTCTGCAACCAAGGATCATACACTGGATCTACACAACGATTGTCAGACCAATTATCACATACGGAGCCCTTGTTTGGTGGAAAGCCATGGACAAGGAGACGAACAGACAGACGCTGGGAAAGGTGCGGCGACTAGCAGCGAAAGGTATAACGGGAGCGATCAAAAGCACACCTCAGGTGGCGCTGGAGGCGATCTTAAATTTGCAACCGTTAGACCTATTTATAAAGGGCCTGGAAGCCAAAACAGCCCTACGGCTGAGAGAAACGAAACTGTGGAAGCATACAGGCATAAGGGCATGCTAGTGTTGTGGAAGAGATAGTAAAAATGGGAGGCACCGTGGAAACCGAAGTGCTACGTCAGCGCACGAACTATATGGTGGCAAAGCAATGGTTTGGGGAGGAGCTGGAGATCAAAATCCTAACCAGAGAGGAATGGTAAGATGATTCCATTTTTGAAAAAGACGAAATAAGCGTCTTTACGGACGGCTCAGTAACTGAAACGGGGACTGGAGTCGGTATATTCTCGGAGATACTAGAGGCCAAAGAGTCACACAGACTCAACAAAGGCTGTAGTATATTGCAGGCGGAAATTAACGCGATAGAGAGAGCAGCAAGACTAAAGCAGCTGACCGACGAAGAAATTCTGAAGGTCACAATCTACAGCGACAGTCAGGCTGCTCTTAGAACACTGGAATCTAAGACAATCAAGTCAAAGGCGGTGATGAGTTGCCGAGAAGCATTATCTTGGATCCGAGACAAAGTCAGCCTACGTTGGGTGCCCGCACACAGCAATGTGGAAGGGAATCTACCGGCGGATAAACTGGCAAGGATCGGAACCGAAATTCATAGCGCTGAAGAAGCCAACTCTACAAAGCCACTGATGAGGTTGTTGAAAGATACCATCGACAGAGTTATTCGGCAACAACATGGCAAGAGATGGAGCAACAGAGACGACTGCTTCAACTCAAGGCATTTGTGGCCCAGAATTGAGGAAACAAGAACGGCGGGCTTGTTAAGAGCAAAAAAGACCTCAGTCCGGACCATCACAATGGTTATTACAGGACACTGTCCGGTCGGAAGAAACCTCCAGAGGTGGAGGCTCGCATGCGACAGTCTCTGTAAGGAGTGTGACGAGGAAGAGGAGACAGTGGAACATCTATTGTGCTCCTGCCCAGCATTGGCCGATATTCGGAGGCAAGTATTTGGTAGCGAATCCTTCACAGGGTTGAAGGAAATAGGGGTCATGGATGTTCAACTATTGGGGAACTTTGCCAAGGGGTGGAAATGCCTCACGACAGAGGAAAAAAGGATCAAGAAAAAAGAGAGGAGGGGGATAGCGAAAATATAAAGGGCATCACAATGGCCCATTTGGCCACCGAGTGGGAGTGGATAGCACAATCGGTGTGAACACTCCACTCTGCTAACCTTACCTAACCTACCATTAGTGAACTAGAGAAATTACGAATGAATTTAGAGAACATAAAATTGTGAACTTCAATAATATTCCAAAAACCATTATATACTATTGCGAACTAGACGAAAATTACAAATTAACGAATTAACTAGAATTGTGAACTTGAGGAACTTACGAATTTATATATAAATTTATTTTGTGAAAAAGGGGGTGTAATAAAAAAAGTAAATGGAAAAATCGAGAACTTAAATAATATTATTAATATGAAGACCATTGAATGGTGATGTATTAAAATAACCTAAAAAGAGAGGAGGAATACGAAATTGAGTCTTAAATCTAAAGACTAAAGTTTAAGTCTTAAAATTGTAAGCCTACGTCACAAGAACGTAACTCAAGATCTTGCAATAGTGTGATAGTCTTTGACTAAGGAAACGAATTGATTAACTTGTTGAAAGGGGTCAAGAGATGGAGCAACAGAGACGACTGCTTCAACTCAAGGCATTTGTGGCCCAGAATTGAGGAAACAAGAACGGCGGGCTTGTTAAGAGCAAAAAAGACCTCAGTCCGGACCATCACAATGGTTATTACAGGACACTGTCCGGTCGGAAGAAACCTCCAGAGGTGGAGGCTCGCATGCGACAGTCTCTGTAAGGAGTGTGACGAGGAAGAGGAGACAGTGGAACATCTATTGTGCTCCTGCCCAGCATTGGCCGATATTCGGAGGCAAGTATTGGTAGCGAATCCTTCACAGGGTTGAAGGAAATAGGGGTCATGGATGTTCAACTATTGGGGAACTTTGCCAAGGGGTGGAAATGCCTCACGACAGAGGAAAAAAGGATCAAGAAAAAAGAGAGGAGGGGGATAGCGAAAATATAAAGGGCATCACAATGGCCCATTTGGCCACCGAGTGGGAGTGGATAGCACAATCGGTGTGAACACTCCACTCTGCTAACCTTACCTAACCTACCATTAGTGAACTAGAGAAATTACGAATGAATTTAGAGAACATAAAATTGTGAACTTCAATAATATTCCAAAAACCATTATATACTATTGCGAACTAGACGAAAATTACAAATTAACGAATTAACTAGAATTGTGAACTTGAGGAACTTACGAATTTATATATAAATTTATTTTGTGAAAAAGGGGGTGTAATAAAAAAAGTAAATGGAAAAATCGAGAACTTAAATAATATTATTAATATGAAGACCACTGAATGGTGATGTATTAAAATAACCTAAAAAGAGAGGAGGAATACGAAATTGAGTCTTAAATCTAAAGACTAAAGTTTAAGTCTTAAAATTGTAAGCCTACGTCACAAGAACGTAACTCAAGATCTTTCAATAGTGTGATAGTCTTTGACTAAGGAAACGAATTGATTAACTTGTTGAAAGGGGTCAAGAGATGGAGCAACAGAGACGACTGCTTCAACTCAAGGCATTTGTGGCCCAGAATTGAGGAAACAAGAACGGCGGGCTTGTTAAGAGCAAAAAAGACCTCAGTCCGGACCATCACAATGGTTATTACAGGACACTGTCCGGTCGGAAGAAACCTCCAGAGGTGGAGGCTCGCATGCGACAGTCTCTGTAAGGAGTGTGACGAGGAAGAGGAGACAGTGGAACATCTATTGTGCTCCTGCCCAGCATTGGCCGATATTCGGAGGCAAGTATTGGTAGCGAATCCTTCACAGGGTTGAAGGAAATAGGGGTCATGGATGTTCAACTATTGGGGAACTTTGCCAAGGGGTGGAAATGCCTCACGACAGAGGAAAAAAGGATCAAGAAAAAAGAGAGGAGGGGGATAGCGAAAATATAAAGGGCATCACAATGGCCCATTTGGCCACCGAGTGGGAGTGGATAGCACAATCGGTGTGAACACTCCACTCTGCTAACCTTACCTAACCTACCATTAGTGAACTAGAGAAATTACGAATGAATTTAGAGAACATAAAATTGTGAACTTCAATAATATTCCAAAAACCATTATATACTATTGCGAACTAGACGAAAATTACAAATTAACGAATTAACTAGAATTGTGAACTTGAGGAACTTACGAATTTATATATAAATTTATTTTGTGAAAAAGGGGGTGTAATAAAAAAAGTAAATGGAAAAATCGAGAACTTAAATAATATTATTAATATGAAGACCACTGAATGGTGATGTATTAAAATAACCTAAAAAGAGAGGAGGAATACGAAATTGAGTCTTAAATCTAAAGACTAAAGTTTAAGTCTTAAAATTGTAAGCCTACGTCACAAGAACGTAACTCAAGATCTTGCAATAGTGTGATAGTCTTTGACTAAGGAAACGAATTGATTAACTTGTTGAAAGGGGTCAAGTGAACTTAACCGAAGCACTCCTTGATTCCCTGTTACGGAAGGTCTAATTTTCGTAACATAAAATTTTGGTGGCTATATACTTTTTATACCTCGCTTGCTACAAAATTGCCTGGAAACAAAATGTGTTAAACGCATATGGATTTTTACCATATTTAAATAAGTAACCAAAAAAAAAAAAAAAACCTTGGCAAACCAATACGTCCCTAAAACGTGGCCATGGTCATGAATGTGTGGTGAATCTCCACCACCGTCTCCAAAGTATTCTGTCTCCTAAAACGAAAGGATATTAAATATATGTTTATACAAAAACACTTACCTGCATACGGCAAACGTCACCAGTCACATGTCACACAACAAACGTCACATGTCAATTATGCGATCATTCACATCAAAACGCCACATCCACACAAAGCGTCGGAACTTAGTACTACGAAATAGTACTAAATGGTGCCGGATGATTGTGCAATTAGGTGAATGCTAACTTGGAATTTGAAGAGTCGCGAAATTTTAATGGAGCGACGAACCAAAATGAAATTATTGATTGGGAAATTGGAACAGAAGTTTAACTTATGAGTTGAATTATGCGTGAAATGCATTTTGCGGGAAATACAAATTGTGAAATCGAAAATTGGAAAATGGGAACAGACACCCAATTGACGAATCAACTTATGCACTTCGAATGAGTGGGAATTGCTGCGACAGGGAAAATATCCCAATAAAAGGAGTAACCAACGGCAACAGAAGACAGAGTCGAAGACCAGACGTGGAAACAGGAGGACGTACCTACCGAAGAGAGATCCAGAGAGAGAAGAGAAGAGATCCAGCCTGAAGCCGAAAGATTCACCAGACTACTACCCAGCACTCTCAATAAAAGTAAGTATGGGATTTAACCAAATAATCGCTTAGCGGATGAGCGCTCTGAGCCTCTCCGCCAGAGTCCCGACCACGGCTCTTTGAGCCTATCGGGCAATAAAATACGGTTATTCACTGGACAAATCTCCTCTAGTGGAAGCCAAACGTCGTCAACTTGAAGAAGAGCTACAAAACCCCAAGGCGGGACCTAAGCCGCTCACTTTTTAGGAGTATTGGGAGCGGAGAAAAGTGCAACGGGCGCAGCAAACGGGCCCAGCGTTACCAAAAGTGCTCCCGAGAAAACCGACGGGCAGAGAGGCGCATTTCCGAAGGATCATCGAAGAGACTCAACGACAACGTCTTCTGGCCGTGGGGCGCCGAGATCGAGTGGGGATTGTGCAAGAGCTCCAGCGGTTGTACATTGAGAGGAAAAGGTATCGCCAGGAGAAGAAACTGGCTCGGTACAGGGATAAGACGGATCCCGATTCAGCTTACATCCCTAGTAGCCTTTCTACAAGTAGAAATAGTTAGGTTAAGAATAGTAAAATTGTGAAACTAGTTAAGAATGTTAAAATTGTAGTTAGCGGAAAAAAAATCAATAAAATGCACCTCAGTCTTTATTGTAAACAAACAATTGTGTTCAAAAGTGCACCTAATTGAAAGAAAACAATTGTGAGGTTTCCCCCCCCCCCCCTGACGGTACAAAGAGTCGAGGGAAAATCTTCACAAATGACACTAATTTCATTTACAAAGCATCTAAGAAGGCTCGTAAATACGTGGCGAAACTACCCCTCGCGGACCAACAAAAGGTAATCATTGACCTAGAAAAAATCGTCGAATGGTTACAATTGGAGGTCCACTTAAACGGAAATTCATTTCGGGACGAATTTACCAGCATCTATGCGGGTATATGTCACGTAGCGATATTTATGGTCCTTCAGAATGCTAGCCATCCTAGTTATCCGACACTCTTAACTGCTGAAGAATAAGAGAACTCCAAAAAAAGAAATAATATATATATTTCGTAATTGAGTATAATCTATAACAATCTTAGTTTCGACCAAATTAATTCACAAAATTAATGTTAGCCTCATTAAGGTAATTTCGATTCCTCTAACATAATTTTTAGTTCCAGTTTTCCCTACCTTCTAAACGATTAGTTTTTTTTTCACTCCTACTAATAATCGATAACCCATATCCATCCATATCTATCTATATTCGATCTACCCCTACTTGAGAGTTTATTCGCGTAATGACCGAAAATGAGTATAGCAACCTTATTAAAGCACAGCTAGGACTCACCACGGAAATTCAAACGCTACACGCGTCAATTCCTGAGACCAAATCCGTTAGAATACTATCTAAAAAACTGAAAACCTTATCCGATTTGTGGGTTAATTTTTGTGAGTACGACACTAAGATAAAATGCCATCCTAAATTCAACCCTCTAGGCGAGTATACCGAACTTAGGTGCTGTGACGGCACTAGAGACTGGGTTGAAACCACTAAGGAAGGCGTCGACAAAAGAATAGAGACTTTAACCCTAACCAACGAACAACAAGGAACGGACACCGAAGAAGTCTGGTCCCAAACCACCGTCGCCTCACCTTTCAGCAACCCTGACTTAGCCACTATGCCCTCTAATACCCCTAATAACCATCAGAGGGAACCAACACCCCTTGTCGATCACTCCCTTAATGTGTCTGCTTCGACGTCAAAAACTAATCTACTCAAAACTCAAACAGAAAGGAGCTAAAAACTATTGCGATTAGCAGATAGTGTCCTTTCACTAAGCCTGGTGGGAGCTAACCAGTCTATGATAAATCGAAAGATCAGTCTTCTCGACCAATACTGGGAACCCCTCAAGGACATCCACTTCGAATTGGTCAAGAACTTAGCACCGGAAGACGAAAATCTAGAATATTTCTCCTCTCGAATTTTCGAATCTACAGAGACCAAATACTACAACGCCATAGATCGCTTAATGGAATTCGTTGACGAGTCCAACGCATCTGTACGTTTGGGAAATACGTCCGCAGTCGAGAATCAGACCAAACTCGTAACTTAATTCTCTGTTATGAAAATTAATTTTCATAACAACGAAAATTAAAACTAAAACTCCGAAGCATAACCACCCTGTGACTTCGGCGCGTGGCATAACGGGATCACGAAGAACACATGCAAACTAATTTTCATTGTTGCATATCCCGTTCTGCAATTCCTATTGATTCCCTGGGAATCAACAAACCATCTGTTGTTCCCAGGGATATCCGCCCCCAAAATGCACAAACGATCAATTCAACTATTGAATGTTAAAAATCGAATTGATCTTTTGTGCATTGCAGCCGGACTCAATTGATTCCGTGGGAATCAGTTGAGTTGGACAATGGACATCTCCCAGTCCATGAAAGATCAATAGAATCAAAAGGAAAAGAATTGGTCTTTCATGGATCGGAGTTCCGCTGTCCGGCCATTATCCCAAGCAGATATAAACTGCGGGATTTTGGTTCGGCAGGCAGTGTGGAGTGGACATTTTTGTTGGAAGAACGTCGTGCTGCCGAGCGGCCAGCCGACGAAGTCAGTCAGTTTTTGGGGAAAGAACGTCGTGCTGTCCGTAAAGTTGAGTTCAGTTTAAGTGAATTTAAAGCAAGATTAAGAAAATTATTGAATGATACAAATTTAATTTATGTGAACCTTAAAAGGAGTTGAACTAGAGAAATGAAATTAAATTTAAAGTAAATTTAATGGAAGTAAAACAATTAAAAATCATGAACTTAAAAATTGAATTATGAGTTGGATCAAAAACGTAGTTAAATTTAAGAGAATTTAAAGCAAGATTAAGAAAATTATTGAATGATACAAATTTAATTTATGTGAACCCTAAAAGGAGTTGAACTGGAGAAATGAAATTAAATTTAAAGTAAATTTAAGGGAAGTAAAACAATTAAAAATCGTGAACTTAAAAATTGAATTAAGAGTTGGATCAAAAACGTAGTAAAATTTAAGTGAATTTAAGGCAAGATTAAGAAATTATGAAATGATACGAACTTAATTTATGTGAACCTTAAAAGGAGTTGAACTAGAGAAATAAAATTAAATTTAAAGTAAATTTAAGGGAAGTAAAACAATTAAAAATCGTGAACTTAAAATTTGAATTAAGAGTTGGATCAAAAACGTAGTTAAATTTAAGAGAATTTAAAGCAAGATTAAGAAAATTATTGAATGATACAAATTTAATTTATGTGAACCCTAAAAGGAGTTGAACTGGAGAAATGAAATTAAATTTAAAGTAAATTTAAGGGAAGTAAAACAATTAAAAATCGTGAACTTAAAAATTGAATTAAGAGTTGGATCAAAAACGTAGTAAAATTTAAGTGAATTTAAGGCAAGATTAAGAAATTATGAAATGATACGAACTTAATTTATGTGAACCTTAAAAGGAGTTGAACTAGAGAAATAAAATTAAATTTAAAGTAAATTTAAGGGAAGTAAAACAATTAAAAATCGTGAACTTAAAATTTGAATTAAGAGTTGGATCAAAAACGTAGTTAAATTTAAGTGAATTTAAAGCAAGACTAAGAAACTATGAAATTATACGAACTTAATTTATGTGAACCTTAAAAGGAATTGAACTAAAGAAATGAAATTAAATTGAAAGTAAATTTAATGGAAGTAAAACAATTAAAAATCATGAACTTAAAAATTGAATTATGAGTTGGATCAAAAACGTAGTTAAATTTAAGTGAATTTAAAGCAAGATTAAGAAATTATGAAATGATACAAACTTAATTTATGTGAACCTTAAAAGGAGTTGAACTAAAGAAATGAAATTAAATTTAAAATAAAAATTAAGGGAATTTTTTTTGTGAAATAGTAAGAAACGACAATCTAAATTGAAATAAAAATCCAGTTATGCGATCTTACAAATAACTTTGCCTTTTATTAAAATCAAAAGGGGTCGAGTGATCTTGTCCATAAGCACTCCTCGATCCCATGTTGTGAAGGAAAATTTTAAGAGAAAATATCACAACATCTCGTTGTTTCACGCACAAAGCTTTATTCCCGAAATTCAAGGTGAATCAAGGAAGCTACACAAATTTACCTCTTGCGCAGATGACGTCTTCAATACTGTCCAATGCGAAACTGACCACATACTTTTCCTGTACGTTATCAAAAAGAAACTGTCCGCAAGTGCGTAATTAGGTATCATCAAGACTACCCTTGGAAGGACTTAAAATCGGCAGTCTGTACTAGGTTTGAAACCAAACTCTCGCGGTTTAAACTGCAAAATCAGCTAAATCAGATACGCCAGAAACCCGGATGATCTACTAGAGAATTCGTGCAACGAATTAACTCTACTCTCTCTATCTCCTAAACGAAGCTTCCAGGTCGTACACCAGAGATGAAATCCTCTTAAGTTCCATAATCAACGATAACGAAACCCAGGCCGTAAAAGCTCTCGAAGATGGCCTATGAAATGGTCAACTCCAGATGTTAGCCAAGGTTTACCCAGTAAAAAAACTAAGCCTTCTCACGAACCACGTACTAGAACACGCCTCTAGGATAGAAGCAAGACCACTGAGCCAAACATGTCAGCAAGATAACCTCCTTTTGCAGATATTGTAAGAAAATAGATCACGAAATTCAAGAATGCAGAACTAGGGAATATAATAACTCCAGGTTCAGACCTCCTAACCCCTCGGTGGAAAACACAGTAAACCAAGGAAATCAGGAACCAACCCCTTCCTCCTCTACCCGTATTGTACCCCCTACAGAACAAAAAAACTAGTGAACGCGAAGACAAATTGTCGGCCAGTCACCGCTGAAGTAACAAAAGGCCGACTTAACCCTAAAGAGTCTAAAGAAACTACACTTATTTTACCCAAAGCTAAGATGTTAGAAGTACCACTGAAGCTCGACCAGCGGGATCTTACCATTGCTTTCTTCTTAAATATAAGCGAACCAACCAAAACTCAATTCATCCTCGACACCGGATCAGAAATAAGTTTGTTAAAATCCTCTTCCCTAATCCCAGAGAGCAAATATAACCAGGATGTAATCTATAACATCACAACCCTATTCTCTAAATCCACCTCCAACAAAGGTCTAGCCTTAGGGACGTTGTCGCTGAACGAATCCACCCCTCTAGAACACTCGTTTTACATACTCGGTAAAGAATCCTCTCTACACTATGACGGGTTACTTGGTCACGATTTTGTCCGGAAAACAAGGCCAAAATTGATTATAAAAATAAAACTATTTCCTTAATGATCAGTTCCGAAAACTCATGTTCGAACACCTTTTTTGGAAAACCAAACACGAAAGTATCACCACGAAGGCAAAACAAGGCAGCCAACTTCTCTTCTTGTTTGTTGGACACGACAAGTGAAGTGATCACTATTCCAGCTCGGGTTTAAATGATCATTTCAGTGCCATTACCAACCAAATCCGAAGCTGAAATAGTCACTATCAACAAAGAAATCAAACCAGGTGTTATATTGAGCAATACAATTGCAAAACCAATTCACGGGTCTGTTGATATCGTTGTGCTCAACAACAACGAAGAAGACGTTACTATACGAAGAGAAGATATCCATCTCGATTACCAAAATTTTTAAGACTTCGACGTAGCGCTGCCTTATTATGACCACGATCCAACGAGAGGAAGAATTAGGAAGTTGTTGGACCGCTGCAACGAAGAGGAGTCAGACAGCGTTAGAAAATTAGTCAGGAAGTTCAACAATCTCCTCTTTCTCGAAGGAGACCACCTGACGTTCACTAACGCTGCTACTTACTCTATCGACACGATTCCAAACCAACCTCCTATTTACACAAAGCCATACCGGCTACCTGAAGCAAACAGGAAGGAAGTAGACCGACAAATTCAAGGCATGCTGGAAAACGAAATTATCAAGCCTCCAAATAGCCCATGGCATTCTCCCCTTTTGCTAATCCGTAAAAAACCGGACGAACATGGAAACAAGAAATGGCGGGTTGTGGCTGATTTCCGTAAGCTAAACAACGTCACAGTAGGTGAAGCGTTTCCCTTAACCAATATATGCGAGATACTAGATCAATAGGGGAAATCGAAATACTTCAGTACTTTGGACTTAGCTAATGGATTCCACCAGATTTTAATCAACCCAAGAGGTAGTGAGAAAACAGCGTTTAGCACCCCGTATGATCACTACGAATATAACCGTGTGCCCTTTGGGTTAATAGGCACACCGGCGACCTTCCAGCGAATTATGAATAACGTATTGTCGGCCCTCCAGGGCATTCATTGTTTTATTTGTATGGACGACATCGTGGTTCATGGATATAACCTAAGAGAACATAATGATAGACTTACGGCCGTGTTCCAAAGACATATGGAATATAATCTCAAACTGCAAGTAGAAAAATGTCATTTCTTGAGGAAGGAGATTATGTATTTAGGACATCTAATAACGGACGATGGCGTAAAGCCAAATCCAGCTAGAATACAGAGCGTTAAGACCTACCCTCGACCCAAGAAGACCAAAGACATTAGAGCCTTCCTGGGATTCGTTGGTTGCTATAGACGGTTTATACCTAGCTTACTACTCTACTCAAAAAGGACGTCCCCTTTAGATTCAACGCAGAGTGTGACGAAGCGTTCATCTCTCTCAAGGAATGCTTAATCCTGGCACCAATCCTGACTTCTCCAAGGAATTCGTCGTCACAGCTGACGCCAGCAATCTAGACATTGGAGCCGTCCTGTCCCAGAACCTCGAATCAGGGGAAAGACTAATAGTGTACGCTAGTAGAGTGCTAAACGGTGCTGAAACCAGGTACTCTACTATTGAGAAAGAGCTATTAGCGATTGTGTTCGCCGTTGAACAATTTCATCGGAAATTCACCGTGATCACCGATCATAAGCCCTTAGTCTGGATTATGAACTTGAAAAATCCATCTTCAAGATTAATGAGGCGAAGAATTCGGTTAGAAGAATACGACTTCGACATCAAACATAAGCCTGGGAGGCTCAACGTAAATGCCGATGCTCTCAGTCGGGTCATCTCAGATGAACCCCCCTACACCTCCGAAGAAGACGGAGGAAAACAGAAAAGCGTCAATGTGGTGACTAGAGCCAAGGCTAAGGAACTACAGAAAACACCAGAGATCGATATCGATCCCGAACCTCAACCAATTCTTGCCAACAATCCTACTAACGAAGAAACAGTCTTGAGAGAAAGAAACGAGACCCTCCTATATAATAACTTATCCCCTAAATTTTTTTTATTACCAATTCCGAATAGTGACCTGGAACAACGATTATACGACAAACTAAACCTTAACGATAACGTGCCTCCCCTAGAACTCAACTCCTTCTCCTGGGATCAAAAGGAGTATAATATATACAAATTAAATCTAAATATGCAGACCACTAAAGATCAAGAACAATTTGAAAAGGCTATCTCATCCATCCTCAAACGATCGGAAGACCTAAAATTACCAGAAACAAATCTTTCTATACCTTAAGTACCCCTAAAAACCCTATTAATCATAAAAACAGTCACACGAAGAATCCTTAAGTCGAGTCATGCTAAAATCAACCTTTATATAGATTCTATCAAAACCCTCAATACCCCCTCAGAGATCGAACAAGCACTCAAAGACTTCCATGAGTCATCCTCAGGAGGCCACCAAGGAGTATGGAGGACCATACAACGAATAAGGAGACAATTTCACTGGAAGAGAATGTTTAAGGACACTGCTAACTACATCGAATTTTGCGCGGTTTGTGAAGCTAATAAGGCCTCTAGAACCCCCAAAATGCCCATGAAAATCAATGGAATTAGTTCCAAACCCTTTGAAAGGGTGTATCTCGTTGTAGTAGGACCTCTCCCGATCTCGTATTCCGGCAGCACGTATATCCTCACCTTTCAAGATGATCTCACTAAGTTTTCTGAAGCAATACCAGTATCAAATACTGAATCCTCTACCTTAGCAGAAGCCTTCGTTACACACATTGTCTGAAGGCATGAAATACCAGAGAGCGTACTCACGGACCAAGGAGCCAACCTTATAGCAGGAATGTTCGCCGAAGTTTCCAAACTGTTGAAAATACGCAGAATAACTACTACTCCGTATCACCCCCAAACCAACTGTGCCCTGGAACGAAGTCACAGAACACTGATTGAATACCTAAGCTCATATACTGATAAAGAACGCCGTACTTGGGACTCCTGGATACCATACGCTATGTTCGTTTACAATACAACTCCACATTCCAGTACCAATTTCTCCCCACATCAACTACTATGCGGATTCCCAGCTGAAGTACCCAATAATCTTAAAAACTCCCCTTCGGTCTGCTAGAACTACGACACCTACGTCAACGAACTAAGGTCGCGTCTACCACTTAGCCATAAAATAGCCAGAGAAACCATCCTAGTATCTAAACAGAAGTCTAAAGAATACTACGACAAGGGAACAAAAGGGAAAAACTTCAACGTCGGAGATAGAGTCCTGTTAAAGGCCAGGACGAAAGAAAGCAAACTATCCCCTATATGACAAGGCCCTTATACAGTCACTCAAATAAACTCTAAAGAAAACACAACCATAATAATAAATAAAAAAACGAGGAAGGTACACAACAACGACCTCAAAAGATACATTGAACATGATTAATATCCGCCCCCTCTACTATTTCCATTCCTCAACTTACAACTTCTCGAACATTATATATTTCTCATAAACCTTCAAGCCCTTCCTTTTTTTTTTGTCCTACGCTCGGCAGGAATTGTTTAGTATGTTCCTGTTGTTTGATTTTCACCCGATCAGAGTACTCGGGCCCCTTTTTTTCTCATTTATATTTACTAAAGCTCCTTCTTTTTTTTCCAACTGCTGGAAGAGTGACCTATCTGTTGGTATTTTGTACTTTATTAAGCTCATCTGCCCCTCCCCCCTTCCTGAGTAGATAATCTACCATCCGTTTCCAAGTCATTCGTAGTTATCTCCGCTTTTATTTGCTTAATAAGGCTTTCGGCTCGTACGTCATTGGTGACATATGCGTCTTTGACCAAGTCCTGGTTTTTTTTCCAACAAATTTTTTTGATGTATTATTACTTACATAATGAGGCAACTCTTGACACATTCAAACTATGAATTTTTTGGAGTTTACTTAATGCTCTTTCGGCTCTAATCAAAACTTGCGAATTGGGGCGGTTCTTACTCAAAACCAATATGCCCATTAATGGCTGCATTTAGTGGAAATAAAAGCCCCGTTTATCTGTTTTGGGCGTATCTTGTAAAAAAATTATCAAGTTTCTTTTTTTGGAAGGAACGTATCATCTCATTTGGCTTACTCTCTCTGTAAGACATAGTTATATTTGTTTCTAAAATAACAAAATTTTTATGAATATCAAATTTCCTCGGGAGCTGATCTCTAATCAAAATTCTGCAGCTCATAATAAGTAAATGGTAGCGTTAAAACTCTAACAAAAATGCATATTGAAACATATGGAAAATGTTCAACCTTAGACGTATTACTTATCTATTTAATTTAAACTTAAACTTTACAATCAGAATCCCTCGGTTCCGAAGCCTCTATGAATTATTGTTGATCTACATTTTGGTCATCGACAGCAGTTTTTTAATACCTTGAGTACATGTATCACGCTCCACGTCAATTGATAGCGAATTGGCGGCGTATTTAAAGTATTTTACTTTAAAGTACCCAAATCCGTTTCCCTATAGATTATCAATATATATATATGTATCTCAAACCCCCTTCAACATACACTATTTGTAGTGGTCACACCAATTAATAAACCTATATAAAAAAAAAAAGAAAAGGATCCCACCTACCAACACAGAGGTGTAAATAAACATAGATAATAAATAGCATATACCTAGACATAGATAAACATAGATATAAGAACAAATAAATATTGTAAAATACATTGTAACGGCATGCTCGATTTACCCCAAACAAAATTTTTCCTTTTTTTTCAAAAAATTTAAATTTTGTTTCCCTTAGAGGGCAGATGTGTTATGAAAATAAAATTTCATTCACGAAAATTTAAAGGAAATTTAAATAAAAATGTAACAATAAATTTCCTCATAACCACCCGGTATCATTTGCGCGTGGCAATACGGGATCCTGCTGGCAAAAAAATTTACGACCAGCGATCCCGTTCTGCCTTTCTCATTGATTCCCTGGGAGCCATCGAACCATCTATTGTTCCCAGGAACATCCGCCCCCTAAATGTACGAAGAATCAACTCTATAATTGATTTCAAAATCGAAATCAAAAGAGTTGATCTTTCGTGCTTTGTGTACCAACTCAATTGATTGCGTGGGAGTCAGTTGAGGCTGTACATTGTATTCTCTGATCCATGAAAGAGCAATTAGAATGAAAAGAAATTGGCCTTTCATGGATCTGGGTCCGTTTCGGACCATTGTCCCAATGGAGATATAAACTGCAGGATTTTGGTTCGGAACACAGTCGATTTTGGAAGCGGACGTCGTGCTATCGAAATTATCTAGAAGTGAATATAAAGGAACTAGAGAAATTACGACTGAATTCAGAGAACATAAAATTGTGAACTTCAATATTATATTTAGAAATTGTAAATTTATAGATATAGGGCAAAAAAAAATTTATAGATATTTATCATAAAAACGTCAACTTTGTTGAGTTCATGATGTTAGATGTTGAATATCAGGTTGGAACTTTGATGCACTTGGCTTTTCAGATTTACTTTGCGTCTCGTGTAGTGCACTCATAATTATTATATGTAACTAATATGTATAAGAAGTTTTCGCGAAAACGTTGGCAGAATGCGTCGCTATCTCCCAGGGCAAGGGACGGGAACCTTTTTTCGCATGTTGCCCCATAATTCTCTTTTTATATTTTTTGGAATTCAACTTTAATTTGTATAAGTTTTTATAAATCCGTCCTTATTTTGAAAATATGTCCTTGTATGCAATGTTTGGTGTGAAGACTGCTTCAGATCCTGGTATGAGTTTGCCTTAATGTGGTCCATGTAATATGTTGATTTTATCATATATTTTTTTAAAATTCAATTTAAATTATTATAAGTTTTTATAAATTCGTTCTTATTTGGAAAATATTTCCTTGTACATAATGTTTCGTGTGGAGACTGCGTAACTAATATGTATAAGAAGTTTTCGCGAAAACGTTGGCAGAAAGCGTCGCTGTCTCCCAGGGCAAGGGACGGGGACCCCTTTTCGCATGTTGCCCCATAATTCTCTTTTTATATTTTTTTGGAATTCAACTTTAATTTGTATAAGTTTTCAAAAATCCGTCCTTGTTGGAAAATATTTCCTTGTACGCAATGTTTGGTGTGAAGACTGCTTCAGATCCTGGTATGAGTTTGCCTTAATGTGGTCCATGTAATATGTTGATTTTATCATATATTTTTTTAAAATTCAATTTAAATTATTATAAGTTTTTATAAATTCGTTCTCATTTGGAAAATATTTCCTTGTACACAATGTTTCGTGTGGAGACTGCGTAACTAATATGTATAAGAAGTTTTCGCGAAAACGTTGGCAGAAACCGTCGCTGTCTCCCAGGGCAAGGGACGGGGACCCCTTTTCGCATGTTACCCCATAATTCTCTTTTTATATTTTCTTATAATTCAACTTTAATTTGTATAAGTTTTCAAAAATCCGTCCTTACTTGGGAAATATTTTCTTGTACACAATGTTTGGTGTGAAGACTGCTTCAGATCCTGGTATGAGTTTGCCTTAATGTGGTCCATGTAATATCTTGATTTTATCATATATTTTTTTTACATTCAACTTTACTTTTTATAAGTTTTTATAAATCCGTCTTTATTTTGAAAATATTTCCTTGTATGCAATGTTTGGTGTGAAGACTGCTTCTGATCCTGGTATGAGTTTGCCTAGATGTGGTCCATGTAATAATTTGATTTTATCATATTTTTTTAAAATTCAACTTCAATTTTTATAAGTTTTTATAAATCCGTCCTTATTTTGAAAATATTTCCTTGTATGCAATGTTTAGTGTGAAGACTGCTTCAGATCCTGGTATGAGTTTGCCTTGATGTGGTCCATTTAATATCTTGATTTTATCATATATTTTTTTTAAATTCAACTTTACTTTTTATAAGTTTTTGTAAATCCGCCCTTATTTTGAAAATATTTCCTTGTATGCAATGTTTGGTGTGAAGACAGCTTCAGATCCTGGTATGAGTTTGCCTTGATGTGGTCCATTTAATATCTTGATTTTATCATATATTTTTTTTAAATTCAACTTAAATTTTTATAAGTTTTTATAAATTCGCCCTTATTTGGAAAATATTTCCTTGTACACAATGTTTCTAATGAAGACTGCTTCAGATCCAGGTATGAGGTTGCCTTGATGTGGTCCGTTTAATATTTTGATTTTAACACACGAAGATTTTCGTACTCTTGACAGTGCTACATATAATTGGCCATGAGCAAATACAGGCTCCGGTAAAAACAATCCAGCTTTGTCAAGGGTTTGCCCTTGTGCCTTATTGATGGTCATGGCAAAAGCCAATTTAATTGGGAATTGTCTTCTTCGCAAAACGAAAGGCAAATCAGGATTTACCGGTGCCAAGTCTATCCTTGGAATAAATACTATATCCTTTTCAGCACTGCCTGTAAGCACTTCTGCAATCACTAAATTAGGTTTCAGTTCTTTAACCGCCAATCTTGTTCCATTACAAAGACCACGTTTAGTGCTAAGATTTCTTAATAAGATCACAATATTTCCAATGCATACCTTAAGCTTATGGAGTGGCATACCGGACGGTTGAAGTTCATTAAGAAATTCGATGGGGTAATTTTGTTTATCCTCATCATTTGCATCGTCAATTGAGTCAGAAATATAATAAGTACAGCACTCTCCTGTGAAACGCATCAAAACCTCTTCATTTATTTTATCGACATCTGAGTTCTTTGGGCATAAAATTGCAATTTTAGAATATCTATTGACTTCATTAGGAGATAATGTTTCGCCGAAAATTTCTGTTATGATTGAATCTTTGCATATAAGATTCATAGGAATTTCTATTATGTCGGTAGATAATCCATATTCGTTTGTTAATGTTCCATCACCTAATTTGATTAACCAATCGCTATATTCTAAATCAATGGATCTTACATTATTATGTAGCTTTAATATTTTCAATGTTTCCCACAAACTTGAAAATTTTATGCTTTGTTCGACAATTGCTGCTTGATTTCCATGAACTACAACTGGAAGTGTCTGCCTGAAATCTCCTCCAAGAAGTATGGGTTTACCTCCAAAGGGGCGATCATTCCTCATTATCTCCTTTAATAATTTGTCAACAGCTTTCAGGGCAATTTGTCAACAGCTTTCAGTTGATTCATCCCATATTATAAGTTTGCATTTTCGTATTAACTCAGTGTCCTTGGATGTCATTCTCATAGAAGATGTGGAAGTGTCTAATGTTGGTACAGGTAATTTAAATTGGGAATGATAAGTTCGGCCTCCGTCAAGAAGATTTGCTGCAATTCCTGTTGAAGCCACAGCTAAAGAAATGTTTGATTCTCCACGAATTGAACAAAGTAATGTTTTGTACAAATATGGTTTTCCTGCACCTCTTGGACCATCAACAAAATAACACTTTGGCAAATGGGAATCATTATTAACAGCATTCATAATGGTATCAAAAACAATTTTTTGCTCCTGGTTTAACGATAAAGCCAAAGCTTGACCGTTTTGTTTTTCGAGAGATGCATCGTAGTGTTGAATTGAAACTCCAAATTTATTTGGGGGACATGGAAGTCCAAAATCGGTACACTTTTTACCATGGAGTTGAAGAGTGTCTTGAATATCCCTGAGGGCAAACATTTCACACTGTGAACAGTTCTCATTATGATGTAGGTACGGCACGTGCATAAAATCTTCACATAGTTCGTTTTTATAATTGCCAAAAAGATGAGCTGCATTAGATGGAGATGCAAATATACAAATATATGCAAACAGATCTCTTAGCTGACGTGGCATGCTCACAACTATTGCATCTGCAAGGGAACTATCCCAGGTTGCATCATCATTAAATGAACCACGTCGTTGCGCTGCTTCTTTATATGTTGAGCTTGTATGACTTCCACACGTTTTCAGGTCATCGAAAGATTTAACTCCTGGGACATGAAGAAGTAATAATCGTAAGCAAAATCTTTCAGTTTCATTCATGTTTACTGAATACATGCGTCCTATGACACTATTACCACCTCTTTTTCGAGCTTTTCATGTGCCTGCATTTTTATCAAATACGTACTTGTTTGGTAAATCATGATAAAGGAGAGCATTTGCATTTTCATCAATTTGATTAAGCTTAAAGAACGCTGTCAGCATTGTGTCTCTTGCTGCGGCTTGGCCAATTCTTTCTTGAATGTTTTCTTCTGTAAATATAATTGTTTGTTCATCAGGGAGATGGATTGCCAGCCTTATGATACTGTGCGATTGCTCATGCATTTTAAAACCGAAGAGACGCCAAGCAGCTTCAGGAGCACTAACGTACGTCGCATCCATGAATGTTTTTTTTTCATCATGGTTTAAGCTACTATGCTGAGCTATTGTTATATTAGCACAATCACGGCCCTTATACACATACTTAAATAAGTATTTCACACTTTGAATAGATGCGCAGTTTTCAACATTTATATGGCAATTATACTTGAGACACAAATACGAATTGTATGGTACAATCCATCCATTGTCTACAATGCTTCCACTGACTGAAGTAGTACCAGTATTACGCCTCCTGTATTTAGGGTAACCATCACTGTTTGCTATTGTTTCATTCTGGAAGGGTTTGGGAAAGTTTTTGCTACACTTGCCATTGACCATACAGGGCGCCTCTTGGTTCTTTTCTCCACATGGTCCATGTAACATGTGTTTTGTCATTAGAGCATGAAGTCTTGGGCAAGTATTAACGTCCGGTATCTCCGCTGATATTACTTTATCGAGTGATGCTGCATCCTTTGATTTATCCTCGTTTTTAACAATGAAGAGAATATGTGCATGTGGAAGTCCTCGTTTTTGGAATTCAATCACATAAACCTTCGCTAGCAAAGTACAAAAAATGAGTTTATTGGAAATATCTTTTATTAGTTCCGCCAGTTTTATTTTGAACACGCGCGCTACCAAATCAGGTCTGTATACAGACGACTGTCCGTTTAATAGATTGTCGGTGATTTCAATCCATTACATGCCATACATGTCATGGTAATAAAAAAATCCGGTTTACCATATTTTCTTACTATGGCCATAGCATCCTGATAGTTCTGGGCCATATTTCTAGGACTGCCTTGAATAGATGATGGAAGAATTATTGCAGTTCCAGGGAGTAAGCCTTGTTTTACAGCCTCACTTTGGAAGTAATCCATTAAGCCAGTATATTTTTCAGTCGATTTGCTTCGGTTTTTATATACGCATCAACAAAATATTGTTGAGTTAACTTACCACCACATAGAATGGCATTGAATTCCTCACGAACAGATAACCGATATCCGTAGTATTGCATTTGGGTAATTCTAGTCCTTGGATTTCGAGTTTGCATATTTCTCATATTTCATAGTGTAGGAGGTTGAAATAGAGGCAAATCTACCCCCCATTTTTGGTTTCTAAACGGAAAGAACAAAGGGTATACCATTGGCTCTAAATTAGGATCAAGGACGCAAATTCGTTCAGTTTTACGTGAATTTGAGTTAGTTCTGTTTCCTCGACAATAAATTATAAGATCACGTTCAAGTGCTGGTTCGCCATCAGCATTCTGAAAAATATATGCAATTTCGTTTGATCTAGGTGCATTATATCTACGTTGATCAGATCTTCGGTCATGTACTATTGCCATGCTAATAATTGGCGGTACCAAATTATTTACTGCAAAAAAAATTTAGAGAACATAAAATTGTGAACTACAATAATACATTTAAAAATTATGAATTATATACCATTAGTGAACTAGAGAAATTACGAATGAATTTAGAGAACATAAAATTGTGAACTTCAATATTATATTTAAAAATAGTGAATTATATACAATTATTGAACTAGAGAAATTACGACTGAATTTAGAGAACATAAAATTGTGAACTATAACAATACATTTAAAAATTATGAATTATATACCATTGGTGAACTAGAGAAATTACGAATGAATTTAGAGAACATAAAATTGTGAACTTCAATATTATATTTAAAAATAATGAATTATATACTATTAGTGAACTAGAGAAATTACGACTGAATTTAGAGAACATAAAATTGTGAACTATAACAATACATTTAAAAATTATGAATTATATACCATTAGTCAACTAGAAAAATAACGAATAAATTTAGAGAACATTAAATTGTGAACCTCTACAATAATTTCAAAAACCATAAATTATGTACTATTGGGAACTAGACGAAAATTACGAATTAACATAGAGAACTAGAATTGTGAACTTGAGGAATTTACGAATTTAAATATAAATTTATTTTGTGAAAAAGGGGCTGTACTAAAAAAAAATATATGGAAAAATCGAGAACTTAAATAATATTATGAATATGAAGACAATTGAATGATGATGTATTAAAATAACCTAAAAAGAAAGAAAGAATACGAAATTGAGTCTTAAATCTAAAGACTAAAGTTTAAGTCTTAAAATAGTAAGCCTAAGTCACAAGAACATAACTCAAGATCTTGCAATAGTGTGATAGTCTTTGACTAAGCAAACGAATTGATTAACTTGTTGAAAGGAGTCAAGTGAACTTAACCGAAGCACTCCTTGATTGCCTGTTACGGAAGGCCTAATTTCGTAACATTCGGAATTATGAGGGAGGTGAATTCAGACCATCAATCGCGTCGGACGTGCTAGTAGGAGTAGCAAAAGAACCAACTTAGGTTCAAACTGTTATAGTTTCTATAAAACTATTCGTTTAGTTTAGATATCAATTTTGTTCAATCACGGGCACAGTCACCCTGTGATCGAAGAGCCAAAACCAGCCGCCCTGTTGTTGAGTTGAGTCCATGTGCTCAGCTCAACAACAGACAATATTATCCCGCTATCCTAACGGGACTCGGGGGCGTTGAGATGACTCGCATGAATCGAACCATCTCGATACAGTGATTCGCTTTTTGCCACGAGACGAGAAAGACATCTTTACCCATCATCTTTTCGTGTACCTGGAGGAGCATTTTGGAAAGTTGGAAATTGCCAGAGAAGAGGAATACTTCCACAATTCATAAGGAATCTAAAGAAAGAAGTTTCATAAGAACTTGATTGTTTTAGTTTTTAAAGTAAACTCATTCCTTTTGCATTTTTATAAAGTGAAAAATAAACAGTTTCTATAAAAGACGATTTTAACTTGTCAAAACCAAAATAGTGTGTATAAGATAAATAAGAATTGTAAATAATAAGAAACGTATCTAGAATCATATCTATACAGAATCGTACATTTCCAAGAATTACTTTTCAACCGAAACAAAATAGGTAGTGAAACTATTATATTTTGATAAATCATGTAATAAAGGTTTACTAGTAGATGTAAGAATTTCGTGTGAGTTGGTTATTAAAGAAAACTATTGTGAATTTAAGAAAATTATTTACCAAGTACGAAAAACAAGTAAACTATTTTGCATTCATAAATTAATTCAAAAGTATCAAGTTGAACTTATGTATGTGAATTAAGAAAATAGTCATGAAATAAAGTTTTGTTCCTTTTCTTTAATATAGTTACTTTCTTTCAATAAACAAAACAAGAGAATTAAGATAATCCAGACATTTTCTAACATATGGTCCTTCGAGCTGGATCTAGAGGCAGGTGGTAAGGTCAAGTGAACAATTACAATTTCTTAATATTTTCGGTGAATTCATAAGTGAGTGACAAGCCAAGACATTGCCGAGCATTCTGGATGTTGTGCTGCTTTGGTGCCAAAAGTGAATTTACAGTTCATTAAAAACTGAGGTGCCAACTAAAAATAAAACAAATAAAATGACTTAATTTGAACAAAAAATTGCATTGCAAATGCAAAGACTTAGTTTTTTTGATCAAGTTACCAAAAATCAGAGTGGTGAATAATTATCAAGTATGAGTTTAACATCTATCAAGAATCAACTGGACTTAATTGAGAGGAAATGGGAGCAAGCTGATTCACTTCACTAATCCCTTTACGATGGGTAAGCAGACATTTTGGAGACGAAATATCACACTGAAGACGTCCACTCCCAGATTCATTTAGTCTACTCTGATTTGAGGGCACTTTTGCTGGAGAAAAAGGAAGATCTGCAGACTTCTAGTGGCCAAGCACTATTAGATCACTCAGCAACTGCACACAGTCGCTCAACAGGTATGTTTAAATTACCAGAGATTGAATTACCTAGGTTTTCTGGCAAAATCATAAAGTGGGTAACCTTTCGTAACCTGTTCGTTGCTGTGATTGGCTGTGATTGAAAAACTTGATTGCTACCAACACAAAAGCTCTCGACTCGTTGAGATCATTAGGAGCTCCAGTCCAGTATTCCGATGTTCTGCTAACTACTGCTACCGTAAATAAGTAGGATCACAACACGATATCAAAATGGGAAACTAAGTTAGGACTCTCCAAATTAGTTCCTTCATAAGCAAGATTATTGGAGTTCCTGGAAATTACAGCTCGAGTGTGGGAAAACGCCCATACTCTGTCAGCAGTATCAATTTCAGCGAGATCATCTACAAGCAGACCAACCAAATCGAGTAAACCATCTCCGAGAACTTCATGCAGTAAACCACCAGTGGGTTATAATGTAGTAACAGCAACCAGTACTCCAGTAAGAAACTCTTATACCCCGGACGGGTGTGCCGTTTGCAAAGCCAACCATTTTGTCTTGTGGTGCCCAAAATTAGGAGCATTATCTACATCGAAGAAAGTCGGTACTGTAAAATAACTAAGGTTATGTTTTAATTGTGTGGTGAAAGAACCAAAAGTCCAGAAAAACGACTTTACTGTATATAATAATATTAAATTTTTTCTAGTAGGTTTATTTATTTCAACATAAATATCTAGTTAGCCTAAAAATTTTATTTAAAAAATTTATTTTTTGAAAATCAGTTGAGACAGGGACATTTTAGAAGTCACATCCAGTTGAATTGTGATATTTAAAGAATATTATTTGGAATATGAGTTTAATTAATAATCTTTGAGTGATACTTTGTAAATAAGAAATAATTAAATGAAATCAATAATTGATGTATTAAACTCTACTATTTGTTAATTTGTGAATAATTAGACTAAATAATAAAATAAACAAGTTATTGAAGTCATTGTGACTTATTTATAATCTTTGAGGCTTGTTGTGGCCTCAATAAGATTTTTTAGTATTTTGACTAAATCGCTACAATTGCTTGGGAAAGCATAAGGTGCAGGATTGTTCAAACAAAAACAGGTGTCAAAAGTGTAATGCGATGCACCACACTGAAATCCACTTCGAAGACATGAACAAAGCCAGAGAACAGAAAAGAGCTCCTCACGTTTCTACCTCATCGAGCCAATCTGCTGAGTCTGAGCCATCAACATCTGGGCAATCCAATTCACTTCGTCGGAGTTAAGAGGAACAGGTATACATGAGAGCACCATCTTACACTAAAACTTAATCTTCTACTTCCGAGTTTCCGTCATCTACCGCAAAGAGTAATTTACTGAATGCAGAACAATCTGAATCAATTTCACATTCTCCTTTGAAGTGTGTTAAGCAAACAATGAGAACCTTTTGCTCTGAAAATCCTGAGCTAGCATTATCTACCATTAAAAAAAAACTGCGTAGTGCAGTCGAGTCACGAGAAGAAACGAGTAGTAAAGAACAGTCCAAACAACTTCTTGAAGAGTCGGAATTTACTGGACCTACAGTCTTACTTGCCACTTGTCAAATTTTAGTTGTTTACCCACAACGATCACCAGTTTGCTCGTGCTTCAACTAATAGACCTTTATTTCGGAAAGACTGTTCAAGAGATTGAAAATTCCAAAGCAAGAATCTTACATCCCATTAAAGGGAATTGGTGACACTTCAGGTGAAACTACATAGGGGGTATGCTTGCTGAAACTCGAATCTAGATATTCTGAGCAATCCATTCTAACACAAGCATACATTCTGAGTGAACTGACAGCACAACTACCATCCGCGAGAATGGAAGCTGTACATTGGCTACATCTTGAGAACTTAGAACTTGCAGATCCTGAGTACCGTACATCAAATCCAGTTGATATTTTGCTTGAAGCCATTCCTACCATTTGCTTGGAGATTGTGCAAGTTGCAGTAATTAAGGGAGACAGCAACAGTCCTATTGCCCACTCCACCATCTTTGGTTGGATAATTTACGGTTCAGCCGCAAGTTACTCTTGAGTTCCAACGTACTGCAATTACGGATCAGCAGATGAGGAGTTACAAGCTTTAATAACCAAATTTTGGTCTGAAGAAGAAATAACTGACTTGAGCACCCCAAATCTAAGTCCAGAAAATCAACAATGTGAAGAACACTTCAAGAGAACTCATTCTAGAGAGGAGTCTGGTCGCTATATCGTGAGGTTGCCAGTAAAACGGTCACCTTCTGAACTTGGAGACTCATCCATCAGGGCCAAACGATGTTTGTCCAGTATACTAAAACGGCTAGAGAGCAACGGTGAGTATGGAAGACATTATCACGAGTTCATGAGTGAGTACGAGAACTTGGACCACATGAGAAAAGCAGTAACTGAAAATTCTGAGTCAAAAATCTATTATCTACCCCATCATGGTGTCCTACAAGAGCAAAGCACTTCGACTAAGCTGAGAGTTGTATTCAATGGTTCCAGCAATTCTACGTCTGGTGTTTCATTGAATGACATCTTACATATTGGTCCCAAAATTAAGCCTGACAGCACTGATGTCTTGTTATGGGTGAGACGATATCGCCTTATTTTCGCCACAGATATTACTAAGATGTTCCGGCAAATAAAGGTTCACCATGATGACTGGGACCTACAGAGAATCTACTGGATGGATAGTGAAAAGAATATAATACCATACCAGCTTACAACAGTAACGTATGGTACGAGAAGTGCGCCATAGCTAGCTGTAAGAGTTCTTTCACAGTTGGTAGAAGATGAGGACAAAAAATATCCACTAGCAGTTGAACTTTTAATCAGAGGGAGATACGTAGATGACATATTTGGACGTGGAGAATCAACTTCTGAGGCCATACGTTTTGCCGAACAGTTAAAACTGTTGTGTGCTGCAGGAGGTTTTCCGTTGGCAAAATGGGCAAGCAACTCAGCTGAGGTATTATCTAGAATCTTTCCAGCAAGTACTACAACTGACATCGAAATTCAAGAGAAAGATAACACTGTCAAAGTTCTTGGACTTTCTTGGAATTCAACAACAGATCAATTTCGCTTTAAATATTCTGATTCACCATCCATATCGGAAATCGCACGATTGTTTGATCCGTTGGGTTTTCTTACTCCTATTGTTGTACGAGCGAAAATATTGATGCAAGAGCTTTGGCTGGAGAAAGTTAGTTGAGATGAACCAATTTCTGAGACATTGAGTACAAAATGGAGAAAATTTAGAGAGGATCTAGCGCAAGTGGACATCATCAGTGTACCGAGATGGTTGCATCTAACCACATCATCGACACTTTAGATTCATGGATTTTCTGATGCCTCGCATCTTTCAATGGCTAATGTAATTTTTCTTAGGGTCACTAATGAAGCAGATGAGACCACATCTACCATTGTATATTCAAAATCACAAGTTGCTCCTTGGAAACCAACCACAATTCTTCGATTGGTTAAATGCTGCAGTTCTCCTCACAAAACTAGTCAACTACATATGTAAAAGGAGCATTGGAAATTCCAAATGCACCCACTTACTTATGGACTGATTCCTTAGTCACCTTAACATGGATTCGAAATCCCCCGTCAAGATGGAAGGACTATGTGAGAAACCGAGTCTATCGAGTCCAAGATCTTCAACCGAATGCCATTTGGCAGTACGTGTCTGGGAAAGAAAACCCAGCTGATTGCGCTTCGAGAGGACTAACTCCTAGGAAACTTCGAGATCATTCCTTATGGTGACATGGGCCATCATGGCTAGTAAAATCTTCTGAGGAGTGGCCTTTATTGAAATTACCAGCTACTTCGAGCATAAATCTTGAGGAAAAACCCGGTAAATGTTTTTCTGTACGGAAATCTGGGCAGAACCCATATCTTGAATTAATAAAGAGAAGATCGAAACTGCTTCCAATTTTAAAAATCACTGCCTTGTGTCTGCGAGCGGTTCAATGCTTAAAAGGTAAATCACAGTTACTATCCAACAATCCTTTATCAACAATTGACCTGCAATCTGCTAAACGAGTATTAATCAAGTCAAGCTAAGGACTGTTCTTCTCTGAGGAGCTTAATGTATTAAGCAGAGCTAATTTTCTATCAAAATCGAGTCCATTGTTTGCACTTACGCCTTATATTGACCATGAAGGCATTTTAAGAGTTGGAGGCCGATTAGATCGAGCTGATATTCCTTCAGAAGAAAAACATCAGGTTATCTTGCCTCGCAATTCATCCCTAACATCCTTGTTAATTGCTGACACTCACGAAAAAACGCTACATGAAGGCACGCAACTTACTCTTTCATATCTCAGAAAAGCTTACTGGGTTATTGGAGGTTGAGTTTAAGTATGCTCATATATACTAGACTACGCTGCCTCACTTGTGCAAGAAATCGAGGAGTTCGAGCTCAACAAATCATGGGACAGCTACTGTCTGCTCGCGTCAAGCCAGATCAGCTTGACTATGCTGGACCATTTTCAATTAAAACCTGGAAGGGTAGAGGAGCCAGAACACACAAATGCTGGATTGCTGTGTTTGTCTGTCTGGTTACTTCAGCAGTACATCTCGAGATCGTGACAGACTACACTACCGAGGCTTTTCTAGCAGCGTACAGGCGATTTATCAGTCGGAGAGGAGTCTGCCATACTATCTACAGTGACTGTGGTACTAACTTTCTGGGGGCAGACAATATTCTAGAGGATCTCTTCCAAGATGAGACATCTGAGAACGAGCATCTGAGAGAGGCAGCTCTAAGGGAGGGAACAAATTGGCAGTTAAGCCCACCCAGCGCTCCACACTTTGGTGCCAAATGGGAAGCTGCAGTTAAGTCATTGAAATTTCCTCTAAAAAAATCCATAGATGACACATTACTGACATTTAAGAGTTGGCAACACTCTTAACACAAATTGAGTCTGCGTTAAATTCAAGACCATTGAGTCCACTATCTGAGGATTCAAATCTGCAACCATTCCTATCCTACCATTCCATTCCATTCCTTATTCCTACCAACTTCCGGTCTCAACTTAAGCACAAGTACTTCACCTACAAAACCAGAAGATATAGCAAAGGTTAAGAAAATACCGTACCAGAATGCTGTGGGATCACTTTTCTACAACTATCAAGGTACATGACCTGATCTGGCATATGCTGTAAGTACAGTTAGCAAATTTAATCAAAACTAGAATGAAAGCCACTGGGTGGCAGTAAAAAAATTTAAAATACTTAAAAGGTACAGAATTGGTTGGATATTCTGATGGTAGTTTGGCTTCGGACCCGCAGGATTGAAGATCAGTTAGAGGTTACATGTTTTTGATGCAAGATGGTGCAATCAGCTGGAATTACAAGCGCCGAGCAACAATAGCACCATCCAGTACGAAAGCAGAATATCAAGCATTGCAAGCTGCTACTAAGGAGTTAATATGGCTTCGTGGTTTAACTATTTAATTATCCATTCAAGAGAGGATACCCCATACCATTTCTTGTGACAATAAAGGAGCTCTAGACTTAGCACACAATGCCCACTTTAGTTCTCGTACTAAACATATAAATGTCATAAGGCATTTTACTAAAGAAAAAATAGAAAATAAGGAACTAGTGCTACAGTTTGTTCCATCTGAGAATATGTTGGCAGATGCTCTCACAAAGGCTGTTCCAGCCACTCGCCTTAGAGTGTTTCTTCTTAATTGTGGCTTAAACGACAATTAAATATTATTTTAGTAATTATACAACTTAGTTTTTTGTTATGAAAAATATTTTTTTGATTGAATTCGTAGAAATAACACTTGTTTTATATAAAGTTGATTTGATTTTTGCTACTGAATTTTTAAATGAGAGAGGTGTGTTATTCGACATTTAACAATTCGTACTTTGTTTACACCCTATTCTCTTATAGTTCTAAAATTAGAGTTCAGTGTCAGAGTACAGTCAAAGTAGCAGAATAAAAGTGAATTTATATACAGTGACTCATTTTTTTTCCCTCAAATAAAAGCTTCCAAACATCACAAGGTACGCAATAATAATATGGATTAGTATAGCTTACCAATTTTTTTTTAATTTATTTATAGAACTAAAATATGACAGCTTCAGTTTCTAAAAAAAAATTTCGGTATTATTCAATGGATTATTTGAAATTCGGATTTATTTGTTCACCGACAAATGAAACGCTTCCTATGTGTCTTGTATGCGAAAAAACGTTTGGAAATGACTAAATGAAATGTTCCAAAATGACGGAGCATCTTGACAGGATTCACTCAGATAAAAATAAATAGAGAACTCGAATTTTTCAATAAACTTAAAGAAAAAGTCACATGTCGACCAACTATAAGAAGTTTTGTGAAGCTGTCTAATGAAGTTGAAATTGAAGGAGGGTTAATAGATTTCGCTTAATATAGCAAAGAGGGGAAAATCACACACACTCGCTGAAGAAATTGTTATACCTGCATTTAAAGACGTCATTGAGAATGTAATGAAGAAAGGCTCCGTTAATATTTTAAAGTCTTTGCCATTAAGTGCAAATTCTGTAAAACGACGTATTGACGAAATGGCAGAAAATAAGATAGTTTCGGAGCTAAAAAATTGCAGGTTCTCTATGATGAATCTGTTTTTGGCGTTTCTGTTGTTCTTATGGTGTACGTAAGATATTTCAGTAAAATGAAAGGACAAGTCATTGATGAATTTTTGTTGGATAAATATCTTGAAACTGATGGAAAAGGAGTGACAATTTTTGAATGTTTACAAGAATATTTATACAAATATGATGTTCCGCCTGAAAATATAAAAGCCGTAGCCACAGATTGCGCACCTGCTATGGTAGGGCGTTACCGAGGTTTTGCTACACTTTTCAAAGAAAAAGTGCCTGGTATCCGTCCTATTCATTGTGTGTTGCATAGAAACAACTTAGTAAAAAAATATCTAAGTCCAGAGTTACATAAAGCCTTACAGTTTGGTATTAAGAGTATCAATCGAATTAAAGCCCAACCACTTAAATCAAGATTATTTTCGAAACTTTGTGAGGAAAACGACGAGGTATTTAACCAATTACTTCTGCACACAGAAGTTAGATGGTTGTCTAAAGGTGTATGCCTAGAACGGCTCGTTGAGTAATTTGACTCCACGACAGAATTTCTCAGCAAAATAAATCCTGGTCTAAGTGATGAACTCCAAAACCATAAGAACCATATTTTTTATTTAGGGGACTTAATTGGAAAATTTAATGATATACAAACAAAGCTGCAAGGAGAAGATTTAACAATTATCCAAGCTCGCTTCCAAGTAATATTAGATTAATTTGGACCTTCATTGCTACGTAAGGATTATCAGTATTTTTAAAATCTGCGACAATTAGAAATAAAAGAAGAAGACTTGAACATTTATACAAATCATCTTCAAAAATTTAGCGACGATTTTAAACTGCGCTTTATTGCCATTTATGCTGGCCATTCCAAGTTCTTATATGGTTGAATCTGGTTTCAGTCACGTAAATTCGACCAATATAGTGAACTTGGCAAAGAAACACCAGGCACACCCATCTCATTCATTTAGAAGCAACAAATCTGTAGTCACTTTACTTAGTATCTTTTCTTATGTATAATTACTTATTATTTAATAAATGTTATGTTATTTAAATTTTACCATTAAAATATTTTTCATGAAACTATTGTTACACAATGTAAAATTACTTTGAAAATGTTTAAAACCATAAAATCAGTGTGCAAACACAGTACCTAATACATAGTTGACTATTAGGAAATTACTATTTGAGAATTACTCTTATATAGGGGTCGATGATTCAAAAAGTTTGGCGAGCCCTGGTTTATACCCAGGTACGGAAGGATTCTGGCGTCTGTGTAAATACTTCAAAAACAAATCTCTAATGCCAGCAATACAAGGGGCAAATGGACGGCAGTACGAAATAATAGATAAGGCAGAAGCCTTTGCCGAGTCGCTCGATCTGCAGTTCAGAGAAAACTCAGACCCAGAATACGATATAAACTATCATGAACAAATAACAAGAACAGCCAACACCATACTCAGAGAAAATTTTTCAATAAACGAACTTACAAAGAAGAAAATCGCCTGGACATGATAATATCACAAACACCTTGTTGTGAATAAAATTCACATGTCGACAAACATCTAGATTAAAATCTATGGTCTAGCAAAGGTACGGACCAACACCAAATGTCAAACAGCACCATCTATTGACCCAACCCACAACAAACCTTTCTATCCCTCACCCATGGTTATGTCCATGCTAAACGTCCCCAAATCTAAACCCACGATCGTAGTTCCAGACACACTCTAACCCCAGACCCAACTCACCGTCTAGCCTAGATGCACTCACCTTTGACATTGTACCTGGAAATTAAACCAAGAATTAGAACTAGACCTTAGACACTTACCCATCACCGATCAGTAGCTGCAATAGAAAATTCAAGAAATGACTTACCCAGTGACCTAGTTTCATAAAGTGCAATAGCACTTTCGGTCAATTACTTTCCCTGGAAACATCTCGGTCATTTACCTCGGATATTCTTACCTCTTGTGGGAACATTAATGGCCACAGATTATGCTACTCGAGCAGGAACATGTTCATTAACCTCTGTGACAGCAAATACAGGGAATTATTGGTCAATTATGGAACCATTGATGGGAACTCACGAATTGGCAAATCCAGAGCAACAGGTGGGATAAACTAGAAGATCAGCAAGAAAATTACGGATAAATAGGGAAGAAATGGATCAGGCAGTCAGTCGAAGTCAAGCCCGAGAGGAAGCCAGGTCTCAGCCGCTGCCGAGTCGAAGCCCAATCCCAAGACGTTCCAAAGTTCCTGTAGAAGACAACTCCAAGACGAAGCCAAGACGTTCCAAAGTTCCTGTAGAAGACAACTCCAAGACGAAGCCAAGACGTTACAAAGTTCCTGAAGAAGACAACTCCAAGACGAAGCCAAGAGGGTTTCCTGAAGAAACTAATAACGTAACACGGTAACCCGATCAAGTAATCGGCTACCACTCAAGTCCTGAACCGTCCAAGTAGACGACAGGCAGTAATACTCATAAATGAATCCCGCGATCAAAACCTCGTTGGCAGAAGCTTTGAAAGATCCCACTGCGGGACCCCGACCAATCTCGTTGGAGGAATATCGCCGGCGTCAGGCTATCAAACAATCCGAGCTAAACCATTCTTCACGACAGCACAAGGAGAAGAAACCGAGATCGGGAGTGGAAGAATATTTCAAACGCCGACTACAGGAAGCTCAGAGGGAACTGGTCCTGGCATCAACCAAGGAAGAAAGACGCCTTGCCAGTCAAAAAATCAACGGTTTGAAGATAGAGCGCAGGAACTACAGGCAGACAAAGAAGTACAACAAAGCAGCACCGAAAAACTAAGAGTTAGGTCAATAGGACTATTCATATGTACAAATGTATCAAGGTGTATGAATAAAGTAAGATAGAGTAAATAAAAAGGTCCAACACATAACCGTCTAAAAGCGTTCTCACTCGTACTTCTACCAAAAATCTCAACAACCTGCATGACACACCTACCAGATAATATTCTTGAGCTGATGACATAAACAATTAATTTGATCCAATAACACAGAAAATATCCGAAAGCCTGGGAGATTGCGTCAATTATCCTTAATCCCAAACCAAAAAAAATCCTAACACATCTTCAAAACTGGAGGCCTATTAGCCTCCTTCCAACCCTCGGGAAAATAACCGAACGTATAATCCTCACACGATTGTGTCAGACGAGGAATATAATATCAGAAGATCAATTCGGGCTTAGGCCAACTCACTCAACGGAACTCCAACTAGCAAATGTCATGAGTAGAGATTGACAATACGAGGAGCTAGTGGCCAACCTCAACAGAGGCAGTCTTAGTAGAGATGGGACAAAGAGTGATTTTCAAATCACCGTCGGATTTGTCACTGTGATAAAAAAATCGCAGTGATAAATCACTGCGATTTTGGAACACTGTTCTTTTTGGAACGTCCTTACATATTGGGTGTTCGTCAATCATATATTAAATGATTTTGTGGTTTTCTGGAAAATTTTATGTATGGAATATGTTTTAATAAATTAATGAAAACAAATTGATTTATAGAAATTAATACATTTATTTAAAATTTGTGTTTAAGAACAAAATTTGCTGGAATTTTCTTATTCCTAACCTCGTTCTCCTTTCATTTATGAGATACCGAACTGCTCTTTAACAATATCACTCAAATTAGGGAAGCTGTGCTCGAAGGTCCTCCACCAGTCCAATGGATTCTCTTCGTAGCGAATACAGGGCACATCCAAATACCGTTGTACTTCCAAAATTGCGTTGGACATTGGTGTTCTTTCTGGTAGTTCTTCGCTGGAAATACTTCTAAAGTCATCTTAAATATGCAGCTTCGTCTTTTCTGGTGGCTCTGATGAATTACTCACTATTTGGGGTACTGGTGAGCTGGATGGCTTCTTGTTTATGTTGGCCACAACCATTTCGGTTAATTTTCTCCTTATTATAGCTGCGGAGGCTGGACTCTTAAAAAACCGCAGCTTGAATCGAGGATCCAGTAGCGTTGATACTGCAATTGTAGTACTTTCCTCCAAATTTTTAAATCTGGTCTGGGTATCAGCAAGAAGTTTTCTAATTAAATCTTCAATTAGGTCATGGCGGTTGTCCCCAAATAAGTCTTGCTCGACGACCGGATCTTCCAGCATCCTCTTCAGAACTTTTACTAGCCCTATGGTCAAGACTATTATTTTACTGCCAGATACATATGTTTCCCCGCTCATTTCCGAGGTTATTTGTTCGAATGGTTGCAATACTATGCATAATTGTTTGCATATATTCCATTCCTCCAAGGATAAAGTTTCCCATTCCTCGTCCAGCAATGCCATCGTAGTTTTAATGGCTTCTTCCGGTTCGATGAATCTTTCTAGCATCTTAAATGTTGAATTCCATCTCGTCGGAACGTCTTGGAGCAGCTTCTTCGGGATCTTGCTCGGAAAGTTTTGCGGTTGGTAAAGTACCAACTTTTCTGTGGCCTTCACACTTCTCTTATAGTGTGACACTATAACCTTAACTTTTTCAATAATTGCTCTCAGCGTAGGATGGGCTGTATTTCCCAAAGTGGGCCCTCTTACAATCAAATTGATTGTGTAAGCGTAACAGCCAAAGTGTCTGCACTGCAACTTTCCAACAGCAGTTGTCATGTTGGTGGCGTTGTCCGTAACTATTATTAGGACCTTATTACGCAATCTCCATTCACTTAATATCCTATGAATGTTTTGCGAAATATTGTCACTGGTGTGACTTCCAGATAAGTAAGCACACTCAAGCAGCACTGTCTGGAAGTTGAATTGATCATCCACATAGTGGGCTGTAACAGCCATATATGCGTCGTTTACGCTAGATGTCCAAATATCGGTGGTAACACAAACTCTCTTCGCCTTTGAGACGCATTCTTTTTTATTCGCGAGGCATGTCTCATAAAGTGCTGGTAAGTAGTTGTTTGCCAGAAGCTTCCGATTGGGCAAAGTATAAGATGAGTTGAGAAGGTTGACGAATGTACGGAAGCCCTTGTCTTCCACTATGGAGAATGGCTGCAGGTCATGGATAAAAAGGCCCATCAACGCATTGTCAATATTTTTCTTCTCATTTGGCGGAATTTTCTTTCTCGAATATGTGGAAATAATTTGCTGCGTTTGCCGAGTATATCTCCGAAGCGGTTCGTTTGGTTGATCCTGCGAACTTCCGCTTGGTCCAGGGACAGGTTCGTTTCCTTGGCGGTGTTCGATGCTACTGGTTCCAGAGATCGGCTCTATATGTTGCTCGATCTGTTGATGATCCGTTGATGATCGCGAAGTACTGGGTTCAGCATCAACAGCCTTCGACGAGCGAAACTGCACTGCTGGATGCTTCCTATCCAAATGCCTCTTCAAATTAGTTATTGAAGATTTATAGCTTAGTCTCGCTTTACATATGTTGAAAACTGCTACCTTATTTTTGCCGTCCGCCAAATCTTGTAAACAGTTCCAGATGCAACTAATCTTTACTCTTCGCCGATCTGCCATATTTAATCAAATTTATAAGTAACTTATTCCTTTGCTGTTTTTGAAGTAATGAATTATTTGGTAGTTCACCCGCTCATTTATATCCGGGTTCCTGCCAGATTTACGTTGGTAATTAGTGACAATTCTTGGGATGACGAACGTACCATCAAAATTCATTATGATTTCTTCATTCAAGAAATTCGTTAACGCCCCGGTTCAAAAATAATATTCAATCACATCTACGTACCAAAACTGTTTGTCCCGTACTCATTAAGCGCACTAATTAAACAGTAATAAAATAACTATCGAATTCTTCGGACAATTTATCATTCATTCAAAAATTGGTATAATAAAAATCTTCTTAAAGGCGTACCGAAGGAAGAAAAATTTATTTATACCGAAAAAATAAGGAAGAGGTCATGTTCTGTCTGGGTTTTCAGATATTGTTTTGAAAACTGCGGTTTTGCCAAGTGAGTGTCCATCAGGTAAAACCATCATTGTTAAGTCGTAACCGGTCGCTGCGATTTTATTGCTAGTGATTTTTTGGAACAGAGTTATTTTTTGGAACTGAGTTATTTTTTGGAACAGAGATATTTTTAGGAACGGAGTTATTTTTAGGAACAGAGTTATCTTTAGGAGCAACGTTGTTCTTAAGAGCAACGACGGAAGGAACGACGGAAGAAATATATCCGAGAGAACTTCACGAATGAATACGTGCAGAGAGGAAAAAGAGATGCGAAAGCGAAGGTAACAATAAACAACCTCATTTTTCAGTACAGACTACAGTCGGGAGGGTGAGCGTAATCAGCTCAGTAGCCGAACATACATACAAAAAGAAATATTCAACTCAGGGTGATTTTATAACGTAGGTTCCAGTTCACAGTGATTTTATCACCTATGTCAGGATTTACAAATAACAGCGACGTTCCGGAAGCTGAAATCACTGTGATTTAATCACTGCGATATGAAATCACTCCCATCTCTAAGTCTTAGGTGGATCATGGAAGCGTAAAGTTATAGGTTGTACGCCAATCACCAAGTTATCAATAAAGTTTATATCACTTAAATAAGAAGTTTAATTCACACTAACAATTAAACAACACATGGCGCAGTCGGTAGTTAAGTGTAAATAATAAAAAAAAAAAAAAGGTTCAAGGGAAATGCCACATGTCAGACACTGAAACAAAAAACACAGAGAACACGGGGGTGTCGGAAAGCGCGTCGATTTCAGAAAACCCACAAAGCAAAAGAAGTCAAAAAGTTACAGGAACCAGTGAAACTATAGAAGAAATTACAATGGAATTTTCAATGAGCCAACCCCAGTTTACATTCGATGGAAACATAAAAGAAAAATAGCTGAAATGGAAAGAAAGCTTTGAGTACTACCTAGTAGCGACAGGATTAGACTTGAAACCCGAACCAAGGCAAGTAGCAGTATTTTTTAGCACGATTGGCGAAGAAGGTCGTGACAACTTCAGAACATTAGGAGTAAGTGACGACGATAAAAAGCAAATAAAAAAAGTTTTGGAAGCGTTTGATGTACATATATTGTACGCCGAAAGCAAACAAAATCATCGATCGGCACATATTCAATACTAGGTCGCAAAACGAAGGAGAAAATTTTATATCATTTTTGACGGACTTAAAGAAACTAAGTTCCACGTGTGGTTTTGGAACACTCAAAGATGAGTTGATTTTAGATAGAATCGTATGTGGCATAAGAGACTCGAATTTAAAAAGCAGATTGGAAGGGAACCCGACCTAACATTAGAAAAATTTGTTGAAATGTGCCAAGCGGTAGAACTTGCCGAAATCCAGATAAAAACAATTGAAGAAGAAAATGCAATTCATGCATTGCATTTGCAAAAAATAAGTTTAAGAAATATGATGGAAACAAAGACCGAGAAAAGTCAGAGAATAAACAGTATTAAAAGAGGAAACTCAACAAGCCGCGATATAACAACAACGCGCAACAACAAAACCTCAACATGACGCGATATAGCAACAACGCGCAACAGCAAAACCTCAACAAGCAGCAGGGCCGTATTTGTAGCAGATGTGGTGTGCATGTACCTCGTGCCTGTCCAGCTTTTGGTCAAGAATGCAAGAATTGTGGCGGCAGAAATCATTTCGCAAGAGCATGCTGCAAAGAAAGCGTGCATCTTTTTGAGAATGATCATGAATCGGATGATAATTCTTTGTTCATAGGTGTTATAGACAGCGGTAAAAACAAATGGTATGAAAACATTAAAATTAACAATAAACATTTTATGATGGCAAAACTAGATACCGGTGCAGATTGTAACGTAGTAACTTCAGAACATGTAAAAAAAATAGGTCCAAAATCACATGAAATAGAAAAGGCTCCTGCTAATGTAAGAGTTTATGGTGGTGCTAAGCTGCAGATCATTGGATCATGTAAATTAGTAGTGGAATTTAAAGATAGATCAGAATCAAAGGAAAATATCATAGTTGTCAAAATAAAAAGCGCAAATCAGTCACAAGCACCGATTATCATAGGATCAGACACTTTAGCAAAAATGAGTCTGGTTAAAAGAATAAATGCAATTCTATTAGATACCAAAAATGAGACAAAAAACATATTAAAAGAATATAAACAAGTTTTCGAAGGTTTTGACTACATAAAACACTTTGAATATGACCTTAAAATTAAAAATGAAGGTAAACCAACAATAGCTGGGTGTCGTAAAGTGTCAGTCTTATTGCAGGATGATGTCAAAAATGAACTGATGAAAATGGAGTCTGATGGAATAATTGAAAAGGTCACCGAACCAACAGAGTGGGTACATCCAATGGTTGTAACTAAAAAGAAAAATGGTACAATAAGAATTTGCATTGACCCAACAGAACTCCATAAATACGTTTGTAGACAGTACCACAAAATTCCTGATTTTGTGGATTTGAGCGCAAAAATGGCAGAGGCGAAGGTTTTCAGTTTACTAGACGCAGATCGTGCTTTCTACCAGATAAAATTAAGCAAAGAAAGCTCAAAATTGCTAGTTATAATAACACCGTTTGGATGGTATCGGTTTTTAAGACTCCCCTTTGGCATATGTTCTGCCACAGAAGTATTTCAACAATGCCTTGAAAGCATATTTTCAGATATTGATGGCGTCGATGTGTATGTAGATGACATAAGAACTTTCGGCAAGAATCAGGAGGAACATGATCTACGTCTAAAAGAAGTGCTCAAAAGAGCGGCAGAAAAAACTGTAAAATTTAAGAAATAAAAATGTGTGTTTAGCAGCAATGGAATAAAATACTTGGGACATCATTTCACAGATCAAGGCATAAGAATAGATGATGAAAAAGTATCTGCAATCACTAAACTAGAGCCTCCAAAAAATAAAACCGAATTGGAAACGTTTTTAGGTATGGTTACGTACGTAGCGAAGTTCATACCTAACCTGGCAAATGTGAATGTTAACTAAAGAAATCTAACAAAGAAAAATTCTAAATGGTTCTGGGGTCAAAACGAAATGAAAGAATTTGAAAATATTAAGAACATATTGACTCAAACCCCGGTCCTCCAATATTTTGATGTAAAAAAGCCGGTAGTGTTAAGTGTACATCAAAATACGGGCTTGTAGCAGTATTGTTACAAAGTGGTCTTCCAGTGGCTTATGCAAGCAAATCCTTATCCAAAACAGAAATTCAATATTCTAAAATAGAGAAAGAAGCATTGGCAATCGCATTTGGGTGTATCAAATTTGATCAATATATTTATGGCAAGCAAGTACTAGTAGAATCTGATCATTAGCCACTGGAATCCATCTTTAAAAAACCAATTAATAATTGTCCAGTCAGGTTACAAAGCATCAGACTCCAGTTAAGAAGATATGATTTGCAAGTTAAATACAGACCTGGAAAAGAGCTGCTCTTGGCTGATGCTTTGTCTAGAGTAAGGAACAAAAACGTTGAAAAACATGATTTGGAGCAACACATCAACTTGCAAGTGTGTTTCCTCAAAGACAGTTTTCCAATCTCCTTAGAAAAAAAACAAGAGTTCCACAATGAAATGAGAAATGACATTGAAATGGACACGTTGCTAAAATATGTAAAAGATGGCTGGCCACTAAACCCATCTGAAGTCCCAGAAACAATTCAACAATACCACAAAATAGCAAATGAACTTACAGTCATAGATGATCTGGTATTCAAAAATAATAGGCGAGTGGTGCCTAGTAGATTTCGGAAAGAGATGCTAAAACTTATCCACTACAGTCATTTGGGCATCGAAAAATGCAAATCAAGGGAAATTCTGTATTGGCCAACAATGAACAACGAAATTGAAAACGTGGTTCAAAATTGCACAGCTTGTTTAAAATATAAAAGATCAAATTTTAAAAAGCCCATGTTGAACAGAGAGGTTCCAGATGGTCCCTGGCAAACCTTGGGACTTGACATATTGTAATAATGCTTGACATTTGTACTTGTGCTGTGAACGCACCCATCAACTCAAGTTGACAACTACATGTATATGGTTAAGATATGGCAGTTGAGCATCAACCTTCACATGGCTAACATAGTTAACAGTAATAAACTCAGATTGTGGTCAAACAATAATTAACGCTATGGTTTTATTTTATAATAATTCGCAAAATATTACACATATATTTTTACAACAATGCTAGTTGGTTACTGATTGTGGATTATTTTAGCAAGTTTGTTGAAGTAGCAAAGCTTCGCGATATTTCAAGTGAAAGCATTATAACAGTGCTCAAGTCTCAATTTGCCAGATATGGAATTCCTCAAATTGTCTATTCTGATCCAGGTACACAGCTTGACAGATACGAAACAAGAAAATTTGCTAGTAAATGGAATTTTAAATGGATTACTTCAAGTCCAAGAAACTCACAATCAAACGACATGGTAGAGAGACATATTGGAACCATAAAAATGATGTTCAAAAAATTAGATGAAGATCCATCTCAAGATCCTGCTTTAGCTCTGCTTGAATACAGGAATACGCCAATTGCTGCAGGTTTAAAATCTCCTAACGAGATTATGTTCAATAGAAAAGTACGAGGGCTTCTGCCGATTTCAAAAGAAAATGCGAATATCCAAAATCAGGAAATTAAACAGAAACTAAGTGCAAGACAATCTGAACAAAAAAGGTACTATGACAGAGGTACAAGGAGTCTAAAAGACCTACAAGTTGGTGATGAAGTTTACATTCGCAAAGAATTAAGTAATCCTCTTGTTCCAGGTAAAATAGTGAATAAATGTGACAGACCGAGATCATTTGCAATAAAACTGAACAATAATAGCACAATTGAAAGAAATAGGAGACATATTTTTGGTCCGTACTTCAATAATAACCATTCTGAAAAGAAGGACGATAATGTAGAAGAGGTTGGCTTCAGCAAACCTGAGGAAAATTCTGGCTCAAGTAGCAGGCCTAATGAGAAAGTGATAGGAAGTGTTGGAAATCTGACCAATAAGATGTCAAATCAAAATGTGGTTTCTGATCAACCCAACATGATCACCAACAGATCCAGATTCCGCAACTGTGAGTTTCGGAGTGTTCACCGATTCCGATGTTCACACGTGATTTGCGCGTCCGCAACGGTGTGAATGAGTTTTTTTGACAGTTGAAGTGTATACCGCGTGACAATTTTTGCACCGGGTAAATCATTGTGAATTTTGAATTTGTATAAAATCATCATGTGAACTTTGCTTCACATTTGCAATTATGAAGATGACGTAATGTGAAGCGGACTTCACACTTGACCATCTTGGGGGGTCTATCGATCTCGCGATTATCGACCAATCGCTGGTTCCAAAGTGACCCAATTCCTTATCAGCCGAGATTCTTATTTGCTGATTCTGCAGTTTTCGGGCATATTGAACGTGGTTCCGTTGGCAACTTACTGACCTTGGAGTTCCGTATTGGATTTCCCAAAGGGTCAGTACGTTCTCAAAATCAAAGCCAGAGTCAGTTCGTTTTGAACATCAACCTATTCAAGTTCTTTTGAAAAGTTTATAAAGATCAGTTTTCTTTTGAATGTTGCATTCCTAACTTAAAAGAAGCTTTTTCATTTACACCTGTAAAGTTCAGTAGTGACGTTGCAAGTTGTTCTATTGTGGTCAAAATTATTTTGTGTGTGTGTCGTTGTTCAACGAGAAGCACCGTGTGCTTAAAGGATACACCGTGTGTATCATTGGTGATTGAAAAGCACCGTGTGCTTAAAGGATACACCGTGTGTATCATTGTTGGTCGAAAAGCCCCGTGTGCTCAAAGGATAAACCGTGTTTTGTCAGTGTTCATAAAAAGCACCGTGTGCTTAGAGGGATACACCGTGTGTATCATTCAAGCTTGGTGGTCCTTCACTTGGGGAAGGCCTAGGGATACACCGTGTGTATCAATTGATAAACAATATTGTGAAGGCACACCGTGTGTGTATCAAGGCTCCGTGAGCCAGAAAATCAGAAATACACCTGGTGTATAAAGTTCTGCTCGGCATTATAAATCGTGTAGTCAACCAGCTTTCCTTGAAAGGAAGTTTACTAGCCAGGTAAGAGGTCCAGCTTTCTATTTCTAACATTTGGTCCTTCGAGCCGGATATTATTGAACCGGAATTGGGTAAGCTGGATATTGGGTTGGCCAGAATTCGGGTGAGTCCAAAGTTTGATTTACGTTAAAAGTTCAATATGAGGGCAAATCACGTCAACCGTCGGATTGATGAACAACAACTTCATCATGAATTCATCAGTTCGATCGAATCGAAACTTTTAAGCATTGATAAAGATCAACTCTCACATCGTGGAATTGCGTCATGGCTAGAAGAACTTCGAGATGAGTGGAAGAAATTCAATACTAAACACTCAGCGATTCTCCTCGCAATTTCTAAGCTTAGCACTTTTGATGAAAGAACGCTTAAAAAACGTTCTTACTTTCGAAAACACACTTTCAAACATACTCGGGAAACGTATTTAAATTCTGTAATGAAATTAACTGCTCTTTCTGACAAACTTGCTGGAAAAAGCAGCAGCAGAGCATCATCACCACCTCACTCATCAACGTCTATGATGGCAAATTTTCGATGTACACGTTTGCCCCGCCTTGAGCTGCCAAAGTTTGATGGTACGCTATCAAAATGGCTGTCTTTCAAAGGCATTTTCTCATCAGTGGTCATTAACGACCAGTCAATTCCACCAGAAGTTAAACTTCAATATTTAAAGAGTAGCCTTACCGGATCTGCTGCGCAAATACTTTCCAATACTGAATTGGTGGCCGAAAATTTTCAGCCTGCATGGGATGCAGTATTGCTACGTCACGAAAACCCACGACTTCTTGTACATTCTTCACTCACATTGTTGTTTGGAACGAGAAAAATTACTAAAGAATGTGGATTCGAGCTTGAAAAGCTATATAACACGCTAACCCAGGAAATCAGGACGCTGAGAATGCTTAAGGAGCCAGTGGAACATTGGGATTCACTGCTCGTCTTTCTTACTATTCAACGTTTAGACTCAGAATCCGTACGAGCATGGGAACAGGAGCTAGGTTCCTCCAAGAACTCACCATCTTGGTCTCAATTGCAAGCTTTTTTGGAAACTCGAATTCAAACATTGAAAGCCTACGAACATTCACAAGTAGGAAAATTTCCAGTTCACTCGCGTCCATCCACAGTTCGTGCTCATTTTTCTAGCCCAAATCCAAGTAAACCTGTTGCCTATGAAAATGAGAAATGTGTCCTTTGCAGTAAAGATCATTATCTAGCTCGTTGTGCACGTTATCAACAGATGACCACTGTTCAACGAAGGTTGGTAGTGAAGCAACATCGACTTTGCTACAATTGTTTAAAATCTCACCTGATTTCGAAATGTCGATCCCAACAAAGATGCTTGAAATGTGCTAAATCTCACCATACATCGCTTCACAATGCCGGACCCACTAAACCATTGGGATCTGCTACGGCAACCGACAAACCACAAACTGATTCATCAAGTCGTGTTGTCCATGCGCAGTCTTCATCAACTGCATGACTATCCATCCTTTTACCTACTGCCATTGTCCATGTAAAAAATAAATATGGCAGTAATCTGCAAGCCAGAGTTCTACTTGATCAAGGTTCAGAGATTTCATTAGTCACAGAAAATTTAGTCCAACAACTTCAGATTCCACGGTAATCGGGCTCAATTTCATTAAAAATGCTAAATAATAAAACCAGCAAATCAAGAGGAATCGTCACTCTTCATCTTATTCCACATTTTTCTTCATCTGTTGAGTTAACGTTCCAAGCGCTAATCCTACCTCAACTAACTGGTATTCTTCCGTCTGAACCCTTGAATCCAAAGCAATGGCCATATTTGCAGGAATTATTACTTGCAGATCCATTTTACTACAAACCAGGACCAATTGACATAATAATCGGGTCTGATTTATACGGTGAAATTCTCAAGGAATCAATAATTAAGGGACCCAACCAGTCACCAGTAGCTCAACTTACTTCACTGGGTTGGATCATCTCAGGACCATCTTCACCTGAGAATCATTCTCATCACTTTTATACCTACCACTATGTTATCGATAAAGAGTTACAGAGCACACTTGAACGATTTTGGCGTCAAGAAGAAATCTCACCAAGTACCACCAAATTACTTTCCGATTCTGAACAAGAATGTGAGAATCATTTTAAGACCACACATCAACGATCTTCGTCTGGCAGATATATCGTCAAGTTGCCGTTCAAAAATAACAAAAGTCAACTTGGTAATTCGACATCTTCCGCGTTCCGAATGCTGCAGTCCTTACAGAGCCGATTCGAGAAAAATCCAGACTTTCTCAAATCGTACAAGTCATTTCTTCAAGAATACGAACAATTAGGTCACATGGTTGAGATAAAGGATGGTGAGAAAACTCCACCGTCAATCTTCTACCTTCCACACCATGGAGTCATCCGTGAAAGTAGCTCAACAACAAAATTAAGAGTAGTCTTCAACGGATCATGTACAACATCGAATGGTATTCCACTCAACCAGGTTTTACATACAGGGCCTAAATTACAAGTCGACTTAAGCGACGTGTTGATGTATTTTCGCAAATTCAAATATGTCTTTTCTGCGGACATCGAAAAGATGTATCGGCAGATTCAAGTTCATCAGGACGATTGGGATTACCAGAGAATATTGTGGAAAGAAGGAGACCGATTCATCAAATACCACCTTACAACCGTAACGTATGGTTTGGCTTGTGCTCCTTTTCTTGCTCTACGCGCCGTCACCCAGTTAATCGAAGACGAGGGTACTAAGTTTCCTCTTGCCACCAGACCATTAGCAGAAGGACGTTATGTCGACGATATTTTCGGTGGCTGCGATACCATTGAAGGAGCCCAAGAAACGGCAGATCAAGTGAATAATCTGTGCCTTTCTGGTGGATTCCCATTGCGCAAATGGGTAAGCAACAATGACAGAGTCCTCGATCGTATATCATCAGAGCATAAGTTATCCACATCAACTCTTAAGCTCGATGCGAATATCATACATGCACTGGGGTTGATGTGGAACTCTAAAACTGATTGCTTCTGTTTTGAAGTCCCACAGCAATTCCAAATGTCTACGAAAATTACAAAGCGTTGCGTTCTTTCAAGAATTGCACAATTGTTCGATCCTCTTGGGTTTTTGTCGCCGATTTTCATAAATTTCAAAGTGTTTATGCAAGAACTATGGGCGATTAAATTGAGTTGGGATGATCAACTCGGAGAGTCACAAGCAAAAACATGGCAATCACTGCTACAGTCTCTTAACGGAATCTCACACCTTTCCATTCCTCGATGGATAGGCTTCACTCAGGATTCAAGCGTCGAAATACATGGTTTTTGTGATGCTTCTCAGTTAGCTATGGCAGCAGTAGTTTACATCAGAATAACTTCTCCAACTAACAAAGTCACACCTTCTTTACTTTGTTCAAAAACAAAAGTCGCACCACTTAAGCGAATGACTATTCCACGACTTGAACTCTCATCAGCTGTCATTTTGACAAAATTAGTGGCTCATTACATCAAGGTTCTAAACCTTCAACATGCTCCATGTTATTTGTGGACAGACTCACTCATTGTCCATACTTGGTTAAACGATCATCCATCCAAATGGAAAGAATTCGTGCATAATCGTGTGTGTTTCATCCAAGAAACGCTACCTACCGCTCAGTGGAAACACGTTCCAGGAAAAATGAATCCTGCCGATTGTGGCACACGAGGTCTGACGGCAAATGAACTTCATGAACATGAAAGTTGGTGGACTGGACCATCATGGCTAGTGCAGGAGCCATCGAATTGGCCTTCAAAGTACCCGGCACGAATTGACGATCCAAGTAAATTAGAGTGTCGCGCCATTCGCATTCAGACTATTCAAATTATTCGGAACGATCTTATTGACAGATATTCGTCTTTTACCAAACTAATTAGAATCACCGCTCTATGTCGACGAGCACTTCTTCGATTTCGGAACCTTGGACAGTCACTGTCTCTTCATCCTCTTTCACCTGACGAATTGGAAGAGGCTACCCATTATTGGATTAAGCATGAACAGGAGATGTATCTAGGAAGTGAGATTGACAAGCTCTCATCTAACAATGAGCTTCCAAAATCATCACCTCTTCTCAAGCTGACACCGTTCGTTGACAATAACGGGATACTTCGAGTAGGTGGTCGCCTCAAAAATTCATTATTACCAGTGACTACCAAGCATCCGTATATTTTACCACGACATTCACCACTTACCACTCTTCTTATTCGTGATGCTCATACAAAAACACTGCATGGTTCTACTCAAGAAACTCTCAGTTACTTACGTAACAAATATTGGATCATTGGAGGTAGAGCACCTGTTCGGTCATTCATCCTCAAATGCATTAAGTGCACACGATTTCGACGTTTACAAGCTCAACAATTAATGGGACAAATGCCTGCAAGTCGAGTCACACCATCACGAGCATTTCTTAACACAGGTGTTGACTATGCAGGACCAGTCATTCTTAAAGCTTGGAAAGGACGAACTACCAAAACTCAAAAATCATGGATTGCTGTCTTTGTGTGTTTGGCTACTTCCGCCATCCATTTTGAAGTAGTCAGCGATTATACTACTGATGCATTTTTAGCTGCTTATCGTCGTTTTATTTCACGACGAGGCGTTTGTGCGACCCTTAACAGCGACTGTGGCACAAACTTCAAGGGAGCAGATAAAGAGCTCAAACATCTATTCAATAAGGCTTCAAAGGAACTACAACATATGGCCTCACTCATAGCACATGACGGTACAAAATGGCTTTTCATTCCACCTGCAGCACCTCATTTTGGTGGGAAATGGGAGGCGGCTGTAAAATCCATGAAATACCATCTTCGTCGAGTACTAGGGGATACGAACTTAACATACGAAGAATTAGCTACGCTCCTATGCCAAATTGAAGCAGTTTTAAACTCTAGACCTCCATGTCCATTAACAGAGGATGTAGATGATCTTGAAGTCTTAACACCAGGACATTTTCTCATCGGACAACCGTTGAATCTTGTTCCAGAACCTAATATTGAACATTTAAAAGTCTCACGGCTCTCACGATGGCAACATCTGAGTCAGATGACTCAAAGCTTCTGGAGCAAATGGGTTAAGGAATACCTTCAGCGTCAACAAGCTATTTACAAATGGACTACACCTTCTTCGTCAATCAACCCTGGATCATTGGTTTTCATACTAGATGAAAGATATCCACCATCTAAATGGCCCTTAGGTAGAGTTACGCAAGTTCATCCTGGAAAAGATGGATTGATCCGGGTTGCTACTATCAAAACCGCTTCCACAAGCATGACAAGACCAATAACGAAACTGTGCCCATTACCTATCGAATCAAGTCCGTCAATTAATTCGCTTCCTGCGTCATCGAAGGCGGGCGGGAATGTATAAAATCATCATGTGAACTTTGCTTCACATTTGCAATTATGAAGATGACGTAATGTGAAGCGGACTTCACACTTGACCATCTTGGGGGGTCTATCGATCTCGCGATTATCGACCAATCGCTGGTTCCAAAGTGACCCAATTCCTTATCAGCCGAGATTCTTATTTGCTGATTCTGCAGTTTTCGGGCATATTGAACGTGGTTCCGTTGGCAACTTACTGACCTTGGAGTTCCGTATTGGATTTCCCAAAGGGTCAGTACGTTCTCAAAATCAAAGCCAGAGTCAGTTCGTTTTGAACATCAACCTATTCAAGTTCTTTTGAAAAGTTTATAAAGATCAGTTTTCTTTTGAATGTTGCATTCCTAACTTAAAAGAAGCTTTTTCATTTACACCTGTAAAGTTCAGTAGTGACGTTGCAAGTTGTTCTATTGTGGTCAAAATTATTTTGTGTGTGTGTCGTTGTTCAACGAGAAGCACCGTGTGCTTAAAGGATACACCGTGTGTATCATTGGTGATTGAAAAGCACCGTGTGCTTAAAGGATACACCGTGTGTATCATTGTTGGTCGAAAAGCCCCGTGTGCTCAAAGGATAAACCGTGTTTTGTCAGTGTTCATAAAAAGCACCGTGTGCTTAGAGGGATACACCGTGTGTATCATTCAAGCTTGGTGGTCCTTCACTTGGGGAAGGCCTAGGGATACACCGTGTGTATCAATTGATAAACAATATTGTGAAGGCACACCGTGTGTGTATCAAGGCTCCGTGAGCCAGAAAATCAGAAATACACCTGGTGTATAAAGTTCTGCTCGGCATTATAAATCGTGTAGTCAACCAGCTTTCCTTGAAAGGAAGTTTACTAGCCAGGTAAGAGGTCCAGCTTTCTATTTCTAACAGAATTCAAGAAGTGAACATCCTTTGTTTTTCAGTTTAGTTAGTACAAGTTTTTTAATTTTTTCGATTTTTCTCAATAAAACGAAAAGGTGAGATAACCAAAATTAGTCTTGTGAATTTTTAATATATATTTTTTAATCTTTCGGTGAATTTTTTTCGCAGATAATTGATAGATCAAAATAGCCCAGTGAGGAGCAGAAAGAAATTTTATTAGATTTTATGGAGCAAAATTCGGAATTTGCGTGTGATAGGTAAATTCTGCCTTATTATATAAGTACCTATATAATTGTGCACAATTTAATAAATTATTATATGTTTAGGTTTGAATCAGTGGACTGGGCATTTTTACGACAAGAAAAATGGAACGAGCTTTCCGAGAAACTCAATAGCGTGGGAGGAGCGGTTAAGGACTCCAAAAAGTGGCGCAAATATTGGACAGATCAGAAGTATAATAATTGCATCTTTTGTTTGAATGTTTTCTCACTTTTGTTTCTTTATTTCTAGGCTTCAAGTGAAGGAGAGACGGGTGGTTTTGGATGCGTCCGTCAACAGAAGTGGAGTGAATGGCACCAGGATGCTGAAGCCCTTAACTCCACTGGAAAGCCGGATCAGCACTCTTTTGGCCCCTAATGCAGTCAATGGAAACGAAGCGGTTTCGGATTCGTTCCCCGGTACGTCTCAACAGGTAAATTGCAAGACAGAAAAAAATAAATTATTGTTTCTGATGAATCTTTCTTGTTTTGTTATAGATGGAAGAGCAGGAGTTCATAAAGACGGAGTACCTAACGGAGAAACTCGAAACGACTGAGAACCTGGAGATACTCAATACGCCGCAAGTTCCATTACTGTCTCTACCGTCAACGAGGAAGAGGAAGCAAGCCCCTCCAGGTCAGACGAGGAAGCAGGACTTCGACGATGAATTGTTGGAATTCGAGCAAAAAAAACATGCCTTGGAAGTCCAAAAATTCGAATTTGAAAATTCAATTTTTTCAATTTCAAGGAATTCAATTCAATTTAAAGAAACAACAGCTCGAGTTGGACGAGTACTGCAAAAGGAGGCAGTTGGACTTGGAAGAAAGGAAAATAGCATTGATGGAGAGAAAGTTAGAGTTGTATGAAAATGGGAAAACTTTTGAATAAATTCATATTTATATAAGTTATGCCTTTTATTTGTTGCTACCATTACAATATTTATCATACAATTTGAAACGCTTTTAAGAATAAGGCTAACTTACGCAAAATTAAGGCGTGTAATATGTTGGCGAATGAGTTGCCCCTCACGTAAAATTCCGCCAGAAGTATCAATATGAGCGGATCGTTGAGAATCGTCATCCTCAGATTCTGCTACCGGAGTATCAGGTTCATTACAAATATTTACTTTTCGAAGGATATTATGTAGTACAACGCATGCATTTATAATCCGCCCAGCTTTTGTGGGATCATAGTTATTATTAGTTATTAGTAATATTTCCGAAAGAAATGCACCGAAACGTGTTTTTTAAAATACCATTGCACCTTTCAACCATGCATCGTGTCTTTTTGTGTGCAATGTTATAACGTCTTTCAGATTCATTGGATGGATTACTGTAGGGTGTCATTAGCCATGGTAAAAGTGGAAATCCGCTGTCGCCTAATAGCCAAAAGTTTCGTTTTCCATTAGTATACGCCGACTTCAAAAATTCCTGCAGTGCGGAGCGACGCCAAATATATGCATCGAGAGATGTTCCTGGGGACTTAGCAATCACGTATGTTATTAAATAATTTGAGTCGCAAATAATTAGCACGTTTATCGAGTGTCCCCCTTTCCTACAATAATAAACATGTTCCATATCAGGCGAAGGAGAGATGATTTTAATATGAGTTCCATCAATTAAACCAATTATCCCGGGGAAAGAAAATTTTCGATAGAATGATTCCTTAACACTTCTTTGCTCACGTTCGCCAGGGAATTTCACATATTCCAAGCAAACCTCATTCAGTATATCTGCTACTTCATGTATGCATTGCTGAACCGAGGTTTGAGACATGCATGATAGACAATCCTGCCCTACAGTTCTCTGAAAATTGCCCACTGCAAAAAACCTATGGGCACATAAGGATCTTAGATGTATCGGAATCGCTGATAATCTTTCATTTATGAAAAATTTGGGCCTTAATTTCTGTAAGACTTCCAAACACGGGCTTCGAGGAAGACGATACAATTCCATGAATTGCTGCTCCGTTGTGTTAACAAATGGATTTTCATTATCCCTTAAATTTCGTCGTATCAATAGAAGACGCCTCCTATAAAGATTTTAAGTGAATTTAAAATTTTCATACTTTTCACAAACAATCTAACCAAAAACTATTTACCTTCTATTCCGACTTACTCTTCTGCGAATCAAATTTATATATAGCCGATCCATAGGAATAATATTTATAATTATTTTTACTATTTCACGAAAAGTATTGTTGCTACAAAACTAGTAAACAAGTGAAATAATGTCAAATTTGACAACTCAACAACTCATTCAGCTGGATCAAAAATACATTCAGCACGGCAAATTCACTCACTCTTGCGGAATCGCTATTTTGAGAAAAGTGAACACCGTGCCTACCGGTGAATTTTGTCTTTTGGTGTTCACCGGAAAAAACTCACAGTTGCGGAATCTGGCCCCTGGAAGAGCAACAAGAACACCCAGTTATCTGAAGGATTATGATTTGTCTAAATAAGAAGTTAATAAGTGCAATCTGCATCTATATACATACTCCAATTACATCATATTTACATTTCAAATAAAAGGAGAAGGATGTCATGAGTAGAGATTGGCAATGCCAGTTGTCATGAGTAGAGATTGGCAATACCAGTTGACAAAACGAGGAGCTAGTGGTCAACCTGAATAGAGGCAGTCTTAGGCGGATCATGGAAGCGTATATAGGTTGTACGTCAATCACCAAGTTATCAATAAAGTTTATATCACTTAAATAAGAAGTTTAATTTACACGAACAATTAAACACAACAGCAAATGTGGTCCAATACATATGAAATGGACTCAATAAGCGAAAGTCAACTGGCCTCGTAATGTTCGACATCGAGAAGGCATTTGACAAAGTCTGGCATGCAGGACTCATCTTCAAATTGCATCAATACCAAATCCCAGCACCCCTCATCCAAATAATAGGATCCTTCCTACACGGCAGAAGATTTCGCGTCAAAATAGGCACTCATCTATCCACACAAAAGCTTACTGAAGCAGGAGTTCCACAAGGATCGCCACTTTCGCCAGTGCTATACAACCTATACACGGCAGATATCCCTAAGACGCCAAAAATAAAAATATCCCTGTTCGCAGATGACACATGCATCCACAATACTTCAAGGCTAGCATGTAGCATTACAAACAATCTGCAAAACTACATAAACCGACTGACGGCATATTTCAGGAAATGGAAGATCAAATTAAACATAGATAAAACACAAGCGATATCCGTAACAAGGAAACACAAACAAGTACCGGGAAACCTCAAAATTAATAATGAGACTATAAAGTGGACTCCAATAGCGATATATCTAGGTTAAATCTTTGACAAAAGATTAACATGGTCAGCACATATCCGGGAAAAACGAAGAATGTGTGCAATAAAATTAAACTCATTAAGGCCCTTAATACAAGACAGGAAACTAAAAATAAAAAATTAACTTTTCATATACAAGCAAATAATAAGACCAAGTCGTGTATACGGGAGTTTAGCCTATTATAAAACATCAAAAACAAATAAAAAACAACTACAAAGCTGCCAAAACAAGGCAGTACGACGCATACTCAAGATACCATGGTATGTTAGGAACACAGATTTTCACAAAGACTTAAGATTAGAAACAATAGACAAATACATAATAGATAAATCAGTAAAATTAATAGAAAAAATAGATCAGCATCCTGACATATCTTTAGGAATCTTGAGACAGACACCACAACCTAAAGGTGGAAATATAATGCAAGGCATCGCATCTTGAGGCATCGCATCATGAGTTCCAACCCATGCATTCCAATGGCAGCTGTTATAATGCCAACGCGTATGATGCGATGCCTCAAGATGCGATGCCTCAAGATGCGATGCCTCATGACGCGTTTAGTTCCAACCGGTTGGAAATTTTCACGCGTTAGACGTCAATTGTGTCATTTTATGTTTACATAGTGTCAAAGATGGAAGCGATTGAAAATACATCCAATGTTGAAAAATTAATAGAGGCCGTGAAAGACTTTCCTGTTTTATATGGTAAGTGCAATAAGAGTTATAAAAACAGGGATGTTAGGGAACAAGTGTGGAAGCAGGTCGCGGAGAAATGCGGCATGACAAGTAATTTTGAATTATTTATTGTTATGTGATTATATTATAACAATTCCTTTTATTTTCAGTAGAGAAATGTAAGGGACGATGGAAGACGTTGCGGGACCGCTTCGTACGTGAGCTACGGAAGAGAAACTTACCATCTGGCTCTGCGGCTTCATCGGGCAATGAGTGGCCATTCTTTCAAGCAATGAGATATCTTGAGGAGCATGTTGCGCCAAAGATGTACGTTATTGACGTTAGTAAATTAATGAAGATTTTAATTTTTTATAGAACTCATTCTAATTATGGAGATGAAACTGAAAAAGAAGCTGCAGCAACGGTATCCGAAACGGGACCGGAGCTCAGCTATGATGATTTCATTGATTACGAGCCTGAAGATCCCGAATCATTGGAGAATATTTCGGGAACAACAACAACACCACGGTCTTCAGTGAACTCTCCTTCAGTTGTTAAGCGAAAGCACAAAGACACGCTTCCTGATGACTTCAGGAGAGTTCTCGGGCAGGTGACGAGCTATTTGGAGAAAAAGAGCAGAGTATGCGATGAAGACGAGCATGACGGCTTTTTCATGATGGTTCGTAATAAATTTAAGCATATGTCTCGCGACAAAGTAGATCGGGCGAAGGTAAGTATTTTATCTTATTTGAATGACATAGATATTGAATAAGTGAACTACCTGAACTACCTTTTTTAAATTTAGTTTTACTTTTATTATTTAGTATTATTAAAATTAAGAATGAATTTTAAAAATAATTGAAATATGTACATATATGAATAATGAATAATAATAATAATAATATATGAATCTTAAATTTTATTACTAAATAAGTGATCTGTCAAAATCTCCCTTATCCTAAAGGCACAACGTGGTGCGTTATGACCCGCAGAAGGTCTCATACTGGGAAGAGCAGTAACTTCTTGCCTCCAAAGGCCTTCAACAAAACTGGTATCGTGAATCTGATCGACAAAGTTTACTGGACAATATGAAGAATCGTTCATTTTTACGAAGTTATGAAGAACAATGCAAGCTTTAACGATATTCTCTGCTGTGTCAGGTGCGACATTCATTGAATTTCGTAATATTCTCCACCTGGCGGTTAAGATTCCGAAAGCATTTTCAATCGTTCTCCTTGCTCGTGATAATCTCATATTGAAATACTCTCGCTTTGGCGTTAATAAACGACCAGGAAACGGCCGCAGCAAATATGTCTTCAACGGGAAGGCAGCATCTCCGACGAAATAAAATGGACAATCAATGTTGTTATGTTTTAGGCATCTTGATTTGGGTAGGTTGAATTGACCTGAAATTAGGGCTTTTCCGAAAGACGAATAAGACAAAGTGCCTCCATCACTTTGGCCGCCATATGCGCCAATATCTGCCAGAGTGAAGGTATAGTTAGCATCGCATGCAGCAAGCAGAACAATGCTAAAATTGCCCTTATAATTGTAATACTGGGATCCAGTATTTGAAGGACAAGTTATATTTATGTGTTTTCCATCAATAGCTCCGACACAATTTGGCAAATTCCATATGTTTTCGAAGTCGTCGGCAATTTTTTCCCACTCATGCGTATTTGGAGGCGACACATAAATCTGGGATAACTCTTTCCAAATTATGCCGCATGTTTCCAATGCTATGACTCTTACGGTGGATACTCCAACCTTAAACATCATCGATATTAGTTGCCGACTTCCTCCTTGTGCCAGGTATCTACAAAAAATTATATTTCTATTGCCATTATGAACACACATATGCCACCAGAATTAAACTTACAGCAATGTGAGGAACAATCTACACTCCGGCGATATTGGTGTTCTTATTGAATATTTCGTCAATTTATTTTTTAAGAGATTTAGTAGGAGGTTAAATGTTTCGCGCTTCATCCTTGTACACATTAGGAACTGTTCTGCGTCAATATTTTTCATTTTATTAAAACTAATTTCGAAAAAGCCCTCGATCGTTCGGTCCCGGTGCATTTCACGCACAGAAAATCTCCTTTTCCTTTTATTCAACTTCATAAGTATTTCATAGAGCTCATATAGGGCGGAAATGATAAAAACCAATTCAATAACTTCATCACAATTCATTTTAAATTTTTAATAATAACTAATTTCAGCAGAATGCAAGCTAGAACGTTCTTCACTCAAATCAAAACATGGAATGACAAGAAATGTCAGTTTTTGCAAAATACAATTAACGCGATGCCTTGCATTATGTTAGCAACGAACGCGATGCCTAATAACGCGATGCCTCAAGATGCGATGCCTTGCATTATATTTCCACCTTAATGAGACATACTCAAACCTACGAACGATAATGACTGACTAAAGGGTAGTGGGTTAAAAAAGTACTCACAGCTACAAAAAAGCAAAAGTGCTAAGGCACTAGCTTAAATTTAGACATAGTTCCTAGAGAATAAGTGTGAAGACGATACAATTGACATTATATTGTAATTGAATGAAGTGTGAAATATGTGATAAATAATAATGTGTACATATATAATCCAATCATATAAATCATAGCGTGCCTAATTAAATCAAATAAAACATAACCATCCCACAACACAACATTAAACGTTACTCAAATAACGCTTAAAATATTCAGTGTTGTCTTCCATCTACACAAATGTAACAAAACGAACTTTTAACGATATTCTACATATATATGTTTTTCGAAAATCCTAAATTTCAAGTAAAAGGAACGCAGAAAATAATGAAAGTTACAAGTATCATATAAAATCCAGTTTCGTGACTCGAGTCACTTGAATATGAAGAACAGAAAAATGCTACAACGATGATTACTCAAGAAGCGCTTTGCATTCGTGAGGGAAATTAGAGAACAGAGCATGTTCGACATGATTATATGTATGTTCATGTGTATGGAACATTGAATTGGGCTGTGTGATTGGAGAATTGTAGTGCAACTGCGTTGAGAGCTGAACATAAGGAAAAAAACGAGATGGAAGTGCCAAAGCAACCAAAGTTCGATTCACTCAATGAGTCACAGTCACTGTTGCGAGAGGTCATTGTGATTTAGTCATTGCGACGTGAAATTTCATCCATCTCTACAGTCGTGAGGCTGCGCGTGAACAGTTGTGGAATGCATTCCATCGTACTGAAATAATTAAATGAACTTTGAACTACTAATCGCTGGTTTTTTGTAACGTAGCATTTAATTGAAGAATCACAGTTACAATCCGCAAAGTATAACTACTGTGAAATGAAATCACTCACATCTCTACTTTCTTATGGTTACTTCTTCCTCTATGGGTAGCAGTTTTAATTTGGCGTATCTCTTTTGCAGGCGCGCGTATTACGAATAGAGAAATAATTAGTTCTTCGTAGCAAAATAGTCACCTATAACATGTACATTTTATTGCTTTTGATATTACAAGGTTTTAAGGAACCGGTGCAGCGATGAGTGCTTAGCTTGACCATACAGCTTATCGGTTAGAATATAAACTCTTAGTCGCAGATATGAGAAGCAAAAGTTTTCTGGTAACGCTTTCCTGTATAGTTGTCAGTAGTTTGCTTCTATTACTTTTGGGCCCAGCTACAGAACACCACAACTCTTTCAAAGAAATAGTATCGAAGACACATAAACAACTGCAAGAGATTCAGGTAAGAATTAAATGCACATTTGCTTCTTCAAAAAATGGATCTGCAAGGAATTCTTAAGTTCTTCAGGAAGAATAAATGTTTTCGTATTAAAAACGAAATTTGAACATTTCTTACAATCATACGACACAATATTCTAGCACTAATGTCGGTGAGAGTTCACGTAAACGCATTTTTTGTTCGTAAGTTCTTTTTAATTTCGATTGAATAATTTAAAATCATTTTCGTGACTCAACTAACAGCTAGAATTCAACTAATGCTAGAAAATAACTTCTGCAGTATAGGTACAGTATGGGTGTATATAGTTTTGTTAGTTCACTATGTTCCATGAACATTCAAAAGAAAGCACTGTTACTTAAAAAGAAATAAGAGATTAACTCTTTTTACCGTTGGCTGTCTGGTACCAATCCAGAAGAGAGCATAAAATCATTTTCCTGGAATTAGTTTTGAAAAACCAAACGTGAGTTGTATTGAGTAAACAAATAGGAGGTAGCGAAGAATTGGAGATCCAACCTTGGAGTCACAACAATACGTTATAGTCAACAAGGTGGAACCACCCCATCATGACTTTATTCAACCTGGAAACGTTACCTCAACCTAACTATAAGTTGGAATCCCACCTTTCAGGTGATAGAACCAGGATATTTCTGTCCCTGTCACTTGTGACTCGAGTCACGAAATTGGATTTTGATATTAGTAACTCAAGCTTGATTTTCAAAAGAACAGCCCATATCGAGAATCGGCCACCACTAACTGTCGGCTTCAGCAATCCCTGTTTCCGGCTGTTCAATTCTGTACCCCCAGGAGTTGTCTCGCATCCCTCTTTACTTCGTCCTTCCACCGCAGCCTTGGTCTTCCGACGATTCTCCTGCCTGTGTGTCTAGTCATTATGCGCTTGGGCACCAGCTTGTCGGGCATTCTCTGTCCATGTCCAGCTCATCTCAGTAGGTCTTTTCCGGCACTTTTTCAGTAAAAATCAGTCAACACTCAAATTTCGCTCATAAGAGCGTAACTCTCACAGTGTGAGCGATAAACTGCAAATAGTACGGGAACGGAAATTCAGTAACAGTAAAAATGTCAATTATTGATATGAAATCTTAACTAAACATAGAAAATTAAAAAAAAAAAATTTCAAAAATCAATAAATAATTTATTTGTTACTAATAATTTAACAAATTACATACCTATAAATAAACAAATTTAAAGTCAAATTAACAATTGCCAAATATCAAATACCTCAATTCCCGATACTTGCCGAAGTTTTCGCTGAATTTTTTTGTAGACATGACCATTGTGTTTTGTTTTACAAATCTTGAATATATTTTTTATAACCATCGATGAGCATCATGTTCAACGCTGCGCTGCTGTCCAAATAAATCCTGTTTTCCTAGATGTTTTGGATGCGACTAATAAATTTCTGGTACACTTCTGGTACAATTTATGATTTTTGCACTTCTCCGTTTTCCATAAGATGGCGCCAACATGATTTAAAACTCAACTAAACCGATTTGAACTGGTTCAATTTTGGGATCTTCGAACCAGCTCTGAACTGGTCTTGCCATACAAATTTGAACTAGTTACGTCACAATGACGTCTTGAACTAATAATAATGACGTCTACAAGGTAGAATGCGAATACGATCTTTATATTAAAATTGAGTTAACGCAGGCATAATTGAATGAAATCGTGTGGGTTAAAGAGTGGTGTGAAGGAGTTGGACGTTTTTACCGTTCGTTGGTTGGTATTGCACTCTTAACTCGTCATTTATGTTCGTTAAAATGAGATCATTAGAAATGAGATCATCGAGAAACGTGCGATCAAATGTCGAAATTCCGCTTTCCCCCCTAAAGCCCTTCACATGCGCAATATCAATCATTCGGAGTTAAGTTCTATTCGAATATGTCCACAATGCTTGGCCTTGGGATGATGTCAACCAAGACTGGATTGGGGATAAGTGCTAATTAGGCGAAAAGATCTCTATAAATGATGGTCGAAAATAAGGAGAGAGTTAGTTGCAAGCAGATCCAAAACCAACCTAAACTAGAAGGGAGACAACAACCAAACTAAACCAGAAGGAAGACAACAGCCGAACCAAACCGGAAGGAAGACAACCAAACTTAACTAGAAGGAAGACAGATACCGAGAGAAGACTTTCAACTCCAAAAATAAATATTTCACGGTGGGCTAGTTGAATAGACTACCCATTACTTGAGTCCCACCCAGGCTTCATTTAGCCAGGTGGGCAATAATAACAGAAATCATTTCGAGGTGTGCAATAGATGTCGGCGACCCGTAAGCTAGCAGAAGCTTTAGAGGACCCAATGGTTGGATGTAGGCCTCTAACCATCGAATAGTACCGGCGTAGACAGCAGGGAGAATCAACAACCACTACTCCCCCAGCAACGGCAGCGCAGACACCAAAGAAGAGAGTGCGTACTGGAGCTGAAACCCAATTTAAGAGGAAGTTAGACGCAGCAGTCCAATCCTGGGTGCTAGCACAGGGCAAACAAGAGAGAGTAAGAGCACAGCAGGAAATATCTAGAAATAAGCAGGCAAGGAGGAATTATCGTCGCGCGAAGAAATAAGCAACGAAGAAGTAAGTTGAGTTAGGGCTGGAAGTTAGGTTTAATTGATTAAGTTTAAAATTGTGAAAAGCAGCTTCCATTAGGACATGAATGGTACAAAAGCCGTGTTTTTTTTTACATTTGGTTCGGATCAAATGCATAACACGTAATTGCAACAACAACGAAGATCCAGACTGAAAGTTAGATCGAAAATCGTTTCGTTCCGTTGAAAGTTATTCTTTAGTGTTGTCAAAAACAGAGAAAAGGAATTATATATGTATTAATAAATAAAGACAGAATGGAATAAGTTTTATACGTACTAGTGAAAATTTAGCTTTACAATAGGCGTGTTCTTTTGGGAATCGCTATCGAGTGCAAATCCAATGTTCCAAAAAAGACAAATTTAGCTTGCACTCGATAGCTGACAAATTTGACTAACTTCACGTAACATTCATCGATTTTATTGATTTTTTTTTCGATTCGTAGGTGCACAATTTAATTTTGTTTCACTTTATTTTAATTTTATAAGCGTACACCACGCAAGAATTTTAATTAGGTATTAATTTTTGCTGAATTTCCCAAAAATTTTTAACTCGCGGGAAGGGTAATTTAACTTGGCGCCATCTACATAACACTAGATCTACATTCTATCGCGTGTTAAAATTTTAACCCAAGTATTATCGGGTGTTAAATTTGCACAGGAAAATTATATGGTATTTGACACTTCTACACCACTCGATGTCCCAAAAAACGCGCATAATTATAATATAAAATTAATTTTTGAAAATCTGGAAAATTACTCGTAGCGTTTTTTATTCGCAACATAATCCGTATCAGTAAAAAAAACACAGCTAATACTAGCTGCGTTCTTTTGGTCATCGCTATCGAGTACAAAACTAGAGTAGCAAAAGAACGCATCGGACTTGCTCTCGATAGATTACAAACTTTTATCAACTTCACTTACCATTTATATGAACTTACTTCGTTTTTTTCCATTTTGTGAGCCCTTGATTGCATAAATTCCTTACATATTACTTGAATTTAAATTTTCAGATTAAATCAAACGAAAGTTTTGAAGAAATTGTAATTTTGTGGAATTTAAGGAAAAATTTAGGTTCACGTCAAGGAAAATGATCCATGTCGCCATCTGGACATTTCTAGCTCAACTATTCTGTTCAGAACAGCAAATTAGTTCCAGGTATTATCGAGAACTAAACTTGTTCTGTTAAATGTATGGGATTTGACAGTTCTGTTCTGTTAGAGTGATCAAAAGAACACGGCTAATAGCTAATTGTAAAGTACCATTTTAGGGTATAGAATATTTTAAGGAAATTAACTATTTGTCTTAAAGTTGAATGTATTCGTAAAAAAAGAAAAGTTTGAAAAGTTTCTAGTTAACCCAATTTTTCTCGCCGAAAATCCCAACAATTACGTTTTTCAAAAGTTCGTTATAACATTTATTTACTCATTATTTATTATTAGATTTATTCTAAATCGCATTGGTAGCACCATGTAGGACTGAATATTTTAGCAATTTTTCGTCGTTTAGCCCAATTTAGAACTCTTTCGACGTTTACGCAATGAAATCAATCCTTTATTCCGCGCGTTATTAAATTCAATTCTTTGGCGCGAGTTTTAATTTTGAAAATATATTTTAGCTTCAAAACGAAAAAAGTCAAAATAGGCAAAGAAAAGTGTGGAATACCGTCCAGTTAAGTGTTTCAAATGATTTGTGACAGAGAAATATAAATGTTCTGCAAAACTGGCATAAAAATAACCATATTTGTATGTTCCGAAATAATCATATTATTCAACAACACACTTTCAAATATATCAGTAAGAAATTTGTCTTGCATAATTATATTAATCAAACTTATTTGTTTCCATTTTTTTTTCAATTAGAACACTACGCCGTGTTTCAAACAAAACAATTTCACAAACAAAATGTCGAACTGTCTGTCTCCTATCTCCTAGATTTAGCTCGTTGTAAACGCGGTAAAGAGTTTAACGTAGGGCCAGTAGACACGAGAGCATGTTTCTTTAGTAATAACAATGTGTAGGAAACGTTCTGTTTTTTGTAATTGCCTTTTGTAATTAATTGCATGTATGGTAGGTAGGTAATGTCGTTTAAATACTGCAACCTGTTTGTGAATTGTCTTTGTTATTTATCTGTTTCCTGTTTTGATAGCTGATCCGCAAGCTAACATAGATCGGTGATGTTGGAATATGTAGAAACAATATTAAACTTAAAATTAAAACCTAGCGCCAAATTGTAAATTGGCTTCGTTAAGAAGAGTAGATAACTTAAAAATAAAAACAAAAACTACTTCACTCTGAATATGAAGTTTGTAAAAATAAGAAAGAATCTTGCTAAAGTGTAAAATGACAAATCGCCAAACATCCACATTTAAAGTAAAATAAAAATAGAAAAATAGCTAAAGTGTTTAATTATTTACATGGTAGCAGAGCTAGGTTGGCGTTTTGTGAAAAATTGAAATTAGTAAAAAAAAACAAAAGAGTTTATAAAAGATTCCTGGCCTAAAAGTTAGGTTAAGCACACGAGGAAACGGTGAATCCGAATCCAATAGGTGGTGAAGAGCAAAATTTTTACAAAACCCACAGACTCGGAGTCGTTGGAATGGAATGGAATTATGAATTATTTATTTGTTTAAAAGCAATAAACGCTTGGGATGTCGTTGATGGTACGTTAAAGCTTGAAAACATGAAGGATGAAAAAGAAAAAGAAAATTGGCAGCAGCAAGATGCAGAAGCACAGAAATGGATTGCCATGAAAATTGATGAAAAGTTAATTATGCACATTGATCAGAAAACAGCCAATGGATGCAACTCAACTCAAACATTCAGAGAATTTTATGATTATAAATTTGATGCTGGAGAGAATAATATTAATGCCTAATATTGGTAAAATAAAAACAATAGTTAATAAATTATCAAATTTAAAGAAAACTTTTGAAGATGATGAGGTTATGATGAAAGTAATTTCTATTTTGACCGAGCAATATAAAATGCTAAGAACGGCATGGGAATCAACAGCAAAAGATCAAAAGACACTAGAAAATTTCATTGCGAGGCTTGTTGCTGAGGAAACTAGTTTGAAGCAGAGCGATGAAAAAACAGTTGCATTCAGAGCTGAAGGTCAAAAGAATGAAAATGGTTTATATGTGACAGATTAAGACTGTCAAACAGGAAAATTCTCTGGTAACATGGCATAGAAGAATGGGTCACTTAGGAATGAATAATTTGAAGAAATTACCGAGGCTGGTTCAAGGTTTGGATTTAAAAGACGAGGCACACGAGTTTTGTGAAGTTTGCACTCAAGCAAAGCAAATTCGTAAGCCATTTTCAACAGTGCGAGCCCGAGCAGCTGGAAATTATTCATACAGATATTTTAGGTCCTACGTTCATACAGATATTTTTTAAAGCCTACGACGTTCAATAACAAATCCTACATTCTCACCATTTTAGATGATTTAACTCATTTTGTTGTGGTCTTTCTCGTGGCGACCAAGTCAGCGGCATCTGAATGGATTAAGGATGGAAAATTTTAAGAATGTGAACACAGCAAAAATTAGATCTGATAATGGCGGAGAATTTATCACAGGGAGTTTTCAAGACTGGAGCAATCAGAAAGGAATAAAATTCGACTATACAACGCCATATAGTCCTCAATTAAATGGCAAAGCAGAACGTCTAAATAGAACGTTGATGGAGAAGACCATAGCATTGTTATTTGACCCAGGATTAAATTCAAATCTCTGGGGTGAAGCTGCGCAAACAACTGCTTACTTGCTGCATCGAAGTCCAACTGATGCAGTCGATGTTACACCAGCAGACAATTGGTATCAAAAGAAAATTAACTAGAAAAATGTCAAACTTTATGGGTGTGATGCGTATCACAAATTTTTAACGCCACTTAAAAAAATTGATTATATGATGCAGATAAAAAGAAAATAATTATAGCTAGAGATGTTATTTTTAATGAAAACAGTACTGCAAGGAAAAGAAGCACCAAAAATTTCAAAAATATAGACTTAGTTCAAGAGAAATTTAAAGAAAATTCAGAAGGTCAAAGTTTCAAAGAAGAGCAGAGCAACAAAACACAGAAATTCAACAAAACGAGCTGAATGAGTTTACGTGCATTGGCAACGATAAAAGTTCACTAATGGATGTTGAGATGATGTTGAGCAAAATTCAAATAGCACGGTGATTGATGCAAAAATACCAAAATTATGTGGTTTTCGACTGGTAATTACAGATTGATTTAAAAATTGATCTTTTTAACCAGTTTTGAACATGCTAACGTCAAACTGTAAGAACTTCCTTGTGTGAGTGAAGCGTCACTTTTATTCGAAAATTATTTATATATATTTATTGAAAATTATTTATTATTCACTTAATTTAATTTAATTAAAATTTCCCACTTGATATTATAATTAATATTTTCTATAAAAAAAATTCTAATAAATTCGCAAGCGCAAAACTGTTTTTGACAACACAATTTTGACAAATGTCAAATAACAGTTTTGTACATGTATTTGTAAATCTGAAAATAAATCCAGATCTCGAAAAATTGATCTAGATCAAAAAATAAATCAATTTTTCTACCCAGTCGAACATTATTTTTTGATCTAGATCAAAAAAATTGATTTAAAAATTAATTTTTGTGCCCAGTCGAAAACGACATTAGAAGAAAGATCAGCACGGAATCTAAGGCCACGATCAAGCATTAGAAAACCTAGATGGTTAGCTGATTCAGAAACCTATCTGGTTGAAGGTATTCAAGATGTACCTGTAACATATCAAGAAGCAATGTCAAGGAAAGAAAAAGAAAACTGGAGAAAAGCATTTCAAGACGAAATTGATTCCTCAGAGGAAAATAATACCTGGATTGAGGTTCAACGCCCAGTTGGTGTTAAAATTATAAACATCAAGTGGATTTTCAGAAAGAAACCAATTGTTGACTCAGAGGAGGTAACCGTTAAAGCCAGGTTGGTTGCACGAGGCTTCCAACAAAGCATAAGTACGGAATTACAAGAGACATATGCTCCAGTATCTAAGCTGACAACATTGCAAATTGTGTTATCTGTAGCAGTCCAGTTTAATTACGAAATACATCAAATGGACGTAAAGAGTGCATTTCTTTATGGAAAAATTAATGAGGAAGTTTTTCTCAAAAAGCCTGAAGGATTTTAAAATAATGATAATGTGTTAAAATTAATCAAGTCTATCTATGGTTTGAAAGCTTCGCCTAAAAACTGGAATGAGAAAATAAATTCGGTCCTGGAGAATAATAATTTTATTAGATCTGAAACAACCTGTAGAAAACGTATTGGATCTTTAATGTATGCTGCACAAGGCACGAGATTTGATATCTGCGCTGCTGTAAATATTTTAAGCAGGTATTAAAATTAACTATATAAGAAACTAGTGCAAGCACTTAAACATGTATTACGGTACATTAAATGAACGGTTGATATTAGGCTAAATCATAGCCATTCATCTGAGACACGCAAAATTCGTGGGTTTGCTGATTCCAATTGGGGACGAGTTCTAGATGATAGAAAGTCAACATCATGTTTTATTTTTCAAGTATTTGGAAATATAATAGCTTGGAAGTCTAGAAAACAGAATGCAGTAGCTAACTCATCTTCTGAAGCTGAGTACATAGCATTAACTGCAGCTGTCAAAGAAAGTTTTTGCATTAAAAAGATTTTTTTAGATTTACGTGCTGTAGATGAAGAAGAAATAGTTCAAATTCTTGAGGATAATGAATCAACAATTAAAGTATGTAGTTAAAAATCCTGAAAATAATCGAAGATTAAAACATATGGATATTAAGCTTAATTTCATCAAGGATTATATTAATAAAAAGCAGATAGAGATAAATCAAGTAAGAACTCAAGATCAAGCAGCTGACATTTTGACCAAGCCAACACGAAAAACACGTTTACAACAACATATGGAGAATTTAAATGTATATTGAAGAGAATTAAAAAGTTTTATAATTTTAGCTTGTAATATTGAGAGGAGGTGTGTTGTGACACAAAAATATGCCCCTGACTCCGAATGCCCTTCACCTCCGGCCATTGACCCCTTTCTAAACGGGAACTTTCTGTCCATTCAGCAAAAAATGCTGAATCAACAAAAAAGCGTCACCAACAATTTAAAACGCAAGTTGACACCGGCGCTTACCGGCACTCACTTGAAATGAAATCTGACACCGGCACTTACCGGCACTCGCGCACTAGCACTCACGCCGCTTGATAACAAATTGCTGACGCAGCAATTTGACCTCTAGCGTCACGACCGCCGGTAAAATTACACCTGAAAAACAATAACAAAAGAAAAACAATAACAAAGGGAGGAATCATACAGAGAATTGGAGACTTGACAACAATAACATGGCATAGTGGTCATTCACTTTATGAATGAAAATGAATGGAAAAAGTTGAATGAATGAAGTTGAATGAATGGAAATGAATGAAAAAAAAATTGAATGGAAACGAAAAGTCGTCGACCCTACTGGGTCAGCGGTTGACGCAGGAAATGAAAAGAGTTGAATGGACACGAAAAGTCGTCGACCTTACCTGGGTCAGCGGTTCAACCAAAGGTAAACAGGAATCGGTAAGCGCAGATTCAGCAGGGAAAAGCGATATAAAAAAGCAGAGAAAATCAATGGAGGGCAGTAGAAACCCAGCCACCAGAACAGACGCATCGTAGCCGTCCCAAGGGTGAAGCCGAAGACGATCAAGGAGAAGTACGGGTGAAGCCGAAGACGTTCAAGCGGAGATACGATCAAGCCGAAGACGAGCAGACGAGGACGACCAGCCCAGGACAACCAGCCCAAGACGAGCAGCTGAAGACGACCGGCCGAAAGCAGTCCAATTAATAAAACGGTAGCCAGGTTACCCACCTACTACCCAGTAAAACCCTTGAAACGGCCATAAGGCTGGCTAGGTACCATTCTAAACCTACATATGAACATCCCACTGGAAGGCGCTCTGCAAGACCCTACGGCAGGACCTCGACCCATCACCGTAGAGGAGTATTACCGAAGGAACCAGCGCCCCTTGCAGCCACCAGCCGAGCCACCAAAGGCTAAAAAAGAAAAGACCGGAGTGGAAGCCCGGTATAAAAGATTGATCCAGGAGGCCACAAGAACTTGGGTGTTAGCGCAGACGAAGCAAGAGAGAATCTGGGCCAGCATAAAAATCACTCAATTGAAGCAGGAACGGTTGGCCTACCGAAGGAATAAGAAAATGGAGAAGAGAGCCATGACAGCCGCTACATCCAAGTAAGGAGAGTAGGTTAGGGTAGTACTAAGAATAAAGGAATGACTAATGTAGCAAAAAATTAATAAATGAGAGGAAAATAAACGAAGTATTAACCGATGTGAGACAAGTCACTAGTTTGAATGGTGCCCATTAAACTAATGCCAGAAACACAAAGAATGTTGTCAAATCAAGATAATAAAGAAGAGAAATAAACGAGAAGATAAAATAAGAGTTTTATTATGTTGGAAACAAAAATAAATCCCAACATATAAATTGGCGCAGCCGCACTTACGAACCTACGCGTAAAGAATCTGAAACAAATTAGAGGAAAAGAAATATATGGCCCATTCGACTCCAAAAATACCACTTTCGAAAGCATTCTCAAAATTTATGAAAAGAATAGATTCATTCTCAATTGATAAACCAGTACCAGATTTCTCTACCACCAACGAAGAAAACCATACGGAAGAAGTTTCAAACACAAACGAAGAAAGCAGGGAAGAAACAAGTGAACAAGTTGAAGGAAGTATTGAAAAGCAACAAATTGTGTGCACGAATGAAGTTAGCAGAGAAGAAATAAGTGAAGTAATTGAAGAAAGTTGCGAAAACCAACAAATATTAATGCCGACAGGCAACCAGACAAAAGAACTAACCACCGAGGAGGTAGCACAGCCACAAATACAGACAGAAACAGAAGAAACACATATAGCTCAGGAACCTGTAAGAATAGAAATTGTTAGCCTTAGGCACGGAAGACAATACTTAAGAACAAACTCTGACCCAACCGGAAGCAAGTATATAAAGGACAAGAAATCTGAAGATATAAAAATACCAGAGCATAAAACATCCGTAGAAACAAAAGAAATGGCTAATGTAACACTAGTGAATAATATATTATACAATAATATACCCATATTAACAGGGGAAGACAGTCCAAGAAAACAAAATGAAATCAAAGAATTCATAAATTGTGCTCGGTTAGGCTACGAAACTCTAACAGAGCCACCAGATCGTGCACTATTTGTCAGACTTCTACCCACAAAACTCAGAGGTAGAGCCCTGGAAATAGTTCAATCAGGGAGAAATGATACGCTAGAAGAAATATTTTCCACACTGAGAACAAACCTAGTACAAAGTATATCATACCTCACACTTAATAGCCAATTAAGGAACGTACACCAATTACCCACAGAGACTCTACTAGGGTATTTCAATCGTGTGAAAAGTTTAATTAATGATTGCAAAAGCGCGGCAGAATTACAATATGCAAATGGCGGGGACGATTTAAGAACCGAGATTGAAGAAGTCGGACTACACTGCTTTAAGCTAGGAATCATTAACTCCTACCACAAATTCTACCTGCTTCAAGATGCTAACAATACATTAGAGGAATTAAACTCGAAAATACAAAGACTGGAGCAGACAGAACAATGTATGCGCCAAGCGACGCCTATGCAGTACATGCAAGAAGACAGTATAAGGCCGTTTGGACAAAACCTCGACGAAGGCCGTTTAAGCCAACAAAGAACGTGTGGCGGACAATATAACCAGAGAAATAGTTACACCCCGAGATATCAACACCCAACATACGAAGGTAACCCCCGGTATACCCCGAACCGACCATTCAACACACGCCCAAATCACCAGTCAAATGGAAATACCCAGAACCAAAACCAAAACGCACAACGTAATAGACCAGATCGACGGCAAATACGGTGTAATTTTTGTAATAAGATGGGACACATTATGGCGGAGTGTCGAACAAGACAGATGACTCCATTCTGTTCATCATGCAAAACATATGGACACACAAATCAAAATTGTCGGTCGAATGGGAACTATAATCAAGAGGCTCAACAAAACAGAAACGAGCCTACACGGCGTCAAGTTAACCAAACAACTGCAAGCAGTAACATCCAGAAGTGTAATTTCTGTCTTGCCGAGGACCACACGGAAAATACATGTTTCCTAAGAGAGAGATGGGAAAAATTAGCATTACAAGAGAAAATGAGAAACGCGGAAAACTGCGAAGAGACGACCGATCGCACCGCGGGTCGTCCATAGAGGAAAAAAATAGGTGCGACAAAATGCCGGCCCTGCCAATTATAACGCTACCACTGGACATAGCAGAAGAAGGAACCTCAAAATTTATAATCGATACAGGGTCGGAAATAAGCTTAATCAAGCAGTCAGAAATAAAGAGATTGAAACTCAAAGACGTAAACAAAGAAGAAACGGTTACACTGAACACAATTTCCGGTGAAATAGCATCGGAAGGAACGATTCAAGGACAGCTAACAATACCTCAACCATACACTTGCACTTTTCATGTAGTCAAGACATTAAACCCTATAAACGTGACGGGAATCATTGGTAATGATTTCGTAGGGAAACATTGTAACGTGGAGGGCCCAACAAGAAGACTAGTCTTCCCATCGGCAAAGGAAGGAGAAGAAATCGTGATTCCATTCACGACCGAGGAAAGCCGAAAAGACACCGAAACTCGATTCGTTGACGTTTTAGCAGCAGATGGAAAACCTGCCCAAATTGAAACAACCGTCGAAAGGAAGCACTTTTGTGACCGCAGCTCGCAAACTGCGGAGTGCATCACCATTTCGGATGTGGAAAAATATGACGGACAGGAAAAAGCCTTACTGCAGCCAACGGAAGACAGCGAAACATTGTGGGACTTAGTGACACTCTTCGACACGGAATCACGGCAAAGGGACCAAGAAGTCCTTACTGTGCAAACACGAAAGAGAAGTCCCAGCGCTGAACACCACATGAGTCAATACAACGATCACCTAAGCAGACCGAACTCGAACGTTACGGTAGGTGAAGAGTCGACAGAGGGGGAAGATTACTTGGGCGGAGAGATGAACCCGTTACAAAACAAAGAAGAACTGCTCACAATCATACGACAAAGGACCATGAGAATACCCCCAAGGACGGTGAAGTTTCTAGAAATTCCGGTAAAAGATAAACTAACCAGCCCACCAGTATTGCGTTATCCAAACTTTGACGAAATGTTTAAATTATATACGGATGCCAGTGGAGAAGCCCTTGGAGCAGTCTTGGCACAAGGTCCAGACAACGAGGAAAGACCGATCGCCTATGCCAGCCGAACCCTAAATTCAGCGGAAAGAAATTACTCAACGATTGAACGCGAACTGCTGGCCATCGTTTGGGCCGTAAAGAACTATAGGAGTTACTTATATGGAAGACATTTTGTCGTATTTACAGACCACAAGCCCTTACGAGGAGCAATACGGATAAAAGATCCTACAAGCAGGATATTCCGGTTGTGGCATAAGTTATCTGACTACGACTTCGACATTCAATACAAGGAAGGAAGAAAACATACTAACGCGGACGCTCTGAGTAGGATACCGTACGAGGTCATGGCTATAACTCGCCAACAAGCTAAGGAGATAGAGGCTAGGGACAACACTGCAAGTCGACCAGCAATAGAAGATGCAACAAGAAGAATAGAGGAACAAGAACACGAAGAACAGCAAATCTCTGAAGGCCAACACACCTCCAAGCAGAGGATATTAACAGATCCTAAAGAAATCGAAACAATACTTGCCGACTGCCACGATGCACCATTCGGAGGGCACCAGGGAATATATAAAACTTATCAACGCCTAAAACGAGAGTATTATTGGAAAGGCATGATAAAAGATGTTGCGAATTATGTAAAGCGGTGTAAGAAATGCCAAATAAACAAGCAAAGCAGGGAACACAAAGAGCCTATGATACTAACTGATACGGCCAAGTTACCCTTTGATAAGGTGTACATGGACATCGTAGGACCTCTACCTGAAACCACGAACGGTAACAAGTACATCCTTAGTTTTGAAGACGATCTCACCAAGTTCATGGATGATACCGCTACAAAATATGGGGCTAAAACAGTTGCACAAGCCTTCGCCGACGAAATCATAAGCAGATACCGGATCCCAAAGAAGCTAATAACCGACCAGGGAACTAATTTCACATCAGACATGTTTCGCCAAGTCTGTAAATTGTTTAAGATAAAAAAATTAGAAACCACACCATACCATCCACAAACCAACGGAGCGTTGGAGAGATCTCACCGACCGCTCGTAGATTATTTAAGAAATTTTGTCGATGAAAACTACACTAATTGGGATGAGTACTTGAGAGCAGCGATGTTCGTAAGAAATAATAGTATGCACATGGCTACCAAACTGACACCAATGGATTGTCTCTACGGATTCACAGCAAGTTTGCCGAATAACCTGAAAAAAGAGCCCCAACCAATTTATGACCATGAGAACTATTATCTGAGGTTAAGAAACAAACTTCAAAGGGCCTATCAAATAGCGAGGCACAACACCGAGGAAAACAAACTCCTGTCTAAGGAATACTACGACAGAAAAATACACCCAATAAAAGTACATGTAGGAGATCAAGTCCTGCTAAGAAATGCCGCTCGAAAAAATAAACTGTCACAATTTTGGTTGGGACCATACAAAATAGTGAAAATAAATAGTCCAGTAAATACGACTATACAAATAGGGAATAAGAAGAGGCGCGTTCATAATAATCGCCTTAAATTATTCAACTAACCAACGTTTCAATCTTAGATTCCAGACACTTATCATCGCCTGCTATTTGATATCAATAGCCGCAGCACAACAACCATTGGAAGTTCATACACTCACCGAACGCGGAGTGGTATTCGAACCTATAGGCACAGCACAAATATATCACGACCACTGGAACATTGTTACCAGGATTAGTAAACCAGACTGGGGTCCACACTTAAAGTACTTAGAGGAAATCACAAGAGCACTCAATAACATATGTGAGGAAACAGACGATCAGTTGGGAGTGGAGATGTGTAAACATTGGAATATTACCCTTCAGAAACGATCAGAGCAAATACTAGAACTCCTTGGGAAGGTGGAACTCACCACGGGAACCACGCGAAGATATAAGAGAGGACTTATAAATTTAGGTGGTAGAGTAATGAAGAAATTATTTGGCACCATGGACGACCAAGACTCAAATAAAATAAATCAGAAATTGGATGAACTAGATGCTCAGAGCCAACGGAACCTGGAGCTAGCCAAACAACAAATCACGGTAATGCGCAGCACCCTCAAAACGGTCAATGACACAAATCAGGAAATGACCGCAAAATATAACCAGTTAATACAAAAGATCAACGAGGTAAATCAGAAGAGACAGGGGGAGTACCAACAATATACCTTGTTGTTCCAACAAATCCACCATAGGGCGGATATAAATGAAATAATGATTATAATACTGGAGGAATTACAACAGATTTACCTCGACATCACTGATATATTTATGCTAATGGAAGCAACAAATAATAGGGAACTGAGCCCCCTACTACTACCGTCCCATCAATTCCGAGAACTATATGCAAACATTACCAAAGCACATTACGGAAAGGAAAGTATGTTGGATTTTTCAACGCTACAAAAAATAGCCAAGGTAGATTGCGAAGCTCACGAAAGCGGACTACTCATTCAAATACGGATTCCATTGGCAGACACCCTACAATATACCGTGAATCAAGTGTACACAACGCCAGTATCAACAGGACAGAACGCTTTCTACATATACGATCTACAGGCGACATACTTTTTGAATACCAGCCGATCCCAACTTAACTTCGGCATGAGTAAACTTGAGTACCGATTTCAGTGTATCACAATAAACGACACATACTCTATATGTTACCGGAACCAGTTTACCCAAATAACACCCACAAGGGCGACTTGCCTTGAGGAACTGTTCAAAGGACAAAATGGGAAAACCGAAAATTGTTCATTCCGGTTGCTGAAACAAGCCCAAAACGTGATTGTCCCCATGCATCAAGAAAATGCGTGGCTGTACTGGATACACCAGAAGACAAACCTAATAGCGCAATGTGACAATAACGAATACACTAGTGAGCTTCAAGGACTGGGTATAGTGGTACTTAAAGTAAAATGCACCTACCACCTAGCCGGCTACACACTCCCATATAAGTTAGACGAGCTCCACACTTTACAGTTGCGATAACCTGAAACACATCCACCACCAAAGATCAAGTTTGACCGCTACCAAAAGAAAGAAGAAGGAAGTCACACCGAAAAGGGACTAGAAGTAATACAACCCATGGCATTCAACGACCGATTGAGAGAACAGAGTGACACCATAAAGGATTTGGAAGAAGAAATAGCTAAAGAAGAAAAGACGAGACACATGCACATACAACTACATACAACCACAATAATGAGTGGATCCTTGCTAACCCTAATACTGGTCGTAATCCTGGTAAAAACATTGAGAAAACACAAAATACACCGCCAGAAGCCTATTATTGAAAGGAGAGAAGAACGACGCGTGAACATCATTCCGATACCCGTCAGCATACCTCGCCGCGAACAACTTCTAGGAACCGAAAGGACACCCGCGCGAAACCGCACGTCGATTTGAAGGAATCAATTTGAAATAACGGAAACAAGAATACAAATATATAGTAAAAGTAAAAGAAATATACATATATCTTTAAAATTGTAGAATACAAAAAAAAAAAAAAATTATATACGTATAAGAGCAAAAAATGAGATGATAATCATAGATACGATAGAATAAATAGGGGACACCATAACAAAATTAGGAAACTGTAACGTAGTCGTATTTAGATAAGTATCTAAGTATTTAAATGAAAAAAAAAAACAAACAAAGTGGAAAAGAAGATCTACACTACACCTACTTCACTACATGCGGGGGAAACCTCTCTAAAGGAGGGAGGAGGGTTGTGACACAAAAATATGCCCCTGACTCCGAATGCCCTTCACCTCCGGCCATTGACCCCTTTCTAAACGGGAACTTTCTGTCCATTCAGCAAAAAATGCTGAATCAACAAAAAAGCGTCACCAACAATTTAAAATGCAAGTTGACACCGGCGCTTACCGGCACTCACTTGAAATGAAATCTGACACCGGCGCTTACCGGCACTCGCGCACCAGCACTCACGCCGCTTGATAACAAATTGCTGACGCAGCAATTTGAACTCTAGCGTCACGACCGCCGGTAAAATTACACCTGAAAAACAATAACAAAAGAAAAACAATAACAAAGGGAGGAATCATACAGAGAATTGGAGACTTGACAACAATAACATGGCATAGTGGTCATTCACTTTATGAATGAAAATGAATGGAAAAAGTTGAATGAATGAAGTTGAATGAATGGAAATGAATGAAAAAAAAGTTGAATGGAAACGAAAAGTCGTCGACCCTACTGGGTCAGCGGTTGACGCAGGAAATGAAAAGAGTTGAATGGACACGAAAAGTCGTCGACCTTACCTGGGTCAGCGGTTCAACCAAAGGTAAACAGGAATCGGTAAGCGCAGATTCAGCAGGGAAAAGCGATATAAAAAAGCAGAGAAAATCAATGGAGGGCAGTAGAAACCCAGCCACCAGAACAGACGCATCGTAGCCGTCCCAAGGGTGAAGCCGAAGACGATCAAGGAGAAGTACGGGTGAAGCCGAAGACGTTCAAGCGGAGATACGATCAAGCCGAAGACGAGCAGACGAGGACGACCAGCCCAGGATAACCAGCCCAAAACGAGCAGCTGAAGACGACCGGCCGAGAGCAGTCCAATTAATAAAACGGTAGCCAGGTTACCCACCTACTACCCAGGAAGGCGCTCTGCAAGACCCTACGGCAGGACCTCGACCCATCACCGTAGAGGAGTATTACCGAAGGAACCAGCGCCCCTTGCAGCCACCAGCCGAGCCACCAAAGGCTAAAAAAGAAAAGACCGGAGTGGAAGCCCGGTATAAAAGATTGATCCAGGAGGCCACAAGAACTTGGGTGTTAGCGCAGACGAAGCAAGAGAGAATCCGGGCCAGCATAAAAATCACTCAATTGAAGCAGGAACGGTTGGCCTACCGAAAGAATAAGAAAATGGAGAAGAGAGCCATGACAGCCGCTACATCCAAGTAAGGAGAGTAGGTTAGGGTAGTACTAAGAATAAAGGAATGACTAATGTAGCAAAAAATTAATAAATGAGAGGAAAATAAACGAAGTATTAACCGATGTGAGACAAGTCACTAGTTTGAATGGTGCCCATTAAACTAATGCCAGAAACACAAAGAATGTTGTCAAATCAAGATAATAAAGAAGAGAAATAAACGAGAAGATAAAATAAGAGTTTTATTATGTTGGAAACAAAAATAAATCCCAACAGGTGTTACAATATGTAGAAACAATATTAAAACTAAAATTCAAATCTAGCGCCATGTTGTAAATTGGCTGCGTTAAGTAGAGTTGATAACTTAAAAAGAAAAACACTAACTACTTCACTCTGAACATGAAGTTTGTAAAAATAAGAAAGAATCTTGCTAAAGTGTAAAATGACAAATCGCCAAACATCCACATTTAAAGTAAAAAAAAATACAAAAATAGTTAACAGAGTGTTTAATTATTTACAGGATATACGGCAAGATGGAGTACCTAGTACTTTCATAATTCTAAAGCAGAAGCAGAAGCAGAATTATATTACACATAAATTTTTATAAACACTATGTGCCCACCAATGTGCTGGGACCGCCAAGTGCTACTAGGACTGTTGTCATGTCGTTGCTGATCACTGATGGAACCCATTCACAGCTGTTCTTATGGTAGATGTCACTATGTAGTCCTTTCCCCAGAATTCAGAAGTTTACCGCTGAACAATAAAAAACAACTGTATATATAGCTATACGCCATCATAGCCGCGTACGCGTTGTTGTAATAGAATATCTATTGACAACCCATACACAATATAGAAATAAACAAGCTCGTACACGCGGGCTAAATCGTCGACGTTTAAGAATAACTTCGTATCTCACATAGAGTAGTGTTATTTGTACGGTCAACACCTACTCTACTAACCAAATTTGAAAAATGAGAGGCAAGCTGCCAAAAACGGCATCTGTTTCCATAAGTAATTTAAGTAATAATTAATTAATAAGTAATTTATTGACAGCCATGAGGGCCCCTGATGGTCCATGCTGCAATGGTCGTGATTGGAAAACTTTAAGTCATTAAAAACCCTGGTACGCTGTCTTGCCCGAGAAACCAACTTGCCCATATCTCCGCTAAATATCTGTTTGTATATCAATCACTTGATGTGCTGTGAGTTGCTATTGCGATTCAGTAAGTGGCTTATTGAACCTTTTACCGTTTTTGCATTCCTGACTCTCTCCTTCACAAAAAACCTTAACCCTAACATACAGTTAAACTTTTTTGCGACGGTCAACGTTACTATTCGCCTTTAGATGGTGATTTTAGATCCTTTCCGATGATTTTGATTTGAGGTCCCTAAAAGCGCTTGTTTTTCCGGTAGTATGAGCCAATTCCATTAAAATGGACTACCTTACAATTATAAGTGTTAATCTCTAATATCCAGATTTTGAAAAAATCTGCGACCTATTCCAATCTTCAGACGCGAATGAGAGCTTGAACAAGTTAAAGCTCGAAAACATGAAGGAGATTGATTGAAATGAAAGAAAACATGAAACATGATTGAAACATGAAAGAAAAAGAAAATTGGCAGCAGCAAGATGCAAAAGCACAGAAATGGATTGCCATGTCTGTGTGTTAATCGACGGCATTTCAGTTCGAATGGCGTTTCGATATTCATTTGATAGTCCCGCCTGTTACTAAAATAGGAAAAAGTAAATAAACTTATATTATTTCATAAATACATTAGAGTCCTTACGTCTTTTGCTAAGACGTTGATGTGACGTTTACATTTTATTTTGAAAGTGTCATCGAAATGGCAGCGTAAAAAGGGCATTTCCTCGGACACATTCGAAATGCCATATGAACTGAAATGGAGTCGATGGGCACACAGTCTATGCTAATTTTTGATGCAATCGGGATTTTTGATTTTTTAAATTTCCTTTTTTTATTTCACACTTTTAGATTATTATAATTTAAATTGTTTGTAACAGGAAATATAAAAACCGTTGAAGATCCTTAATGGTCATTCCAAATGAAAAATGACCAGAGTAACCTAAAGATGAAATAATGCCCGAAATATTCGTAGGTCAATAAACATAATAAAGTTATAGTGTTTAAAAATATATAATTATGTAGACGAAGCTTAATTATCGTTAAAGGTTACAATGTACCTATAAAATTGTCTTTTGCGTATCAAAATTAAAGTATTTTTATCTTTTTAGTTCTTTTTATTAACAAGTAAAAATAAAAGCTTGTTTTAAAAAACGTTTTTTTCTTTTAATTTTATTGTTAACTTTTTAGTATTTATGATGCGGAATTTACTACTGCGTACTTCATAGCGCGTAGCAGCGTTTTTCCGTTATGTAGCCCGTCCCGTTGTCATTCGTAGTACGCACACATGTGTTGTTTTGAGCTCTTAACATTATAACACTTTTTTATATTTAAATAACTTACATCTATTTTATTGGTAGGACGTTTAAGTTATGGTAAAATAATGTTCAAAGTAGTTATGTAATTACTCTTTATTTATTTGTAACGTTTCTCATTCTTTCCATTTGTCAACATTACAAGGTTTTTTCGAAGTACACTTGGAGCAGTCTAATTCTTCGATTTGGAGACCTGCTAGAGGCCTAACTCGACTTAAAGCCACGTAAGCTTGACCTGCAGCAAGCAATTTGAAACCAAGATAAATAACAGCATGATCTACAGTAGTTCCCTGAATTTTGTGCACAGGTCAAGCCCAAGACAAGACAATCGGGAACATTTTTCTTTCAGCTGTTCCGTGATTAAATTTAGCAGGGAATTGAAATGATTTAGGCTGTATTCTGTGAATGCCGTCATTACCAAAATCTATGCTAACCGATGGTATATGGCTATCGTATAGTTGAGCACGTCTGTAATGTGGCCATCTGATTTCAGTGATATGATCTATCGCTCCATTCACAAGTCCCTTAGCAACGTCAATGTCAGACCTCAACATAACTTTAGCACCAACAAAAATTAATCAATACAATTTTTTGGAAGACCTCCTGTTTTATTAATGTCCGAATGTATTATATTATGTTGAGGTCCGGTGAGAACGAAGATCGAGTGAATAAACTTGATTTCAAAATAAACTCTTTATTTAAAACAAGAATACAAAAATTTTCTGACTTAATACGGATGCGAATCGATGCAATTTGGAGTGCAATTTTTGCAACACGTTTTTGCTTTACTAGACTATTTCCTTCTTCTTTTTGTAACATTTCAATATTTTTTTTCTTTAATGATTGGCAGTGTTGAACAGTGCTGCCAACCAATTTTTATAGCAAACCATAGAAAGTGTCAAAAACAAAAATTATTAACTTCAATACTCCTCCTTAATTATTTTGCACCTGATATTCTTAAAGTTACTTTTACATAGTGGTTTAGTAAAAATGTCGGCGAGTTGACAATCGCTTCGAACATGTTTCAAAGTTACAGTTTTGCCGACGTGTTCTTTTACAAATTTTCTTGGAATCTCTACATGCTTTTTGCCTTTATTTGTCTTGCCGTCATGAGAATTCTGAAGCATGTGGATCGCCGATTTGTTGTCGTTTGACCATCTTCCAATCACTTTGCATCGGCTTACAGCAGTGACGACTCAGGAAGTTGACGGCGTAGCTTATATCTGGCCTTGAGATAGTGGTCAAATACAGCAGACTTCCTATAGCTTCTCGATAGGGAGTGTGGACAGGCACTGGGGCGTCGTTTACAAAGTTGTCTGGATCGGTCACCATCCCCTTGTCGATTGGAGTTGCCACTGAATTACATTCTTCAAAATTGAATCGGGTGAGAATTTTTTGAGTGTACTTGGGCTGGCTGACAAAGATTCCATCCGGTCGAATTTTGATCTCCATGCCGAGATAAGATATCTCATTCTTCACTTCCTTGTCGTAGGTTATTTCAAACCTTTTGTTTATCATCTCGAGCAATCTGAAGATAGCTTCTCGATTCCTTCCTATCATCAGACCATCATCAACAAAGAGCGTCATCATCAATGAGCGGTTCTGATTGTAGTACACACATGGGTCGTCGTCGGTGTTGGTGAGTCCAAGCTCCTCCAGATGTTCAGATATCTTCTCGTTCCACTTCTTTGGTGCTTGTTTGAGTCCGTAAAGACTCTTCTTCAGTCGTAGCACCCGTTCTGTCCTGTCATCAAAGCCTTCAGGTTGGTTCATGTACAGTTCTTTGTCAAGTTCTCCGTGGAGAAAGGCAGTTTTGACGTCGAACGGTACCAAGTCCATCTTCTCCGAAGCAGCATGGCTGAGCAAAAGTCTTATTGATTCGTGTCTTGCAACGGGGCTGAATGTCTCACTGTAATCGATCCCTTCCTTCTGCTCAAATCCACGGCCACTAGTCTTGCTTTCTTCCTTCCATTTGTCTTCTCCCTCAACACCCAGCGGCACGTGAGTGGTTTCACGCCCTTTGGACAATCCACCAGCTCCCAGGTGTTCATATCGATGAGTGAGTTGTATTCTTCTTGCATTGCCACTTTCCATTGCACTGGAATGTCCTCGATTTCTCCTATCATGGCACTCTCGTTATCATCTCCTGGTTTATAATACTTGTCGTACTCTGCAGCGAATCTTTGTGGTTGTTTCAGTGCTTCTCTGTCTCGGAGAATTCTTCTCTTTGGCTGTTCTTCTCGTGGTGAGTTTCCTGGCTGTCTCTCGTCGATCCTTTCTTCATTGTCCTTCTCGTCTTCTTCATTTTCTTCTTCGATCTCAGTCTCTTCTTCTTGCTCACTTCTAACGTTGGTCTCAAGTCCTGTGTTCGTGACGTTCTCCTCCTTGAACACAACGTTGTCCGAGGTTTCAATCTTTCCGGTGGCAGACATGAGCACACGATAGCAAGGCGAATCCAGGTCGTAACCTACAAGAAATCCCTTCTCCGATTTCCTGTCCAGTTTCTTTCGTCTCTGCTTGGGAATTAGCACGTAGCACTCAGTTCCAAACGCTCTCAGCTTCCTTGGATCGACTTGTCTCCCAAACCACAGTTCAGCTGGACTCTTTCCCTCGACAGTGCTCTTGCCTGTTTGGTTTATAGTGAATACAGAGTAGTTCACTGCTTCTGCCCATAGATTCTCATTCAGTTCGTTTGCGTGAATGGCTGACCTGGCTGCTTCGACTATTGTTCGCATCTCTCTTTCTATTCGACCATTTTGTTCAGGCGTTTCCACATTGGTGGCTGTGTGAAACACCCAACTTTTCAAGCAGTTGTTTTGAGTTCTGGTTTCTTATCTCAAGACCGTTGTCCGATCTCAGCTTCCTCACTCTTCGTCCAAGTTGATTTTCCACCAGCTTCAAATAGATGTCCAGTTTTGCCACTGCTTCGTCCTTGGTCTTTAAGAAGTAGGCTGTCCTGTAGTGGGAATAATCATCCTTGAACAAAAGAAAGTACTTTGCTCCTCCTGACGATCGAACGTTCATTTCTCCCAAGTCCACGTGTACTAAGTCGAGAGGTGCACTTGCTATTTCAGGGTTGCGAGGGTGAGAAATCCTAGTTTGCTTGCCGTAGACACATCCTTCACACACGTAGTCCTCCTTCCAGTCATCAATGTACTTTATGCCCTTTTTGTTCAAGACATCCTTCACATAACGAATGTTTTGATGTGCGAGGCGTTCGTGCCAAGTTCGCAACGACTTCACTGCCAGACAAATATTCTCAGATTTCCTCCTTCGCAGCTTCATCTCGTACAATTTGCCTCTCCTTTCAGCTATTACAGTCGTTTCTCTTCCCTCTGCAGTCAAGAATCTGGATTGATTTTTGTCAGCCTCTTGAATGTAGCCCTTGTCCAATGTCTGACCTACTGAAAATAAGTTGAAATTCAGTTTTGGGACGTATAGTACGTTTTTCAGTACCACAGGTTGCCAACTTTCACCATCAAAAACCTCAAGACTGATGTCACCAACAGTAGCTCCATCTAGCTCGGTTGAGTCTCCGATCGAAATCTTCATTGGCTCTTCAAATTCAATCAGATTCTCAAACCAATCCTGGCGAAATGTCATGTGCTGACTTGCACCGCAGTCTTGGTACCAAACTTCATTGTTGTTCGACCCCTGGTGCACTGCTGCCATCTCGGTTGTCGAGAGTCCAATTGTCAACAATTTTGGCTTGTTGTTGTTGTTTTTGTCTTCACGGGCTGGGCACTCCTTGGCGAAATGCCCCTTCTTTCCACATTCGTTGCATGCGTATTTTGCCTTGCAGTACGCTACGTATTTGGCACACGGTTTGTTTGTGCACCCTTTTTTGACATGTCCTGGCTGTCCACACTTGTAGCAGGTCACCTTTGGTTTGTCTGACTTGTATCCCTGCTTTGACGTTGGTTTTCCACGTTGCATTGCAGTGAGGGCACTTTGTGAGGTTGAGATAGTTTGGTCGTCACGGGGTGTTGTCCTTTCTTCTTCCATTCTCAAGCGTGTTATCAATTTCTCCATCGTTCTATCATTTCCGCTGACATTGTCCCAGGCAGTGCAGAAATGAGCAAGTCTCGGTGGCAGAATGCTGAGTATCTTCGTCATGATCCATTTTTCTCTGACAGGATCATTCTCTGCTGACAACTCCTCGGCGATCTGACATACCTCCATGACATTCTCAATGACAGACTTACCCTCATCAAAATCAAAACTAAAAAATTTTCTTTGCAAAAGTTCTATACTAACATCTGTTTTTGTACCATACAAGCACATCAATTTATCAAATATCAATTTAATTTATAATATTACTATCAACATTTAACCCAATCAGTGCTTGTGCTTCTATGTCTTTCTTAACCCAAGTGCTAATAGTCGCTTCGGTGGCTAAGCCAGCGGGTTTGACATCAGCGCCACTTGCAATTTTGTACAAATCTTTTGTTTTCAGAGTTAAAACTAATTTGAAAATCCATGACTCAAAATTTGTCTGTGCGACTTAATTGAATCCATTTTTCTGTTTGTTTACTTTACTTTACAATTTAATTTAATTTCTGACTTTGTTTTGTTTTGATTTTGCTTATCTTAACTGAAATTTTCTGACTTTACTTTGTTAAGCAATTTTCTTCCAAAAAATTTGTACAAAATTTTCTCTTCAGTAAATCTAAATGACTTGCGTGCTCCAAATCGCTCGACGACGTTGACTGGCGTGACGACACGTTGAGACGATTGCTTGCGATGTCCGACGAGGCGACAACTTGCAGAATGCGGCTTACTTTCAGCTTTCAATTTCTCGCTCAAGTCCCAATTTTGTCCTCTGCTTCACGCTCTGGGCCCATAACCTGTTGAGGTCCAGTGAGAACGAAGATCGAGTGAATAAACTTGATTTCAAAATAAACTCTTTATTTAAAACAAGAATACAAAATTTTTCTGACTTAGTAAGGATGCGAATCGATGCAATTTGGAGTGCAATTTTTGCAACACGTTTTTGCTTTACTAGACTATTTCCTTCTTCTTCTTTTTGTAACATTTCAATATTTTTTTTCTTTAATGATTGGCAGTGTTGAACAGTGCTGCCAACCAATTTTTATAGCAAACCATAGAAAGTGTCAAAAACAAAAATGATTAACTTCAATATATTATTAATATCAATCTGATAATTTTTTATTGTGACATCAATTAGTTGATCTTGTGATGTTATTTTGAACATTTGTGTCTCTTTCTTCCTAAAATGTTCGAGAACGGCTGCGTGATGTTCACTGACCTGCTGGTTAGTTGGGTAAATACGTAATGCTTTTTCCATCGAGAATTCTCCCGAACTATTTGAACTTACTTTCTGCATAAGATCAGAAAATTGTTCGGCAGTCATCTCACCTACTCTTAAAGCGTCCAATATATTCACGAATTCATGGCAACCTTTTTGTCTCATGTTCTCTTTTAGCTCTATTAAAGTGAAAAGGCGCCACAAATGTGTTACTGGGAACATTCTTGCTGGTTGATCGAATACTTGGTTTCCTCGCACCGGAGGCAGTTGCATTAGATCGCCGAACAAGAGCATATTAAGACTACCAAACATATCTTCGCTATTCTTAAGTTGTTTTAGTCTGGAGTCGATAATGCAAAGCATCTCATACGGCACCATTGTTATTTCGTCAATAAATAGAAATTGTATATCTTTCCACTGTAACCGCATCAATCTGAGGAAATATCCCGCCAGCATGGGCATTTGTGAAATTCTTCCATCTTTTTGGACAGGTAACTTAAGTGAAGTATGGAGTGTAGAGCCACCAATCAAACGCGCTGCAATCCCTGTTAGAGCGCACACTTTAACCGTTGGCTTGATTTTTAAGCAATTTAAACAAACATGTTTTACAAGTTCCCGCATTCCCTGTAATGAATAGTCTTAGTTTGTTGTCACTTCTTTGAATCTGCTCTGGAATATTTCGTGTCACCATCCGAAAGATTTCTGCCTGATTCGCATTCATAGCTCTACAAGATGTATTGAATTCATCATCAGCCATACATTGTTTAGGTGCTTCGATTTCATCAATTGGCTCATCATTAGGTTGTAGATTTTCTTCATCCAGAATGCGGAATGCGTGGATTTGGTTAAACGCATTTTCTAGCTGTTGGTCTCGTTCTTGTTTGTTGGGCGGAGTAATTCTTCTTTTGCTAGGAATGTTTCCTGAGCGAAGTTGTGTTCTTCCAGTAGCTCACATTCATTACGATACGGCATATATTAGAGCAAAAGACTATAATAATAGTTCTCGGGGTCTGTTGCAGCTATAAAATAAGGAACTCGTACCACTACTGGAATATTTCGAACTATAAGTTTAGTATTTTCGGTAAGTGTGATAAGTCGTCTTCTGGTCATCTCCTCGCGTGTTTGGTGGTCATCTACGGATTCATCGTTGCTTACATCATTCTTTTTTTATATAATAAGGCTCAAAAAGCATTGCGAATTCTAGCAAACTCATATTATTAAAGTCGAATTCTGGGTGGAAATATGGACGTTTTATCCCGTTGCTTGCCCCCTGTCATCAAATTTTAACACTCGGCACTTAACTTCAGGCTTACGAGTGTTTAAGAAAACACATTTCCTTGAGCTATCGCGAAGATTCAGATGACACAATCTTAATGCGGATTCACAAGCAGAGATTTGTCGTTCTTTCATAATTCGCTTACAAACTTTAAACAGTTTTCGTGAAGTGTCACTTTCTTCACGTTGTATATGTCGCACTGCCTGTGCTAGGCTGTTATCTAATGCGGTTGGTTCTGATTTAGATATATATTTTGCAACATAATATACTATTGCTTCATTTGAGCCACACGGTTGCAAATCAATATTCCCATTCCAAACCTTTTATAATGTGGGACTATAATTATTAATCCATCTGTCCTGTAGGCGTCGCTTTAGAATACAAATTCTACCAACATTCTGGAGATATTCATCAGAAGTTTGATCAATTATCCGAGTTTCGTCGGATGCTTGTCTTGGAAAGCCGAACTGGCAAGTATTGTTACTTTTTTTTGACATGTGTGTGTATGCCGGTGAATTTGATTTTTTTTAACAAATTCATAAAGATCAGTATTTTCTGGTGGCAATTGACAGGATACAACTTTATCAATGAGGCGAATGCCTTCTTCAGTTTCAAAAGATGGCTGATTTTCGATCCAAGTCACCATATGTAAATGTGGGCTTCCGCGATTTTGATATTCAATGCGCCACCAGAAATCTTTCGTTTGTCCGCCGAGAACTTCGTGATTGTGTGTTAAAAGCGTTAAAAGTGCTTGAACTCGTACCATAAAATGCCGGCTTACAATGACTGGATATAATTTAATTCATTTCTGTACGTCTATTATATCTGATGTCCCTTCAGCAATCAAAAATACCTTTCTCATGCCTATCCAGTTCAAATCATTGCAGCTGAAAGTTAGAAAATACGTCAGTGGTATTGTAGATTTGATTCTATAAAACTCAAACATTGGTAAGGTGTAGAACAAAAAATCATTCCCCTGAAATCTAGTGCCTTCGCTAAGAATGCGGTAGTGATAATAATCGAGAGGAGATATTCGGACTTGCCTTGTCTCTTCATTTTATCCATTCACTCCGTGCGGGAAAAGGTAAAACCAGGATAATTCTTCTGCTTTTCGTTCGTGATTTACGTTTACAATGTTGTCTTTCGTTCTTAGTACAATTTTATTAATATTACCAGATACTTCCAGCTCATCTTCAACTTCTGGTTGACGACAATCAATCGGACCCATGATAGAAGTTTGTACAGGTAGATATGGATCATTCATTGCGTTGTTTAATAATTCTTTATTAGTCCAAATACTATGTTCCGCTTTGCAAGATAATTTTTCAAAGTATTCTTCCGAAATCGGATTAGACTGCTTTATAAAACTATCCATACTATTATACTCCTGGTTTCTTCTTGATTCTGGTGATCGTGGGGTGATGATCTTTTTATTATTGTTGTTGTTGATGGGTGCACTTGTCACTGCCACATACGTTAAAGTGTAAGGGACATTTTGAGAGCTAGTTTCAATCACACACGCTTTCCCATTATTAGCCCTAGTCCGTTTTGGACCACATGCATGAGTGTCTGCTAGATAGTACTTTTGGTCATAACAAATAATACCAAACGATTTTTCAGACGTTATAAATATACCAGTGTGATGTGTTACGAATAACCAGGACAGAGCATCTCTTAGACGCAGGACAATACTGTTGCGATGAATGAAATCTCGTAAACTACCGAACCAAGAACTGTCTTTCTCATATTCTAGAGCAAAGGTACCACCAAACATTTCCAATCCAACTTTAACTCAATCAAAATGCCTTATTTCCAAATAACCGTCTACTTCGATTTCGATACCTGCAGGATTTTCAACATTAAATAATCGCAATTTGGCATACAATGCATCTCCTTCAATCATGTTTTGATCAAGATTGGTTTTATTCCACTGCTGAGGTGGAGTAATGTATGCTCTTATTATATTACTCATTGCCAAAGCACAGCACTGGACGCCAGCATAGCCCGATCTAAAAATATCTGCATTTGCTTGATGCCATGATGCTTGTAAAATATGAGAAATGTCATTAATTCGTACAAAGCTGCGATTATTTTGGACCACGCTTTGAACAATAGTTTGCGATGTAGAACAATCGTTTTCGGAAACTAAAATCAGATCGTCCGTGGATAAGTTTGCGTTGTTGTGTATAAGGACATCTTTGTACAAGGGACTATTAGCCACCGACCATTTCAAGGCCTTGTAAACATTTTCGCGAGATACTGAAAATTCACGAGTAATATTTAAATTTTCAGATGTTCTGTAATAACCACTCTTCCACAATTATCTACAGATCTAGGCAACACATTTGGCAGTGTTTAGGTTACCTCGAAAAGATCTTGGCCAAAGAGAACCGCTTGGCCACGAAATCCATATTGTCCAAATTGTACGATTTTAAAAAATGGTATTATTCGAGAAAGAAGGCGCTTTTCAGTTTGCGACAATCGGAGTATAACGTCAGGTATAGGGCCAGGTTCCATACTGTTCCAATGCCTTAGAAGTGCCTTAGAAGGGGGCATGGACGTGTGACTTTTACTAACGTGATTGTTACAGCGGTAACACAGCATCAATTCTTCCTTATTTTCGTGTCATTCTCGTGGAAAATAAGTTGGAGATGTGGCACTAATTTTATATTTGGTCATTTGATGAGGATAACATCTCTTCGTGCAAATATTACACACTTTATCGCAAAATGTATTTATCGCGTTATCAAAGTACTCAACGGTACCACGGTGGATATTCCTCTGGTTAGTCTTTTTCTGACGTTCACTCTGTTGTTACATTGCGCTCCTCTGTCGTTTTTATTAAACGTTTAGCTTGCCTGATCATTCTGTTCCTTTCGTGCATGCCCAAGTATTCTTCTTGTAATTCATTTTTTCTTCGCTCTTGTGTACGTATTCTATCGTTATCTGTCCTGGGAAAACGTTGTTTATTTGATTCGTTTTCCCTGCTCTCCTGCATATGGGTCCTATTTTTTTCTAGCCTAATAATACGTTTTTCTAAAACTTCGTCTTTCCATCTCTCTTGCGTACGAATTCTATTGATATCTTGCCTAATTGTGCGTTGTTCTAACGATTCGTTTTCTTTATATTTCTTTGATCCTAAGCAATTTTTTTTTTCCAAGCATTGTTTCTTGTGGACATCGTTTTCATTATCAATCTTCTCCTGTCGCTTCAATTTCGCCTTCTCTAAACGTCTTTTTCTTTGTGTAGTATTTTCTTTTTTGTTCATGTCGTTTATCTCGCTTAATTGAATAAAGTTGACTAGAGTTAGTTTTAAGTTTTAATTACCCATAGTTACTTACCTATGGTTTAAGTTAATTCACATTTATGTTAACTGTTGGTGAGTTAATGTTGTCAATTATGACCTTCACTTCTTTTCTGTACCCTCAATGTTTACTTTTCTTTTCAGGTACTTGTCACTTGTTTTAAAATGAAACAGTTTGTAAAGTAAACTTCTTCATTCTTCCTTTATTTGTAAATAAATTCAAAAATTTTTGTCATAAATAGAGTTTCATTTTGCCTTTTCTTAAAAATGTTTTCACAATCAATCGATAAAGATAAAATGTTGCACTTTGAAAGTATTATACATAAAACGATGTATTCCATCTTGTAGTGGCGGCCATATTGAATTGAATGTGATATTTCTAACTTTTTCGTTTGCCACTCCTTAACTTCTTTCATTTGACACCCATATTAAGGGTGTTGAAAAAAAATTATAATCCTCCATCTTGGAGCGGCGACCATATTTAATGTAGTGTAATGTCACTAACTGTGTCGTTTTCAACTCTTCAAGCCCTTTCATTTGACACCCATATTAAGGGTGTTGAAAAAAAAAATATAATCCTCCATCTTGTAGCGGCGACCATATTATAATTATCATAATGTTTAGTTCTGCATTGTATTGTCACCTGAACTAAAGGTGTGTGCAAAATTTCAGCTCAATGGGAAACCGGAAAATGGGTCAAATTTAACTTGGAAGATTTCATTACTGACACACAGGACCGGGAAAGGTGAAAGTAAATGAAATCTTTCAATAATAGAAAGGAATGTGGTATTTAGGAAAATAAATTATAATTGTTATATTTTGTATATAGTTTTCAAACACTATTTTATTTTCGTCACTAATTTTATTTCCAATTTGCTCCTCTCTATTTTGCATGAAAAACAATCTGTGTTTGACAACCTCGAACAACACAGAACATTAGAAATATATGTCATATTAAATTGTGTCGCGTGTACAGCAAAAATCGCTTTGTATATTTTCATCATAGAATATTTACATCATATTTTCAAAAACGTGTGTGTACACTCTACAGTTCATCATAGAGATGTGGGAAATGAGTACTACTCGTTACCGAGTATCGAATAGTCTTTATGATTTCGAGTATCCAATGAGTACTCGCGAATACTACTCGTTACCGACTACTCTCTCTCTTACAAGAAAGAGAGATGAGTTACGCTACTCATTTGAGTGAACGATTCCCTATCAGTGTGCGTTCTTAGCAAATCTTTCTCTCAAATACGTCTAGGAACGACTCGATTTGAGTTCAGATGCATGAACGAGGGTGAGTAACGTTTCGTGTTCGAGAGAACGTATATAGGTTGAATGAGGTCAAAAACCTCTGTAAGTATTGACAAGCCATGAAGTAGGCTTTGTCAAGTATTATCTGAGGCCGACATTTCGTGCCATTGTGTATTTTTTAGGTGGCGAAAGTGAACGCGGTCGTTCGATTATCCGGAAATTAAATTAATTTTAAGCTGTTTTAGATGAAAAAATTTAAAAATATGAGTTTAATGTTTTTAGTGAATGTGTTTTTCATAAGAATTGATTAAAGTGTTTGTCGTATAATTTACGAAACGCATGTAAAATCAAATTTTGTCGGTGATACAAAATTTGACGTTTATTGTTTTGCCAACTACGAATTTCACGCGGAAATTTTAAATTTAGTTATAATATGTTATTTTTATCGAAATTTTTTTTGGTTTTAATTATTTCGCTTATTTTATAATAATTTGATTATTATCAAAAATATTATTAATTACTTGATATTAATTATGTTTCATTAATTTAATTGTTTAATTTTTTCGTTTTTTATATATTGTTTTTCATGATTATTAGTGTTTATATTTCTTTCTGCTTTTTATTAAATAAAAAGAGGACAATCTCGAAGCCGGTGAAACAAATTTGGAATCGGGGTATCAAGGATACAACGCAAAAAAAGGTACGTTAATTTAAATTTTTAGATCGTGATAAATTTTCAATGTTTTAGGACGAGGGCAGACCACTTTCGGATTTGTTTTTTTAATTTAAGTTTTAAAGTTCATTAGTTTTTCTAATTCCTTTTATATATATTTGATTAGAGTAGTGATTATATAATTAAAAGAACATAATAATATACACACTATTAATTTTTTTGGTTTTAATTATTTCGCTTATTTTACAATAATTTGATTATTATCAAAAATATTATTAATTACTTGATATTAATTATGTTTCATCAATTTAATTGTTTATGTTTTTCGTTTTTTATATATTGTTTTTCATGATTATTAGTGTTTATATTTCTTTTTGCTCTTTATTAAATAAAAAGAGGACAATCTCGAAGCCGGTGAAACAAATTCGGAATCGGGGTATCAAGGATACAACGCAAAAAAAGGTACGTTAATTTAAATTTTTAGATCGTGATAAATTTTCAATTTTTTAGGACGAGGGCAGACCACTTTCGGATTTGTTTTTTTAATTTAAGTTTTAAAGTTCATTAGTTTTTCTAATTTCTTTTATATTTATTTGATTAGACTAGTGATTATATAATTAAAAGAACATAATAATATACACACTATTAATTTTCAAAAATTTTCGGTTGTTGTTTACATAAAAAATGCCTCGTAAATGTTGTGTTCCAAACTGCAATTCAAATTATGCCAGTTCTTTCTCAGAAAATTGATACGTTCCAATTTTTTCGTTACCGAAAAACTCAGAACTTTCAAGTTTGTGGGTCAAAAGTATTCCGCGCGAACATTTTCATGCTACACAGCACACCGCGGCTTGCTCCAAGCATTTCCGGGAAAGTGATATTGTTCGCTTTAGTGAGATAGGTCGTCCCTTGAAATGCTTGCGTCTAGCGAAAGGTGCCGTTCCTTCAGTCTTTCCCAACTGTCCATCTTATTTATCTCAATTAGAACCAACATGATCACGTAAAGACCCAAATCTTCGTCGAGAAAAAGTCCTTGCGCTGTCTGGAAAAGTTACCGATGCTTTTCTAAAACGAGACCAAATCAACAGATTTCAAAATTTTCGTGACCATTCTCAATCTGAACAGGATTTGAATGATTGATTCTTCAAAAAAAGTGAGGACAGTGTATTTTTCTTCTTGATTGAAAATAATGAGACTGAAATTTGCGAATTCGCAATTAGAATATCAGTATCTAAGGAATTATTTGTTCGAGTTTTCGTAAAAAATTCGATTATGAACACGCGGGAAAGCTGGAAATTTTAATTACCCAACTAAAGCATTTCTTCACGAATAGACTCCGCTACCATTCTTTTAATATAATTTTGTCTTTTGTCATATATTCTCATTCTGTACGATCTCCTTCGTAAATTTAGGTTTCTCGCATGCAAAAGACATCTTCAAAGCATTTCGTCATGAAATACGATGAAAGGTATTTGGAACATGCCATTAAGTCACTTAGTAATGTAGACAAAGTTATTGCATTACAATTCAAAGCAAATAATATAACCGGGTTTGCTGAGAACAATAGTGCACAATTGGCAAAAACCGTTGAGTTTATGATTAAATCCGTATATGGCAAATTTAAAGAGATAAGATATAGTGCGTTTAGTACCGGGTCCTCAATCCCACTGGTAAGCATGTGCACGAGCTTATGGTTCTCATCACTGGCAAAAGAAGAACAAATCAAAATATGTTCAACATATTCCGATCAAAATCGGAAAACTTTTTTGAAAATCCAGATTTCCCAAATAAAAAAATCTTTTTGCAGTTTGATACTGTACATCTTTTCAAAAACTTCCGGAACAATTGGATCAATTTAAAACCTAAACAATTCCTCTATAGTATAGAGTCTATACTGACTTTGAGACCGGAGAAATAAAAAGAGCTTCATTTGAGGATATTGTTAATCTTTTCAATCGCGAGAAACATCTCAATGTTCGAAAGGCCCTTAAGCTCAATTTGAAATCAGTCGACACAAATAATCTGGTTAGACAAATAGTCTCTTATGTGGATAATATATTTTCCACAATCGCAGCTTTGAATTCTGAAGGCAGTTAATGAAACTGCGGAATTTTGTCAAATTAGTCGCACGTGGTGGAATATTGTCAATGTAATACAATTGGATAAAGGTATACGTAAAAGAAATGTCGACTGTGACCTTATTTCCAATCCAACTGGCGTCCAGGATGATTTTCTAACCAAGTTTATGTCTTGGCTCGACATCTGGAATCGGGTAGAAAATAATTTTGCTACATTTTCTTCCGATACTTATCAAGCTGCCATTCTTACGACACGTTCGCTAATTATCTATATATAAATAGGCGACACGTTTTTTGTTATCCCTTTTACAGGAAACCAGGTGGACTTACCAGGATAAAAGTTATACCATTCGAAAGATTAGTTTTTCCTCTATGTGCATCACCTTATTTTTTTTTCTTAAATTTAATTATAAATTAGTTTAATTTTAAATTAAAATTCAAAAATTCAATGGGATAGTATGTGTGAATTGAGCACACGTTTAGCGTAGATGATGCTTTTGGGAAGAATGTATGCGTGTGATTGTTTTGCTGTTTGCCTGGAAGTATGCAACCATATGTGATTTTTTGGTTTTTGTCCCCGGCAAGTACTAAATTAGTCGAAAATCAAACCATATGCATCAATCTTCTACTGGGGACTCAAACCAAAAGAATTAACATAATTGCATTCCTTTAAGAAAAAATCAAAATATAGAACATACTTATTTAACATTATCATTTGCATAGATCATACGTTCGACTGAATAACCAGCCATTTATGCCAAATACATGCATTCTTTTCACTCCAACCTAATATCTATGCCAATGATAATGTGAGGGGCAAATGCAGCCGTATCACAGACAAAATTCACATGTTCATTCTTTTGTTTTTTGCCTGGAAGAAGGCAATCTTTGGCTAATAAAATTGCATTCTTCCAGACAAAAGCCAAAACAATGAACATATGGCCACAGACAATAGTGTGGATGCATTACCACAGACAAATTTAAAGCTATCGTTTACTTATACCATTGTTTTTTGCTAATTTGATAAAAATATATGCAAATTTTATTTTAGAAAACATGGAAAATCACAATTTTACAGTTATTTCTAGAAAACGCGAGGTAAACTTTCACGAATATTTATGGAAAGCGAGCGAAAGTCTGAATTTTATCATGTCTGTATGGCCCCACATCTAAAACATAATTTAGAGAAATATGAAATATTGCCAAAAGTTGGGAAATGAAAAATTAATGGGGGTTGGTCATGCCCCCTAGAATGCTTGATTTAGCCGCTACGAGCAATAAACTGTTAAAAATTCAAAATCTGAAATTATATCATATTTCCAAACTTTTGTCTGCACACCTTTAAAACCCCAATTTAGAGAAAAAAGAAAAGGTAAGAAATGAAAGTTGGTTCGTTTGTACGGAAATTCCAGATAAATTTTATTTGCAATATATATGTATTTCGCACAACTTCATAATTTAATTAAAAACCATATGTTCCCCGGTCCATGTGGTTTATTGAATCGTATCCCCGTCTGTATGAGAGATGGTAAATGCAGCAAAAGCTTTTCTAAGGACTTTTACAATACAACTCTAGCCAATGTGAGATGCGTCGTGTTAATGGTATAACAGTTGACTTTCGTGGCCACTCTGTTGACAACCGTTATACTGTTCCTTAAAATCCATATCTTTTAGCGAAATTTGATCGCTACTTGAATGCGGAAGTCCTTGGCACAGTTAAAAGCCTAAAATATATGTACAAATATGTTTATAAGAAATACGACTGTGCCTCATTACAGTTTGGGAGAGTTTGAGGTGGAGTTGAGGGCAAAGTTTATATAGATGAAATCGATAGCTTTTTGTCCGGTCACTATGTTGGATCTACGGAAGATAGTTGGCGCATAAATGAGTATCCAATGCATTACCAGTCACGTAATATATTATAGTTCGACTTGAATGTCACTTGCCTCATTGGCAAAATGTAGTCTTTTGGGAAGGAAATGTTCAGCAAGCTCTTAAAAATCACAGAAGAACAAAATTGACTGCATTCTATGAAATCAATCGAATTAGTTTGTCCGAGTTTCTATATACAGAGACGCCGATGCATTATATTTAGGTAGATAAAGAAAAGAAATGGCAAAAATCTCAAAGAGGAAGTAGTAGAGCTATTGCTAGATTGTTTTATGTTGAGCTGTTTCATTTGAGACTATTTTGCTTCATGTTCGAGGTCCCATCAGGATTTGGGTACTGTTGCGAACATTATTTACTGCACATTTTCAGCACATGCACGACGTATCGCATGAACTGATGGAGAGTAGCGTGAATATTTATTAGAAGTAAAAGAGTGTAACCCCTCTCAGCAGTTAAGAGAGTTTTAGACTAAAATGCTTTAGATTTGTGGAATGAATTCAAAATTTTCATGTGTGAAGAATTTTTAAGAAATTCTTCAGAAAATGATTCATATAACCGTGCTTTATTAGCTATTGAGGAAATTTTGTTCAGTAAACGATTCATTCGGTACTTCAACCTTTTCGGAGGTATGACTATTTTACTCTGTGGAGATTTTTGACGAATATTGCCAGCTATATCTCACGGTACACGTGTACCACTTATTGAGAATTGCCTTACTTCATGGTCCGAATTTTCAAAATCCACAAAATAACTTTTACCCAAAACATGAGAACTTCACCTGATGAGATTGAATTCGTTGAATTTCTTAAATCTCTTGGTAATGGAACTATACCCACATTTCCAGATTACAGCCAAGATGTTATTGAAATTCCTTCCCATTTAGTTAGCAACTTCGTGAATTCAGATACTTATGGCAATGTATCTGAAACCATAAAGTTTAACGATATTCTCAATTCGGTTATATTAGCACCCAAATATGAAAATTGCACTTTCATCGATGCAGAAATTTTTAACAGTCTGTTCGTGGAGGAAAGAATATATTTGAGTTCCGATTACATCTTGAGTGATGATTATAGAGAGCAAAATAATTTTCCAGTAGAATTTTTAAACTCAGTTGATGTAAGTTGGCTCCCGATCCCACAAATTTACTTTCAATACCAAATTGCATACTTTTACTTATTCGTAATTTGAGTACAGGACATGAGTTGCTTGGTCAATGGCACGCCTATTCGTTTAGTTCAAATGCAAAAAAATTGTTTGGATTGTGAGATTTTAGCAGGAGTTTTTCGAAACACACGTATTTTGACACCACAAATACACCTTAATTACACTGGCACACTTCTGTCTTTTTTCTTTCAAAAAACTCAATTTCCCGTCATTCTGGCTTTTGAGATGACAATTAGTAAATCCCAGGGGCAAACGTTTCAAAAATCAGGAATACCTTACTCAAACAACCTGTATTTTCTCACCGTCAATTGTATGTTGTAGCCAGTAAAGTTGGATCGTTTGATCCATTGCGCGTCTATATTATTTCTATGTCTTGCGTTTTCTATTGCGTATTTCTGAAACAGAAGGCCAAGTTCATTTGGCAGAAGATGAAAGAATTTTTACAAAAAGTATTTTGTATGAGAACATTTTAAGATCTTTTAAGATCCGCACCCGCAAGGTTTTCGATAATTATAGATAGGGACTCAATCAATATAGATCTACTTTGACGTGCAGAATGAGCTGAAATGATTGCCACTACAGTCTGAACTAAATAACCTTTTTACTTACAATGCTACTGTATATATAGCTCCATGCGCGAGCTATTAGAGTGAGCGGAGCGAACGGCGGTGGTTGGCGAGCGTAGCGAGCAGGGGGCGTCCCCCTAGTATGGTTAAATATACTCTGAACGAGCTAAAATTAACTAATGTTCTGCTCGGAAAATTTCAAACCGACGACCTGGAAGGTTGATTTCGTTTATGTCGTTCCGTGGCTGGTTGTCGGTATAATGTCTCGTATACAGAGCTTCGTATACCATAGACGACGAATATTTTGTTGCTATGCAGAGTGGCTTACGTGTTCCTTCAAGTAATACAAAAATTCTATTCACCCATATGTGTGCTATTTTTCAATATATTATATCGAATAAAGATTATTCAAAAATTTTTTGGGGGACAAAAAATCAGAAAGGACTCCTAAAGGCTTAGTATTCAAATCCATCCTTTCTGATAATTTCGCCATAGATTTGGATCGTAAATGTGACTGCGGTATGTCAAATTTTGAACTGTTTTCGAAAGTATGCTCGCCGTTAAGCAATATTTTATTGCATAATTTTGTCAAATCCACAATTGACAGCCAGAAATCGAACAACACCCGCAGAATCAAAAACTTCAATTGAAATTAGCCCGATTTAAGCATAATCACTACTCAAACAAGAATTTACTGTGATGTTTTTTTATTTATTTATTTTATAATGCTTTTTTGTTCTTATTTTTTGTTCGTTGTTATATAATCTCTGTTATGTAGTTTTTGTTAATTTATTTTTTTTTTTTATAATCATGTTATTCAATTTTAATAAAAATTTAATTGTACCTGTAAAATTAAATTCTCTCTATGAATTGAATTGTTTCTATATTTGCATATATTCGCTATTATGTTTATTCTTTTAATTTAATATTTTCAATAGTTTGACTATTGTATTTAATCTTAATAAAAATTGAATTGTTCCTATAAAATTAAGCTTTGTTATTGAATTTTAATAAATATGTTTAAGTTGTATTTTCCGATATAAGTGTATTTATTTTCTTAAATACAAACATTCATTAAATTAGTAAAAAAGTGGTTTTTATTATAAACTATATAAGTTTTTCAAAACTGCCGCCATGAAAGTTTCATTTTTCATATTCTCCGATGGGCCTCACTTGACCCTATGAATGTGGTAGTAAGAAACTGTAGTTGAAACTTTTATAGGTGTGAAACTTTTATAAAATTGTATACTGAAATTTTTTTAATAGTTCATATTGTAATAAAGAACGTGTAACATAAGTTAAAATAATTAATAAATGGATCTAATATATTAGATTTCTGTTTTTTGATTGTTTGTGGCAAAATCTACTTGTTTCATGGTCGTGTACAGAAAGTTTCCGACGTCAATACTTTTCCTTCACATGTAGTTGTAAATTTTGTTAGTTTGCGTTAAAATTGCACGCTCATCTGTCATCGTGTCATATCCTGTTCTCTATGATCTAAGGTTTTGTCACATTCTCACCAAAAGTAGTGTAGTTTTCTATCCACTCGGCTTTGTTCGCATGCAACAGAACCTTACGCTCATGGTGCCAATAATTAGTTACATTACACCCTTGATGCATAAATGACTATAAAAATTTCTTATTAATTCCCATTTAGGAACGGTAACCGCACATGTTTCAGACGACGATCAACAAGACTATATGTACATACATATATATATACAGTGGTAACTCTAAACAGCCGCTGAGCGAGCCAAGTTGTGTTTTGAAATACGATCAACAGTTGAGATACGAGGAAAATTCGTACAAAACCTCTTTGGACAGTTTTCTTTTATCGCACGAAAAAGGCAAAGACCAGTGAAGAGAAAAGCAATGACTAAAATTAAGCACACAGTAGCATTTAAGATGTGTGCAAGTAGCATTTAAATGACCAAAATACAAACAGACTTTATAAAACCAGTAGCTGGAACTCGAGTAGCTGGAACTGGAATGTTCACTGAGCCTAAAATGTAACAAATATCGACATTACTGCTTATTACATATTTTCTACTATGGGACTTATCAACAGCCGTACTAAGCGCTCAAAAGAAACCCCAACTCCCATCCTTCAAGTGTGAATCTGATACAAATCTGAATGCTTTCTTGTGATAAATTTAATTTTCATATTCAAATAATATTATACATACAATAATTAGTAAGTATATGAAAGTCTACCGAATTTATATATATGAAGTTTATTATTGTTAATAATTCACTTTATTCCAATTCAATTATATTTGTGTTACAACTGTGATATTCTAACGACGAATGCAGCTAACCCAGCTGAGTGATTTTGAAGACTGCTCTTGGCTGTAGTTTTTGTTTTCTCCTCTTCCTATCGCTCACTCGTGGTGCCACACCTGCGGGTACTGCCACACTCGATTTCGCTGAACTCGCCGGTGCTGCCACATCTATTCCCCCCCTAGTGACATCCGCTTCGAGCGGAGGGAGCGAAAACGTTACTCTCCTTTCCTCTGGACTTTCTGGGCGAGTTAACGCTGTATGCACTGCCGGTTCAATTGCTATTTTTTTTTCTGAGTCGATAAATGCAGGTTTAAGCTGATCGGTGGACACCGTCCTGTTACTTCCGTTGATATTGATTACGTAGTTCCGATTGTTGATTCGTTTAACAACTCGGTGAGGACCAGTGTAGGGCTGCTCCAACGGTTTGCGCACTGAGTCCACACGCCGAAATACAAATTCGCAGAAGTCCAATTCTTTGAAAACGAACGGTCGATGAGATGAATGCCTTGAAGCAGGAACGGGGCGTAAAGCTGAGAAAAGTCGACGAAGCTTGCAGAGAAATTGCGTTGGACTGTCACTTTCAATATTCTGGGAAACGAAAAATTCGCCTGGAATTCAATAGCCGCATACATTGCTAGAAGTTCTCGATCGAAGGTTGAGTACCTCTGTTCTGTTAGAGTAAGCTTTCTCGAGAAAAATCCGAGGGGTAACCACGTCCCGTCCGTCTCCTGCTGATTTAAAGCTGCTCTAATGGCCATACTAGGCGCGTCTGTATACAGAGCTAGCGGCCTCGATGGAGAAAGAAAAGCTGTAGTGACTGCATTAGCTATACCGGATTTGGTCCGTAGAAAAGCTTCACCTGCTTCCGGATTCCAAGTTAGAGTAGTTTTCTTTGCAACATTGCCTTTGAGGAGGTTTGTCAGCGGAGCCTGGAGCTCTGATGCATGTGGAATGCATCAGCGATAGCAACTTACCATCCCCATAAACCGGCGCAGCTGCGTCGAGTCAGATGGCTTCGGGAAGTCAAGGATGGCTTGCGTCTTTGAAATAGGTGGCTGAAATCCATCCTGCGAGACGAGATATCCAGCGAAAACCACTTGAGGCTGACCAATTTGACACTTATCCCAGTTTATGTACAGCCTGGCTTCTTGTAGAGTTGAGAATAGCAGGTTGAGGTGCTTTAGGTGCTCCTCGTGGTTTTCTGAGAATATGAGGTTGTCATCTTGGTACGTTCGCACGAAGTTATATTTGCGTAAGAGGTGGTTCATTATCCTTTGAAACGTTTGGGCCGAGTTACGCAAACCCAACGGCATCCCAACAAAATCAAAAAGCCCAAACGGCGTCGTAACTGCCGTTTTCTCAATATCCTCTGGTGCTACCTGAATCTGATGAAAAGCGCGATGCAGATCAACTACGGAAAAAATTTTACCTCTGACATCTTGAAGAAGATCTTCGATGATTGGCATCGGATGCCTGTCTGGCTGAGTACGCGTGTTTAAGATACGGTAGTCTCCAGTTATGCGCCAACCTCCTTTGTCCTTGGGGACCATGTGGATAGGGCTTGCCCATTGACTGGATGACGGGCGAATAACCCCACTATCTAACAACTTCCCAAATTCTGCTTTTGCAGCCGTGAGACGATCACCTGCTAGACGACGGGGACGAGTGAAAACAGGTGGTCCTTTCGTGATGATATGATGCAACGCTGGTAAATCTGGCAACGACGCTAATCGACCAGGCTGAGCCATGACTTGTGCATATTTCGATATCAAACTCGCATATTTTTGAGCTATGTGGCCGTCGGGCAAAACACATGGGAGAGCCACAGAGTGCACTTGCGGCGCCGGTCCCTGAATACATGATATTGAGACGTTCGTTGTGCTGTCTACAAGACGTGAACTACGCAAGTCGATAACAAGTCCGTGATGACTAATGATATCAGCTCCGAGGATAGCCGTTTGGACACCTGCAATTATAAACTGCCATGAATAAGGACGACGAAGACCTAGGTCTAGAGTCAGATTTTGACTCCCATATGTTGAAATCAACGATGCGTTGGCTGCTTGAAGGGTTAGATCCCGCTTGGGGAGATGCTTGGCGATGACATATTTAGGTAAAATTGATACTGCTGAACCAGTGTCAACTAAAAAACGAATTTTTGATGTACGATCTACAACAAATAAGCGACGCGCAATAGGTAGGCCGACGACGAGCGCCACTTCCGCCGCCGGTCTCTTTAGTTAAGTTGCTGGCTGGTAGATGCTCCCTGAGAAGAGAAGGAGCAAGGAGGTCTGCAGTGTATTGCCCGGTCTCCATGCTTAGTATGATAACTGCAAAACTCTGTTTGAGCATTATCTCTCGGCGTGGTAGACCGATCTCGAGCTCCACGGTTGCCTCGCGAGTTAAATCGAGATCTTCGATATCGGTTTTGAAACTGTGGCTGAATGGCTTCACGCGTGACGGTAGTGAGTTGAACAATAGCTAAACGTAACGCAGCAAGCTCTTGGGTTATCATGTCTTCAGATAGTTGTAGTGAGGAAGGTTGTACAGACGATGACGCAGAGTGCGATGGGCGAACTGAAGTAGCCATAACTGCAGGTCCCATTTCGTGCGCTTCATCGGCCACTGCAGCAAGCTCTTCTAAGGTTTGTCCTTTTATGAGCAGGAGCATGCGTCGAGTCTGCTGCGGCAATAAATCCAGCCACTTAACCCTTAGGACATCGTCGTCAACACGTGTCCCTGCGAGTGAACGCATATGTCGTAACAGTTGAGAGGGACGCCGGTCCCCTAATTCTACTCCCGTGAGCAGTTTGTGGAGTTGGGTGTCCGGGGAGTCCGTAAGACGCGTAAGGAGAGCTGTTTTCAAAACTTTATACCTGTTTTCCATTGGCGGTGAGCGGATTACATCCGAAACGTCAGCTATCGAATCGTGGTCTAACGCTGCCACAACCATATGGTATTTCGAAGCGTCACTAGTGATGTGATGAACCTGGAATTGTGATTCTATCTGAAAGAACCACAATTCCGGACTGACGCGCCAGAATGGCGGCAACTTACAATGGCCGACAGCATTTATCGTCGACGAAGACGCGTTCTCTGTTGTAGCACTGAAATGGCTATCATCTACTCCTGGTACTTCACTTTGTGCACTGTCTTTTTGCGGGGTCACCATTGAAGTTTATTATTGTTAATAATTCACTTTATTCCAATTCAATTATATTTGTGTTACAACTGTGATATTCTAACGACGAATGCAGCTAACCCAGCTGAGTGATTTTGAAGACTGCTCTTGGCTGTAGTTTTTGTTTTCTCCTCTTCCTATCGCTCACTCGTGGTGCCACACCTGCGGGTACTGCCACACTCGATTTCGCTGAATTCGCCGGTGCTGCCACATATACATACTGATACTCGGGACCCCACGTGTGTTTGAAACAAATAGCTTATTCATTCAACGGCCAAAAAATGGTGGTGGGTACTTATCCGCACACTAATGAGCGTACACTACCGAAAAAAATCGTTTGCCATCTGCAGGCCGCTCAACAACAGGCTGTCTTTACCCAAAACTGAGCACATGAACTCCACTCGATTACAGGGTTACTATGCCCATGATTGAACAGTCCTCTAGAATTGATCATTTGGCCCTCGCATTGTCACCTATTGAAAAGTAAGCGGATAAATTGGATCGACAGGTTAAAGAACATCAGCCACACAATGCTAAAGAGCTGTGGGAATATTTATAGCAAGCGAATTAAATAACACGGGTTTTGGTTTAATTATTTATTTCACAAGTGTTAAAAATATCTGAATATATTTTCAAGAGGAAATCCAATAGGGATTTTCTAAACTGATTGCCGGCTTAAAACTTCACAAATGTCTAAGATAATTAAAAACACAACTTAACTTTTTAACTGTTTATTTAATAACTTACAACGATGAATGTCAATACTTTTTTATGAATGTTGAAAAACGTGAATTTGTGACAAAACTTCTTTGTCCACGATCAAAATGCGAATGAAAAAACGTATCAGTTGGTTTTGGCGTCGCTTCCATTCCTTATCAGTTTGGAATTTTCCACTCTCTCGCAGAGAAGATTTTTTGCGCGCCAAAATGAAATTCACCACTTTTAGTGTTGCCATTTCTGAATTCCTGAACAACAAGACATTTTTCAAACAAAATTATTTTAAGTTCAAATTAGGTCTCTCCGCGTACTTTTGAATTTTACTAGATTTTACTAGACTTTACTCGAGGAAAAATGAGAGGTTTGAACTATTTCGCTCTGTTTCTCGAAAAGTAAGAAAACGCTTTCGAGTAACATCAAGCATGTTTACTTGAAAATCTGACAACTTGAACAGCTGTCAAAGAATTTTTCAAGCACCTCGACTTTACTCGACCAAATTTGTCGAATAACATTTTTCAAGCTCGAGCTCGTTTCCCCTCCATGACGTCACCCGAAACTCTCTCAAAAATTCAGCTTGAGAAAGTACGCGAACGCCAATCTCATGCAATATATTGCAATATGTTTCAAACACGTACGCGAACAGACCTATTGTCATTCATTCAAATATTTATTCTACAAGGTATTTTTCAAACAAAAAAAAATTTAAGTTTAAATTGTCACTCCAGTCTCATTTTATCCGCAGACGAGTGACCAGCTAAAATTCTTAAAATTTAAAGTTAAAATTTCACTGATAAGTCAAAATTCCACATGGGAGTAAAAATTTATCACGAATCAAACTAACGGTTTCTTTCTCTTTTTGTTCTTTCTTCTTTTTCTTCTGAGTTTTTCTTTTTATTCAATAAGTTAGCTATAATGAGTTAATTAGAAACGTACGTAAATCGCAAAAGTGCGCGTGGTATGAAACGAAAAAAATCGGCTCAAAACTCAACCCTCGAAACTATGTTGTCCGACACAGAAGACGCAATGGAATTTCTCGGATTCCAGTCAGAAGATAATACATCAGAAACAATCAACGGATGGCAGATAGCCCACAAAGCTAAATTCACCACACAAAAACAACTAACCAAACTCACCGAAAGACGTAAACCCATACGCTCCACAGGCTGGAACCTCCGAAGAGGCAGAGGAGGGATATTCCTCCTCAAACCAACGCATAATAATACCACCGTATCTAAACCACTACCACGTATCCGATATTTATCCCTGGAGTCCTCACAATCCTCACAATATCAGAAAAGCTATGCCAAGCAGGAGCCAAGTTCGCGTATAAAACAAATGGTCATGATTGGCAAATAAAGATTATGCCCACCTCAGTAGAAGACTACCGTATAATTACTTACGTGCTCAAGGAAGAGAAAGCCATGTATCATATGTACATACCAACTAAAATAAGAACATGCTTACAGGGTTGTTCTAAGGTCACTACATCTATCCGTCCCCACACCAGAGCTAAAGGAAGCGATCGAGGAACTTGGTCATAAGCTCCGAAATATCAGCAGTACATATTGCCGTGGTACTCGCGAGCCCCTTCCGCTATTTTTTGTAGACATGGAACCTAATCTCAACAACAAGAAAATACATAAAGTAGACCTGCTTCTGAACGCGAAAATTACGATTGAGCCACCAAAAACAAACACATCTATAGTGCAATGCACTAGATGTCAAAACAATGGCCACACTATAACCTACTGCAACAGACCGTATAGATGCGTAAAATGCGGGAAGGATCACGATACTTGAAACTGCACAAAAAACAGGGCCTCCCCAGCTTCATGTGCTCTGTGCGGAAGCTCTCATACAGCCAATAACAAATGCTGCGAGGATTATAAAAAAATAAAGGAATCCAGAACTAAAAGACAACAAAAACCACACTAGCATCGCTCAACTGTCGACAACAACAACCAGAACAAATCACACCAACCTCAAAAAGTCACACCCCAGCCCCTCACAACTAACCAAGGAAACGCAGGAATCAATGAAACGACCTATGCAGATATGACAAGCAACTCTAATCGAGCTCAAAATCAAACTACAGGAGCAACCAAAGTCATAGAAGCCTCGTTTAACGAATTCAAGACAAAATGACCTATTGAACACCATGCTAAATCTACTGACAACAGTAACTAGCACCATCAAAAACCAAAAATGAATTGTCCCTACCAAATAGTCCTCTGGAATGCCAATGGATTATCGCAACATCGTCAAGAGAGAGCAATAAAATAGATATACAATGTTAATATCCGAGACACACTTCACCAATAAAACATACTTTAACACACAGAATATATAACCTACGACACAAAACACCCGGACGGAACAGCTCACGGTTGTACATGCATAATAATACGCAGAGGTATAGAACATCATGAAACGGACGAACACGTGAATGATAAAACCGCCAGCATCATAGTATCTGACTAGCAGGGACCCTAGCGCTGTCAGCAGTTTTCTGTCCACCAAAACACAGGATCAGAAGCAATTCAATTTGGAGCATTCCTTCGAACACTAGGTTCTAGGATCATAGCAGGTGGGCACTTCAATGCGAAACACCAACACTGGGGTTCAAGACTGTCAACAACTAGTGGTAAACTGTACCGTACTAACATTACTATTTTTACTGTTTACTTACTGTACATTACTATTCAAAGCAACAATTACGACAAAAAAATTCACAAAATTCCACCGACCCACAACAAATTCCCGATATACTAGAGTCCTGTATCACAAAAGGAATTAATAGAAGAAATACAAACATAACTACATAGTTGCCATAACCTTTCCTCGGATCATACACCAGTACTTATCAACATCAGTGCAAATCAAATTCACCGGACCAAAATTCTTAAACTGCACAACACCAAGACAAACTGGGACGACTACAGGTATTTTATTGACATGAATATAATGATGAACATATCGATGAAAACGAAAGACGACGTAGATAGAGCGACTGGACAGCTCTGTGAACCTGGAACCCGAGTTTAAGATATCGAGAAAATAAATTTAGATTCGGAAACTACAAACGACGTAGAGGTTTGTAGTAAATTTTTTCCGTTTGTAGTTCCGACGATTCCGTAGAGAATCAAAAAAATTGATTTACGCAGCCATTTTTGGTGGGTTTGGAAAATTGTTTTAAATTTCTTGTTCAAAATCGTTTGTAGTTTCTAAAAATAGTATTAGTTTTTTTCTTCTACTTTTTCCGAACATCGAAAATCATTTCCAATTTTTTTTTCTTTTCCTAATACTACAAACGACGAAACGGTTTGTAGTGAAAAAATTTTTGTTCTAGCTATCATAAAACCTGAGAAAATCGCAAAAATGTAGCTTCTACGGAAAAATGTCGAAGTTTTTGTCAAATTACTCGGATACCATGGAAAAAATCCAAACTGTTTTTTTATTTCCTGTTACTACAAACGACGTAGAGGTTTGTAGTGAAATTTTTTCGTTTGTAGTTTCGACTATTCCGTAGAGAATCGAAAAAATCGATTTCTATGGCCAATTTTAGTGGATTTGCAAAATTTTCTTTGATATATCCTTCAAAATCGTTTGTAGTTTCCAAAAATAGCATTAGTTTTTTTTCTATGTTTTTTGGACCCCGAAAAATATTTCCAAACATTTTCTACTTTTTCTACTCACACAAACGACGTAGAGGCTTGTAGTGGAAAAAATTTTCTTCTAGCTATCATACAACCAGAGAAAACCGCAGAAATGTAATTTCTATGGAAATATCTGCTTTTAATACGAGTAACAATTGAAAAAAAAATCTATTTTCTTTTTATATTTCCCGTAACAACAAATGATTTATAACATTTTAGTGAAAAAAATCGTTTGTAGTTCCTGTGGATCCCTGGGAACTGTTGTTCTACAGCGAATCGAAATTGTCAATTTCAATTTCTACGGTTCTGGTAACGGGATCTACGTTCTTTTTTCACTTTCCTGTAACTGCAAACGATTTAGAACATTCTAGTGAAAAAAAATCGTTTGTAGTTCCTATGGATCCCTGGGAACTGTTGTTCTACGGCGAATCAAAATTGTCAATTTCAATTTCTACGGTTCTGGTAACGGGATCTACGTTCTTTTTTCACTTTCCTGTAACTACAAACGATTTAGAACATTTTAGTGAAAAAAAATCGTTTGTAGTTCCTATGGATCCCTGGGAACTGTTGTTCTACGGCGTATCAAAATTGTCAATTTCAATTTCTACGGTTCTGGTAACGGGATCTACGTTCTTTTTTCACTTTCCTGTAACTACAAACGATTTAGAACATTTTAGTGAAAAAAAATCGTTTGTAGTTCCTATGGATCCCTGGGAACTGTTGTTCTACGGCGTATCAAAATTGTCAATTTCAATTTCTACGGTTCTGGTAACGGGATCTACGTTCTTTTTTCACTTTCCTGTAACTACAAACGATTTAGAACATTTTAGTGAAAAAAAATCGTTTGTAGTTCCTATGGATCCCTGGGAACTGTTGTTCTACGGCGAATCAAAATTGTCAATTTCAATTTCTACGGTTCTGGTAACGGGATCTACGTTCTTTTTTCACTTTCCTGTAACTACAAACGATTTAGAACATTTTAGTGAAAAAAAATCGTTTGTAGTTCCTATGGATCCCTGGGAACTGTTGTTCTACGGCGAATCAAAATTGTCAATTTCAATTTCTACGGTTCTGGTAACGGGATCTACGTTCTTTTTTCACTTTCCTGTAACTACAAACGATTTAGAACATTTTAGTGAAAAAAAATCGTTTGTAGTTCCTATGGATCCCTGAGAACTGTTGTTCTACGGCGAATCAAAATTGTCAATTTCAATTTCTACGGTTCTGGTAACGGGATCTACGTTCTTTTTTCACTTTCCTGTAACTACAAACGATTTAGAACATTTTAGTGAAAAAAAATCGTTTGTAGTTCCTATGGATCCCTGGGAACTGTTGTTCTACGGCGTATCAAAATTGTCAATTTCGATTTCTACGGTTCTGGTAACGGGATCTACGTTCTTTTTTCGTTTTCCTGTAACTACAAACGATTTAGAACATTTTAGTGAAAAAAAATCGTTTGTAGTTCCTATGGATCCCTGGGAACTGTTGTTCTACGGCAATTTCGATTCGTCGAACACCAGTTCCCTGCGATCCATTGGAACTACAAACGATTTTTTTTCACTAAAATGTTCTAAATCGTTTGTAGTTACAGGAAAGTGAAAAAAGAACGTAGATCCCGTTACCAGAACCGTCGAAATTGAAATTGACAATTTTGATTCGCTGTAGAACAACAGTTCCCAGGGATCCATAGGAACTACAAACGATTTTTTTTCACTAAAATGTTCTAAATCGTTTGTAGTTACAGGAAAGTGAAAAAAGAACGTAGATCCCGTTACCAGAACCGTAGAAATTGAAATTGACAATTTTGATTCGCCGTAGAACAACAGTTCCCAGGGATCCATAGGAACTACAAACGATTTTTTTTCACTAAAATGTTCTAAATCGTTTGTAGTTACAGGAAAGTGAAAAAAGAACGTAGATCCCGTTACCAGAACCGTAGAAATTGAAATTGACAATTTTGATTCGCCGTAGAACAACAGTTCTCAGGGATCCATAGGAACTACAAACGATTTTTTTTCACTAAAATGTTCTAAATCGTTTGTAGTTACAGGAAAGTGAAAAAAGAACGTAGATCCCGTTACCAGAACCGTAGAAATTGAAATTGACAATTTTGATTCGCCGTAGAACAACAGTTCCCAGGGATCCATAGGAACTACAAACGATTTTTTTTCACTAAAATGTTCTAAATCGTTTGTAGTTACAGGAAAGTGAAAAAAGAACGTAGATCCCGTTACCAGAACCGTAGAAATTGAAATTGACAATTTTGATTCGCCGTAGAACAACAGTTCCCAGGGATCCATAGGAACTACAAACGATTTTTTTTCACTAAAATGTTCTAAATCGTTTGTAGTTACAGGAAAGTGAAAAAAGAACGTAGATCCCGTTACCAGAACCGTAGAAATTGAAATTGACAATTTTGATTCGCCGTAGAACAACAGTTCCCAGGGATCCATAGGAACTACAAACGATTTTTTTTCACTAAAATGTTCTAAATCGTTTGTAGTTACAGGAAAGTGAAAAAAGAACGTAGATCCCGTTACCAGAACCGTAGAAATTGAAATTGACAATTTCGATTCGCTGTAGAACAACAGTTCCCAGGGATCCATAGGAACTACAAACGATTTTTTTCACTAAAATGTTATAAATCATTTGTTGTTACGGGAAATATAAAAAGAAAATAGATTTTTTTTTCAATTGTTACTCGTAGTAAAAGCAGATATTTCCATAGAAATTACATTTCTGCGGTTTTCTCTGGTTGTATGATAGCTAGAAGAAAATTTTTTCCACTGCAAGCCTCTACGTCGTTTGTGTAAGTAGAAAATGTAGAAAATGTTTGGAAATATTTTTCGGTGTCCAGAAAACATAGAAAAAAACTAATGCTATTTTTGGAAACTGCAAACGATTTTGAAGGATATATCAAATAAAATTTTGCAAATCCACTAAAATTGGCCATAGAAATCGATTTTTTCGATTCTCTACGGAATAGTCGAAACTACAAACGAAAAAATTTCACTACAAACCTCTACGTCGTTTGTAGTAACAGGAAATAAAAAAAAAGTTTGTATTTTTTCCATGGTATCCGAGTAATTTGACAAAAACTTCGACATTTTTCCGTATGATAGCTAGAACAAAAATTTTTTCACTACAAACCGTTTCGTCATTTGTAGTATTAGGAAAAGAAAAAAAAAATTAGAAATGATTTTCGATGTTCGGAAAAAGTAGAAGAAAAAAACGAATACTATTTTTAGAAACTACAAACGATTTTGAACAAGAAATTTAAAACAATTTTCCAAACCCACCAAAAATGGCCGCGTAAATCAATTTTTTTGATTCTCTACGGAATCGTCGGAACTACAAACGAAAAAAATTTACTACAAACCTCTACGTCGTTTGTAGTTTCCGAATCCAAATTCATTTTTTCGATATCTTAAACTCGGGTTCCAGGTTCACAGAGCTCGACTGGACACATCTGAAAGGAAAAAACTGAACACGTACAAAACTAGCCCAGATATCTGAAAGTAAAAATTCTTGAAAAAAGAAAACTGCGCAGAATATGGCAGCTCAGTCGGAATCCTAGAGATAAACAAAAATTGAATTCAGTTACCAGAGACCTGAAGAACGAGCTTCAAAAATACAGAAACTGTATGTTTGAAAGTTATATCACCAGCCTAACAAACACCAGCGATAACGATTATTCCCTCTCGAAAGCCACAAAGAACTTAAAACGACCACAACTCCAAAATGTACCAGTGACGAAAGAAGGTGGGTGCTGGGCAAGAAAGAACGATGAGAAAGGTTAGTTATTCGCAAAACACTTTGATTCAGTTTTTACGACCAACAGTTCAAGCACCAACCCTACAAACTTTGACCCTGTAGTATAGTTTACCTAGTCTGCCCACTCCAAATTCCGATCAAAGCTTGTGGCATAAAAACATGAAATAACCAAAAACCTCAACCGTTAAAAAGCGCTATGAAGGTATGAAGGATATGAAGGTATCACGATTATTGAACTCGCACACAAAGGAGTGATCTACCTAACCATGCTGTATAAAGCAATCCTACGAAGGATGTACTGCCCAAAATAATGGGAGCCAATAAGCCTATTACCAGCTCTACCGAAGGTATTCGAAAAGTTGCTTATGAAAAGATTTAACTCTGACATAAGTAAGCTTGCCCTAATTCCAGATCATCAATTTAGGGCATTTAGGGCTACTTTTCAAACTAAACTTAAATCATACCTGGATAGAAGAAAGTTTTTAATACAAGTAGTTAACAGCATATAAATGCAGGAATACCTCAGGGCAGTTTAATGGGACCGGTGCTGTACTCTCTATGCAGACCTTCCAACCCGAAAATTTCAGTGCGAACTAGACGAAAGCAGATTAGCTGACTCAGGTATAAATATTTATAAAATACTCGATGACCTTCCCAATGGTTACTGCCCTTATGGAAGGTTATGTTGTTACGAAATTAGGCCTTCCGTAACAGGGGATCAAGGAGTGCTTCGGTTAAGTTCACTTGACCCCTTTCAACAAGTTAATCAATTCGTTTCCTTAGTCAAAGACTATCACACTATTGCAAGATCTTGGGTTATATTCTTGTGACGTAGGCTTACTATTTTAAGACTTAAACCTTAGTCTTTACATTTAAGACTCAATTTCGTATTCCTTCTTTCTTTTTGGGTTATTTTAATACATCATCATTCAATGGTCTTCATATTAATAATATTATTTAAGTTCTCTTTTTTTTTATTACACCTTTTTTTCACAAAATAAATTTATATTTAAATTCGTAAATTCCTCAAGTTCACAATTCTAGTTCTCTATGTTAATTCGTAATTTTCGTCTAGTTGGCAATAGTATATAATTCATGGTTTTGGAAAATATTATTGAAGTTCACAATTTTATGTTCTCTAAATTCATTCGTAATTTCTCTAGTTCACTAATGGTATATAATTCATAATTATCATTGAAAATGATTGTAGGGTCGAAATATACCTAAAATTGTCGTCACGAAAAGTGTGACGCCACGAAACGGAATGGAGACGCCGCAGATTTTTGTAGAATTATAGGGTCGAAATATACCAAAAATTGTCGTCTCGAAAAGTGTGACGCCACGAAACGAAATGGAGACGCCGCAGATTTTTGTGGATTTTTTTTTTTTGCATCTGAAATGGAGATGCCATGAATTTTTTGTTGCAATTTTTTTTTGCATCTGAAATGTAGATGCCATAACTTCAAAATATTGCGAACGTGTATGCGTATTTTGTTGCGATTTGGCGATTATAACTTCAACATATTGCGCATAATATTATTATTATTATTTTATGTCACTTGTATTAATAAAGTATGTACGCGTATTTTTTTCAAACAGAAGAGAATAGAAAACGGTAAAAGGTGGGTATTGCTTGACTCAAAAAAAAAAAAAGAAAAAAATAAAAGAGTGTAAAAGGTGGGTATTGCTTGACTGTAAGTTTGTAAGTCATTTTCAACGATCCCGTCGTTTGCGTATTCGCAAAGACTGTAGATTTTTTTAAATGTATTATTGAAGTTCACAATTTTATGTTCTCTAAATTCATGCATAATTTCTCTAGTTCACAAATGGTATATAATTCATAATTTTTAAATATAATATTGAAGTTCACAATTTTATGTTCTCTGGATTCAGTCGTAATTTCTCTAGTTCCTTTATATTCAACTTCTAGATAATTTCGGCAGCACGACGTCCCCTTCCAAAATCGACTGTGTTCCGAACCAAAATCCTGCAGTTTATATCTGCATTGGGACAATGATGGTCCGAAGCGGTTTCAAATCCATGAAAGACCAATTCTTTCCTTTCATTCTAATTGGTCTTTCATGGATTTGGAAATGACGATTAGGACTCAACTGATTCCCACGGAATCAATAGAGTTTGCACACAATGCACGAAAGATCAACTCTTTTGATTACGATTTTGAAATCATTTAAAGAATTGATTTTTCGTGCATTTAGGGGCGGATGTCCCTGGGAACAACAGATGGTTCGTTGGTTTTCAGGGAATCAATAGGATAGGCAGAACGGGATCTCTAAAAATCATAAAAATTCCTTCTTGTGGGAGCCCGTACTGCCACGCACCGATGTTACAGGGTGGTTATGGTGCTTTTTAGTTTAGTTTTTAGTTTTGCTTTGTAAAACTTTAAATTTTTGTAATTTAATTTTAGTTTCGTTTGAATTTTGGGTGCATGAAAATTTATTTTCATAAAAATGTCTTTCTTAAAGGAATCCAAATGTTGTCTTCATATTAGATATTGTTGTTTCTGTGTCTTCGTTCGTGTAACTACTGTTAGTATAGTATTGATTCCTGGTTAGTCTATTTTGCTGGGTTTTTTATACGTGTAGATTTTCCGCCGTTATTGCTATCTGACAGTAGTTGCTTATGGGACTGCGCCCAGAATTACGACATTGATTTCCTCACTCGTCTGGTAAGTTCTCTATCCGAGGCAGTGGGTTTTTCAATTCCTTCCTTTGCTCTATCAAAATCGCTGATTTCACCATAGCTTCTGGCCATCAGGTCCTTGTTTTGGGACTGCTAACAATAGGCTGGTCATCTGGCTTCCACTGGTATCTACGAATTCTTTTTTTTTTCTTGAATTTGTTGATACATCTATTTATGGTATTTGTTTTTATTATCTTCAATGTTCAACGTGTTGACTATCCTTTTTATTTAATCCTTATTTAGTTTCATTTTTTAGGTTACTATTTTATTCCACGTCCAGATTCTCAATTTTTCACATTATATTCTTTTTTTCATATCTTTCCCTTTCCTTATCTATATATATTTTTATATTATATTTTCTATTTCTCATGTATCTAATGTTTCGTTTTAGTGTTTCTTTCCGATTATTTCTCTCGTTTTACTACCATGTGTCCATTTCTCCGCTAGAATGTGTTCTTTAAAACATTTCACCTACCAAAACGTGCCAGTTTTGGAAAATGAGGTGACCGTCATATTTACGAGCATGACGTGGAGCGCATTTTGGAACATTTTCACCTACCAAAACGTGCCAGTTTTGGAAACTTAGGTGGCTCTTACCGGCACACACTGTAGCTGAACCATTGGTTTCGTGCTCTGTACCTATTTCGAAGAATTTGTGAAGTTCTGCGCCAGTTTCGAGTATTTTGACGTTATTGCGGTTTTTTCTTGTCCTTCGTGTTTTTGCCACGTACGAAGCTGTAGTACACTCCACAGTTTGCGCGGTAATATAAGTGCCTTTCCTCGATAGTCTGACGTTGGGCAGTTATTTCCATTGCAATAACATCTTCACCTCATAAATTTGATAGCCGGACCTTCTACATATGTTGTATATTATACCCCTAGTATTATTTTTGCCTTTTACATCAATATTCCTTTTTAATAAGTCCACGTTTAACAGGATTTAAGTTTTATAAATTTTTGAGATTACATTCTTTGTTTGATTTATATAGACTAGGGGGACGCCCCCTGCTCGCTATGCTCGCCAACCCTCGACGTTTGCTATGCTCACTCTAATAGCTCGCGCATGGCGCTATATATATAGTAGCATTGTAAGTAAAAGGGTTTTTTAGTTCAGACTGTAGTAGCAATCATTTCAGCTCATTTTGCACGTCAAAGTACATCTATATTGAATGAGGCCCTATCTATAATTATCGAAAACCTTGCGGGTGCGGATCTTACAAGATCTGAAACTTTTCTCATACAAAATACTTTTTGTAAGAATTCTTTCATCTTCTGCCAAATGACCTTGGCCTTGTTTTTCAGAAATACATATAGACACGCAATCGATCAAACGATCTATTTCTACTGGCTACAACATACATTTAACGGTGAGAAATTATAGGTAGTTTGAGTAAGATTCCTTCTTTTTGAAACGTTTGGGATTTAGGGGATTTATTTATTGTCATCGCAAAATCCAGAATGACGGGAAATCGAGTTTTTTGAAAGGAAAAAGACAGAATCGTACTTGTATAATTAAGGTTTATTTGTGGTGTCAAAATACGTGTGTTTCGGAAAACTCCTGCTAAAATCTCACAATCCAAACAATTTTCTTTTACATTTGAACTTAACAAATAGGTGTACCATTGACCAAGCAAGTCATGTCCTGTGCACAAATTACGAATAAGTAAAAGTATGCAATTTGGTTTTTAAAATAAATTTGTGGGATCGGGAGCCCACTTACATCAACTGAGTTTAAAAATTCTACTGGAAAATTATTTTGCTCTCTATAATCATCACTCAAGATGTTATCGGAACTTAAATATATTCGTTTCTCTCCGGCCAGGCTGTTAAAGATTTCTGCATCGATGAAAGTGCAGTCTTTATATTTGGGTGCTAATATAACCGAATTGAGAATATCGATAGAATTTATGGTTTCAGATACATTGTCATAAGTATCTGCAATCACGAAGTTGCTAGCTAAATGGGAAGGAATTTCAATAACATCTTGGCTGTAATTTGGAAATGTAGGTGAAGTTCCATTACCAACAAATTTAAGAAATTCAACGAATTCAATCTCATGAGGTGAAGCTCTCATGTTTTGGGTAAAAGTTATTTTGTGGAATTTTGAAAATTCGGACCATGAAGTGAGGCAATTCTCAATAAGTGGTACACGTGTACCGTGAGATATAGCTGGAAATATTCGTCAAAATTCTCCACAGAGTAAAATAGTCGTACCTCCGATAAGTTTAGTTGAAGTACCGAATGAATCGTTTACTGAACAAAATTTCCTCAATAGCTAATAAAGCAAGGTTATATCAATCATTTTTTGAAGAATTTCTTAAAAAGTTTTCACACATGAACATTTATAATTCATACCACAAATCTAAAGCATTTGTATGAAAGTTCATACCACAAATAGGATATGGCAAATAACTCTCTTAACTACTGAGAGGACTTACACTCTTTTACTTCTAATAAATATTCACGCCACTCTCCATCATTTCATGTGATACGTCGTGCATGTGCTGAAAAAGTTCAGAAAATAATGTTCCCAACAGTACCCAAATCCTGATGGGTCCTCGAACATGAAGCTAAAATAGTCTCAAATGCAACAACTCAACATTAAACATAAAATAATATGGCAATAGTTCTACTACTTCCTCTTTGAGGTTTTTTTCATTTCTTTTCTTTATCTACCTAAATATAATGCATCGGCGTCTCTGTATATAGAAACTCGGACGAACTAATTCGATTGATTTCATAGAATGCAGTCAAGTTTGTTCTGTGATTTTTAAGAGCTTGCTGAACATTTCCTTCCCAAAAGACTACATTTTGCCAATGAGGCAAGTGACATTCAAGTCGAACTATAATATATTACGTGACTGGTAATGCATTGGATACTCATTTATGCGCCAACTATCTTCCGTAGATCCAACATAGTGACCGGTCAAAAAGCTATCGATTTCGTCTCAACTCAACTCCACCTCAAATTCTTCCAAACTGTAATGAGGCACAGCCGTATCCCTGATAAACATATTTGTACATATGTATGTTTTAGGCTCTTAACTGTGCCAAGAACTTCCACATTTAAGTGGCAATAAAATTTCGCTAAAACATATGGATTTTAAGGAACAGCATAACGGTTGCCAACAGAGTGGCCACGAAAGTCAACTGTTATACCATTTACAAGTAAAAATCCTTAGAAAAGCTTTTGCTGCATTTAGCATCTCTCATACAGACGGGGATACGATTCAATAAACCACATCTACCGTGGATCATATGGTTTTTAACTAAATTATGAAGTTGTGGGAAATACATACATATATATTGTAAATAAAATATATCTGGAATTTCCGTACAAACGAACCAACTTTCATTTCCTACATTTTCTCTTTTCTCTAAATTGAGGTTTTAAAGGTGTGCAGACAAAAGTTTGGAAATATGATATAATTTCAGATTTTGAATTTTTAACAGTTTTTTGCTCGTAGCGGCTAAATCAAGCAATCTAAGGGGTATGACCAACCCCCATTATTTTTTCATTTCCAAACTTTTGGCCACATATCATATATCTCTAAATTATGTTTTTAAATGTGGGTCCATACAAAAGTTGGGGAACATAATAAAATTCAGACTTTCGCTCGCTTTCCATAAATATTCGTGAAAGTTAACCTCGCGTTTTCTAGATATAACTGTAAAATTGTGATTTCCATATATTTTAAAATAAAATTTGCATATATTTTTATCAAATTAACAAAAAACAATGGTATAAGTAAACGATGGCTTTAAATTTGTCTGTGGTAACGCATCCATATGATTGGCTGTGGCCATATATTCATTGTTTCGGCTTTTGTCTGGAAGAATGCAATATTATTGGCCAAAGATTGCCTCCTTCCAGGCAAAAAGCAAAAGAATGAACATACGAATATTGTCTGTGATATGGCCACAAACAAGTAATCAGATGTCGCATTTCTATACAACGAGTTGGCACCCGATTTTGAAAGCTCTTTTCAGGAGCTTTTGCTAACTCGTTGTTGGGAATGTGAAACGTGGTGGAACTTTGAAGAGCTTGCTCTCTTCAAAGTTTCATTTGTCCCTAGGGTGAAAACCGGTTTTGAATCTATTTCATAGATCGCAATGTTCTGCGGTTATATATGTATGTACGTAGCTACACACACTACCAAAGGGATTGTTGGCAGTGTGTTGGTAAATAAATTCGGAAGCGAATTTTTCAAATATTCGAGTCGAATTTTGTTTCCCAACAACAACAACAATCCCTTTGCTCGGGTTGAATGACTTTTTGTTCATTCAACCAGTAGCAGGTGAATTTTCAAGGATTATGTAAAATGGTATGTTTAGTTATGAATTACAGATTACAGAACATTATAGTTTCTGTGAACCATAAATTTATAAATTTTCTTCCGGTTTTTAGGGGTCTTTTCCGGTAAAAATTTGAGTTTTCCACGGGTTTTTTGCCCGTAGCGGCTAAACAAAGCGTCTTAGAGGGTTCATATGTATGACCGACTCCCATTATTTTTCTATTTGCTAACTTTTTTTATACATCATTTTGCTCTAAATAGAGTTTTTAAAAATGTACAGATAAAAGTTGGGAAATATGATAGAATTCAGATTTTGAATTTGTAACAGTTTTTTCCCCCATAACTGCTAAGCTAAGTATCTTAGGAGGTTCATATGTATGACCAACCCCAATTATTTTTTCATTTCCTATCTTTTTGACAGATATCATTTTTCACTAGATCGGGTTTTTGAAAATATATAGAAAAGTTAAGAAATATTAAAAAATTCAGATTTTGAATTTTTAACAACTTTTTGCTTGTAGCGGCTTAACTAAGAGTCCTAGAGGGTCCATATTTATGAACGACTCCCATTATTTTTCTATTTTTTACATTTTCTTTCTGCACTTTTGTACTATAAATTGAGTTTTTAAAGGTGTACAGACAAAAGTTAGGAAATATGATAAAATTCAAATTTTGCTCGTAGCGGCGAAACTAAGTATTTTAGGGGGCTCATATATATGACTGACCCCCAGTATTATGATATTTTCTATCTTTCTTTTATACAATATTTTTCCCTACCGTGAGTTTTTAAAGGTGTGTCCATACAAAATTCTAATTTTGAATTTTTAACAGTTTTCTACTCTAGCGGCTAAACTAACCTAGAGGCCTCATAGAGGGCTCATATGTATGATCAATCTTTGACAAACTCAAAACCTAATTGAATTGCATCATATGATTGTCTCCGACCGTATTGAGAATTGCATAGTTTATATAGTTTATAGCTACCTAGTTTATAGTTGTAATTTAATTGTTTAGTTTAAAATTTAATTTATATACCAAATAAAATTTGAAAGATCATTAAAATAATTTTGTTAAATTATATAAAGGAAGTTTAGTTTGTAATTTGTTGGTCATTCATTTCATATTCTATATTTGTTAAGATTGAATCAAAAATTTTCCGTTAAGATATACCTAATTTAACGCAAATCATATTCGTATATATTTCTTGTTTTTAAGATTTAATGATGACGTTTATTTTAAGGTGAAAATATTATTAAAATATAATTTTTTGTTGTCCTGAAAAAAGTTATAGTTATAGTTTTTTTCTTAGCTTATAGAATACGGACAACTTTTCCATAAATTTAATGACGAGAAGTCCTTCCTGATGATAATTTTTGATAAACTCCTTATTAAAGCAACATAAGCTAAATCTATTTAACATTCAATTATTGTAGTAAATTTTCAGTAATTTCCGGAAAATAAATAAAATAAAATTTCGGAAAAAATTGTATAAATATACATATCTTTAAACTCTTGTATATTATTATATGTAAATATTCGTGAAATTTAATTCATTTTAGGGGTAGGGTACACTTAAACTAATTTTTCATTACTGATTTTTTATTAAATTTTTTTTTTTTTTATTTAGATATATTAGACTGAATTAATGTTCATTTTAAGGGGTGGAAAATTTGTTGACCGCCCCCCCACTACCACCGAGCCATGATCATGTGTATGATTTGTATCAGAATTCTGTTTTAATTCAAAGTTATTGTGTTCGAAGCTCAAAATGTGCACTATACTTCCTTATTTTTGAAACATGGCGAAAAGTGACAAATTCGTTTATGAGCTCCTCGGAAAATTTCAGAAAATGAAAATTTTGTTCTTTCCACCAAATTTTATTTCCCCCCCTTTCTTCTTATTTCGATGTTCCCTTCCCGCAACGTACAAACTAGTCGACACCAACTCGCAGACAAATTTCGCTTTCAGAGCGCATAAAAAATGCGCTCATCAAAAGCATTATGTCCGCTAGTAGACAAATTTTGTGCCAACACGATGTATGGCAATAGGACATCTGAATAGTTGTCTGTGATATGGCTGCATTTGCCGCTCACATTATCATTGACATAGATATTAGGTTTGAGTGAAAAGAATGCATCTAGAGAGGAATGCAATTATATGTTAATTCTCTTGGTTTGTGTCCCCAGTAGAAGATTGATCTATTTGGTTTGATTTTCGACTAAGTTAGTACTTGTCAATTATCGGGGACACAAACCAAAAAATCACATATGGTTGCATATTTCCAGACAAAAAGCAAAACAATCACACGCATACATTCTTCCCAAAAGCATCATCTACTCTATACGTGTGCTCAATTCACGCATACTATCCCATTGAATTTTTAAATTTCAATGTAAAATTAAACTAACTTATAATAAAATTTAAGAAAAAAAATTAAGTGATGCACTTAGAGGGAAAACTAATCTTTCGAATGGTATAATTTTTATCCTGGTAAGTCCACCTGGTTTCCTGTAAAAGGGATAGCAAAAAAACGTGTCGCCTATTTATATATAGATATCTCTTGGCAATATTGTAATTATGCCATTAAATTAATCTTTTTGTATTTTATAAGTAAGAAAAATGCTTATTTTCATATCTTACAATGTTTTAAATGTACCCATTAATAATTTGCCTAAATGATCATATTAATTTATATAAGTATTAGTACTTTCAAATTGACAATACTTGTGGTTAATGCAGATTCCTTTGACCACGCTACCAAATTGTATATGTACAAAAATACCATTTGGAAGAATTAACTTATATTAATATTCATTTTGCATATTTTAAATGAAATCCATGGTAGCGCTCCCGATCAAGAGAGTCCACAAATAAGAGTCTGAACAGACCCGCAGGATATCGAAACCATCTTACCGACGTCCCTCTGGGTGGTCACCAAGGGGTATTCAAAACTTTCTTAAGATTGAAAAGAGAGTTCACCTGGAAAGGAATGATAAGAGACATTCGGAAATATATTAAGAGATGCAAGAAATGCCAATTAATTAAACCCGAGACTTCACTGGGGAACAAATACATCCTGAGTTTTGAGGATCATCTCACACGATTCATGGATGTAGTACCTCTGCCAAATATGGAGGCCAAGACGGTATGCCAGGGGTTCGTAGACGAGATTATAAGCCGTTATAGGACACCCATGAAGTTGATAACAGATCAGGGAGCGAATTTCACTTCCAAAACGTTTAAAGAAGTCTGCAAGTTATTTAAAATCCAGAGACTAGAGTCTAAGCCGTACCACCCCCAACCAAACGGAGCATTGGAGAGGTCGCACAGACCGCTGGTCGATTACATAAGGATTTTTGTCGACGATAACCAATCAGATACTCATGAGTAAAGCCAGTTCCACCCTAACACCTCGTAGTCGCACTAAGAGAGGATTATTGATTCTGGGTGATGAACAAAATAATGAAAACAGTATTTGCACAATGGATAGCGGGGATTCGGAAAGCATCCATCAGAAATTAAACGAGGTAGAAAAGGAAACCAAAATGAATTTAGATCTGGCGAAAAAAACAAGTCACAATAATGAAAACCACATTGAAGACCATGAGTGACACTACGGGTAGAACGGGTAGAAAGTCTTAGAGAAAAGATAAGTGAAATAGCCAATCACTCCGACAAGCTCCGAAATATACACGTGAGGATGGACATTAACGAGCTTGTCCTATACATGATGTCCGAACTGCAGCAGATCTACCTAGAGCTCACAGATCTATTCATAGTTTTAGAGGCGCTAAACAGAAGAGACTTGAATCCACTACTCGTACCAACAAATCAGATTCTGGATATCTACACCAACGCGACCGAAAAATATCACGGAGGAAAGGATACTATGATCCGCATTACCCTCCAGAGAATTGCAAAAGTGGACTACGAAGGAAGCCTAGGGGGAGCCCTCATACACATACGGATAACTCTATTAGAAGATCAACAGTACACCTTGAACAGAATCTACATTACCCCAGTTGAAACAGGCCTTGACACGTACTACATTTACGACATAGAGTGCACTTATTTTTTAAACACCAGCCGATCTGAGCAAAATTTCGGTATAACCGAACTGAACTACCAAACTCAATGCATAAAGGTTAATGGGACCCCGTTTCAACGAAACCCACGTGAACGGATTGTATATCGGCACTGATCAAAGCAACGAATCAAGTCCACGAAAACTGTCGGATACTCAGATTGACTAACGTAGGGCCCCTAATAATCCCCATGCATCAAGATAACGACTGGCTATACTGGATACAACATATACACACTACAAACAGAAGTGTTTAGTTTTAAAACACTTTAAGTGTCTAAATCCGCGTATACGATTTTTAGACACTTAAAAATGTTTAGTTCAACTAAACACTTGTAGTGTCTAATATTCAAGTATAGGTACTGAGAGAGAATTGAGAATTTATACCTGAAAAGCAAAAGAGAAAAACATGGTCATAAGGATTCATGAAGGGTCATTGGTTCAGGTCAAAACCTAAATTTGAATGCACCGATGCGTTTCGGAACTTATAATTTCAAACTATTTAATTCCAATTCGCATGACGAATTACAATTTTGAAATTTCTATATTCTCAAAATAATTATAATTAGACAATTTTGTTTATTATTACATACGTATAATTAAAAAAATACATATACTAAATTAATTACATATTATTCAAATATTGAAGATAAAATTTTACTTGGTATAGAATAACTTGAAACAATTTATTATTATTAATTTATTGCATTATTAACAATCTGTTATTTTCTTCGTAGTTGGGTTGTTTTTTTTTAATATTTTATATAAGTAAATATTTCAAATTTGTTTCATTTGTGAATCATGAAAGACGTGAATATGTAGGATAAAACACACAAATGTATCTTAGATATAAGATTGTTTTTGATATTATAATTACAAAATTATTGTGAATTAAAAAATCCACATTTTAGGCGTTTCGTTGAAAATAAGTGTCTACAAAAATTATGTGTTTTTTACTCTAAGTGTTTTTTTCATGAAAATGTGTTTTATTTTAAGACGCTTCTCATACATTTTCTCTCTGATAAAACTCTCTCAAAAATTTCTAAGTGTTTTGTATTTAAAAACGCTTAAAACGTTTAGAAACAAAACACCCAAGTGTCTAAAATTGTGCTATTAAACACTTGATCCGTTTTATTTCAAAACATTTTGTGTGTAAAACACTTCGCTCTCAAACATTTTGTCCATTAGACACTTTAAATGTTTTGAAATAAAACACTTGCTAGACACTAGGATTTGCAGTGCATATACTACAACAACATATACATATAATAAAAAAGATGTGTATTTACCACTTAGCAGAACATACCCTACCTTAGAGAATATACGAGCGGCAACCCCTACACATACACCAAGCGGAAAACGTTCCGCCACCAGAAATCGATTTCGCCAGGGATAAGATACCACCGAAACCCATTAAACGGCTAGAACGACTAGAAGTATTGCACCCAATTGCTCTGAATGATCACTACAAGCAGTACAGCGATACGATATAAACATTAGACACACAGATCAGGGAGACCGATCAAGAGCGACGTAAAAGAATCCAACTACATACCAGTACCGGTTAATCAGGGGGTAAAGTAGTACTGATGCACTGCAAATAGAAGTGTTTAGTTTTAAAACACTTTAAGTGTCTAAATCCGCGTATACGATTTTTAGACACTTAAAAGTGTTTAGTTCAACTAAACACTTGAAGTGTTTAATATTCAAGTACCTACAGAGAGAATTGAGAATTTATGCCTGAAAAGCAAATGAGAAAAACATGGTCATAAGAGAGGATTCACGAGGGGTCATTAATTCAGGTCAAAACATTTTAATGTACCGATGCATCCTTTCGGAACTTCAATTTCAAACTCTCAAATTGCAATTCACATGAGGAATTTCAATTTTGAAATTTCTGTCTTCTGAAAATAATAATTATGATTAGACTATTTTGTTTATTTTTAGATACATATGATTAAAAAAAATATACTTAACTAAATTAATTATTATTATACTTGAAGATAAAATTTAACTTGATATTGAATAACTTGAAACAATTTATTATTATTAATTTATTATATAATTAACAAATTGTTATTTTCTTCGTAGTCGAGTTGTTTTTTTTAATATTTTCTAAGAGTTAAAATTCTCGATTTGTTTCATTTATGGATCATGAATGACGTGAATTTGTAGGATAAAACACTCAAATGTATTTCAAATATAAAATTGTTTTTGATATTATAATAACAAAATTATTGTGAATTTAAAAATTCAGATTTTAGGCGTTTCGTTGAAAATAAGTGTCTACAAAAATTATGTGTTTTTTACTCTAAGTGTTTTTTTCATGAAAATGTGTATTATTTTAAGACACTTCTAATACATTTTCTCTCTCATAAAACTCTCTCAAACATTTCTAAGTGTTTTGTATTTAAAAACGCTTAAAACGTTTAGAAATAAAAGACCTAAGTGTCTAAAGTTGTGCTACTAAACACTTAGTCCGTCTTATTTCAAAACATTTTGTGTGCAAAACACTTCGCTACTAAACATATTGTCCATTAGACACTTTAAATGTTTAGAAATAAAACACTTGCTGAACACTTGCTAGACACTGAGATTTGCAGTGTGGTGATCACGATTGCAGCATGGACCTGTAAGAGTCGAATCTCACGAACACGACCAGCAGACACGAGCAAACCCGCAACGAGAGCCCCGAGTCCACCTCGTCTCAATGCCAATCACAATTCCGAGGAGGGAACCAATCTTTAACGCCCAGAAAACCCCCACTACAGCCCGAAAAACCCCGGCCCCTACTCAAACAGAACCCTAGAAACCGCTCCCAAAGAACTCAAAAATTACTATCAAAAAAATAAAAATAATTTAAAGAAAAAAAACTGAGAATAATAATAATAGTAGCAACCAATCATTAATTACCAGAATATTAAGATGCCAGCCTTGAACGCGAACATGATTTGACGACTACTTAGGAGCCAGAGTGAAGACCCCTAGTTAGTCATAACCACTGGAGACACCCTGGACTCAGTGAAAATAATCGTCGACGACGATCTACCCGTTATCAAAATAACCGTTAAAACCAACGGTTCATCTGTGGTAATCGTGTAAATCAATAATTTAGACGTTACTGCCAGAGGACCAGAAGACGAGGTAAAACCAAAGATGTCAGACAACGAATTGGGTCGGACCACCAGCATGTGGGAGGATATCCTCGAATGTTATACCAGAGAGGAAGACGTGGTAAACCCGAAGACGAATTGGGACTGACCACGAGTGAGTGAGAGGAATACCTCGAATCGGCCGACAAGCTATACCATCACCTCAAACTGGATGAACCAGAAGAAGACAGAAAAGGCCATCCTGACGAGGAAGATGAATTCTTCAAGAGAGAAGACAAGATCTCCAAAAGGATCCAGGACAGGCAAACAGCTAAGTTATCTAGTTATCTAGTTAAAAAGTAATCAAAGTAAATACTATAGATGAAATTTATGAAAGGAAGAAAGAACTTTTGAATACCAAAAACGAAGTTTAGTAAAATGCAGAAAATAGAGAATGAACAGGGAAAAGTTTGAGAAGACGAACTAATCTTCACTAAAGTGAATACCCACAAGAACGTTACTACTAGTAGATATATAATAAAGATGAAAAAAAAATTATAAAAATAATACTAATCAAAAAGAAAAAGAATTTTTTAGGAACTAAGATAATAAAACAAATTGTAACTTGTAACTTTGCTTGAGGGGATTGGAAAACGAATTTATAGAAAAAGCGGATTATTGCAATAGTTACTTAAGCGTCTAAGGAATTTAAAGCACACCATAACAAAATTGTAAGAAGAATTAAGTCATTTTCAGGTTATAATTTAAATTCTATATATTTGAACATAAATACATCAGACGTTTAGTTCAACTAAACACTTGTAATTTGTCTAAAAATCGTATACACTTAAGTGTTTTAAAACTAAACACTTCTGTTTGCAGTAAATAGAAGATTATTGTAATCTGCAAAGATACGTGGTTGCTTGAAATTTATAGGTGCTCTATTTAAGGTAGGCCTAATTTCATATCTAGGTATATCTTTACCTCTACACCCAAATACTTTTTCTGGTGCATATTTACGTGTTTCTACATAATGTTCTCTATCTATATTTCTTTTATTTATTACCTTTTACACAGTGTCACGGGATTGCACGTAGGTCATACGAAGCAAGAAATAATAAATCATTCATGTAGCAAATCCAATCAAGCACAATTTTTGTTTGATTCATCAATCGAAAGTTTTGTATGGCCGATGACCACGCCCCGATCCTGACCTGCATCAATGGAATCAAAGTGATTCATGGGGTGGTTGGGGAGGGGAGGAACGAGATTAGAATTAATCGAATGCACAATTTTTAATTGACGAATCAATCCCGCTTCGAGTACAATCCCGCTTCGAGACACGATCCTCCGAATTAGGAAGGATTGTTGTCTCAATCGGACGATTGAGCCGCTATCTCATCGGTGCCACCCCCTATTTCTGGTCCATTGTGACCCAAATCCCTTACGGGATGATCTGTTCGTCGAAACTCATTGCACAACGCGATGGTAAGTTCGAGGTTGTTGAACTCGGAAAATTTGTGCAATGAGTTTCGAAAATTGAATTTTTAGAACGCGAATTTTGGAATTTTGATCTGCAAAATTTTGGAATTTTTGAAATTTTGGATCCCCGAGTAGCTCCATTACGGTATCTTCCTCGGACTTTCAACTCTAGGCTTGTAGTTGAATGACCGAGGAATGAGCCAAGGACAAAGGGAATTGAGGTATAAAAAGGCATCTCGAGTGTGGAGGGGGCTCTTTTTTTGGTTTGACGATTGAGCAGTCGAGGAGTTTTTGAGTCTTCATACTTTGGAGGAAGATGATTAAATGGCGAAATAATTAATTTTTGGAGTCTTTTTATCGAGAGTGGAGCGGAGCAGGAAGATCAGTTTTGTTAAGTCAGTGTCAGTGGCATGATAGTTCGGATCATTGAGCGGAAGTGAAGTTCAGTCATTGCAATTAATTGAGTAGTGAATTCAAGTGATTCTGGAGCAAATATTACCGATTCTAGGTGATTCTTATTAGATAAATTGATTTGTTGAAATTGAAAACTAATGATTTGATAATAAGTAAAGACTAGTCCGAGTCTAGGACATAATAATTTCAGTTGTGTAGTTCGAAGTGGTGAGATTACAAACATCAGTCACTCAGTAATTGTATGATTGGTTTTGGTTTAATGGGATAAGACGTTCTAGTGACTTTTATACGGCGTTTACACCGAACTTCATCTACTAGATTAAGCGTCTTGAGAAGATTTAGCCCTAAATCGTGCTTAAACTTACAGGATTTACCATACATTTTCCAAATCTACTCACGAGTAGATTAAATCCAAATCCGCCCTAAATCGCCTCAGTGGCAGCATCTAGTGGTGATCATTTGTGCCATTTTTCGTCTTTTAGAACAATTTAGTACTCTTTCGACGTATCCGAGGTGAGTTCAATTCGTTGTTCTGCACGCAGGGAATTTATGATAAGTGGTGACAGGGGCGTATATAGGGGGGGGGGGCCAAGGGCCCGTGCGCACCCCAGGATTTTGAGCTTTCTATTCGAAATCATTTGTGTTGGATGTGGTGATAGTACATGGTCGTTAAAATGTTGCAACTGCAACAATTTATCTTCATCAATTTAATTTGGTGTCATAGTCATGGTCAAGGTCAACCTTTGTGTCGCGACGGTTTGGCGGGTCTTTGCGTCGATCGGCGCCTTATCGCACCACCACCACCACGGAATGGCTAATGAAAAGGGAAAAATCCAGATGGCAAGTCAGTTGTTATTTGGTGTCAGCGTGACCAACAGCAAAATTGTGATCGTATTAATTTGTTTAAAGAAAAACCAAGTTCGAGTTTTAAAACAAAATTCAACACGATTCTGACAAATTATCAGTGAATTACACCATTACTGTTATTTATTACACCATTACTTTGTTTACCAGGTAAGAATTCACTTATTATTTGTTTATAATATAAATTTTGCATATTTTCGATAAGTTTATGTTCAGTTGTGACTTGATTGTTAATGAGTATATAGTGCAATTCTTAAACTTGAAAACGTGTTTAAATAACGTGTTAGAATGTTTTTTATAAAACCAATTATAGGTATTATTCGCGTCCTAAGAGCATATAGTTTACAAAATCAACAACTTATACATAATTCATATTTTTTCTAAGTATATAAATAAAATCAAATGAAGAAAATTAGAGACATCCGGTCTTTCTTTAACAAAACTCGGCAAACCGATCTGCAATCTCTCGAGAAAACCACGAATGCAAAGTCTTCAAACACTTCCCCAGCAGCAGTCCCAGTGCCAGTGCCAGTTCCCGTACCAAGCACATCTTTTGACTCATTAGAAAGTTTTATTAAGGAAATTCCGCAGTCAAAGATCATAAATGACTTAGGTTCACTTCAGACTGGACCATGTCAGCCTCGAATTGACTTTCTCGAATTGACAAAATTTACAGAAAAGCTACGAGTATTTAACGCACAAAATTATGATAAATATACTTGGTTAGAACATAGCATCAATGAGAATAAAGTATACTGCTTTGTGTGTAGGATGTTCGGGAAGGAAATGCGCGATCAATATGAAAAATTTACAATCACTGGATACAGCAACTGGAAAAAGTTGTCAGAGGCTCTTCAAAAACACGTGCAGTCTGCGGTTCATAACCAAAGCAAGGAGATGCACTATACATATCTACATCAGAGGTCAAATGTTCATGAACAAATTGTCACCCAACATGAAAAGGAAGTGGAGCAAAATAAAGAAAATTTATTGAAAATAATAGACATTATACTGTATTTAGTACGCCAAGGATTGCCTTTAAGGGGCCACCGTGAAACAGCTGAATCAAAAAATAAAGGTAACTTTTTAGAAATGGTACAAATTTTCGCCAAATACGATGAAACATTGTCCAAACATTTAGAAAAACATGTAACCTATTGCAGTGCTGGTATACAGAACGATTTAATCAACATAATGAATCAGATAACAATAGAAGGAATTGTAAATAAAATTAAACAATGTGGTTTTTTTTCTATAATGGTAGATGAAGCAAGATGTTATAAAGAAGAAAAAATGTCGATAGTTTTAAGATACGTGATAGGGTTGGAAGTTGAAGAATCATTCATGAGATTTATGGATTGCTCTACTAGTAGAGATGCAAAGAGTCTGGCTGCAATTATCATAGATTTTTTCAACAAATGTGGTTTGGATAATGTGCCTATAATAGCACAGTCATATGATGGCGTAAGTGTAATTTCCGGTAAACACAAAGGTTTACAAGCGATTATCAAGGAGAAATATCCCCATGCCATTTACGTCACTTGTCTGGCGCATAAGCTTAATTTAGCTGTTGTAGACTCATGCGCAAATGTGTCAGCAGCAACCAAGTTTTTTAATAATCTGGAAGCACTTTACATCCATTTTTCACACCCTGGTAATCATGCCCATCTCAAGAAAATCCAAGATTCTCTTGGTATAAAAACTGGTCGTGAAATCAGCTGTTTAAGTACCACGAGATGGAGCTGTCGATATGAAAACTGTAAGGCTGTAATAAATAGTTACGATGCCCTTAGAACAGCACTGGAGGAAGAAATTTGTCAAAATAAAGACAAACATGTGGCAGAAGCCGTAGGTTTATTGACTACAATTTCAAAACCAGAATTCATTGTATGTTTACACGTGTTCCACTCAGTATTATCAATTATACAGGTATTAAGTAAATACTTTCAGAGTAAAAATGCCACTCTCGGACAAGCTGGAACGATGACAACAGGAATAATTTCTACTTTTGAACAATGCCGTAACAATTTTGATGCACATTGGAAAGATATAGAAGAGTTTGCAGAAAAGTATGAAATTTCACTAGAACCTACGAAAGTGAGCAAACGAAAACACAACCGAGGTGGTGGAGGTAGCAGGCACACCGATTTTTACGTCGAATCCACACTTGGCAGAAGCAATTGCATTGATTTATCATCTGATATACGCCCCTGTGAATATTGGAAAATTAACATTTGCTGTCCAGTTATCGACAATATAATAGTTAACATGAAAAACAGATTTGAAATTATACCTCTAGCTCAATCGATTGATGCTTTTTCAAACTTAGATCTCGAGAATGGAAAGGCTTTCATAGATAATTACGAGGAAATTCTTCATATTGATAGGAATTTTCTAGGAGCAGAATGCTTAATTATGAAAAACGTTTTGAAAGACAAGAATGTCACAATTGAAGTCCTCAGGGAACACATCAAACAAGATTTTTGCCCAAATCTTTTCAAATTAATTCAAGCTGCAATTGTGATCCCACTCAGCTCGGCCGGATGCGAGCGGAGCTTTTCAGCAATGCGGAGAATTAAGACGTGGCTAAGATCTTCTATGGGTGAAGAGAGATTCTCAAGCACTACTCTTCTTCATGTAGAAAATGAGAATGTTAAGAAAAACGTTTCGCCGGAAATGGTTTTAAAAGTTTTTGCCGAGAAGAAACGTAAATTAAAGTTGGTGTTAATAGTTAATATGTAGTTAATAATAATAATAATATATAATAATAGCTAATAAATATGATTAAGTAATGAAACTGTTGTTTTTTTAATGTATCTAATAGTTTGTCCTAACTATCTACATATATAACAACAATTAATTTCAAAAATCAGATTAATATTCTAGTTCAAAGTCATGTCCTCTCATAGGTAAATTCTAAATTGATTGTCGACTCTGCTTCATCCCATCGGCCATGGTATGTCGGGGGCCAGGCCCCCCTGCAAAATAACTCTAGATACGCCAATGAGTGGTGACGAGTGCAAATCGTCCCGATATATAATTTGATCGTTTAGGTCTCGATTTCAGGAGATAAGAAACATTAACAGAAACACTAATTACATTTAATAAGTCGAATAACTTTAGTGACTTTACGGTGAGCATTAATAAAGACCGATCCGGGTCGTATATATATATATAGTTGGATTGACATAATTGAGGTGTAATACATAATAGAGTCAAGTGAACTGCGGATAAGTGAGCCCAAAGCACAAGTGACTTTTAAAGAATCTAATTTCACACGTGTAGTGTAGGGACGTCGAAAAAATATCGATATTATTTGTTCGATATATCGATATTTTTTAGCGATATTTAATTTTCCGATATATCGATATATCGATATGAAATTCTTACTATCGAAAAGGTATGAAAAAACGATATTTTTTTCAGACCGACAAATATATTACTTATACCGTGAATAAGGAAAAATTAATATTTATTAATATTTCGAGAAAAATAAAATTTAACTTTTCAAGAAATATGTGATTAACGTATGTAAGGATAAATATACCATTTCTTAGAACGCGATCATTCTTTTATAAACTGATCCGATATATCGATATATAGATTTTTTTTTGCAAACGATAAATATCGATTTCGATATTTCCAAAAATTATCGATTGATGTATATCGATATTTTTTTAATTTTCGACATCCCTAGTGTAGTGACCAATAGTATAGGATTTGAATCCGCGAGAGTCGAAAATGTAAAAGTGTCCTGTGTGATGACCGGAAGATGATGAGGACCGGGAAGCAGTGACTCCAAGACACGAGATTCCGAGAAACGTCATTGCAGCAGGAGAGGAGCGAAACGGAGCACCGGGTAAAATAGATAAGTTTATCTTTAAGGCTATTGTTAATATTAATTTTGTTAAAAGATTTTGATAGAGTTTAGAATAGGGACACATTTTTGATGCAACAGGGAAATAGGTATAACTTAGATTAAGTGCATTATAGGGTAAGAGAGACGTGTATGAAAGATTGTCAAGGATCGGTACTCAATTGAAGATATTCCTGGTAGCGTTGGTTGGTTGGTTTTCTTCATTTCCGCTGAACTCGTCATTTTCTGGATCGGCAAAGCGTAAGGTTCTCGTTTTGACCACGATCGATGCCGGGTGACTCGTCCCAAAACGAGTGGTACCCACTCACGACCTTTCTTCGCGGGCAAATTTCCCTTGATTGGGTGTACATTTTATTGTTGTAATAGGTACCATTATTATATACATACTCTAACAGCTCCAAATAAGCTTTTATTAAGAGCTCAATTTTTAATTTCTTGTAATTAACAGTGTAACCTTTCTATGTCACTATACCCTGTATGTGCGCTTGGGGTACAAAAGTGTACTTCTATATCAAACTCCCCAAATAATTGAGTTAAACTTCTAAATTCGTTGTATAATATGTTGTCCGAGTAGTGAGACCGCATGGACGTGTAGCGTATTGGTCCAGTCTGCGGGCTTAATTAAAGTAACAGTAGAAGAATAAAATGTCGCATGAAAATAGAAATAAAACTACAAATGAGGATTTAAAAAACCTTTTAGTTGGTTTAACCGAAAAAATGTATAAAATTGATAAAACTACTTTAGAAACAGCAAAAATTTGAAAGTTTGAAAAGCTTGGCATAAATGATTAAATAAGCAGTACATTTTTATAAATGGAGAAAAGTTGACCCCTTGCAGCAGTTCGAGAAGGCCTGAAAGCTAGTCAACGCGAGGCAGCAGATAAAATGAGATATAGAATGACAACGATAGCGTGGAAAGTGATAGCTCGAAGGTTTCCCTAACCTCAAACAACGAGAAAAATAGGCAGCGTGCGAGCTCATCCACGCCCCCGGAATCTACTTCTCTTGCTAAAAAACCTGTGAGACACAAGAACCAAAAGGAAAAGTGAACCAAAGTGAAAAGACGAAGAATAAATAGCAAAGCTCAGATTTATTTTCTGGAATGCTAATGGCCCGAAAAACGCGAATGATATGAGTGATAGTATAAGTGACGGCATTGTAGTGTGTATATGTGAGACATGGCTGGAAGCAGAACCAAAACGAACGAATAAAGGAGAGTGTACGAGTGTCGCAAAAGCAACAAGAAGCGCGGAGAGAGGACGAGCGAGCGGGGATACGCTGCTCTCCTTTATCGGCAGTGTTTACAACGAAGTTGAGTCCCTTACCAAAAGGGATAATTATATATTTGTGAAATTTAAGTATATTCCTGTAATAGATATTATAGGTACAATATACATTAACCAGACAACTAATATATATAACGAGCTTGAAGAAATATCGGAGCTTGTGTATGAGATAAGTTTTTCTAACGCGCTAATTATAATAGGAGAGGACTATAGCGCTTGTATCGCAAATGCATCTTATGTTGAAGCCGCGTGTTTTGAACCATTTTCATCTAAAATCAATGTAGAAAGAAAGAGGTTTGACATATGTTTAAACAACAACACATATCATTAAACAACAACATATGTTCAAAAGCACTTTAAGCTTTGCCAATCAAAACAAATTTAATAGTACTAAACGGTCGTATGAAAAGTGTCACTCCGGCTTATTTTACTTATATAACCTTGCAGGTGATAAATGACTTGAATATCGTAGAAGTAGTATCATGGTCAGATCATTTACCCGTCGTTATACATACTAAGGTGCCCTGCCCAGGTGCAATGAATAATAGTAGCCAAATTAGATGGCAGGCCAATGGGGTAGACATTTTTTACACTGCCATGCTATACTCGGATAATATTATGAAAATTGACGCGCCAATAGAAGTAATAAATAATAATATTATTAATACTATCAAAGGAGTTGCCACGAAATTACAACCCACTAACCAAAGGAATTCATTTCGCGCATTCAAAAAACCGTGGTTTAACGATGAATGTTTTAAGTCAAAAAATGAACTTCTAAAGAAACTAAAAAACAAACGGAAAAGTAACTATCAACCTCAGGTAATGGAAGATTTCATTAAACTTCGCGATTTCATTAAACTTAAAAAAAAAGATGGATATTTATCATAAAAGCGTCAACTTTGTTGAATTCAAGATGTTAGATGTTAAATATCAGGTTGGAACTACGATGCACGGGGCTTTTCAGATTTATTATGCGTCCCGCGTATTCATAATTATTATATGTCGCTAATATGTATAAGAAGTTTTCGCGAAAACGTTGGCAGAAAGCGTAGCTATCTCCCAGGGCAACGGACGGGGACACCTTTTCGTATGCTACCCCATAATTCTCCTTATATATTTTCTTGGAATTAAACTAAGTTACATTAATTTAACTTTAATTTTTATAAGTTTTATAAATCCGTCCTTATTTGGAAAATATTTCCTTGTACACAATGTTTCGTGTGAAGACTGCTTCAGATCCAGGTATGAGGTTGCCTTGATCTGGTCCATTTAATATTTTGATTTTAACACACGAAGATTTTCGTACTCTTGACAGTGCTACAAATAACACAAGCCTCCATTTTTTTTTTCATGAAAAAGTGTTTCAAGTTTCATAGGTACCCTATAGTAAATGGGGTGCGCTAATCACGAATCTGTACTTAGTTTTTTTCCAGCACGTCAGGTTTTCAGGAAAAGTGTGTTTGAAATTTTTCATAGAAACTGCCAGATATATGCTGAGAAAATATTTATTGAAATTATGTTTAATGGAAAATTACACTTAAAAGTTGAGTGTTCATGAAGAAAAACAATGCATTATAATCTATGTTAGTCATTAGTTGGTATTTTAAAGGAAAATCGTTCTCTTTTTCCCTGAAAACTGCGTTTTGTTGTTTTCTTTTTATGAATTTTTGTAAGCAAGTCCCTCTTCAAGGTCCAGCAGTAGTCAGCCATCATTGTACATCCCATCTTCCCTGGTATCGTTTCTCCATCTCCTTTATGTCCTGATGGAACCTCTCTCCCTGTTCTTCACTGACAGCTCCAAGGTTTTCGGGAAAACAGAAAATGAAGTTTTACGCTCATATTGCATCCCAGTTTTTTATAATTTTCGACCATGTTGGCTACAATTTCTCTGTAGTTTGGAGACTTGTTGTTTCCAAGGAAACCATCTATGACTTCTGCGAAAGAACTCCATGCTTCAGATTCATCCTGGGTCATTGTATTCTGGAACAAACTGTCCGATTTTAAGGTTCGAATTTGAGGACCCACAAAAATTCCTTCTTTAAGTTTGGCTTCAGAAAGTGAAGGACATTTGTCGCACAGGTGTTTGAAGCAATCACCTTGTTTATTTAGAGCTTTGACAAACTGTTTCATCAATCCTAACTTAATGTGAAGAGGAGGCAAAAGAACTAATTTTGGGTGAACTAATGCATCACGCTGCACATTTTTTTGTCCCGGTACAAGTCCTTCTCTGAGCGGCCATTCTTTCTTAACGTAATGTAAATTTCGTGCTCGACTGTCCCACTCGCACAAAAAACATGGATACTTTGTGAATCCAGAATGCTGACCTAAAAGCATGGGTATTATTTTGAGGTCTCCAAAACCCTCTTGACAGAAATATTCCGCGAACTCTTTTTCGCGATGCCTATACCACGAAAATGTGGTTCCTGAAGCCAATAGATTTTTGTCTTTCAGTCGTGATCCTAAAATTTGTGCAGCATCCTTCGATAGGCCCAAGTCTCTCACTAAGTCATTTAGTTCAGCTTGAATAAACTGTTGAGGTTGGCCTATATCGGGATTGAACTCGTCTTCATCGGTTTTTTCGTTTGAACTTTCATCTGAAGATTGCTGTTGGATGGTGTGAAGAAAAGGTGGAGGAATGGAAATTCCTGGTCCATGAGGTACAGGTCGTTCAGCAGACGGTAAATCAGGATACTGAATAGTATGTTTATTTTTCGAATTGAAACCCTTGACACCGCAGGAGCAAAAATAACAGTCATCTCCATTGTTTTTTTGTTCCCTCCATACCATAGGAATGCCAAAAGGTAAAGAGCTACGTGTACCTTTTGTCCATTTTCCCAGTAGCTCGACACACTGAAAGCATACTTTGTGTGGAGCCCAAGGTTTGTCTTGATCACCAAGCTTTACACCGAAGTAAGCGTGATAAGCTTTCTTGACAAATTCTGTTATGTTACGCTGATGCTTTGCTATCGTTAAATCACCACACATGTAACAAAATATATCAGGACTATTTTTACACTTTCTTGATAACATTATGACGCACGAAACACTCTGAAAATAAAACAAAACTCGATTCTACAAACAACTGACGCAACTGACGGAAAAATTTCAATGCAATTTGAGAAATAATCAGTAAGGTTTTAGTAGAAAATATCTCACAAGTTTTTTTTAATTTTGTAAAAAATCTTGACGTGATGGGCTCAAACTAACTTCACATTCAGAATCAGCGCACCCGTATTACCTAAGGACACTTATCAAATTCAAAACACCAAAAATCATGTCGGCCTGTGTAATTGGCCATAAGCAAATACAGGCTCTGGTAAGAACAATCCAACTTTTTCAAGGGTTTGCCCGTGTGCCTTATTGATGGTCATGGCAAAAGCCCAATTTAATTGGGAATTGTCTTCATCGCAAAACGAAAGGCGAATCACGATTTACCGGTGCCAAGTCTATCCTTAGAATAAATACTATATCCTTATATGGGTTTACCTCCAAAGGGGCGATCATTCCTCATTATTTCATTTAATAATTTGTCAACAGCTTTCAGGGCAACCCCTGAGGCCATAGATGATTCATTCCATATTATATGTTTGCATTTTCGTATTAACTCAGCGTCCTTGGATGTCACAAAGTACGTAATGGTTTTTACTGAGCTTGAGAGTTTTGCGTTCCCTCGCGGAACGGAAAATAGGGAAAATTGTGAGAAAACTTCTCGCACGACGCACAGGCACTTCCCCTATTTTCCGTTCCATGCAAGAAGGCAAAATTCTCAAGTTCTGTAAATATCAGTATGATTTTCTAGTACGGGAACAGACCAAACATAAAAAATTTAAAAAATTTGCCCAGTAAATATCAGATAAGGAGGCGAATTCCCTGTGCGAGTAAAGGTGCCTACAGACGTTCATATTTCTATGATGTTTCATCATATACATATATGACGAAAAAATATGATGAAGCTGTACACACGCAATATGACGAAAAAATATGACATATTTCTATGATGTTTCATCATATATATGACATAACAATATATCATATTATATGATCGTGTGCACAGTTCATCATATATATGACATATAAATATGTCATATTTTTCTTTTCCATTTTCGTTTTAAATTTTAACTGTTTGTTGGAAATAGTTTTGAGGTTCAATTTTTCTGTCTGTGACAAAACTAAATAATCAGGGCAATTCTGTGCACACTTAACAGATTCTGTTAGTTTGACAACCCATGTAATTTGTTGTTGGATTTCGAAAAGTTTAGTTAAGGTCGAAATTTGTATTCTAGGTCCCAAAAGTTAACAGATTTTTGTTAAAAATCCTTTAACGTAACAGACCCGAAATTCTCCAACTTAAACGTAAAAGGTTTTTTGTTAAGAAAGTTGAGAGATGTGGAACAAAACCGGTTTCGTAACAGATTTAAGAGTAAATTTTGGCCAGAATACCAACTTTAAGACTTCTGTTAGAAACCAAATCTTTTAACTTTCTTAACAGAAATCTGTTAACTTAACGAAAGTGGCCAGAATCGCCCCGAATATTTAGGCAGCAGGTAATTTGTTTGTAAAAAAAGGAGTGTGGTACAAATACAAATACAACATATATTTTTATCATAGAAAATTTACACCATATTTTTCGTCTTATTTTCAAAAACGTGTGTGTACAGTTCATCATATAATTTGTCATAGATATGATCTGATACAAATATGTCATATAATATGATGTATTTTTCTATGATCGTCTGTAGGCACTGAATAGAGTGCTCACTTCTATTGCAGGTAAAATGAGTGATGAATATAAAATTGCGTTTGAAAATTATAAATAAAATATAAAAATTATAGTTTATTTTCCTAATTACCGCACTCCTTTTTATTACCTGCTGCATAATATGCTGCTGTTGTGTATATATTTTTGAATCTGTGTTCTTATATATATACTTATATTTTTTTTTCTGTTAAATAATTTAATTTTTATGCTAGCAGTCAGTGCGTAGATTTACCTTTAGCTTCAGTTAACTTTATGTTGAAGGCAGGCTTTAAATACATGTTTTGGTTGCGTGGTTCATCTATTTATTTTTCAACAATTTGGTCAGTTCAAATTCCTTAACTATTACAATTCAAAATGCTCTAAATATTTTCCAATATGATTTCCTTATTACTATCTTTACTCTATATAATTCAAAGTGTTATGTGAATCTTCCAATATTATTCCAATTTGATACCTTTCCTCTATACAATCCAAAGTTACATTTAACTCCCACTACAATTTCCTTATTGTTACCTCTACTCTATATAATCCAAAGTATTATGTGTATCTTCCAATATTATTTCCAGTTTGATATCTTACTCTCTACTCTAAATAATCCAAAGTGTCATGTGTATCTTCCAATATTATTTCCAATTTGATATCTTTACTCTATACAATCCAAAGTTACATTTAACTTCCACTACAATTTCCTTATTGTTACCTCTACTCTATATAATCCAAAGTGTCATGTGTATCTTCCAATATTATTTCCAATTTGATATCTTTACTCTATATAATTCAAAGTGTTATGTGAATCTTCCAATATTATTTCCAATTTGATACCTTTACTCTATACAATCCAAAGTTACATTTAACTCCCACTACAATTTCCTTATTGTTACCTCTACTCTATATAATCCAAAGTATTATGTGTATCTTCCAATATTATTTCCAGTTTGATATCTTACTCTCTACTCTAAATAATCCAAAGTGTCATGTGTATCTTCCAATATTATTTCCAATTTGATATCTTTACTCTATACAATCCAAAGTTACATTTAACTCCCACTACAATTTCCTTATTGTTACCTCTACTCTATATAATCCAAAGTATTATGTGTATCTTCCAATATTATTTCCAGTTTGGTATCTTACTCTCTACTCTATATAATCCAAAGTGTCATGTGTATCTTCCAATATTATTTCCCATTTGATATCTTACTCTCTACTCTATATAATCCAAAGTATTATGTGTATCTTCCAATATTATTTCCAGTTTGATATCTTACTCTCTACTCTATATAATCCAAAGTGTCATGTGTATCTTCCAAAATTATTTCCAATTTGATATCTTTACTCTCTACTCTATATAATCCAAAGTATTATGTGTATCTTCCAATATTATTTCCAGTTTGATATCTTACTCTCTACTCTATATAATCCAAAGTGTCATGTGTATCTTCCAAAATTATTTCCAATTTGATATCTTTACTCTCTACTCTATATAATCCAAAGTATTATGTGTATCTTCCAATATTATTTCCAGTTTGATATCTTACTCTCTACTCTATATAATCCAAAGTGTCATGTGTGTCTTCCAATATTATTTCCAATTTGATCTCTTTACTCTATACAATCCAAAGTTACATTTAACTTCCACTACAATTTCCTTATTGTTACCTCTACTCTATATAATCCAAAGTATTATGTGTATCTTCCAATATTATTTCCAGTTTGATATCTTACTCTCTACTCTATATAATCCAAAGTGTCATGTGTATCTTCCAATATTATTTCCAATTTGATATCTTACTCTCTACTCTATATAATCCAAAGTGTCATGTGTATCTTCCAATATTATTTCCAATTTGATATCTTTACTCTATACATTTGCCTATCCTCGGACTATTCGTAAATTCCAACCTTAGCCTTTAAATCCTCACAACCAAAAGTACGTTCATTTAACTAATTTCTATTTATTTGCGTGTTTCACTTATAACTATACATTTTTATTTCCGACTCTTCCCTCTCGTGGTGGTCTTCTGACGCTTCTGTGCCTGCCTCTTCTCTTGGCGGTATCGCAGCCGTTCGCTATGGAGCCTCTGGAGCTCACGGCTGATCTGCAGACGCTCTTCCTGCCCAACCGCAATCAGCAGGCGACGGCGAACCTCCTCGATTGCTCGCCGGAACTTGGCCTCCGCGCCAGTGCGATACTTCGGGGGACGAGGGGGCTCCGGTGCTGGTGTGGTGTCTTCTGTCCTACCTCGTCTCCTGGCCCGCATTATATTTCCTGAAACCGGGACTTTGCTTCATTTTGCGTGGTTGCCATATTTCACGAAATCCACCTTGTGTGCCGTGGCGCCATCTCTCAGCGACCAGCCTAGTTTTTTAGAACTGATCGCGTGAGTTGTTTACATTTTCGTTTTGACATTTCAGAGTAGGTTATGACGAGGGATGTTGTGTATTTTATGTTTTTACGAAATATCATAAGTTTTCAGAGTTATGGTTATGCTTGTTGACGCGAATAGTGATCTTCTTTCGATTGCTTATGTCTTTTGATGTATCGTGAGTTATGTGAATGAGTTATTTCTAATTATGTTTAATTTAATCTGGATATCATCCACAACATTCCTCCCCCTTTTAGAAGTCCTCCCCAGGGTTAGTGGCAGTCTCCGGGATAAATGTGGGTCAATATGATCTTTAGAATTTGTGGTTGTGAGTATTTCAAACTGCGAGAGATTCGCGAGGTTCGAGTGCAAGTGTTAGTGTAATTTTACCTTATATTTTTAGTGTTTCCATGGCTTCATTTCAGTGTTTTAACTCTAGTATTTATTGGTTCCCTTTTAACTTCATTTCTTTTGTAATTTATATTAACTTAGTATCTGACCGTCCTTCGTCCATTCTTCGGCCTCTTTTTGGATGGAAGAGTTTGACCCACTGCTTCCTGATTAGGACGTATCCCCAAGTTATGTCTTCCGGAGTGAATTGGTCTTCTGATCGTGTGGTTGATTCTTACATTGAATTTGCCCAGCTTCTCCATGGGTAACTCTTGTTCAATTTCGGGCTTGTCCAATTGGAGTTTTTGGAACAGTTGATCTGCTTCCTGCAGGATGTTGTCCCATTCGACCTTCGTTAACCCTAAATCATCGACTTCAGCTGTTTCAATGTTTTGGTTCATTTTTGACCTGGTGATAAGGGATAGAGTTATTATTAGTAAGTGGACTTTAGAATGCTGTTGGGGCTATCGTGTGTGGGAACGAGAATCTGGTATCAGTTGAATAACTTCGGGGACGGGGTTCTTTTATTAATTGAATATTTTCAACCGGTTATTATGCACGCGCCGCTTCTTGTTTCCTATTAAGATCGTGGTATTGACGGGATTATTTACTGCTATGACTCTGTAAGGTCCTGTCCAATGTTGGATCAGTTTATTCTTTCTGGCTGCATTCCTGAGAAGCACCTGATCTCCAACATGGATTCTGATTGGGTTGGATTTCCGGTCGTAGTACTCTTTTGACTGATGTTTGCTTTCTTCTAGGTTCAGTCTAGCTATCTCATGCGCACGCTGGAGCTTAGTTCGGAGGTGTAGGTAGTAATTTTCGTGGTCATAGACCGGTTGTGGGGGTTTCTTCAAATTGTTGGGCAGGGAGGCGGAGAAACCATACAGACAATCCATTGGGGTCAATTTTGTAGTCGTGTGGATAGTGTTGTTCCTGACAAACATTGCAGCTCGTAGATGTTCATCCCAATCGGACTGATTGTTGTCTACGAAATTTCTCAAGTAGTCGACTAGTGGGCGGTGTGACCTCTCTAAGGCTCCATTGGATTGGGGATGATACTGTGTAGTCTCAATTTTCTGTATCTTGAGCAGTTTACAAATGTCTCTGAACATTTTGGAAGTAAAGTTTGTCCCTTGGTCGGTTATCAATTTTTTTGGTATTCTGTATCGGCTGATAATCTCATCCACGAACGCTTGAGCTACTGTTTTAGTTTCCATGTTTGGAAGGGGTACTACGTCCATGAATCGGGTGAGGTCGTCTTCGAAGCTTAGAATATATTTATACCCGTTGGTAGTTTCTGGAAGTGGACCCACAATGTCCATATAGACTTTATCGAGGGGTTGCTTGGCCGTGTCCGTTATGACCATCGGCTCTCTATGCTCTCTGCTTAGCTTATTTAGTTGACATTTTCTGCATTTCTTTATGTATTTTTTGATATCCCTCAACATTCCTTTCCAGTAGAATTCTCTTTTCAGGCGATGATATGTTTTAAGGACTCCTTGATGGCCTCCTAGAGGGGCATCATGACAGTCACGTAGTATGGTCTCAATGTCCTGGGGGTCTGTTAGTATTCTTATTTGCGGCTTTTCCTGTTCGTATATTTTCTCCTGTGGGTTGCGCTCCGTGGACCCGCTTCTTGTGGGAATTTCTTCTCCTATTTCTGAGGTTTGTTCTTGTTGCTCCCTTGCCTGTTTCCGCGTAGTCACCATCACCTCGTACGGGATTCTGCTTAGTGCGTCAGCATTGCCATTCTTTCTGCCTTCCTTGTATTCTATTTCGAAGGTGTAATCTGAAAGTTTGTGCCACAATCGAAGTATTCGGCTTGTCGGATCCTTAATCCTTATCGCTCCTTTCAAGGGTTTGTGATCGGTGAATACTTTAAATTGTCTGCCGTATAAATAACACCTGAAGTTTTTAACTGCCCATACTATGGCCAAGAGTTCCCGTTCTATTGTAGAATAATTTCTTTCTGCTGCGTTCAATGTTCTACTCGCATAAGCTATTGGTTTCTCTTCGTTAGGTTGACCTTGTGCTAGTACGGCTCCAAGTGCTTCTCCACTCGCATCGGTATAGAGTTTAAACGGCTCTTTGAAATTTGGATATCTTAGTACTGGTGGACTGATTAGCTTGTCTTTGAGTGCATTGAATGCTCTAGTACAATTTTCATCCCAACTGAATTTTACGTCCTTCTTCAGGAGATTATTTATTGGTGCCGCTATCTTCGAGAAATCTGATATAAATTTTCGGTAGTAGTTTGCTAGTCCTAAAAAGGACTGCACCTGGCGAACGGTTCTGGGGGTAGGGAAGCTTTTTACGCTGTCCACTAAGCCCGGATCTGGTTCCACTCCTTCCGTCGTGCATTTATGTCCAAGGTATATAATTTCCTTTTTGAGGAAATTGCATTTCTCTACGTTTAGCTTTAGGTTATGTGCTCTTAATCGTTGTAATATGGTTCGTAGCTTTGTTTGATGATCCATTAGGTTTCTGCCGTATATTACTATATCATCCAGGTATACAAAGCACTGTAGGCCCTGTAGTCCTGTCAGCACATGATTCATGAGACGCTGGAACGTTGCTGGTGCTCCCTTTAACCCAAAAGGCATACGCTTAAAGGCGTAGTGTCCGTAAGGGGTACTGAACGCAGTCTTATCCCGATCTTCTGGTTTCATTGCGATTTGGTGGTATCCGCTGGCGAGATCGAGTACTGAGAAATACCGAGAATTTCCCAGCTGATCCAGGATATCTTCAATTCTGGGTAGTGGATAAGCATCCCCCTCGGTGACTTCATTTAGTTTCCTGTAATCGACCACTATTCGCCATCGCTTCTGTCCCTCAGGTCCCGGTTTCTTTGGGACTACTAGCAATGGTGCGTTCCATTCGCTCCAGCTCGGTTCTACTATGTCCTCATCGAGTAATCTTTGTATTTCCTCTGTTATTATTTCCCTTTGCGTCTCCGGCAGGCGGTACATTTTACACTTGATCGGTCGTTTCCCTGATTGTATCCGTATTTCATGCTGCACTGTAGCTGTGTGCCCCAATTTCTCTCCCGGTAAATGAAAGACATCTTGGAATTCTTCAATTATTTTATTCATCTCCCTCCTTTCTTCGATGTTCAAATTGGTGTCCAAGCTTATTAGTTTTTTGATTTGGGTTTCTCTTTTTCTTGGTTTCCCTGCATCGGTGCTGGTGCAATACACGAGTCTTTTCTCAGAGTTATTAGTGTCGTTTTGGTTTGGTGCTGTCGTTTCTTCGTACTTCCTCAATTTTACTGTCACATTGTCGACCTCCACTTTATAATTGTTGACATTTAGCACGCTCAGTTTTATTTTCCTATTTGTTGACTGCACGAGCGCGTTACTAATATATACTCCCGGTTTTATCTCCTTTCCCTCGGTTACATACTGTCCTTCTTTGTCCGTGATCATTTCCACACATTTCACTGTCCTTCCCGGTATTATGATGTTCCTGGGCTCTGTGGTTATAAATTCTTCCTTTGAGTAATTTTTTCCGCAGCTTCCTTCATTTTCCCCATACGTGCGAGTATGGAATGGAAAACAGTTTAAATTACTTTCTTCGCAGCTTTCTTCGTTCTCCCCGTACGTGCGAGTATGGAATGGAAAACATTTTAAATTACTCTCTTCGCAGCTTTCTTCGTTCTCCCCGTACGTGCGAGTATGGAATGGAAAACATTTTAAATTACTCTCTTCGCAGCTTTCTTCGTTCTCCCCATACGTGCGAGTATGGAATGGAAAACATTTTAAATTACTCCCTTCGCAGCTTTCTTCGTTCTCCCCATACGTGCGAGTATGGAATGGAAAACATTTTAATATAATCCCCCCGGTACGCATCCCACTCTCGTAGTTTTCATGCGTTGTACCTGTCTCGAAGAGTTTTCCCAGATCTTTCAACACTTCCGCTGTAGGCATTACTTCCCCTGTGTTATCACATGTATTCGGACAGTTTTGCTTGACGTTGGTTCTGTTCCCTGGTTCCTCCGTTTGTCGGGATTCCTCTGGCTGCTTGGCGTAATCTTTTTCCAGTATTGCAGGTTTCTTATCACCCCCCATTTTACTTTGGAATTCTCGGGTGTCTCCCTCCCTGGTGTGGTTACGCTCAAGGTTTGTTTTACAAGCTGCTATGACGTCCACAAAATGAACGTCATTCGTACTTCTGTTTTGGTTTTCCTCGAATTTAATAACCGTTCTTTGCCCATTACTTGTGGACAAGAACACGAGCTTTTTCGCGGGGCCCTCGATGTTGCAATGTCTGGACAAGAAGTCGTTGCCCAGCAGACCCGTTACACTATTTTCGTTGACAGTTTCGATGATGTGGAATTTGCATGGATATATCTTTTCCAAATTTATGTGCCCTGTGATCGTCCCCTTCGTGGAAATTTCCCCTGAAATGGTGTTGAGCCTGATTATCTCTTCCCTATTTATGTCCTTTTTCATTGATTCATTAATTTCTTCCTCCTTTATGAGACTTATTTCGGCTCCTGTGTCCACTATGAACTTATTCCGGCTACTTCTTGCAATATTTAGGGGTAAGTTGACTATAGGGACGTCTGGACAGGTTTCACACCGCTTTCCTTTTTCTGTTAGCGACGACTCGCGGTGTGCCCGGTTGTCTCTTCGCAGTTTCCCGTTTGTATGTTTGCTGCTTGTTTTTCTAGCTGCAACCGTTCCCATCTTTCCCTTAAATAGCACCTAAATTCCGTATGTCCACTTTCCAGACAGAAATTGCATTTCTCGTTTGCTGCGTTCGCGGTGGCGTGATTCACTTGACGCGCTCTATATCCATTTGAAGCTTGGTTTTGTTGATTTCTGCCGTGCGCGTTACAGTTTTGAATCGTATGGCCATATGTCTTACAACTCGTACAGAATGGCGTCATTTGCTTCGTACGACATTCAGCTATAACGTGTCCTGGTCTTCCACAGAAATGACATCTTGTCTGCCGTTTATCCTGTTTCTCCCGGGGTGTATTGGTGTTGTAGTTTCTTGGCGTCTCTTGGTACCCATTGTATCTGCTGTAGTTACTCGCCGACTGGTATTGTGGTTGTTGCTGGTTCTGTCCAAACGTTCGGGGTTCTTTTTTCACTTGATTGTGAAACTGGTTTCCAGATTGGTTCATGGTGTGCAACCCTGGGATTACTGGTTGCAGACTTGCAAGGTATTGATTCGTAGTGCCCTGTTGCATACATTGTTCAGTTTGTTCAAGCCTTGCTATTTTTCTTCCTATGGATTCCAAGTTGTTGTCGCAATCCTGGAGCAGGTAGAACTTGTAGTTAGAGTTTGTTATCCCTAACTTAAAGCAATGCAGGCCTACTTCTTCGATTTCTATCTTTAAACCTTCACCCCCGTTGGCGTATTGTTGTTCTGCTGCGTTCTTGCAAGCATTTATGAGTGTTTTAACCCTATTGAAGTAGCCCATCAGTGTTTCCATGGGTAGTTGTTGCACGCTCCTTAATTGAGTGTTTAGAGTTATGTAGGAGGTGTTCTGGATTAAGTTCGATCTAAGGGTGTTGAATACATCATCGAGTGTGTCATTTACTCCAGCTTGTACGGCTTCTAGAGCTCGCCCTCTTAACCGTGTCGGTAATAGTTTTACGAAGAGCGCCTTATCTTGTGCTTCCAAGAGTGTCTCGTATCCCAGGCGAGCGCAGTTAATGAATTCATTGACCTCATTTTGCTTTCGCGGGCTATCTTCTCCCATTAATATCGGTACGTTGTTACATAAAACGTTGTTTACTAATTGTATGTTGGCCATTCTTTTGCTCTCAGTTACTTTAGTTTCTTGAACTTCTATTCCTTTTGTTTCCTCAATTTCTTTTTCCTCGATCTCTGTTCGTGTGTTTATTGTTGTTGGTTGTGGTTTGTTGTTGGCGTGGTCGTCTTTTCCTTGGTCCGAGTTCGTCTTACAATATTTTCTCCCGTGTCTCAGCTGCACTATGTTTGTTTCTGGCTTTTCTGGCGTTTGTTGTATATTTCCTGTTTCTATATTTCCTTCTATCTGATTTTCTATTCCCGGTTCTGTTATCTGATAAGTTTCCTGGTTGCTTGACATCAATACGTTAGTTTTGTTATTTGTTCCTTCCTCGTTGTCCTTTTTTTTGTTAAATTCTTCACCTGTGTGGGTTTCCTCAGTGCTTGTAGAGAATTCTGGGTCCGGATTATCGATTGAAAAATATTCTAATTTCTCACAAAAACTCGAAAACCATTTAGTTACTGTTGATTTTGGGGTTGAATGGGCCATATGTTGTTGTCTCCGACTGTTCCATATTAACTTCTTTTTTTTTTTTGTTATAATTTCGATAGTAAATTTTTTGCTTTCATTTATCCTATGTGTTATATATTCTTTTTTTATTTGTTTTTTTTTTTTCGTATCATCTTCTCTTATATATTTTTTCTTCTTTTCTTTTTTATGTTATGTTTTTTTTTTTTTCTTATATGTTTCTTTTTTTTTTTTTTCATTCCTTTTTTTTTTCAAATTAGTACAATATTCCTTAATATTAATTTACAAACATTCCTTTTTTATTCTTATAGCCTACAGCGTACCTTCAACATCTGGCTTGTTTAAATTTAATTTGCTTAATTATGCTCAAGATTATTTTCTTTGCGCTTAGTTTCTTTATTGCGGCTGCGCCAGTTGTTGTGTATATATTTTTGAATCTGTGTTCTTATATATATACTTATATTTTTTTTTTCTGTTAAATAATTTAATTTTCATGCTAGCAGTCAGTGCGTAGATTTACCTTTAGCTTCAGTTAACTTTATGTTGAAGGCAGGCTTTAAATACATGTTTTGGTTGCGTGGTTCATCTGTTTATTGTTCAACAATTTGGTCAGTTCAAATTCCTTAACTATTACAATTCAAAATGCTCTAAATATTTTCCAATATGATTTCCTTATTACTATCTTTACTCTATATAATTCAAAGTGTTATGTGAATCTTCCAATATTATTTCCAATTTGATACCTTTACTCTATACAATCCAAAGTTACATTTAACTCCCACTACAATTTCCTTATTGTTACCTCTACTCTATATAATCCAAAGTATTATGTGTATCTTCCAATATTATTTCCAGTTTGATATCTTACTCTCTACTCTATATAATCCAAAGTGTCATGTGTATCTTCCAATATTATTTCCAATTTGATATCTTTACTCTATACAATCCAAAGTTACATTTAACTCCCACTACAATTTCCTTATTGTTACCTCTACTCTATATAATCCAAAGTATTATGTGTATCTTCCAATATTATTTCCAGTTGGGTATCTTACTCTCTACTCTATATAATCCAAAGTGTCATGTGTATCTTCCAATATTATTTCCCATTTGATATCTTACTCTCTACTCTATATAATCCAAAGTATTATGTGTATCTTCCAATATTATTTCCAGTTTGATATCTTACTCTCTACTCTATATAATCCAAAGTGTCATGTGTATCTTCCAAAATTATTTCCAATTTGATATCTTTACTCTCTACTCTATATAATCCAAAGTATTATGTGTATCTTCCAATATTATTTCCAGTTTGATATCTTACTCTCTACTCTATATAACCCAAAGTGTCATGTGTATCTTCCAAAATTATTTCCAATTTGATATCTTTACTCTCTACTCTATATAATCCAAAGTATTATGTGTATCTTCCAATATTATTTCCAGTTTGATATCTTACTCTCTACTCTATATAATCCAAAGTGTCATGTGTGTCTTCCAATATTATTTCCAATTTGATCTCTTTACTCTATACAATCCAAAGTTACATTTAACTTCCACTACAATTTCCTTATTGTTACCTCTACTCTATATAATCCAAAGTATTATGTGTATCTTCCAATATTATTTCCAGTTTGATATCTTACTCTCTACTCTATATAATCCAAAGTGTCATGTGTATCTTCCAATATTATTTCCAATTTGATATCTTACTCTCTACTCTATATAATCCAAAGTGTCATGTGTATCTTCCAATATTATTTCCAATTTGATATCTTTACTCTATACATTTGCCTATCCTCGGACTATTCGTAAATTCCAACCTTAGCCTTTAAATCCTCACAACCAAAAGTACGTTCATTTAACTAATTTCTATTTATTTGCGTGTTTCACTTATAACTATACATTTTTATTTCCGACTCTTCCCTCTCGTGGTGGTCTTCTGACGCTTCTATGCCTGCCTCTTCTCTTGGCGGTATCGCAGCCGTTCGCTATGGTGCCTCTGGAGCTCACGGCTGATCTCCAGACGCTCTTCCTGCCCAACCGCAATCAGCAGGCGACGGCGAACCTCCTCGATTGCTCGCCGGAACTTGGCCTCCGCGCCAGTGCGATACTTCGGGGGACGAGGGGGCTCCGGTGCTGGTGTGGTGTCTTCTGTCCTACCTCGTCTCCTGGCCCGGTACTCTTCCAAGGAGATTGGTCTTGGGCCGGCCGCTGAGTCCCGTTGTCATGTGAAACTCCCGAATGTGAATCAAAAACCTTTCTTCTTTCGTTTTAGGCACTTTATTTTAGTTCAAATGATCTCTCTACAAAACTTCTACAAAACTCTAACTGCTGTCCAACTTCCAACTGTCTTCTAAATTTAATCACATACATTTTTATTCATTGATCACGGAAGTAAGGCTCGATTTCCATATGCTTTACTTCCGTGATGAACAACTAAACAAATTAAGTAACCTAACAATAACTTAACCTACTTAATTACGTAAGATATAAACCTAAAAAACTTAACCTAACGATTTTGGGCGCTGACTCAACAATTGAGGTGTTTTCGCTGCGCGCACCTCAATTGTTGTATCAGCGAAATCCACTTGTGAATGTGAACAATTTCCGCCGGTAATGTGGGTTACTCGGTAAATTATTCACATTACACAACATTTCCTCCCCTTTTTGAAGAGTCGTTTTTATATATACAGATTTTTATCTTTTACAATTGTTTTCTAAATTACATCATTGTAGCATACTCGGTCACTCACCTGTAGCATACTCGGTCACTCACCCGAGTCATTAAAACCCATTATTTTAAAAATGTCGATTCGAGAAATTCCCGTCAGCAGAATATTGCTAAATCGGCGTTAGCAATATTCTGCCAGTAACCAGGAATTTGCGGAATATTGCTAAATCGGCGTCAGCAATACTTCGTCAGTTACCGGGAACTCGCGACATTCAACTTACGGAATTGGGTCAAACTTTCGACCCATATTTTTACTGACCTGGACAAATGCCCCTCCCTTTTGATTAAGTAAAAACCATGTATAAAAAACCGAGGAAAGTTCAATAAATCATCAGTTGGAGTCTTGACACTGAACTGGTCGTTATTAACCCAAAAGACTTTCCCAGTCTCCCTAATTTATACAACCAACCAACTAACTCCCTATCCTCTATTCCACTAAAGAGTTTAGCTAATACTCGCAGAACTCGGAAGTGGACTCCTAACCTTTTGTCGCTAGAAAGCTGCCCCAGGGAACAGAACACTACATGGCGACCGTGACAGGAGCCAGTAATGCCGAAGAAGTTAAAGAAACATCCGGAACAAAACATCGAAAATTTGACGATTTGGCCGGCGGGGTACAAACCATCAACACAACCAATAATAGAAAGGCCTGAAGCAGAGTGCAGCTACAAACTTGGCCCTAGACCAAGGAACATTAAGGACGTTAGGAAAATAAATTTGAAACCCAAACTTAATAAAACTAAAATCAGAGGTGGTAGGCGTCAGAAGATAAAACAAAATATTGAAAAACTGAGTGAAATAATAAATAAATGTACAAGTGAGGAGGAAAAAACTAGGTTTAGCTTTTTGTTAGCAAAGGAAAAAAATAGTTTAAATAGGCTAAGAAAACACAAGAAAATGAATGTAAGTCAAATGTAAACAAGCTTTTCTTAATAAACGTATGGTTTAGATTAAAGAAAATTAACGATCGGACTTGTATATTAAAATAATAAAATCTCGACAACAGATTGTGACGAATTCAAATCAATTTGAGAAAAGCTTGGAATCTAATTAACTTAAAATGGGAACAACCACTTCAAAGAAAGCAGAAAACACTGGTGAGATCGTAAACAACTTAACAATATTAGATACAGTCTCAGTCGAAAATAAAGAAGTTGTCTGGTTGTTAATAGCCATATTGATCGTATTAATTTTAAGTGAAATAGGCAAAGTATATTTGCAACACAGACGCGGACTTCGTAAGCGTTACCTTGCTTCACCTTCTAGGGTAGCTATAGTTGGTGGTAGTCAAGTGTAAAGAAAAATGAATAAATGGATAACCTAAACGAAATAATAAAGGAATTAAAAAATATAATATTAAACTTTAATAAGTTAGGCACAAAGAGATATACAGACAAAACATTAATAGAAAAAGAAGCAAGAGTTGAGGAACTTCTCGCACAAGCAAAAATCCTACAGCCTATACAAACCACTGAGGGACAAGCTCAAGAAATAGTAAAATCTTATTCACTTATATTAGATTTGGGGAAGGAAATAAAGTTACTCATTGCAGAACAAAGAGATACAAAAGGCACTAAAATGACGTTTGACATAAAGATGGCAACATCTCTGGTACCGCCATACAGCGGAAAAGAAGAGGAGACAGAATCATTTTTGGAATCAATTGATCTATTGAATGACCTTACTGATGCGGCTGACAGACCAACTATGATTAAGTTTATAAAAACAAGAATTACCGGTAGGGCAAAACTTTCGATAACTTCAGACATCCAGACACTAGACGATATAAGGTCAAAACTACGCCAAAAATTTACAACGAAATTGTCATCAGATGCAATCCTGGCACAGTTGAAAGCGACGCAGCAGGGTAGCAGAAATCTGCCTGATTATATTAGGCAAATAGAAAACCTCTCAAGTCAACTAACAAGGGCATTCATCTCAGAGAATGTCACAAGTACAGAAACCGCTGAAAATCTAGCAGAAAAATTCGCCAAACAAGCGCTGATAGATAACCTTTCTAACACAGAGACGTCATTAATACTAAGAGCCACAAACTATACAAAGCTATCAGACATTGCAACCAAGGCGATCGCAGTAGACAAACCAATAAAGACGAACGTTTTCCACTTCAACGCACGTAATAACAAAACGCAGGGAAACTTTCGAAATAATAACAGATGGCGACCTGATAACCAACATCAAAGTTATGGCCATTCGAACAATTGGTCCCCACGAAATTACAATACGTCAACACGTAATCAGAATACAGACGGACATAGTCATCACGGATATAACCGTTATCAGCCCGCGAACAATTGGCGGAACAATGGGAGACGAAATAACCAACGGGGTAACAACCAATACATGGCAAACAACAGAAATAATGATCAAAGAATATATAGCTGTAGTTCGGGGGAATACCAAACCCCCCAGCAAGATGCCAACCAGAATCAGTTGGGGGGACAAATACCAATAGGAGAATCTTCAATTTAAACCTAAATTTGACAAATTTCATAGTAGCCTATGTTGAAATGTGCGGTAGAAAGTGTATTTTCTTGGTGGATACTGGAGCCGATATATCACTCTTCAAGCGGCATTTAATTAAGAATGAACAGATGTACTCCTCTAACAACAAGTGTACGCTTCAAGGTATTACAAGTTCAATACAAACTTCAATAGGGTCCACCGAAACTTCGCTGGTATTTAATGATGATGTTAGTTTAAAACACACCTTTCATATCGTCAATGACGATGTCTCTTTCGAAGCTGATGCAATTCTGGGCATGGATTTTCTAGCGAAATATAAAGCTACTATAAACTATGACACATGGATACTGAAATTACACTCACAAAACGAAACACTAGAAATACCAATCGAAAGTGGACCAGAGATTAATTCATTACTTATCCCACCTAGGTGTGAAGTCATACGCAAAATTAATGTTATGGGAACCGAAGCTAATGAATTGGTGGTACACAATTCAGAAATAGACACAGGCGTTTACACAGCTGCAGCGATTATTTCAAAAACAAACCCATTAGTAAGAATCCTTAATACTACGGATAAACCTGTTAAAGTCATGAGCAGCAAGATAAAACTATCCCCGTTATCAGAATATAGTATATTTAAACCCAAAGTAGAAAGTGACGAAAGAAGTAAACACCTCATCTCGAAACTTAACTTCGCAAACACCCCGGAATTTGCGCGCGAACAACTAATAGATCTATGCACCAAATACCAAGACATTTTCGCTCTGGACAATGAGCGACTTACGGTTAATAACTTTTATAAGCAATCAATTGAGGTCTCAGATAACGTTCCAGTTTACATAAAGAACTACAGACTGCCGGAAACTCAAAAAGAGGAGATAGATACGCAAATTCGGAAAATGCTAAAAGACGGGATAATCGAAAATTCGGTGTCACAATATAACTCGCCCATACTCCTAGTTCCAAAGAAGAACCAGAAATGGCGACTAGTGGTAGACTTTCGAAGCCTCAATAAAAAGGTAGTGGGAGATAAATTCCCATTACCCAGGATCGAGGAAATTCTAGACCAAATGGGGCGCGCCAAATTCTTCTCGACTCTGGACCTAATGTCAGGATTTCACCAAATACCCATAGAAGAATCTTCACGGAAATTCACAGCGTTTTCAACAAACAAAGGTCATTATCAATATTGTAGACTTCCTTTTGGACTAAACATAAGCCCAAACAGTTTTCAAAGAATGATGACCATCGCAATGACGGGTTTACCACCGGAGGTCGCATTTTTATATATCGACGACATAATAGTCGTGGGATGCTCACTAAACCATCATTTGAAAAACTTAAAAAATGTTTTTGAAAGACTAAGGGACAGGAACCTCAAGCTGAACCCCGAGAAATGCAAATTCTTTCAAAACGAGGTAACTTTCTTAGGACATCAAGTATCAGCACAGGGAATTAAACCAGACTCTTCGAAATATGAATCAATTAAAAATTACCCAATACCGAAAAACGCAGATGATACTCGACGATTCGTTGCATTTTGCAATTATTATAGGCGTTTTGTCCCTAATTTTGCGAAACTAGCACTCCCATTAAACAGATTATTACGAAAAAGAGTTAAATTCGAGTGGGCAGAAGAACAGCAGCACGCATTTGATATGCTAAAAGATGCACTAATGTCTCCAACAATACTCCAATACCCAGATTTCCAAAAACAATTCATTTTATCTACGGATGCATCAAATGCGGCGTGCGGAGCAATACTTTCCCAGAAATTCGAGGATAACGATCTCCCCATAGCATACGCGAGCAGGACATTTACGCCTGGAGAACGAAACAAGTCAGTCATAGAAAAAGAGTTAGCAGCCATACATTGGGCAATAAAACACTTTAGACCGTACTTGTATGGTCGAAAATTCGTGGTAAGGACTGACCATAAGCCGTTAACCTATCTTTTCGCAATGAAAAATCCTTCTTCTAAGCTAACACGAATGAGGCTAGACATTGAAGAGTATGACTTTACTGTGGAATATGTGAAAGGAAAAGAAAACAGTGGACCGGACGCCTTATCGCGCATTGATGTAGAAGACTTGAAAAAAATCACTATCCTTCAAGTGAAGACGAGAGCGATGGCATCCACGAAACAAAACGAAATACCAAAACCAGATTCTAATCCCCAGCAGCCTGATCAACTGCGGGTGCAAGAGGTATCACCATCTGAAACATTAAAAAACGTAAGCGAGTTGGAGTTCATAGCGAACGGCCACGCCACGAATGAACTAGAAATGCTGGTAAAAAGCAACCAGTCAATTATAATGAAGCGGCTAATTAAAGCAAATAAAAACGAATCAATGGAATCCGCATTAGAGCGAGAAATCCAAGGATTTGAAGATGAAATGTATAGTAAAATTCAGACAAAGACTCTGAAGCTTTCTGCAGAAAGTGAAGTATTCAAATACATAACCATGGTTGCATTCAAGAAAATAGCCAATAAGAAGCTAAAGAAGTTAGTAATAAAAATATTTAAACCACCAATCTCTTTGTCAGATCCGGAAAGGATTAAAGAAGTACTACAATTATACCACAACACACCTACAGGAGGGCACTTAGGACAAGCAAGACTGTACAAAAAGCTGAAAACCATGTACCTTTGGAAAAACATGAAAAAGTCCGTAGCAAGGCATGTTAACAGCTGCGAGCAGTGCGCAAGAAACAAGCACCAAAAGGAAACCCGAATGCCAATGCAAATAACAACAACTCCGGTTAGAGTCTTCGAAGTAGTATCAATAGACACTGTCGGTCCGTTCACTAAAACGGTGAACAACAACAGACTTGCCCTAACATTGCAATGCGACCTTAGCAAGTACGTTGTGATTATTCCCATCAAGGATAAGGACGCGAACACGGTGGCAAGGGCGGTAGTAAATGAATTCATCCTTCGATATGGTCTAATGAACTATATCAAAACAGACCTAGGTACCGAATATAAAAACCAAGTGTTCGATGAGATATGCAAACTACTTCATATAAAACAATTGTTCGCAACGGTAGCTCATCCTGAAACAATTGGAGCATTGGAACGAAATCACAAGTGCCTGAATGAATACTTAAGAAGTTTCGTTAATGACACCGGGGACGATTGGGATACATGGGTACCTTATTATGCATACTGCTACAACACTACACCGAATACAGTACACAATTATACACCATTCGAGCTTGTTTTTGGAAAAACATCTTCCATACCGGCAGAACTTTCCGCTAAACTTCCAGACCCTCTATACAACCACGAAATATACAGTAAAGAAATGAAGTATAGACTACAGAATAGCATAGCTAAAGCAAGGAAATACTTACTTGAATCCAAATCAAAAAGAGTAGCTAATGAAAACCAGAGTTGTAACCCAGTATCGCTGAATATAGGAGATAGAGTATTTATAAAAGTTCAAAATAGACGCAAACTTGATCCTCTATTCAGTGGTCCATGGGAAGTTACAAATATCTCATCAGTAAACTGCACAGTTAAAAACATAAACAATAATAAAATAACTACTGTTCACAAGAACCTTTTAAGAAAAATACAATAAGTAAGCAGCACAATAACATTGATTTATTAGACGTAAACTTATTTGAAGAAAAGTAAAAATAAAAAAATAAATAAAATACATTATAATTGAATTAGCTTTAAGAAAATCTGATCAGATTATATGCATTAAGAAAACTTTAAGAATAATTCAAATTTGTAAAATCAAGACTAGTGTAAGAAAGATTTTTTTTTTTTTAAATCAAAACAAAAAAAAAAAAATCTTTTCCCAAGGAGGAGGATGTAGCATACTCGGTCACTCACCTGTAGCATACTCGGTCACTCACCTGTAGCATACTCGGTCACTCACCCGAGTCATTAAAACCCATTATTTTAAAAATGTCGATTCGAGAAATTCCCGTCAGCAGAATATTGCTAAATCGGCGTTAGCAATATTCTGCCAGTAACCAGGAATTTGCGGAATATTGCTAAATCGGCGTCAGCAATACTTCGTCAGTTACCGGGAACTCGCGACATTCAACTTACGGAATTGGGTCAAACTTTCGACCCATATTTTTACTGACCTGGACAAATGCCCCTCCCTTTTGATTAAGTAAAAACCATGTATAAAAAACCGAGGAAAGTTCAATAAATCATCAGTTGGAGTCTTGACACTGAACTGGTCGTTATTAACCCAAAAGACTTTCCCAGTCTCCCTAATTTATACAACCAACCAACTAACTCCCTATCCTCTATTCCACTAAAGAGTTTAGCTAATACTCGCAGAACTCGGAAGTGGACTCCTAACCTTTTGTCGCTAGAAAGCTGCCCCAGGGAACAGAACACTACTGAACAAATACTAATCAACAAATAAATGAACAAATACTAATCAAGTATTTTCTTTATTTATATATATAATTTATTTATTACATTATTTATAAATTTATCTTTAGGTGGTTTACCTTTATTTTTAGGTTTTTTTCCCTAAATGATTAGTAAGTCAACAATTGGAATAGATTATCAATTAATACTTTTAGTTTTTTATAACATCATTAACTTTGTTACATTGTATTTTTATTTACGAATTAGTTATTCATTAACTCTACAAGTAATTACCTTCATCTTTTTTGTGGTGTATTCAAATACTTCAAATTACAGATATGTCATATAATTTCTAGATGACGTAGCGTGGAGAACACTAAACTATTTGAGCCATCTCCAGCGGCTCTACACATTTTTCGGGTTCTGGATTGCCCATCGGAGGGTTTTGTTCGTTTTTACCATTGGTCGTTATCGGTTGACTTAAACCCCGGGGAAGTCGGGTTGTGATTGGTATAATGGCTGATTTTCGCAGTTGTTTTATCTGCGGATTGACCGTGGTTGAGGGTTGATTAATTGTTTTACGGTATCTCAGGATTGTGTATCGAATTAACATGAATAGACCTGTGACGGTTAATATCGCGGAAATGGAGATGTTGATGGCTGGGTGTTGTAAGTAGGATATAGGGGATTCTGTCCTTGCAATTTCTCGTTTTATTTGTTGGGAAATGTTTTGGATGTCCCTTTGGCCTTTAGATATTCGATTACGGAAATGCTGATAGGAAACTACTTTAATTGGTATGGATTGTTTAGGGTTAATTTGTGGGGGTAGCAGCGGTACGGGAAATAGTTCGGGGATCCGTGGCTGAAAAAATTCTAACTCTTTGTCGTTCGCTTTTTCGTAGTGCATTTTTAAATCATCCAACTCGGCATCGCATTGTGAAAATAGTTGAACGATTCCGAAACCTTGGATCTTCTGGGTGAGGGTTTTTTCTGGACAAACGATGTGCAATGGATGTGACTGTTTCGTAAGGAAAAGCCAAGTGTTCCTTGCCTCCAACTTCACCAGATAATCATTCTGATACGAAATGACGCTCTGCTGGCAATTTTCTACAGTTTGGGAAGGGTTGAAGAAAAGATTTATTATACATTTTTTTGAAATGGTCCCTTTTATTTGTGGATTTCGTTGTCTGCAGACAGCGACTTGCGTACTCAATTCGGTGTGTATGTTGGTGCAATGAGTTAGGTCCGCTTCACCTAGTTGGTAAAATAATTGTTTATTGACGCTTGACGCGAGATAAGGTTTTTCAATGTCAATGATGGTGGTTTGTCCTGACTCCGTGGCTATTGGTAGCGAGTAGACTTTCTGTAGTGTGTATAGTTCCTTTTCAGGAAGGGGTAAAACGATTCTAACGAGTAACTCATCCCCGGTCATGAAATATGTGCTTGCTAATAATTCCAGTTGAGAGAAACTGTTCAATTCCAGATTTTTTCCCAACTGTGTCGCTGCTTGAGTGTAGATGTTTGACAATTCTTGAGGTGATATTAGTAGAGGGTGAATTTTTCCCTGCAGCAAGGCTGCTGTGATGTCCATCATGTCTCGTAGGTAACTATTTATTGTGTTCAGTTGAAAAACAATGCGCCCAAGCATTTGGTCTAATTTCATTTTCTGTTCTGTGTTCATCTCGTTTTCTGTGATATCCCTCAGTTTTTCAGCTAATTCTTTCTGGTTTTCCAGGATGTCCGTCACTGGTTTCTGGAGCATGTCAATTGAAGAATTTAGCACGGTAGTCTGGTGTTGTAGGAGTTCTAGTGACTTATGGTTGTTGTTACTTAATTCCTGGAGCTTCGTGTAAATTTGATTACCGTCGTCGGCGTCTAGTACCCCGAATAGAGATTTTAAACCTTTCCCTATACCATCGAATAGCGATCGTCTACTTCGAATCTTGTGAAATATTCTTCGCAATATCTGGTTATGCCGTCTACTCGTCTCAGTTAACTCCTTGATTTTTTCCATAAGAAGAGAACAGGAGTTATCTCCGGTCTTACTTAGCAGTTGCTGACAAGAGGTTTGTGCTAGTTCTTCTGCTTTTAACAACGTTGCCAGATGAACTGATTCGTCTTGGAACCTAACCTTCGTAAAAATTTGCCATTCGTCGTGGTAAAAATATATTGGGTTGCGTTTCTCAAAGAATATTCCGGTATTATTTAATGGAGTTATCTTAAAAAGTTCATCTGCTATTGATGGCTGTATCAGGCCAAGCATGAAAAATATGGTCCATTTGTTTATCACGGTACTCATTTTGTTAAATATGGATGTCTGCGAGTAGAAACAAAGTATAAATAAATAAAGGCAGAAGAAGAGTTTTTATTGTTGGTAAGGGAACTGATAGGAAAAAATTACTAAAAGATGTTTATTCCGTATATTTTAGTAACCGATTGTTATGAACACGCTGTTTCTTTTTTCCCTTTTGAATGATGGTATTTACCTCGTTTACGACTTCAACTACTTCGAATGGTCCTAACCAAGAAGCACTGAATTTGTTGGTTTTGCTTTCATTTTTCAAAAGTACCTTATCTCCAACGTGGAATATTACGGGGTTTGATCTTTTGTCATAGTACTCTTTTGATTTGTTTTTACTTTGATGAAGATGTTTCCGCGCAATCTCATATGTTTTTTGTAGTTTGTTTCTTAGTTCGTAAAAGTAGTTTTCATGGTTGTAGATTGGCATAGCTTTCTGTTTTAACGGAGATGGTAACTCTGCCGTGAAACCGAACAAACAATCGCTAGGGGTTAACCTTGTACCCAGGTGTGGTGTGTTGTTATGGACAAAAGAAGCTTGCCGTAACCAATTGTCCCATTCACTTGGAGTATTGTCGCAGAACATCTTTAAATATTCTACCAACGGACCATGGCTGCGCTCAAGCGATCCATTCGATTGTGGGTGAAATGCAGTGGTTTGAATTTTCTTAACTCTAAGTAATTTACAGACCTGCTTGAAAAGTTCGCTTGTGAAATTCGCACCTCTGTCCGTTATGAGACAGTAACGCGTCATAACTAATCTATTAAAAACGCTCTGTTCATCCTCCGATAAACAATCAAGTACCCGTTCACAACAACCCAAGAAATTTTGAACCTCCTGGGTCACATTTCCACCTGATGTACCCGAAAAAGTCGGAATAAGACTTGCCACCAAATTTGTTAATTTAGTAATATCCATCGCTACGTCAGTCTTAATAATCCAACTTTTTAAATCTTTTATACTATCCCTAATTGTATCCTCCGAGTAATAGTTTTGGAGGAATTGCTCAAAATCGTCTAAAGTCCTATGTAGGCTATTACTTAAGCTCACCGTTCTCCTTGGTGTTGATGTGGCTGATGGTTGTTCTTGTCCTGATGGTGCTTCTGGTATCGATGGTTCTTCTATTTTCTGGTTGACCGGTGAGGGGATTTGTTGCTGTTCTTGCTGTTCTTCTGTTGTTTGTGCTGCTGGTGATGACGCTGCTGCTGCTGACGTTGTTGCTTGGTTTGGTGGTACTACCGCTGCTGATGATGCTTCTGCTGCTGGGGATTGTGCTGTGTTGGATCTCAAGCGACCTCTCCAATACATTTGCGGATGCCTTGCTTGACACTGACACTGACTGTTTTTTTTTCTGTTCTTTCAATTTCGTTTTGATTTCTTTGTTATTTTTCCTTTCTCAAATTTTCACTTTGATTTGAAATTTCCAAATTTCAAATTTTCACTTTCAAATCTGCACTTACTTCTTGCCTTTCTTGCACTAATGCGAGTCACTTAGTTATTCATAACAGTTATTACCCACTTTGATTATTTCAAGTTTCAATTTTTTCCTCCTTAATTTATGTTAAGCAGGTTTTTACTTGCATCTTGTTACTTTCACTTATCAATACCACTTTTATGTCACTTTTATGTCACTTCGCGTATTAATGCTCTTAAACCGGCTGCGCCACTTTTATGTCATGTGAAACTCCCGAATGTGAATCAAAAACCTTTCTTCTTTCGTTTTAGGCACTTTATTTTAGTTCAAATGATCTCTCTACAAAACTTCTACAAAACTCTAACTGCTGTCCAACTTCCAACTGTCTTCTAAATTTAATCACATACATTTTTATTCATTGATCACGGAAGTAAAGCTCGATTTCCATATGCTTTACTTCCGTGATGAACAACTAAACAAATTAAGTAACCTAACAATAACTTAACCTACTTAATTACGTAAGATATAAACCTAAAAAACTTAACCTAACGATTTTGGGCGCTGACTCAACAATTGAGGTGTTTTCGCTGCGCGCACCTCAATTGTTGTATCAGCGAAATCCACTTGTGAATGTGAACAATTTCCGCCGGTAATGTGGGTTACTCGGTAAATTATTCACATTACACAACACCGTAGCGCCTCCGCTAGCGTAGTCCGTGCTGTCCCCGACACTACGAAATAGCCCCGATTAATGCCTGGTCAGGAACTCAGTTGTAGGGCTCTGATAGCCGCTTTCAACTGGGAATTCCCCTCCAATACCGATAGGTTACTAGAACCGTGTTCGGTAGTGTGGCTGGAGCCCGAGTTGGTGGGTTACAAGAACCACTTTCAACCCTTTGGGTTTCCTAAAAACCGATAGGTTGCTAGAACCGTTTTCGGTAGGGATCTACTTACTATTTCCTTTTAGTGTCCAAGGAGAGATCCAATCAGCGACTGATAATTTCCTGAAATTTTCCTCGCATTATATTTCCTGAAACCGGGACTTTGCTTCATTTTGCGTGATTGCCATATTTCACGAAATCCACCTTGTGTGCCGTGGCGCCATCTCTCAGCGACCAGCCTAGTTTTTTAGAACTGATCGCGTGAGTTGTTTACATTTTCGTTTTGACATTTCAGAGTAGGTTATGACGAGGGATGTTGTGTATTTTATGTTTTTACGAAATATCATAAGTTTTCAGAGTTATGGTTATGCTTGTTGACGCGAATAGTGATCTTCTTTCGATTGCTTATGTCTTTTGATGTATCGTGAGTTATGTGAATGAGTTATTTCTAATTATGTTTAATTTAATCTGGATATCATCCACAACACTGCACAACGAAATTACCTGCTGCATAAATATTATTTAGTTCGTCACAAAAATAAATATTGAAGTCCAATACTGTTTCGAAAAGAAACAGTTAAAATTTAAAACTGGCGCCACTCTTCATCATATATTTTCATCATATTTATATGTCATATATAAGATGAACTGTCCACGCGATCATATAATATGACATATTTCTATCTCATATATATGATGAAACATTATAGAAATATGTCATATTCCGTGTGTACAGGTTCATCATATTTTTTCGTCATATATATGATGAAATATCATAGACATATGATCGTCTGTAGGCACCTTAAGTACTGATTTTTACTGAACATGAGAGTTTTGCGTTCCCACGCGGAACGGGAAATTGTGAGAAAATTACTCGCATAGGTACTTCTCCTCTTTTGAATTAAGTTCCACTAACTTGATTCTGATTTTTAAATAAATCAAAAAACTTCTTCAGAAATATGTTTCCTTTATTTAAATTTATTAGTTTCACAATAATGTCGACTTAAGAAACTCTTAGGAGTTCCGATCAGTTTCAAGTTGGTCTTCAGACTTAATTTTCTGAGTATGAAAATCGTTAATGTCGATTTTCAAAAAATTGCAACTTTATAAAAAAAATGTCTAATTGGCGCTATGAATTGACCCGAGGTACAAATTCGAGCTGGAGCTGGAGTTTGTTGCCCTCACTCAACTTTATTGATCATGACTATAATTTGATTTTTATTGAATTCATCAAATTTCCAGGTGGGCTGTTGACCTGAACTTTTGGTGATTCGTTAATTTTGCTAATACTGCTTTTCATACAATTTTTACTTATTTCTAGTTCTTTAAGTGCCTTTTCCTTCTTAAAGCTATAGATTTTTATATCTTTCTCGATTACGAATTCGATATCCTGGTCTATCTGCTTGCCGTTTGAATTTGAGATTTGAACTATAAGCTTTTTATTAAATTTCTCGAATTCTTTAGGTATTTTTACAATAAATACAATCGTTCCGTTAACAAACCTCGCTACACCTAGTCTAATCTGAGCAAGTTTCTTCGAGTCAATATTGTAAGTTTCTATTTCTTCTTCCGTAAGGATACTGGGATGGAGGATCCCAAGTCTAGCTGATACCAAATTGTCTTGAATATCTTCGACTTGTTTCTTTATTAAGTCAATTTTAATTAGTTGTTCTAGATAGGAATAATTTTGGTATGTCCGTCTTGTAATTTCGTTTGAGCGTTCAGATATTTTTTGTCGGTCAGTTAGGATTGTTTTTCTGATTAGTTGGAACGTCTTGTTGAAATTATCATTAATTTTAATCCGTTGGTTTATTGTCCCAATGATTTCATGGTTGTTCGTATCAATACTCTGTAGATGTTTCTCTATGTTTTCTTTGTCTTGTGTGTCCATTGTCCCGAAAACCCATTTAGGGACGGTTCCTCCTGCATTAATTCGTCCTCTTTTTTGTCGCCGTGGAATTAATGTTTTGATTCCTTTCCTGATTTTTCCTAGTTGGTGAAAACCAATATTTTTCCTAGAGTCGATTACTGTTGCATTGATATTCTTCTCCAGTTCATCGACGATTTTCAAAATTTTGTGAGGGTCAATAATGTGTAAGACGATATCATAACTACTAACGGCCTCTACTTCATCTATTTGTATTTGTGCGTATCCTAGTTCGGAATTAATCTTGTCAATTATTAGTGATTGTTGACTAAGAGGTGTCATTGTTAGGATCCCTATTATTAGCAGCAGCTGAAAATGCGAAAGGTCGCTTAAAGTTACTTTTGTGGACTCGATCTAACTTGCATTTACGGAATTTAGGTTGTTCCTAATGCCTAAGAGACTTATAGTTTTAATGTAGCCTTCTTCCCTATTTTCGGTAAATTCTTCCCTAACTCTCTTTCTTTTTCCTATGACTTTAGCCTTCGTGTTTATGAGTCTTTCTCTAATTACTGTATGTTCTATTCTATGGTCTTGGACATCTATTGGTGTAGCTTTAAGGGTCGAATGGAAGGTATTATTATAAATTTGGACTGCCTTTATCATTTGAAGTCTGATTGGAAGTTTTTCCTCTAAATTCAGGATTCGGATACGTTCTGTTAAGGTGTTATTCAGACGTTCTACGTCAGAGTTTCCTGTGTGGCTATTGGGTCTAGTCACATGGTATTCGATGCTTTCTTCATTACAGAAGTCTTTTACGCTTTTCGTGTTAAATTCGTTATCGAACACAAACTTTTTTACCTTACTTTTGATTGACAGGTATTGTCTGAGTTTCTCTACCAAGATTTGGGCGTTGCGGTCTTCGAGGTATAGGCTAACCGCATGTTTAGATAACTTATCTATAAAGTTGATGAAACAGTGCTTACTGTACACATAGGTGTCGAAATGGACAATTTCATTTGTGGTTGAGGGAGTTTCTGTCAAGTGATACTTTGGTTTTGTAAGGTTTCGATCATATTTGCCTGCGGCACAGATGTCGCAATTGTTAATGATTTCATGGACCACTATTCTGAGGTTGGGATTGTATATTCTTTTCTTTATTCATTCAAAGGTAGCGATTATTCCTGAGTGCCCTGATTCATTCTTATGGTATAATGCTATTTCTTTCCTAAGTTTTTCATCGTCTTCAATATCTGTTGCGAAATGACTACATTTTACGAATTTTAAGTTACCATTCTGTGAATAAAAATTTATGATAATCTGTTGCAGTTGGTTATATCGATGATAATCCAGTTCTGTATAAAAACCTATCTATCCTGCACCTATGTATCTACGAAATAAGTCGTTTGTTGTTCCCTTTGACAAATCTTCTAAATCTACATATATCCTCCTGTTTTTCAAGACCAATTCAAATTCTTTCTTTTTCACTTCCTTAAGGATAATTTGTGTTTTAAACCTATTGACGACAGTATCCAATATTGGGATATGATCTTCTAAGTTCTGCTCTTGAGAGTGAACGGTATGATTTTCTAGAGACTCGTCACCTACGTTCATTTCTACGCTCATTAAATCAATTTCGTGGTTTTCATTCTGAACAATTTCCTCATTTAATCCGGATTCCTGATAAGTACGTTTACTATTTATTTCCTTCAGTTCGGAACTCAAATTTTCAGTTTCCGAAATTTCCGGTTGTTGGTTATTGCTTATATCTCTACATAAATTGAATAATAGTTTTATATCAACTTCAGGTTCTTCGTTGTTTAGGGTATTTATTTCCTTAGTATCGGAGTTGATTCTACTTAAAAAATCTGCGACCACATTATCTTTGCCTTTTATATAATTGTATTTAATATTGTACTCACCTAGAGATATCAGCCACCTTGTTAACCTTGGGTTGATGTCTTTTCCTGAATACTTTACGGCTAGCCACTTGATTGGTTGGTGGTCCGAATACACATCAAATTCTTTGCCAAAAAGGTATGGTCGAAAATATTTGCATCCCCAAACGACTGCCAGTAGTTATTTTTGTATTGGTGCATAGTTCTTTTCGTGACTGCTCAGCGTTCTAGATGCGAAACACAATGGATGTCCGTCCTGGGTTAAGACAGCGCTGATAGCAAAGTCACTTGCATCCGTTACCAGTTTGAATCTTTTATTGAAGTCGGGGTATTTAAGGATTGGGTGGTTGGTTATTATATGTTTCAACTTCTCGAAAGCCTTTTTTCAAGTACCGAGTCATAGGATGAGCAATTTTTGCGTAGTCTCTAATGAATTTCCTGTACCCCGTGGTACCCAGAATCCTTTTTATTTGTTTTGGAGTCGTTGGGAGTTTCAACTCCCGAATGCATCTAATTTTGTTGGGGTTTGGTTTGATTCCCTCTGGTGTAAGGATGTGGCCCAGAAATTCGGTCTCTCTCTTCAAGAAATTACATTTGTCCATTTGTATTTTTAGACCAGCTTCATTTATTCTGTCAAATACCTTTTTTATGTTTGTTATATGCTCCTCTAGTGAGGTACTGAAGATAAGTATGTCGTCCAAGTAAACGACACACAGCTTGTTAATAAGGCCTCTTAGTACATGATTGATCATACGTTGGAAAGTTGCTGGTGAATTTTTTAGTCCAAATGGCATTCTTAGGTATTCGAAGTGGCCATATGGGGTAGAGAAAGCAGTTTTCTTTCTGTCTTCTGGTTTGACAAGTATTTGGTGGAACCCTTTCGCTAAATCTAGCGTAGTAAAGTATTGGGCCCTCTCAAGTTTGTCTAGTATGCCGTCGATATTTGGTATAGGGAATTTATCACTTATTGTGACTTCAGTGAGCTTACGATAGTCAATAACGATTCTCCATTTTTGTGTTCCGGAGTTATCTATTTTCTTGGGGACTATCCACAAAGGGCTATTGTATGGGAAATTGCTAGGCTGGATTATGTTTTGCTCCAACATTTCTTTGATTTGCCTCTCGATTTCTTCCTCATGGACACGAGGATAGCGATAAATTTTGGAATAAATGGGGTTACTAGTCGTGGTAATAATTTCCTGTTGTACTTCGGAGGTTGCAGTGAGTTTGTTCCCGTCTTTATAGAAGAGATGTTCGTATGATTTTAAGACCTCAAGAATATTCTGTCTTTCTTCGGGGTTCAAATGGTCTAAGTTAAGTTCCTGGATCTTGCCTTCTTCAAGATTGCAGATTTCGTTTATAAGGAAATAATTGTCCCCTGTTTTGAAGTATATTCTGCGACCAGTTATCTCTACGAATTTTTGCCCTAAGTCAATTTTAGCGCGAAAAGGGATTAACAAATTCTGGCCGATAATGGCGTCGTATTTTCTATTGGGTAAATCCATAATTTTCCAAGAAAGGGTACCTGATCTGTTAAACTCTAAGGGAATGGGGGTTACAACTTTATTTGTTACTTTGGAAATGCCATTAATTGTTGAGAAATAGGGTTTTTCAAGGTGTTGTTCGAGGTTCTTGGAGATAATTCCCGGTTTCATAATACTGGTTTCTGCTCCAGTATCTATTAGGCAGTTTATTTTTAAATTATCGGCAGTGATTGTTATTATTGGTAGTCTTCCTCCCGAGGCTGGTCTGTAAAATTTACGTCCTGCTGTTGGAGATTGTCGACGTCCATAGGAACTACCTCATCATTACGATTAAAGTTTTGCCTAAGTCTGAATTGCCCTGAATTATTCGGAAAGTCATTTTGTCTATTATTGAATTGTCTAGGTTGTTCGAAATTTTGTCTATACTGTCCTGATCTATTGTGGTTATGGAAATTTCTGTTATTATCATGTCGTCTATACTGTTCTGAGTTGTTTTCCGTTTTATTTTGAGTGTTGAATTTTCTATTATTAAAGTGGTGGTTCCTAGAGTTAAAGTTTTTAGTATGATGTTCGTTATCCTGGCGTTTAAAATCTTTTCGTTGTGGATTTAAGTTGTGAGAATTCCTATTATTTTTTCTAAAATTGTAATGAATAACATCGTACTCGTCCAAAAGACCCAATTCATCAAAAATATTGTAGGCTTCATTAAGTGCTGTGTTACTTTTAATATTGACTCGATAGCTACCTGTTAACATTTCTTTCAGCATATCTACTAAGTTTCTATCATTGTTTTCCGGACTGTAATTTTCGGGTTGGTTATCATCAAATTCAAAAAGTTTATTAAGTTTGAAATTTACAGTTCTGATTATATTGCATAATTCTCTTAAATTTCCTATCTTTACATTACTAACTTCGTCGAACAGCCGTCTGTAGCTCCTCCTCGGTTTGAACTGGCTCTTTAATTCTGCCTTTACCTGGGGCCACGTTACATCATCTCCAAGAAGTTGAATGCAGGTTTTTGCATCACCTTGTATTTTCTCCTTGACAACCATTGGAAGTCCGTATCTGATTAGTTCCGCATTGTTTCCACATAGGGTTATTACGTTTTCCGAAACTCTTGCACTGTATAATCTTCTCTGGCGTAAAATGTTTTTATTTTCTGGAACCTGTTGAGAATTTGCTCCGCCGTGAGGTGGAACATTGGGGGAATCCTTTCGTCCTCTGGTTGTTGTGTTTGTACCTGTTGTTGCAAGGCATTGATTGCTTGTTGATGTTGTTCTCGTAGTTCTTGAATAGCGAGTTGTAGGTCTTGTATTTGTTCTGCCATTATAATATCTTCTATGTTTCTTCTCTGGTCAAAAATACTCTCTCTGTTCTTGTCCCTGCAACTCAATAATGTCTATAGTGGTGACTTTATTTTGTCTTTCTCTCTTTACTTGAAAAGTTAAAAAATGTTCTGGCACTGATTAAAAAAATTTTCGTTTTGAATGATTCACGTTTGTAATGTCTTCTTGTTTGTGCGTAAGTCACTTTAATCTCTGTTAGTGTTATTTCACGCAACTAGTTCTTTCAATTCACTTCACTATTTATCAAATTACCGTTCGATCACTGGATTGCCGATCTTTGGATGACAATCCTACCGACTGCGCCACTTAAGTTTTCGGTTGAAACCGGAATAAAAAAATCGATTGAACTTAATTCAAAAGAATAACTCGATTCTGATTTTTAAATAAAAAAAAAACATCTTCAGAAATATGTTTCCTTTATTTAAATTTATTAGTTTCACAATAATGTCGACTTAAGAAACTCTTAGGAGTTCCGATCAGTTCCAAGTTGGTCTTCAGACTGAATTTTCTGATTATGAAAATCGATAATGTCGATTTTCGAAAAATTGCAGCTTTATAAAAAAAATGTCTAATTGGCGCTATGAAATTGACCGGAGGTACAAATTCGAGCTGGAGTTTGTTGCCCTCACTCAACTTTTTTGATCATGACTATAATTTGATTTTTATTGAATTCATCAAATTTCTAGGTGGGCTGTTGACCTGAACTTTTGATGATTCGTTAATTTAGCTTGCCTTGTAACCAGGTGATGGCAACATAACTCGCGCTTTGCGAGGCCCGTGATTCGAAAACATGTTGGTTAAAAATTAACCAGCATAAAGGATACAAAAGCACTAAAGTTTAGGCGCCCATAAGTTTAGTCGCGAAGGCAACGTATTTTTTATTTATTTATTTCTATATATAACTTAATACAAGTTAAAACAAACGGAAGAAAACTACAAAAATAGAAAAGAATAAAAAAGAAAGAAAATAAGAAAGAAAAGAAAATTGAAACTAATAACAGCTAATTAACAATAGCCGTGTTTTATTAATCACTTGAGCAAGAGCCGGATAGATTTTTGAATGTATTCCAACAACAACACGTGATCTTGATATTTTTCTGGATCACGCATTGTTGTTGTAGTACATGCAAAAACCTATCGGACACTAGCTCAAGTGCATAATAAAACACGGCTAATATTAGTAAATGAAATAAAGTAGTAGTGAAATAAGCAAATTAAGCCTTAAATGTATATGTATAGAGTAGTATAATGCAATCAAAAATAAAGAAAACTTACTCAACTCAACTAATTAAAACAAATTATTAATGTGAGGAAGTGAAATGACACATAGGAAGGAAAAAAGCAAAATTAAGCCTTAAATGTATTATTGTGAGAAATTTTTATTGTGAGTTTCCATTGCCATGCATGACATGCAGGAGAGGGGCAGCCCGGTTATAAACCCTTATCATGCGGGTAACGGGCTCCATACTACCAAAGTCCGTGCGGTGGAAGCTAAGGAAGAACGTGCTGGTGAACCTGAGGTTTCTGCCGCTAGAGCACAGGACAACCTGATCGTGGATGTATGGAGCGAAAATATGTCCCTGGACGATACCATGCATGAAAGATAAATCAGCCATTACACGGTGTCCAGAAAGGGTTTACAGGTTAAAAAAATTAAGGCGGTCGGGATATGGGGGAAGGTGAGAGGGATCGAACCAGGCGAGATGACTAAGAGCAAATCGGAGGAAGCGCTTTTCAATAGCCTCGACTCGCCTGATATGGACCTAATGATATTGCGACCAGACTTGGGTATCGGTTCAACGAGGGCGGTGAAGAGGGTTCTGCGTGTGTGTAGACAACCTTGATACGAAGCCCAATATAACACCAGCTTTTCTTATAACGAAATTTATGTGCTCATGAAATGAGAGCCTCGAATCAAGGGTAAATACCCAGATCTAGAACGTAGTACACTAACCATACTGTGGAGCCATTTATAAAGAAAGTGTGAGGGACATAGTTTAGCTTCCGATAGAAGCAGACGGGTTCACACTTTGCGATATTGAGTCTAAGATGGCAATACGAGAATTTCGGAGTACCAGACGACGCTATGGATGTTATTTGTAGCTGTTATAAAGAGAAGTAGGCCAATGTGACTACCTTGAGGAACACCAGATGTTGCAGCGATATTATTGCAAAGGGAGGACCTAAAAAGGACATGGTAGGAGCGGATCCATCTGAGGATGGAGTCTGGGCAACCAGCCAACTTGAGCTTTCATACAATCAAGTTATGAGGGATGCTGTCGAAGGCTTTACGCATGTCAGTAAAGATTGCTCCGAAAGCTTCACCACGTTCAAGAGCATTAGTGGTGTATGAGGTAGAATGCACAAGGTTGGTAACGATGGATCTTCGTTTTAGGAAGCCATGCTGGTGTGGAGAGATAAACAACGATAGGAAGGGTTAAAGTTTTCCGGCAAGGGTTTTTTCGAAGGTTTTAGGAATGGGGAACAATTTGGCAATTGGTCTATAATTCCAAGAATCCGGCCTTCCAGCTCTCTGGGAAAATTTCTGATTCGATGGAGAAGTGAAAAAAGTTTTTTAAAGGAGGAGCAAGCAAAGTTGCGCATCTTTTAAGTATAATTGGTGGAATACCTTCCAGGCCGCGAGAATTAGAATGGGTAGACGTAAATGGTCAGAGGTGTGTGATGCTGATCAACGTGCAGAGAAAATTAGTGCTGGGGAAAACATTCACGCTACTCCGATCATTGGAAGAAACCAGGTCTAGCAAACGCTGGTTCGAATTTTTGACCGGGTTGATGTGGAATAAATAGTTAGAGCAAAAAGAGTCAATAAATGTTGCTTCAGACGATGCGGAGAGGCATGTAGCCGTAAAATAATTGGTGTCAGGGGACCAAACTATATTAGGGAAGTTAAAGTCATCGATGAGCAACATATAGTCTTTGTTAGTAGAGGAGTTTATCAGGGTATCTAATATAGCAGAGAGTTGCAAGTAAACATTTTCATCGGATCGGGGGGGATGTAGGTGATTATAAGGATAAGGTTGTACATCGGGTAGCGAATTTTATTCGAGAGAGTTTCAAGGGGTTCACAAGAGGTGGTAGGTATAATGGTGACATTGAGAGAGGAACACACAGCAATTAATACACTGCCTTTCTGTCGATTAGGGTCACCAAGGCAAGGTGATATCATGCCCAAAGATCTCTTGGTCATGGATGTTGGAGCAGGGCCAGGTTTCGGTGACGGAGATAATGTCGTGTGGTAAGGTGTGGGAAGAAAGGAAAGTTGACTGAATCTTAGTTCGAAGAGCTCTTACGTTTTGATAGTAGGTAGAGGGAGAGGGGAAGAGGAGAGTGGGTTTTTTTAAGTTTTTTCCGCCTAGAGAGCCACGTAGCAAACCACCGGATAGGATCAATGAATAACCTAAGGTTTGAATAGCCCAAGGTATTGGAAGGCCCCTGAGGAAGATGAAATCTCGAACGAATTAGTGAAAAATTTGCTTCCAAACTGGCTATTACACTTAAATGTTTTTTTAAAAGAATAATGGAAAGTGAGTCAGTTCCTTAGTCCTGGTCCTCCGTCACGCTACGTATGTTGCATAAAAAAGGAGACACCCGAGATTCTAAGAACTATGGGTCGATTCGGCCTAATAAATGCAATAACAAAACTTTTTACATAAATCTTGTACAGAAGAGCTTACAAATGGGCAGAGGATAATAACGAGCTCCCTAATTCGCAGGCAGTTTTCATAGCTATGAGGTCTACCCACGACAATATTTTTGTTATAAATAATCTAGTCAAAATACACTTTAGAAATAAAGGGGGTAAACTTTATGCTTTGTTCATAGACTTAGAACGTGCTTTTTCCTCCTTTTATGAAGAAACAAATACAGAATTTTTGTTACCAAGAGGTATAAGGGGAGTGGCAGTTAACCACGTAATGGAAATATCAATGCTGGCGTTTGCAGACAACATGGTCTTCCTTACAGACTCTCCCGCCTGGTTTAGAAAAATTATAAAATACCTCGGAGAATACTTTGACTTAAATCAGCTAGAGGTTAACCTATCGAAAACAAATATTGTTATCTTTCAAAAGGGCGGTTTCGGTCACGTAAAGGAGCTTAACCCATTTTTCTATAAAGACAAACCCATAGACTTTCCAAAGCAGTACATTTACTTAGGAGTGACTTTCAAACAACCGGGGCTGTTGGACCGCCATGAACGAATTCATTAGTAAAGCAAAAAAAGTCACGCCGAACTCCATAGACATAGTGAATAAAATGAAATTAGTTAACTGGAATGTAATTCGAAATTTATTTGAATCCCTAGTATCCGCAATAGCTCTCTATTCCTCTTATATTTGGGGCCCCCTTTACCTGGAAGAGCTCGAGTCCGTGCAAAATAACTTTATTAGAATATTGCTACATCTGCCAGGAAACACGCCTGGGTATGGTTTAAAACAAGGAACAGGATGTGAGAGCATGAAAACTAAGATTTTCAAGCTCCTACTAAACTTCTTTATAAGAATCCTTAGTTTGTCTGATAATAGGCCGGAGATAATAAGCTTATAAAGGTTGAAAAATTCAACCTCAAACCCAAAAACAGATGTAAGGTATGACTTGTACGCGCAAAAAAGGCGTTATATTTTTAAATGTAATAGGCGAGGAAATCCAATCTAAGGAGTATGGGATAATCTAAAAAAACGGCTAGTGAAGAAAAAACGCGACCTTATAGCTAAATTTGGTGATTATTCGAAGGACAGTGCTAGTGAAGAAAAAACGCGACCTTATAGCTAAATTTGGTGATTATTCGAAAGACAGGGACTACGAGTGCTGTATAAGTAAAACGAAACGAGAAGGTAAATTAATTGACATGCAAGCTACTACTTTGGGCAAAACGAATTTTTGTACAGCTCAGGCTTATGAACGCACACAACTCGAGACTTATTACGAAGTACGGCAAAATTAACCTCGTAACAAACTAGTATTTGGAATTTGGCTCTACACAGGATACAATTTTTCATAAAATCCTGGAGTGTTAATATTTCAATCAATTAAGAGTAAAGTACCTTGATCTAAAGATATCAACTTCGCTCACGCTATTAAATTGGTAAAATTGATAATGATATTATTTAAATAATCTTTGTATTACAAATCACAGGCTACTATAAGTCAACCCCATGATGCTAGAATTTTATATGGTATCAGAAGTTAAAAAATCTTTCAAAATATACTGAACAAGATATTATAGAAATAATTATAGGTATATGCGAGGAAAGTATAAAACAATTATTACGGCAAATGCCAACCAATGTTAATTACCTTCAAAATTATGTAATCAGCGACAAACACTCCTTTGTACAATTCGATGTAATTTAAAGAATTGAACAAATAAATATGACCTACAAAAAAAATTTAAGTTAAACTTCTCAATTCGTTGTCTAATAGGATTTTTTTAGGTTTCCCAAATTTGGAAGAATGTTCAGTTCTTTTTTCCGTTTTACATAAATAATTCAGATTTGCTAGTTCATAAATGAAAGCTCTTTTCGTAAACTTGTCAATTATTGTGATATATAATCGTCGATTTACATGCTTTCGATATACAAATACGCGACAGGTTTTTTTAACTCTTTTACAAGAAACCAGGTGGACTTACCAAGATAAAAATTATACAATTGGAAGCTAATTTCTTCCTCTACTTGCATTAATTATTTTTTTTTAAATTTACGTACTAATTAGTGTAATTTTGCATTGAAATTTAAAAATCCAATGGGAATGTATGTGTGAATTGAGCACACTTATAGCGTAGACAATGTTGTTGGGAAAAATGTATGTATGTGATTGTTTTGCTTTTTGCCTAAATATATGCAATCATATGATGATTTTTTTGGTTTGTATATAAATAAAAATTTCATAAACGGAAATTAAAACAAAATATAAATTAAAATTTTTTCATAATCACCTTGTGTCATCTGCGCGTGGCAGTGCGAGATCTTCCAAATTTACTCATCAAGAAATTTGTTTTTAATGGAGGTCCTGTTCTGCCAACTTTATTGATTCCCTGGGAACGAACAACCATTTGTTATTGCCAGGGTTATCCACCCCCAAAATGCACAAACGATCAATTCTAGAAGAAACAATGGGATTTAAATTCGAAATTCCAAGAATTGATCTTTTAAAAACCTAAATATCTAAAATTTAGAGAAACTGAATCATAAAATTATATACATATATATATATAACTGAAATTAAATTTGTGAACTAAACTCTTTGAATTAAGTAAACTTCAACTTGAAACTAAAATTGTCAAAACGAGATTTTATTTCTGAAACTACGAAAATAGAATTTATAAATTAAAATTGTTAAAATTAAAAATAAATTTGTTAAATTAAAACTCTTTGATTATACCTTGGTAAATGAATCATGTAAAAATTAAGTAAATTTGATAATAGCAACGGTAGTTCGGTAGAAACTAGAAGAGAAATACAATGTTGATTAATATTGACAGTTTTAATAATAACGGCAATTCACTGTTTATTAAACGATATAATATTTATTGTAAAACAGAAGTACAACAGTAGAATATTATAGTTGATACGCAATGGAAACTTTTTATGATGTTGATCGGAAAACGTCTGAACGTAAACTAAACTGAAGATTATACAAGAACCAAAGACGCAATTCATTCCTCAGGCAACTTCCCATCAGAAACTGATAATAGCGCTGCACTTTCAGGGTCATACTGTGATGATCGTATACGATCGATTAAATATTTGTAAATAAAGTGTTTACCGTATATACTCGCGTATAAGTCGATCTCACGTATAAGTCGACCCCCTTTTTCAGGCCAAAAATTAAGGAATTTGCTATGACCCGCGGATAAGTCGAGACTAGAAATTTAAGAGCGTCCAACATCAAACAAATATCTTATTTAACTTTATTTATTCGAGGCATAACAAGTTTGTTTCTCATTAAAATCCTTCAAACTTGGAATCTTCTCAACCAAACCAATCAAATAATTAGTGCATGGCGTCTCTTTAACAACAATTGTTGGAAATTGCATTGACCCGCGCATAAGTCGATCCAGGTTTTTGACATGAATATTCAGGCAAAAATTTTTCGACTTATACGCGAGTATATACGGTAATTATTATATTTGCCATTGCAATATGCAATACGGCTAAATACTCACTCGTGCTAATGCGCGTTGTGAGGTTCGAATAAAAACAAGTTTGATGTTTGTCGTTCGAAATGTGTTTTAACTAATACATACGATGTAATTAGCTTAAGCTATTTTGTTAACTTCTAAAAACAAAGAAATAGTTCTAGCACAGACAACTATTCAGATGTCCTATTGCCATACATCGTGTTGGCACAAAATTTGTCTACTAGCGGACATAAAGCTTTTGATGAGCGCATGTTTTATGCGCTCTGAGAGCGAAATTTGTCTGCTAGTTGGTATCGACTAGTTTGATGGTTGCGGGAAGGGAACATCGAAATAAGAAGAAAGGGAAGGGGAAATAAAATTTGGTGGAAGGAACAAAATTTTCATTTTCTGAAATTTTCGGTTCCTTCACACCAGCAGAAATCATTTGAGTGTGTACATGCGTGAGTACAATTTACTCACGTACCTGGAAATACACACAAAAATTTGTTTCCCGTGTTGGAAATGGAAATTTTTGTATGTTTTGGTTGTTTTTATTAATTCGAGTAAAAATATGTAAATTATATATAAAAAAATGAAAAAAAAAATATTTTGACGAGTTTTCTTGAACAGTATCAATTAACCGAAAACATAATCGAAGATCTAAATTTTATGGGAGACAAAAATGATAGAGTAGGGTACACATAAGTTAATTTTTTATTAGTGATTTTTTTTTTTAAAGTACATTCTTAGTTAGATGAGACTGGAAAAATCGGTTTTTCCGTTCCAAAACACTAAATGTTAAATTTAATTCCGCGAGGAGCTCATAAAAGAATTTGTCACTTTTCGCCATGTTTCAAAAATAAGGAAGTATAGTGCACATTTTGAGCTTCGAACACAATAACTTTGAATTAAAACAGAATTCTGATAAAAATCATACACATGATCATGACTCGGTGGTAATGGGGGGGGGGCCGGTCAACAAATTTTCCACCCCTTAAAATGAACATTAATTCAGTCTCATATATCTCAATAAAAAAAAAAAAATTTAATAAAAAATCAGTAATGCAAAATTAGTTTAAGTGTACCCTACCCCTAAAATGAATTAAATTTCACAAATATTTAAAGATATGTATATTTATATAATTTTTTCCGAAATTTTATTTTATTCATTTTCTGAAAATTACTGAAAATTTACTACAATAATTGAATGCTAAATAGATTCAGCTTATGTTGCTTTAATAAGGAGTTTATCAGAATTATCATCAGGAAGGACTTCTCTTCATTAAATTTATGGAAAAGTTGTCCGTATTCTATAAGTTAAGAAAAAAACTATAACTATAACTTTTTTCAGGACTAAAAAAAATAATATTTTAATAATATTTTCACCTTAAAATAAACGTCATCATTAAATCTTAAAAACAAGAAATATATACGAATATGATTTGCGTTAAATTAGGTAGATCTTAACGGAAAATTTTTGATTCAATCTTAACAAATATAGAATATGAAATGAATGACCAACAAACTACAAACTAAACTTCCTTTGAATAATTTAACAAAATTATTTTAATGATCTTTCAAATTTTATTTGGTATTTAAATTAAATTTTAAACTAAACAATTCAATTACAACTATAAACTAGGTACCTATAAACTATATAAACTATGCAATTCTCAATACGGTCGGAGACAATCATATGATGCAATTCAATTAGGTTTTGAGTTTTTCAAAGATTGATCATACATATGAGCCCTCTATGAGCCCTCTAGGTTAGTTTAGCCGCTAGAGTAGAAAACTGTTAAAAATTCAAAATTGGAATTTTGTATGGACACACCTTTAAAAACTCACGGTAGGGAAAAATATTGTATAAAAGAAAGATAGAAAATATCATAATACTGGGGGTCAGTCATATATATGAGGCCCCTAAAATACTTAGTTTCGCCGCTACGAGCAAAATATGAATTTTATCATATTTCCTAACTTTTGTCTGTACATTTTTAAAAACTCAATATAGAGCGAAATGATGTATGAAAAAAAGTTAGCAAACAGAAAAATAATGGGAGTCGGTCATACATATGAACCCTCTAGGACGCTGTGTTTAGCCGCTACGGGCAAAAAACCGTTGAAAACTCAAATTTTTACCGGAAAAGACCCCTAAAAACCGGAAGAAAATTTATAAATTGATGGTTCCCAGAAACTATAATGTTCTGTAATCTGTAATTCATAACTCAACTTACCATTTTACATAATCCTTAAAAATTCACCTGCTACGGGTTGAATGAACAAAAAGTCTTTCAACCCGCTCAAAGGGATTGTTGTTGTTGTTGGGAAAAAAAATTCAATTCGAATTTTTGAAAAATTCGCCACCAGAATTTGTGTACCAACACACCGCCAACAATCCCTTTGGTAGTGTGTGTAGCTACGTGAATATATAACCGGTTTTGAATTTATTTCATAGAACATTGCGATCTATGAAATAAATTCAAAACCGGTTTTCACCCTAAGGATAAATGAAACTGTGAAGAGAGCAAGCTCTTCAAAGTTTCACCACGTTTCACATTCCCAACAGCGAGTTGGCAAAAGCTCCTGAAAAGAGCTTCCAAAATCGGGTGCCAACTCGTTGTATGGGAATGCGACATCTGATTACTTGTTTGTGGTTCTAGCATAAGCTATTTCTTTGTTTCGGTTGGAGTTTTCGAAAATTGGGTCAGTTCAACCACAGACAAATCCAGATGTCTCGTTCTTATACAACGAGTCGGCACCAAAAATTCCAAACTAGCAGACACCAACTAGCAGACAAAGAGCTTTTGGTGAGTGCATATGTTATGCGCTCTGAGAGCGAAATTTGTCTGCTAGTTGATGTCAACTAGTTTGAATTTAATAAAGGAAAGGGGTCGTAGAAATAAGGGGAAAGGGGGGGGTAAACTAAAATTTCGGCGATGGGACACAATTTTCATTTTTTGAAATTTTCGTTTCCCTCACACACACAAAAATTGTTTGAGTGTGTATATTCGTGAGAACAATTTACTCACTTACACGTAAATACATTCAAAAATTTCCATATTTTGTGTTGAAAATGGAAATTTTTGTATGTGTTGGTAAATTTGATTAATTGTGGGAATAAAATATGCAAATTAAATTTTAAAAAAAATGAAAAATCACTATTTTTCGAATATTTCCGGAAAACGGGAAATTTTTGAAATCGGTGAATTAACTTTTGATAGTTATTAATGGTATTTAGTTTTTGCTTAATCATTTGAATGAACTTGCATTTATAATGCTTTCATATTATTATTGTTATTCATAATTTTATAATATTTTTCTGAAAATGGTTACAATGGTTGAAGGAAATGGTAAATTGTTCACATTTTCAAATTTCTTATTATTGAGATGGATAGCATTTAATGGGCATTATATATTGTTTGATTTTTAAATTTTTTTCAAAAATATTTATTAATTCATTTGTAATTTGTGATTGTAAGTTGAAATTTCATTTGATAAACTTAAAATATGTTTATCATAGTTGTAGTTATCGATTTGATAGAACCATATGCAAATCTATCTAACTTAAAAAATAACTACTTTTAACTATTTTGCCCCCTTTTCTTATACGTTAACAAATAGTATCTCGATTATTTATATTGATAATCAAAAATTCAAATAAAAACAAAGTAGAAAAATAGAAAATGGTGCATATTTTTAAATTCCTTATCAATAACATCTATTTAATAAGCAGTTAATGAGCAAATGATAACTATTCGCTGTTATTTATATATTTTAGAAAATATTTTGTTATTGAAGAATCTTGGGTACTACTGGAAATAATACATTATATATCATTGTTTATATACGTATATTATAACATTAATAATTACATTATTTTGTAATGTTATTATTGTTCATTTTTCCGTAACACCTGATCAAAAATGATTAATTTGCAATATAAAAATTTAGGAAATTGTGCATATGGGAAACAAATCTGTTATTCATAGATTTTTATGGAAAAAGCTAAACTTTGAAATGACTTGATCCCTATTTCTTTAATTAACATTTGCTAATTAATAATAACTTTTTGTTATCATGGGATTTTATGTTTTTTATACTATTTGCAACTTTAAATTTTTATTTATGATGATAACGAGTATATATCTTGAGTCATAAGACAATTTTGAATAACTCATTCAAATAATTCATCATTAGTACGAAATTTTATTAATTTATAAGAAAATTATCGAAAATATGAATTTTGTTATATGTCCCAACTTTTGTGTAAATACTTTTCACAATAGAGAAAGGTGGTGTATGGAAAAGTGTTAGGAAATAACTAAATAATGGGGGTTGGTCATATATATGAACCCTCCGGGACGCTTAGTTTATCCGCTAATAGCAAAAAACTGCTAAAAATTCAAAATTTGAATTTTATCATATATCCCAGTTTTTGTCTGCACACCTTCAAAAACTCAATTTAGAGAAAATTTGTTTGAAAAGAAAAGATAGAAAAAAGAAAAGTAATGGGGGTCGGTCATAGATATGAACCCTCTAGGACACTTAGTTTAGCCGCTAGGACCAAATAATCGTAATAAATTAAAAATATGAAATTTGGCATATTTCCCAACTTTTGTATGCACACCTTAAGAAAATCGATTTAGAGAAATGTGATAAATGAAAAAAAGTTAGAAAATGTAGAAATAATGGGGGTCGGTTATACATATGAACCCCCTAGGATCGTTAGTTTAGCCGCTACGAGCAAAATCTGAATTTTATTATGTTTCCCAATTTTGGTCTCCACATCTTTAAAAACTCAATTTACAGAAAAATTGTGCAAGAGGAAAACTTAGCAAATAGAAAAATAAAGGGGTCTGTCATACATATGAATCCTCTAGGAAGCTTGGTTTAGACGCTACGGGCAAAAAACCGCTGAAAATTAAATTTTTTTCGGAAAAGACCCCTAAAAATCGGAAGAAAATTGATTAATTTATGGTTCCCGGAAACCATAATGTTCTCTAATCTGTAATTCGTAAATAAACTTAACATTTAACATAATCCTTAAAAATTCACCTGCTACGGGTTGAATGACCAAAAGGCCATTCAACCCGACCAAAGGGATTGTTGTTGTTGTTGGGACACAAAATTCAATTCGAATTTTTGAAAAATTCGCTACCAGAATTTGTTTACCAACACACTGCCAACAATCCCTCTGGTAGTGTGTGTAGCTACGTAAATATATAACCGGTTTTGAATTTATTTCATAGCACATTGCGATCTACGAAATAAATTCAAAACCGGTTTTCACCCTAAGAACAAATGAAACTTTGAAGAGAGCAAGCTCTTCAAAGTTTCACATTCCCAACAACGATTTGGCAAAAGCTCCTGAAAAGAGCTTTCAAAATCGGGTGCCAACTCGTTGTATGGGAATGAGACATCTGGATTGTCTGTGGTTCAACCAACGCTCCAGTTTTATGCAAGGTAAGTATTTAGTTTAGCCCCTAAATATATGTAAAATTAATTAAAAATAATTCAATTTAAATATAACGGTTTAAGTATAACAAATTTCCCTATGAATATTTCCTAATACTATGCTACTTTTATTATTATTAATTCTTCTACAGTAACCTCTAAAATTATAAATTAATGATAGGTTTCCTGACAATACAAAGTTATTCTTCACGGTTGGACAAAATGTAGTAACTTTCATACGGAAGTATTATACTAGTAACTCTTATACTGAAGACTTATGTATATGTAGTGTCCGACCGAATCTTCGGCTTCGGCCAAAAATACCACCTTCGGCTCAACCTTCGGTTTCGTTACCAATGTTTTGCCATGTCGACCGATCGTCTGTTCGATACATTCCATCGATGATAATGGTTCCTTTATACACATATTTGTTGCTTGGATATCTGTTTGGTCCAAAAATTCCATTCGAAAACCATACGTCATTAAGAGAAGAGGATAATGATAATGATTCTCTCGCTAATGAGAATTCAAGACTATTTTGGGAATTAATAGATATGATTGAAATTATTTCAACGGGCATATTTTAGATAAAAAAAAATTAATTAACCATCATTAGTTTTAATCACACCCGGGTTGTATAAACAACAACTGTCATATAAACTTTTAAAAATCATTCTTTTATTCACTTTTGCTTAATTTGAACGGGATTCCTTAAGGTTATTATACCTTAGACTTCGGCCGAAGGCGGTGACTATAGCCAATTAATCGGCTTCGCCTTATGCCTGAAATCAACCTCTGGTCGGACACTAGTTATATGAAAATTACTACAGTTCGTGCATCGTGACGTACTCTGTCCCCAATGTTGACAAAAATCTTTACATAGGTTTCTTATGCTTATGGGCTTAATTCTACTTATTTATGATAATCGTTCAATGTAAAGACCAATAAGTGTTGCTTTAGGTTCTTCTACAATGTCATCAGCCTCTTACTCGTCAGTGGTAACATCAGTAGGGAATGCAATCCGCCTTGTTAGCTTACTCGCTTCTAACACACCATTGTATGGCATTTGAGTTATTTGTCATCCGTCAATATCTCTGATTATGTACCGATTGTGAGGCAATTTTTTGTAAACTACATAAGGACCTCTAAATAAGGGCATCAATAATTCAATATTTATCATATATCAATATATCTTATTCGTTCCTACTGTATGGTCAATGTTTTTGATAACTACAAAATCTCCCTCCTCAAACTCTGGATTTCCAGACGTTTGCAGGGTCAGGGCAGATGCAGGCAGGAGCAGGATTTCAAGATGTTTTTAGAAGCTTCGGATCGAAGTAGATTAAGGTCAGGAGCTGCATTTTGGTTTTGGTTTTCTTAGTACTCTGTCAATTCATCAATAACTTTATCACGTTGCTCTACACTAAATAGCAACACAGAAGGAGTACACTTAGTAGAAGTATGAATGGTGTTGTTCAATGCATATTCGGCCGAAATTAACTGAAGAGTCCAATCAGCATTGTCAAAGGGGTCAGAAGTCTTGCTAAGGATAGGACGGAGGAAACGGCTAACTTGTCTGTTGGCCTGTGGGGAAGCAGTAGCATTAAGCACATGTTGTATATTCCTTTCTCCTAAGAAATTCCTAAATCCATCTGTAGTAAAACAGGTATCGCGGTCACTAATGATTCTGTTCGGTCGACTACCGAAACGAGAAGTACTGATTAAGGGCATTACAAACTGCCTTGGAGTTTGTTGAAGTCGCGGGTAACAGTTTGGCAAATTTAGTGAACGCGTCAATGATTACCAAAAGGTACTTTTTCTTTGATTGAAGCGACGGAAGTGCGCTTAAGTGGTCGATGTGAATCGTGTCAAAGGGGACAGAGGCTTTTGGTATATTGTATAGGTTACGGTGGTTACTTCGTGCAGGTGTGGAATAAAGGATGCACTTAAGACAGTTTTGATTAAAATTATTATGCACTCGAGTCTTCATCTGAGGAAACCAACAGTTTTGATTGCACGTTTTATCTGTACCTAGGTGGCAAATTTTTTCGTGAATCACACGGATTATGTTATTTGTCGTTTCGGAAGGGACATAGAGTTGTGTGTCGCCAGAGGGGGACTCACGTAAAACTAATTCAGCCTTCAGTTCAAATCCATCCACAGTGCCTTGTTCTAAATTGGACTTAAGATGCTCTACATCAGAATCTTGGCTTTGGGTGAGTTGATATTGGAAGTCCAAATCGGCCTCTTATAAGTAGCTGCTAATTCGACTCTTCTTAAAGAATCTACATGTCGCATTGCTGTGCGCGTGAGGTGCTGAATTACATAATTATAATTTTCAAGGAATAAGGACCAACGGGCTCTTTTGGCGGAATGCGTTCGATTTTTCCTCTACATAAGTATGGAATCGCTTTAAGGCATAAATTATAGGCAGTGCTTCGAGGCGCCTACAGACGATTATAAAAAAATACATCATATTATATGACATAGTTGTATCATATCATATCTATGACATATTATATGATGAACTGTACACACACGTTTTTGAAAACATGATGAAAAATATGACAAAGCGATTTTTGCTGTACACACGACACAATATAATATGACATATATTTCTAATGTTGTGTGTTGTTCGAAGTTCTCAACACAGATTGTAGTTCACGAAAAATATAAGTTAGCAAATTGTAAATAAAATGAATGTTACTGATAATGATAATGTGGGGATTTCCAACTTCACATAGTCTTTAATTTTTAACATGATATTTTAAACCACCAAGAAGAAAAGTTACCAAATTTAACACGATTTTTAATATTAATACAATAAAGTTAACATCAATTTGTATTGCTTAAAATGTACTGATCTTTTCAAATTTACTTTAAAACGAGCTCTTTCTTAACGATGATTTGTGATGTTCTTTCGATGATGGTGAAATCCGAAACTGACGATGATTTGCGATTTGTGTTCTTTCGATGATCGCAATTCCTTAACCTTGCAATCATTTAATTCCCATCGGGTCGATGCGATGAGAAGTTACATTGCCAATGTCCACCATTTCATGATTCCCTTATCGCGTCTGGCCGTCTGGTCGACGCGATAAGGCATTACATTGTTTCGTGAACAATGAGTGATGAATATAAAATTGTGTTTGAACATTATAAATAAAATATAAAAATTATAATATATTTTCCTAATTACCACACTCCTTTTTATTTACAAAGAAATTACCTGCTGCATGAATATAATATTGTTTCGTCACAAAAAGAAATTTCGAAGTCCAATACTGTTTCCAAAAGAAACAGTTAAAATTTAAAACTGGCGCCTCTTTTCATCATATATTTTGGTCATATATATGATGAATCGTCCACACGTTCATATCATGTGACATATTTCTATGTAATATATATGATGAAAAATCATAGAAATATGTCGTATTTGTTCGTCATATTCCGTCATATTCCAGCTTTCTCATATTTTTTCGTCATATATATATATGATGAAACATCATAGAAGTATGATCGTCTGTTTACTATGTAACTTAGATTCACTGATGGTAGTTGTTTTAGAGGAGTATGCAACAGGGTGGAAGATTTTATCTTCTTATTTCTGAAGTAACACAGCCCCAAATCCTTGTGCACTTGCATCGCAATGCAATTCAGTTTCAAACTTAGAGTTATATATTGAAAGTATTCGGGATTCCAAAAGTTTTTGCCGAAGTGTTTTGAATGATTGAACACAGTCCTCATTAAAGTCATAAGGAGTCTCTTTTGGTAATAGCATGGTTATCGGTCTAGCTATAATAGAGAATGACATGACAAATCGTCTAAAACGAGAAAACAAACTTAAGCATCGTTCTAATTGCTTTCTGTCGGAAAACATATGGTAGTTTTTAATCGCCCGCAGGTGTGTGTCAACGGTTTCTAAATTGGTATCGAAGTTGTCGGAAGCGACTAAAATATCATCGAGATGCACCACCAATTTTTTATTTAACCAATTTCCTAAGTACGTTATTAGTATATCGTTGAGTGTTCTCAACATTCAACATTTGAGGCATTCTTAAATATTCATATTGTCCATCAGGTGTAGGAAGTATATTAATGGAATCCTTATGTACTCTAATTTGATGGCATCCGCTCTTAAGGTCAATGAGTGTGAAAAAGTTTTTTCACAGGGGCAGAAGCATAAGGGAATAAATAAAATAAATTTATTTGTGTGCAAATTCCAGATATTTCAAATCACCTAAAACTTCATAATCTAGTCCAAAAACATATAATCCACGGTCCATGTGGTCCATATTAAATCCTAACTCCGCCTGCAATTGGACTTTTGCAATGCAACTCAGGCCAATCTTAATGGCTACCCAGTTTTTATGTGTCGTGATATTGGTATAACAATTGATAACCGTTATGTTCTTCCTTACAATCCATATCTTCTAGCGAAATTTGATTGCCACTTTAATGTGGAAGCTTGTAGCACAGTTAGGAGCATAAAATATATATACAAATTATGAGGGGTACGACTGTGCCTATTACAGTTTGGAAGAGTTAGTGGTGGAGCTCAGGACAAAGTTCTTATAGATGAAATCGATCGATTGTCCGGTCGTTATGTTGGATCTACGAAAGCTTATTAGCGCATAAATGAGCATGCAATACATTACCAGTCATATAATATATTGTAGTTCGACTTGAATGTCACTAGCCTCAAGGGAAAAATGTAGTCTTTAGCAAAGGAAATGTTCAGCAATCTGTTCAAAATCATAGAAGAACAAAATTGACTGCATTCTTTGAAATCAATCAAATTGAAATGTTCCAAAGTGCAAATGCCGAGCAGCGATCCTCTATTGATTTAGTTTTACAAGAAGTTTTATATACATAGTAATACTGGTTGGAACATTTTTTGTCTCACAGCTCATGCTGGTTGTGGTAAGACTTTTGCCCAAACCGCAATTATTCACAAATTTAATTCCTTGAATCTCATATGTATTGCGTGCGCTTTCAGTGGTATTGCATCCACTTTTTTGATGCAAGATCGAATTCTTCTCAAAGTTTTCAAATTACCTATACTCATTTTAAAGAATTCCGTATCAAGCCTCTCTGTAAACAGTGCACAAGCACAGTGCATAATGCTGTAAACACAACACGGGCTATCGGCTTGAAAATAGCAGCTAGAAAAATAGCCCGCCATAGTTTTCAATGGGGGTGCACAAAACTGTGGCGTGAGCTATCGGCTGTAAATTATTTTATTAAATAAATTATTTAATTAAAGCTATCGGCTTAGCGCGATTTTCTAATTTTCTAGCCGTAGCCGCGGTGCAGCCAACTTAATACTCATAAATATTATGAATATGTTGGCTGCATTGAACGAAATTGACGTTCGATTGTTTCATGTGTTTCAGGTTTGTGTTTCATTTTCATGTGTTTTGAATGACACATATTTTTGTTCCGGTGGAAATTATTTTAATCAAAATTATTAATTATAACATATATTTTAAATTAAATTCATTAACTTATATATTGGTGGAAAATCCAAAGTTCAAAATTCGAATTCATTTTTATTTGTTTTGACAACTATAAGTGTGACGTCAAGCTACATTTATAGCTGTAATTGTGTTTCTAATTTTTAGCTCATCATAGCTGGCTACCAGCTATAAAATATTTTCGATATTTATACCCCGTGTTGTGTTTACATCATAAGATTTGCATCTATCATTATCACAGACGAAATTTCAATGTGTCCGCTTAATGCTCGCAAATTTATTGACCATTTTGTAGACGATATAAGTGGCACTTCAACTAAAGTTTTCGGAGGTAAGACTATTTTACTATATAGAGATTCTCGACCAACATTGCCAGTTGAACCTCACGGTGCATGTGTATCATTTATTGAGAATTGCCTTACTTCATGGTCCGAATTTTCAAAATTCCATATAATAACTTTTACCCAAACCATGAGAGCCTTACCTCATGAAATTGAACTCGTTGAATTTCCCAAATCTCTTGGTAATGGAACTCTACCCACATTTCCAGATTTTGGGCAAGATGTTACGGAAATTCCTTTTCATTTAGCTAGCAACAACTCCGTGATTGCAGATACTTATGGCAATATATCTCAAACCATTCAGTCTACCGATATTCTCAATTCGGTTATTTAGCACCCAAATATCAAAACTGCACTTTCATCAATGCAGAAATTTTTAATAGTATATCCGGAGAGGAACGAATATATTTGAGTTCCGATAAAATCTTGAGTGATGATCATAGAAAACACAATAATTCTCCAGTAGAGTTTTTAAACTCAGTTGATGTGAGTGGGCTCCTGCCACCACAAATTAATTTTAGAACCAAATTGCATAATTTTACTTATTCGTAACTAGCCGAATTGCCTGTCGTTGACGCGTGTAGAGTGTTTGAGCATTTTAAAGCTAATGAAGGGCCTCCATATAAACCACATTATGCCTGTATTGTATATATTTGAGTAAACCTCGTACTATCAACTGCGTACCGTTGCACAGTTTTGGGGGGTTCAAATTTCTTAAGAGCATGATTGGTGCTCTTACCTACAGAGTCAATTAATGAGCAGGTACTCCAAGAGCATTCACTGAGTCAAGAAATTCAGTGGGATAATGAACTGCTTCATCCGCAGAAAGTACAGTGTTGACTGGCTTGTACGTTCTCTCTTCGATGAGAAGAAGTGAAAGCACTCTCTTTTTTATCTGGGTCGCCTGCTCATTGGTAGGGGTGACTGTTGCCCTCTCGTAAAGCCAGGAATTTTGCATAGATGTCAGGTTGGCGATTCCTGGCAAAACCTTTTCAATAAGGTCATCTTGGGAGGTCACAACAGTGTCTAATGTTGGAGGAATGAAAATAAGACCTTCAATGTTTTCCATGCTGCCATCGCCAATACTCATTAGTAGCTCAGAGAAATCTTGTGCGTCTGGATCATTTTCAGGGCGAACTCTCATATTCATTGTGAGAGACAAACCCTCAATATGTGGCCACAGGCCACAGGAAATATCTTTTCAATGACGCATTCACCTGATCAGCCCTAGTGCCTCTGGTAACTACTGTTAGCGTTTGCTGAAAAAATCCAGAGAACAATACAGTGACTCCACCTATAGTCAATGTACTGTCCCTTAAATCTCTCAACACTGCTTGATTTGTGCGCCATACTGCAATCATCCCTGACGATCAAGCTGACCTGCCGAAGAAGGAGTGCCATTGGACTTCTCCTTGAAATGGAATAAACCGGTATTTCCATGTTATCGACATTAATTGGTATTTTTAACGTCGAATGAGTTGTTCTTCCGCCTGTGAGAATCGTGCCAGTTATGCCTGACGAAGTCACCGCATGTGTGATTTTTGATTGGCTCCTTACTTAGGCCAGTATCAATTTGATTGAGAATGTCTTTCCAGTGCCTCTAGGAGCGTCGAGAAAAAACATTTTAGATTCGTTGAGGGCCCAGGTGAATTCGTGCCATATACGTAGAGGGCCCACGTGAATTGTAGGTGTATGCAAACGGTGCAGTAACGTTAGAGAGACCTGGTATATGGCGTAAAATTCTACAGCACATGTAGAAGAACCAGGCAAATTCAAATCAAGAACTGTAGTTGATTGCGTTAACTGGCCAGGTAACAATAAATCCACATCATCGCAAGGGACAACAACGGTGTGGTTGATGAAGCAGGAGAAGGATCTGGGGAGTTCGAATTTTGAAACTAAATCTGAAAAGTTATATTCCCAACTCTTTTTTTATATTTGGCTGCTTTGGTTACTGAGCTCAAACTGGACTTTTTAGCGGCATTTTTTAGCAAATATAAAATTTTATTTAAAAATAATAATATATAAAATCAAGAAAGGAAGTATCTGAAAAAATATTTCTGTAGGAAGCAAAAACAAAAATATAATACAAAATATAAAATAATACATTTTTTTTTACACTTTGTTTTTCTTCTGTTTCTCTTCTCCTTTTCTTAGCTGCTCTATAATTTTCTGAAGATATCACGATTACACTGAAAAGAAAATTGAAAAATAGTTAGTGCATAGTTTTATTTTTGGAAACGATAGATGGAAAAAATATTTGGGCAATGTAATTAATTCTACGCAAAAGCTGTGTTTTGAAGAAAAAAACAGCCGTGGCTGTGAATTTTAAACTTATTACAGAATAATTTTTACATTTGAAAAGGAAATAATTGGTGATATTACTTATCAAATTCTTTACTTTTACCATCGGGTAATTGTTTAAGTCAATGTGTTTATTTCACTTCGATAAAAAACAACACTTTACTTGCACTTGCGTTTTCGTATATTATTTATTTGCACTTGCACTTTATTTCAAAATTTGTTAACACGATGAAAACTGAAAATATTCTGAAACAAATACCTCCTTTTTCTGTAATAACAGTTAAAGGCTCACCCATTTTACTTTCCTTCCGTAACAAATGTTTTTTCGTGATAAGAAAATATACACCTCCTCTCATTATAATGCTGAGGTTAATCAAAAATTGCTCATTAAAAGTTGCTCAATAAAAATAAAAGTGAAAAATAGTTGGCAGACCTGGATAAACGAACGGAGTCTATAAAAAGATAAGTCTGAAATATGGTGTGTATGAAAGAAACGGACAGGCGTGCTGGAATGATGATCACTGAATTATTAAATTAAAAGTTATTCATCGACAGTAAAAAGACAGAAAATATTGATTGAATCTTCGTACATGTGAAATTGAATATTATATTTTGAATAAATAATTATTATGTACATTAATTGAATGTGTTTATTGAAGGTCCCACCTATGAAATAACAACATATAATGATCGAATTTACAGAGTTTAACCCCTTTTTCAGAAACGATCATATAAACTAAAACCCCAATTCATATTAATGTCCAATGTAGTGATTTATTCACAATAATAAAAAATTCTTATTGAGGCCACTACAAACCTCAAAGATCAAAAAAGTAACAATGATTTCAGTAACTTGTTTATTTAAAATGTCCCTGTCTCAACTGATTTCCAAAAAAATTAATTTTTCAAATAACATTTTTTTAGGCTGCTTAGATATTAATTTTGAAATAAACAAACCTACTAGATAAAATTTAATTAACAGTAAAGTAGTTTTTTCAAAGTTTTTTTTAAATTTAATGGAAAGTGTGGTTCATTCAACACATCCAATAAAAATTTCATAAAAAAAAACTGCGCTTTCTTCATGCCATCTCAATCTCGATCTCAAATGCTTGACAATTGATCAAATAGCAAACAAAACTGGATCATGCTAAATTATGATTTTTCATTCTGTACTCCATGTGAGTAATAAAACACATGTAGACTAGTGGGACGCCCCCTGCTCGCTACGCTCGCCAACCCCCGCCGTTCGCTACGCTCACTCTAATAGCTCGCGCACGGCGCTATATATACAGTAGCATTGTTAGTAAAAAGGTCATTTAGTTCAGACTGTAGTAGCAATCATTTCAGCTCATTTTGTACGTCAAAGTACATCTATATTGAATGAGGCCCTATCTATAATTATCGAAAACCTTACGGGTGCGGTTGCGGATCTTAAAAGATTTTAAAATTTTCTCATCCAAAATACTTTTTGTAAGAATTCTTTCATCTTCTGCCAAATGACCTTGGCCTTGTGTTTCAGAAATACATATAGACACGCAATCGATCAAACGATCTAACTCTACTGGCTTCAACATACAATTTACGGTGAGAAAATATTAGTAGTTTGAGTATGATTCCTTCTTTTTGAAACTTTTGGGATTTATGGGATTTATTTATTGTCATCGCAAAAGCCAGAATGAGGGGAAATTGAGTTTTTTGAAAGGAAAAAGACTGAAGTGTACTTGTAGAATTAAGGTTTATTTGTGGTGTCGAAATACGTGTGTTTCGGAAAACTCCTGCTAAAATCTCACAATCCAAACAATTTTCTTTTGCATTTTAACTAAACGAATAGGTGTACCATTGACCAAGCAAGTCATGACCCGAATAAGCAAAAGTAAGCAATTTGGATTTGAAAGTAAATTTGTGGGATCGGGAGCCCACTAACATCAACTGAGTTTAAAAATTCGACTGGAAAATTATTTTTCTCTCTATAATCGTCACTCCAGATGTTATCGGAACTCAAATATTCGTTCCTCTCCGGACAGACTGTTAAAGATTTCTGCATCGATGAAAGTGCAGTTTTCATATATGGGTGCTAATATAACCCAATTGAGAATATCGTTAGACTTTATGGTTTCAGATACATTGCCATAAGTATCTGAATTCACGAAGATGCTCACTAAATGGGAAGGAATTTCAATAACATCTTGGCTGTAATCTGGAAATGTGGGTAAAGTTCCATTACCAAGAGATTAAAGAAATTCAACGAATTCAATCTCATGAGGTGAAGCTCTCATGTTTTGGGTAAAAGTTATTTTGTGGATTTTGAAAATTCGGACCAAGAAGTAAGGCAATTCTTAATAAGTGATACACGTGTACCGTGAGATATAGCTGGCAATATTCGTCAAAAATCTCCACAGAGTAAAACAGTCATACATTCGAAAAGGTTAGTTGAAGTACCGAATGATTCGTTTACTGAACAAAATTTCCTTAATAGCTAATAAAGCATGCTTATATCAATCATTTTCTGAAGAATTTCTTAAAAATTAGGATATGGCAAATAACTCTCTTAACTGCTGGGAGGACTTACACTCTTTTACCTCTATAAATGGTCACGCCACTCCCTATCATTTCATGCCATACGTCGTGCATGTGCTGAAAATGTGCAGTAAATAATGTTCCCAACCGTACCCAAATCCTGATGGGACCTCGAACATGAAGCTAAAATAGTCTCAAATGGAACAACTCACCATAAAACATAAAATAATCTAGCAATAGCTCTACTACTTCCTCTTTGAGGTTTTTCGATTTATTTTCTGTATCTTTATACCTAAATATAATGCATCGGCGTCTCTGTATATAGAAACACGGACGAACTAATTCGATTGATTTCATAGAATGCAGTAAATTTTGTTCTTCTGCGATTTTTAAGAGCTTGCTGAACATTTCCTTCCCTAAAGAATACATTTTTCCGGTGAGGCAAGTGACATTCAAGTCGAACTATAATATATTACGTGACTGGTAATGCATTTGATACTCATTTATGCGCCAACTATCTTCCGTAGATCGAACATAGTGACCGGACAAAAAGCTATCGATTTCATCTATATAAACTTTGCCCTCAACTCCACCTCAAACTCTTCGAAACTGTAATGAGGCAGAGTCGTATCCCCTATAAACATATTTGTATATATATTTTAGGCTCTTAACTGTGCCAAGAACTTCCACATTTAAGTACCAATCGAATTTTGCTAAAAGATATGGATTTTAAGGAACAGTATAACGGTTGTCAACAGAGTGGCCACGAAAGTCATCTTTTATACCATTAACACGACGCATCTTACATTGGCTAGAGTTGTATTGTAATAGTCCTTAGAAAAGCTATTGCTGCACTTACCATCTCTCATACAGACGGGGATACGATTCAATAAACCACATGGACCGTGAATCATATGGTTTTTAATTAAACTATTAAGTTGTGGGAAATACATATATATTGTAAATAAAATATATCTGGGATTCCCGTACGAACAAACCAACTTTCATTTCCTACCTTTTCTTTTTTCTCTAAATTGAGGTTTTAAAGTTGAGCAGACAAAAGTTTGGAAATATGATATCATTTCAGATTTTGAATTTTTAACAGTGTTTTGCTCGTACCGGCTAAATCAAGCATTCTTGGGGGTATGACCAACTTATTACCACCATTATTTTTTCATTTCCCAACTTTTGGCCACATATCATATTTCTCGAAATTATGTTTTTAAATATGGGTCCATACAAAAGTTGGGAAATATAATAAAATTCAGACTTTCGCTCGCTTTCCATAAATATTCGTGAAAGTTAACCTCGCGTTTTCTATAAATAACTGTAAAATTGTGATTTTCGATATATTTTTATCAAATTAGCAAAAAACAATGGTATAAGTAAACGATGGCTTTAAATTTGTCTGTGGTAATGCATCCATAATATTGTCTGTGGCCATATGTTCATTGTTTCGGCTTTTGTCTGGAAGAATGCAATTTTATTAGCCAAAGATTGCTTTCTTCCAGGCAAAAAGTAAAAGAATGAACATATGACTATTGTCTCTGATATGGCTGCATTTGCCCCTCACATTATCATTGGCATAGATATTGGGTTTGAGTGAAAAGAATGCATGTATTTGGCATAAATGGTTGGTTATTCAGTCGAACGTATGATCTATGCAAATGATAATGTTAAATAAGTATGTTCTATATTATGATTTTTTCGTAGAGGAATGCAATTATATATTAATTCTTTTGGTTTGTGTCACCAGTAGAAGATTGATCCATTTGGTTTGATTTTCGACTAATTTAGTACTTGTTATTTATCGGGAACACAAACCAAAAATTTATATATGGTTGCATATTTCCAGGCAAAAAGCAAAACAATCACACGCGCACATTCTTCCCAAAAGCATCATCTACGCTATACGTGTGCTCAATTCACACATACTATCCCATTGAATTTTTTAATTTCAATTTAAAATTAAACTAATTTATAATAAAATTTAAGAAAAAAAATTAGGTGATGCACATAGAGGAAAAACTAATCTTTCGAATGGTATAATTTTTATGCCGGTAAGTCCACCTGGTTTCCTGTAAAAGGGATAACAAAAAAACGTGTCGCCTATTTATATATAGATTTGAGTACAGCACATCGCTTGGTCCATGACACACGTATACGTTTAGTTCAAATGCATAATAATTGTTTAGATTGTGAGATTTTAACAGGAGTTGTCCGAAACACAAGTATTTTGACACCACAAATACACCGTAAGTATTCAGGTACACTTCTGCTTGTTTCCCTTCAAAGAACTCAATTTCCCGTCATTCTGGCTTTTGCGATTTCAATTAATAAATCCCAGGGGCAAACATTTCAAAAAGTAGGAATCTTACTCAGACAACCTGTATTTTCTCACGGACAATTACATGTTGCAGCCAGTAGAGTTAGGTCGTTTGAGGGATTGCGTTTCTATATATCTGAAACACCAGAGCAATGTTACTTGGCAGAAGATGATAGAATTTTTACAAAAAGCGTTGTTTATGAGGAAATTTTAAGATCTTTTTTAACCCGCAACCGCATCCTCTAGGTTTTTGAAAGTTGTAGGAAGGGCCTCATTCAATAAAGCTGTACCTTGATGCGGTTCATGAGTTGAAACGAATGCTGCAGTTTGAATTAAATCACCTCTTTTACTAACTGTACATGGAGCACCGTGCGCGAGCTATTCGAGTGAGCGTAGCGAAAACTTCGTTTGAGTTAGTAGGTGTGTCGGTCAATTTGAATTTTGGTTCGATAGTTCATCACTCATTTCTGACAGTTATGTGATCTTCAACTGGTGGTTACAGATTGATTTATTTTTTTATCTTTTAATGTTCGAGACGAACATGCCAACGTCAAACTGTAAAAACTTCTATGTGTGAGTGAAGCCTTTCTGTAGTGAAGTCTTTATAGTTTTGATTAATTTAACTGAATTTAACTTATTTTAATTCATTTAACTTAATTTAATTCAAATTTCCTAGTTGATATTAAAATTAATATTTTCTATAAAATAAATTCTGATAAATTCGCAAGCGCAAATTTGTGCTTGTAAATGTAAAATAATTGCAGATCATGAAAAATTGTTCTAGATCCAAAAATAAATCAATTTTTTTGCCCAGTCGAACATCATTTTTTGATCTAGATCAAAAAAATTTATTTAAAAATTGAATTTTGTGCCCAGTCGTAAACCACATAATTAACAATTTTCCTAATGTGTTCAAAGAGTTTTGAATAATATATTTTGTCTTTACGTTGGTTCCATGTCTCTTCTATTCCACTATGAAGGCTTTCGATTATGTGATATTTAGAGTTTTGTTTACTCAATTTTTCTGCATTAGGAATGACTTAAGCTTTCTTCGTAGCTTTCTTTATCATGACCAAATAAATTACTATATTTTGAACCCCATTGTAAATATAGTATGTAGAATCACTGAATTCGGTATAAATTGCCACTTTAGCCTTGCAATAGGCTAAAAAATATACCAACTAATTATTGATCTGTTTTTCCCATATTCATATTAATTCTTCGGTTTTAATTATTGTTTCAAATTATATTTTTTCTTCATAACTTAGAATAATGCGGGTCCTATATTAGTTGATTATTATGTCCCAAATTATAAAATGATCTAAATTTGGTTCATCCTCTAAAGGAACTGTAGCATTACCATCGCTTATCTCATTTATTTGGTTTTCAGTTTCGTTCGTGTGAATTTTAGTATGGAAATCGGTTAATTTATTTTCTTTTTCCTTAAGATACTCTGTCGCAAGTTGGTTGTCTTGAAGTTTAAGTAGTCCTTTGAATAAATTCCTTACAAGTATACTTCTTGTTTAAATAATTAATAGGCATATGATCAGTTATGATCTTGAAATTTCATCCCCATAAATAATGCCTGAAGTAATTTACGGGCCACACAATTGCAAGAAACATTATCTGTAGTCGAATTGTTTCCTTCATTGTCGCTTAAGGTTCGTGATGCATATCAAACAGGTTTTTTTCCTTGAGCAAGGACCGCGCCGATTGCATAGTTGCTAGATCTGTAGTGAGCTCAAAAGGTTTATGGTAGTCAAGAAATCTTGAATTGGGAATCCTATTCGACGCGATTACGATAGTAGCCGGTTTTCCTTAAGAAGCTTTTCCGGGGTAGGAAACATGTATTCTTGAATACATTGGATCTTGTTTGGATTGGGCTTCACACGTTCTTTGGTAACTACATGTCCTAGATATGCGGTTTCTTTTTTCAAGAATTAACTTAATCGAATTGGATTTTTAATTGGTGTTTGTTTAAAACTTTCTGATATTTATAATAAAGTCTTTTAAACTGGTAGAAAATATTAAAAATCATCTAGATTAACTACACACATTTTGTTCATAATTTCACGCAATGTTTCATTCATTAAACGTTGAAATGTCGCCGGGGCATACGAACATATTCATATCAACTTTTTGGTGTGACAAAAGCGGTTTATGAATAGCTGTTGTTTAATTGATGATTTCCAGTTGATTCTCATGTCGTCAGTTATATTTAGAAAAGCTATTTGGTTGTTAATTATCGGAGCACACTTTCATTGCACCATACGATCGTCCAAATTGATTCTCAACGCACCAGTCCTGCCAATCTCAGTTTCTTTCCTTTAAAGATGCATGTCTGTGGTGAATCTGTTGCAACTATTGCCAACTTTGTTTAGGATGATCTCCATACAATGACAAGTGAAATTAATTCACCTCAAAAATATCTTTAGGGTGCATTCTAATTTGATGCTACCCTTTTGCCAAATCCAATGTGATGAAATACTGTACTCGCCCTAACCTGTCTAATATTCCATCATCCAGAGTAATTTCAGTAAGCTTCCTTTACTCCACACATCTAACCTAAATTTTTCAATGAATTTGTTGATTGTATTTTTCAATTAATTTGGCTATCTTAATTTCTTGCATAATTGAATTGGTATTGGTCAATTCGTCACCATCCTTGTACCAAAGTTTTGAGAACTCTTCTATTATTTTTCGTAATTCTGTCTGTTTCTCATGGTTTAAATGATCTAAATCAAGTTCCCAAGATTCGGATAATTGAAAACATTCATGAAGTTTTTCATTTTTGTCGATTATTGGGAGTACTACATTATTGTACGTTAAATCCATCCCTATCAACAAATCATATTCCATATCATCTAATTTTCGCCTATACAATTTTCAATTTAGGGTTCAACAAGTTACTTGGTCTTACCATTAATTGTTTTTAAGAGAAGCTTAACTTGTTCTAGTACGGTATATGCTTTCATAATATTTTTTGTATTTAAAATACTCGTTGTGGACCCTGTATCAATGAAAGCTAAAAAATTTTGACCATCTATAGTCAGTGTTACACAAATTTCAATACAAAGGCTCAGTTGAGAAAAACCTGGTCCTCTATATTATTATTCGTTTCCACTTTTTTCGGTCCGACGAATTATTACGATTTGAATTATTATATTGGTTATTTTGATGGATTGGTTTTCTATTGGATATAAAATGATTTTCTGGGAATTTGCGTTTTGTATGGGGTTGATAATTTTTCTGGGAGTAATTACCTTTATCAAGATTTCGTCTAAACCGATATACATACGTATATAAAATTTATTTTGTTGAATGGATATCATATTCATTTCGCAAATCCCTAGCTGAACTTCCATAAACTAAATCCTTAATTTTAACTCCGAGAGTATTTTTCAAATCTTTTGAATTCCTTTCATGCAAATAAAACCATTTATTACACTAAAAATATTTTCTAATATGTAATTTAATTTATTTTTATATTTAAGGTTAGTCCAATTTTTCAACCAATGTCCTTGTTGTTGATGATTGGTCTGAAAAGCTCTTTTGTATCATCCCACTCTGTAATGGTGTTGTTCAATAACATCTCCTTTCCTCGTCCTCTGATTTTTATGTTTGAGATTACTTCAAACGCTTCTGGTTTTTAATTTGCTCCCAATTTCGACAAATATGTATATTCCTAACACGGACAAGAAATGTTTCAAACTTTTTGCCATAAAAAATAAAATACCGTAGTTATGAAAAATAATTTTATTTGATCTTGTAGATACATTATTTGGTAACAAAATACTGAAAAGTAGGATTTTATATTCTTTTCATTTTAACTAAAAATGTGCAAGAGTGCGCACGGAGATTGATAAGAGTGCGATCTAATTAATTGCACAGAGGTCGCAAGAAAATGGTCCAAGGCGTACGTATGCGGTACATTGTTGACGCTACAACACCTTTGCCAAAGTACATTTTGTCTCGACGTTTCAAACAGTTACAAAACTCCTCTTTAACTGTTCTAGAAAACGTTTTACAAAATCTACCGATCATATGGACCGGCGGCTCCGGTTATAGTCACTTTCTTATTTTAGATTCTACTATTGCTTGTAAGAAGTTCCTAGTTTACCCATTCCTGTCCGTTTCGATTTACCATCTTCAATTAACTTACGAGCCTCTTTTATCACTGCTGGTCAGCATAGTTTTCTCTGAGTTTTTCTAGTTTTTCTAGACTTAAGTATTGCAGAAGACAAAATACAATTTATTAAAATAAGAAAAAACCGAATAAACGCCACCAGTAGCACTTGTTTTATAAAATAACGTATAAGAGTTCAACATACTCCACTCCAAGCTGGCATTGGAAACGCGCCTTAAATCCTAATGGCTACAAGACGACGACTAACTAAAACTTATCCAAAACCTAAAATATAACTTATCTAAAGGCAGCAGTCATTCTGCTGAGTTTGCTGTTCCCATCACTTGCCGTGAGAATTTTAGAAAACGTGGATTTTCCGAAATATGAATTTCCTGAAAAGTTTATTTTCTAAAATTCTCAGATAGAAATTCGACATGTCCTTTTCCGTTGTATCACATTGATAGTAACGTTAGGGTTCCGTCATAACTCGCGTGGAAAGAGGACAGCGTCGTGTATTTGCAAATACTAGTAGACAGAATGCTTAGGATCTGCAAAGCAGTTATTAGGGCAATAGGTATGAAAATTGATGAAAACAAATTACAGGAATACCTCGCTTAGTCCGGTGAATCACTTCCGCTAATATCCCGGACTATTTGAAGTCGAGAAACTAAATTTATATCTCCCCGTTCTATATGCATGTATTAGAATATAAGCGATTGACTGTATAAAGGGAAAAAACGATCATGTATGCACAAAATATAATTTTGTTTACAAATTTTTAGAATTTATTTTAATTTTGTTTAGAACGGACTATAGTGAATCCGGACTGTTCGATGTATTAAGATTGTTTTAATTTATTACGATTGATTTCTTTAGTTAAACATTTATCGAGTCGCGGTCCAACGAATACTAACTCCTTGAAAAGGAATGGTCCTCTTTTATATCCAAGGAATAGCCATCTAGATCTTTATGTAAGGAATGTTCATCTAGATCATAATGGAATGGATGGCCATCTAGATCATGGTGAAAGCAATGGCCATCTAGATTAGAGTCCAGTGATCTGTGTACCCACGCGGCCTACTTGACTTGGCCTAGCGTCATGTCGTAAATCGCATCACGACAGTCGGCCATCCTACTTTTCACTGTTCTCGGTGAAGCTGATTCCTGGAGTTCACTTCCTTCCACTGTGATGCCATTTTCTCTGTAACATTGAATAATATTAACTGCATAGCTTACGCTACCAGCGAGATATATTTCCACGACAACTGTATAACCTTGGTGGTTACCAGTAGTACTTAAGACTGTATGACATAAAGTCACCATGTAATGACTGCATAGCGTCAGCTACCAGTAGGTAAGACTGCATAACCATGGCGGTTACCAGTAGTTCTTAAGACTGCATGACATAAAGTCACCATGTAATGACTGCATAGCGTCAGCTACCAGTAGATAAGACTGCATAACCATGGCGGTTACCAGTAGTTCTTAAGACTGCATGATATAAAGTCACCAGTACTGACTGCATAGCGTTAGCTACCAGTAGGTAAGACTGCATAACCATGGCGGTTACCAGTAGTTCTTAAAACTGCATGACATAAAGTCGCCATGTAATGACTGCATAGCGTCAGCTACCACTAGGTAAGACTGCATAACCATGGCGGTTACCAGTAGTTCTTAAGACTGCATGACATAAAGTCACCAGTAATGACTGCATAACAAAAGCTATCAGTAGAGCAGGCTGTATAACCAGAGTGGCTATCTTTTTATTGTTTATTAGGAGAAACATCGAATTATGAATTACGTTCTTTTAAACATTGTCCTCTTCCTTTTCACTGCTAGAATCTGTCCCGGGGTCGTCGTTCATATCCATGTCGCTGACGGTGCACCACTTCTTCATACGATCTGCTGCGTGTACGGATTCGTACGGTTTATCAGCTATCTGCACCGAATCTGGTTCGGTTACTAGGTAGCGGTCTCTTCCAAGGATCTTCCGAATCTGATATGGCCCCCTATATTTTGGGAGGAGTTTCCTTGGTTTCCCGTCAGCTAGTTCGTCTACTTCGAAACGTTGTGGTTTTTTGGGTTGGTTGTTGAATTTTTCCGCTTGCTTTTTTTGTGCTTCTTGTATGTTCCTTAAGGCTTGTGCCCGCGCTTTGTTGTTGTTGTTAGAACTATGTTCATTTTCCTCGTTTTCTTCTTGTATCTTTTGTTTTAACTCGCTAAGTGGTATGTCATCTTCGTCTGTTGTGATGTCTTCCTCGATTGCAATAAGAATTTTGATACCACATATGTCCCTTGGTGAATAATTCAAAATTAATTCGAATGGTGATTTCTTTGTTGTTGAGTTCCTTGTGTTATTCAGCGCCCATTGAATCTGCCTTAAGTTTTGGTCCCAATTAGCTCCTTCCGGATCTTTATTCATACTGGCTATTGCTGTTTTCACCGTTGAAAAATATCGCTCGATTTGGCCGTTCGACCTAGGTGTATGTACTGCTGTTAGAACATGTTTGATCGAGTGGTCTTCGCAGAATTTTTTAAATTTCTTTGACGTAAACGTAGTTCCTCTGTCCGAGATGAAATGACTCGGCATTCCGTAGTATTGGGTTATATTCGTTAAAGCCTGTATCGTTCCTTTTGTTTCGGTTGATTTCATCGGCCGCAAGGTTATCAGTTTTGTGAAACTATCAATAATTCCTAAGACGTACTGATTCTTGCTTTTACTCCGAGGGTATGGTCCCAGTAGGTCTATTTGAATTGTGTGGAAGGGTATGGGCTGCCTTTCTGGCATATGGAGCTACCTCCCTGATTCCCCCATGCTCCTTTTGTTGTATGCACACTGCAAGCAGGATTTTATGTACTTTCCTACGTGCTGAGTCATTCGTGAAAACCAGAAATGCTTCTTGATTAGTTCCACTGTTTTGGCTCGTCCGAGGTGTCCCATTTCATCGTGTTTCATTTGCATGATTTTCCACCGTAATTTTGCTGGGATCACAAATCTCAAGACCTCGTTAGTTCGTCTGTACAACCTGTTCCCGATCATGCTGTATTTGCCATTATATCTCTGCTCTCCCATAGTCTCCAACGAATGCTTTATCGCTGCGAGTTTAGCATCCTGGAACTGTAGTGTCGTCAACCAATATTCTACTTCGATACCGATGTGCATTACTTTTTCGCTGACTGTTTCTGGTTCCACGGGGTCTCCCACCGGTGCACGACTTAGGGCGTCTGCGTGCAGCATTTTAGATCCTTTACGGTATTCCATAGTGAAATTGTATTCGCTTATTTTTAACCACCAGCGTGCTATTCTCGGAATTAGGTCCTTGTTTTCGTGCGTTAGTTTCACTGAGTTACAGTCTGTGACGACAACGAACGGTTTATGCAGCAAATAATATTTGAAACGCTCTAACGTTTCTACTATCTCTAGCGTTTCTAATTCGTAGCTGTGATAGTTCCGCTCATTTTTCGTCGTGGTTCGGCTGAAGTACATAACTGGGTTCAACTTATTTTTTTCTCTTTGCATTATTATGCCGGACATGCCGAATTGACACGCGTCGGTGTGTACTTCGTGGTCTAAATCTGCATTATAGATCACTAACACTGGTTTTCCGCTAAGTTTCTTCTTCAACTTCTTAAAAGCTTCTCCGGTTTCCTCGTCCCACGTAAACATTACACCTTTCTTTAACATCTCCGTCATAGGTCGCGCGATCAACGAGAAGTTCTGGATGAATCTGCGAAAATATCCACACAGCCCTAAAAACTGTCTGATTTCCCTCACATTTCGTGGTGCTGGATATTTACTAATGGCTTCTGTCTTCGCCTCTCCCGGAGTAATGCCTTTTGCTGAAATCTCATGACCCAAAAATTTGATTGAATTCATCAGGAACTTACATTTTGACAATTTAAGAGTCAGTCCCATCTTGCGCAGTTCGATCAGTGTTTCTTTTAGAATCCTAACATTCTCTTCCGTTGTTTTTGTCGCGATTAATATGTCGTCCATGTATATGAGCGCCCTGTTTAATGGTCTATCGGCGAGTATTTTCATGAGGTGCAAAAAGAATGCTGGCGCGTTCGTCAGGCCAAATGGCATCCGCATGAACTCGTGTCTTCTTGAGGTCACAAAGGCCGTATATTTCCTGCTTTGTTCCGCTATTGGTACTTGATAGTATCCACTCATGAGGTCTAGTGATGTAAAAATAGCCTTATCATGTAGTGAGTTATCATGTAGTGACAATTTTTTCTTTACTTAATTTGATTACCATTTCCGCTTCAGTTGTTTTCCTAAGTTCTAAATAATTCCTAGCGAAACACTCGGTGAATTCTTCTATAATCTGTTCTACTCTCCTCTTGTCTGACTCCATTATTTCGGTTCCAAATACTATTTCGTTTGTCGAGACTTGATTCTTCGTGTTTTTTCTGATTGCATTCTATCGCATTTATATTTCTTACGATGTTTAAACGATCTGCTGTTTTAATCACGGTGATATTTGGATCATCCAAGAAATTGCTGCCTATTATAATGGGAGTTTTTTGGGCGTCATTCGGGATAACGTTTAGATCTATTATACGTTCTTGGTTGGATATCCTAACTGGCTGGCGTATTTTGTGCGTGGACTGTACCACTCCACCGCCAAATCCTCGCAGCGTGTGATGGCACTTAATAACTGGCCATTTGTATTTATTGACTTCTGTTTCTTTGATTGTGGAGCATTCGCTACCGAAGTCAAGGAAAGCTTCTACGTTTTTCCCTCCTATTTGAATAGTCTGGTAGTATTTCTCATTCCTCCTCTAGTTGCTGTAGTCATAAGTTATTTTCCGTCTTACAGTCCCTTGCGACATGACCTGTTCGAGAGCATTTGAAACATTTTCGCTCACGTCTACGGCATTCTTGAAGTTTGTGACCACTCTTTTTGCAATACCCACATATGATTTCCGATGTTCTCCCTGAATCTTTCCCCTGTTCCAATCTGATTCTCTTATGGTTCTGGCTATACGCAGGTAGTCTTGTTGGGTATCTTTTCGTACCTTTGTAATCGTGGACTTCTTGGTTCAATATCTCTATTTTCTTTATCTTACTTAGTAAATCTTCTAGACATTCGAAGTTAACTGACAAAAGACTTCTTTTCATCGCGACGTTGGGTAGTCCATTGATAATGTAGTCTACCATGGTGCTGTCCTGCAGCTGTATTCTTCTCCCCAGCGAAACCATTTCGTTGGAGTATTCCTCTAATTCTTCGCAGTCTTTTTTCCTTCTGTTCATAATTTCTTTGAGAGTCGTTGTCTCATTGTGCCCGGACGGAAAGCTCTTCAGTAGGGTTCTCTTCATTTCTACCCAAGTTTCGCAATGAACTTGCTGGGTTTGAAACCATAGTTTGGCCGCTCCGTCAAGTCTCAAACTGGCGTATAACATTTTTTGCCTGTCGTTCCAATTGTATAGTTTTCCCAGGTTCTCGAAATCATTGATCCAACTCTCGATGCCATTCTTGGTTCGCTTGGGGTCAAATGCTGGAATCAAAGTTTTCACTTCATTGAACCCCAATCCAAATGAATCTTCGGAAGATGTTGAAGGCGTTTTTAGTCCCTCGTGGCTTTCGGTATGTTGTTTTTTTAGGGCGTCGTTCTCCTCGTCTAACTCTTCATTAGCCATTCGAGCCTCCAACAGTATTCGTCGGAGCTCTTTGACCTTGGATCTAAGCAACTCTACTTCGCTCCGCTCTTCGATCTCTTGGATGGAGGACGTCTCGACCTCCATCTCGGCCATTGCTTTATATTTTCACTTTGCACTTAGTTATTTGCGCACGTAATTGTCTAAACCTCGTGTTATGATTCGGAATCAGAGTATTTCAATCAAAATCTGAATCAAAGCATTTTTTTTTATCAACACTCGGTTATTGATTATTGAGTGTTCTTCGTCACCTTTGTTTAGTCACATTTTTATGAATTTTTATGACCCTAATGACATTCGATCTTCGCCACATTTGTTTAACCTCCGACCCTCGTCACATTTTTATGACCCTGGTCATAAAACCCCGACAATTTATGACCTTTCATAAATTTTCCGAAAACAATTTATGACCTTCCACAAATTTTCTGAAAACCAATTATGACCTTTCACTTTCAACAATAAAAAAAAAAGGGGAAAAATTAACGGCGCCTAACGCCAAGTGTTACAGAGAATTTGGGTAACTCAAGTGATCATCGGATATAATTAACCAAAACCAAACGATGATCACTTGAATCGCAAAACAGATTAGCCGGAGTGATAAAACGGGTCGGAAGGTCAAATGACTGGCGAAGAAATGCGCCAAGTGCGCGTGGGTACGCCGTCACTCCCTACGGAAGAAAACGATTCCGAGTGGATCCCCGAAAAGGATCATCGGTAAGGTAGGGCGATTAAGGGAATCGAAGACGGGATTGAAGAAATCAAGCTAAGGAGTCGTGGTTGCAATTTCAACGGGCGAACTAGTTTTCATTTACTACCGTTCCAATACTAAAGTCCCAATCTAAAGTAAAAATAGTTAAAAGTGGAAGTTTTCAAAAATAAGATATAAACGCTAAATCTGAAGTAAAATCGTGAAAAGTAGGAAGTTTTCAAAAATAAGATATAAACGCTAAATGTAAAGTAAAAATAGTTAAAAGTAGAAAGTTTTCAAAAATAAGATATAAACGCTAAATCTGAAGTAAAATAGTTAAAAGTAGGAAGTTTTCAAAAATAAGATATAAACGCTAAATGTGAAGTAAAATAGTTAAAAGTAGGAAGTTTTCAAAAATAAGATATAAACGCTAAATCTAAAGTAAAAATAGTTAAAAGTAGAAAGTTTTCAAAAATAAGATATAAACGCTAAATCTGAAGTAAAATAGTTAAAAGTAGAAAGTACCAAAAATAAGATATAAACGCTAAATCTAAAGTAAAAATAGTTAAAAGTGGAAGTTTTCAAAAATAAGATATAAACGCTAAATCTGAAGTTAAATAGTTAAAAGTAGAAAGTACCAAAAATAAGATATGAACGCTAAATCTAAAGTAAAAATAGTTAACTGTAAAAGTTATCGAAACTAAGAAATATAAACGATTGTTGTTAAGTGTAAGTCAAACATAAACATTCAATAAAACCACTTAAGACAAACCGTGCTTTATAATTTCTCCCCTCATACGGAAGGACGGGTGCAAGTGATCCCTTAGGTGCACTCCTTGCTCCCTGTTATAAAAGGGCAGGTAACGTAAATTTAGAGCCGAGTCTCTCAGACCCCCGTTTATAAAACTCGTGTCCTTTAAACTTATATTCCAAATTTTGTCTTTTTCAACTAAACTTTGCGAAATTGTCTTTTCCCTTAAATTTCCACAATTCTGTTTTTCTTTTACATTTCAAAACTTGTCTTTACTAAAATTTTTCACAAATTGTCCTTTTCACAAACACATTTGCTCGCGGTTCAATCCCACTTCGGATTTAATTTATTTTGATTGATTTCTTTAGTTATACATTTATCGAGTCGCGGTCCACCGAATACTAACTCCTTGAAAAGGAATAGCCATCTATGTAGATCTTTCTGTAAGGAATGGCCATCTAGATCATTATGGAATGAATGGCCATCTAGATTAGAGTCAAGTGATCTGTGTACCTACGCGGCCTACTTGACTTGGCCTAGCGTCATGTCGTAAATCGCATCACGACAGATGTTTTCCTGTATAAGTTAATTATGTATTTGATATAATAGATATTTTGACGTGAAAACGCCTTTCCTCTCGTTGACTATGTACATTGGCAGCCAGTCAAACATTCTTGTGTTACAAAATGCCGTCATATCTCAATCCCTAATATCTACGAGACTAATAATGCGAAAACAACGATTGAGGTCAAAGTGGATAGAGCATATTTGAACGTATTTAATGTGCAACGTTTGTTATGCCCGTGACGTCATCGGGCTAGCGTAAGCGCTTAAGCGTGATTGTTGTTGATTGGCGTTGGGTAAGACTATAAATAAGTGTAGCGTCAGAACGCGTTTAGCTAGGACGTAAATTTGGGTGTATTTGTAAAGAGCTTGGAAAGAACTACCAGGACCGAAAGTGGCACAATAAAAATATTCGCCGAAATGTAAGTAGGTAAAAATCCGTATTAAATTGAAAACTGCGAAAAAAATACAGGTATCGTCTCATATGAATTTTATATATGCGCCGAATTGAATAAAATGCAAACTCGCATTAAAACGAATTTCAAAAACCTTTAATGTCCAGTGCCGAGCAAATGTCAGAGCCACAACCGACGGAGAAATCAAAAAACGGTGCAAAACAATAAACTTGTGATGTATCTTTTCAGTAACCGGTCTACTGTATATAATCAAGCAAAACAATATAAATCAGCTATCTGTAATTGTTATTTCTTATTAATATTCATAGTTAAACAATCTTATATTATAGGTTATATTGGTAATATGTAATTATTAAATTGAACGTTGAAACTCTTAATCCTTAATATTATCACCACTAATGCACTATAGTAAGTATCAATTACCTAACTAATGTTTGTTTACGTATAGCATTAGCGAATGAGTCAAATTAACCACAAAATATTTAGATAGTTATGTTAAACTTGATTCTACTATAATCTATGTATTAGTTTGTTATATTAAATTATTTTTCGATGTTTACTACCTACTCTTATACTATGTCACAGGATAAAACTTACCGAATTCAAAACAAATCACACGAAACTCACAACAAACTGAAACAAAACGCACTGCGAACACAAACAAGTCACGACATGATTAGGCACATACCGTGCCGATCATGACCGAGCACAGCGCGGCAACTCCCGAATGCAGTTTCGGTTTCAGTCGTAGTTTCGGCAGGGAGTGCCACCGAAACCGAAACTAAACCGAAACTCATTTTTTTGCCGAAACCGAAACCGAACTTTCGGTCGGACACTAGTTTTAATACCAAACATCAGGAGCAACTCACTAACTTCATGCTTTCGGATCAATGAAAAAACTTCAGGATAAAGTAGCGCTTGACTTAAGTCCCTAATACCAAAGAATAGAGGAAGGAAATCTGCCTTAAGATCAGTAATAATCCGGGTATGAAAAAATTTTAACCTAACATCAAAGAATTGTATCCCGACCTTTACAACGCCTTTCGGTTTTTTTTCATTTTATAATGAAATTTATTAGCGCAAAGGGTAGTCAAATTAATGAAAACGTATTATTAGTTAGTTATGTATCTGAAAAAATAAATAAATTTAATATTATTATTAACAATATTAATGTGATTGTTGTTTTGTTAAAATACTTAAATATTTTTGATAAATTCATGGGTGCTCTATCTACTATTATTTTTACAATATATCTGAGTATTTGAAGTACGTCCAATTTTTCTTTCTCGGTAGTATATACAAATAATCTTTTTAAAAATGACATATTTTATATTTTTCAGAGTAACATATGTACCTCAATATTTATCCTCAATAAGTCGTGCACGTGGTAACTGTGTACCCTAATTGTATGACATTTTCGTTAAAAGTTCCTAATATGTAGTATACATATATGCATAATAAATTAAATTAATATGTTGAGTAATATAGCGCTTCATCTCGATTCTAGGAAAATCTTCGAGTGACGGATGAAAGAAAACTAACGATCGATGCAAAATATTTGGGTCTATTAGGGTTTCCGTGGCCAATTTATAATGGAAGTAAATCAAATTTCTCCATCGTAACGTACGTGCAAGATGGGCAAGCACCCCTGGCTATACTTTTATCACAAAATGTTGCGGTAAGATTTCCGAATGAGTTTTTGCTCATATACGATATTGGGTTATCTGAGGATGATTCTAAGTCCTTGGCAAACTATTGCAACAATTCTAAGTGCTCTGTTGTGACGTACGATTTATCGGTCTACCCGCCGCACGTTCCAGATCAAAGAATGCATGCATTTCGTCCAATTGTGATAAAGGATGCGCTCATGCGTTTTAGAACAATTTTGTTTGCAGAGATTCACGTGAGATATCGTGGAACAAGCCATGACCTTCACGAACTGCTCCAGAAGTCTTCAAATGGTATTTTAGGATGGACAACACGCAGAGCTGTTTCAACCCGCACTCATCCAAAGATGTTTGACTACTTTAAAACGCATGCTGACGATTATCTTTTTATGCGAATGGTGGATCTTGACTCTATTTTTTTTACAAATACAAAGTTTGTAAATCAGAATATCATGCTTCCGTGGATTAAGTGCTCTCTGACGCTTGAATGTATAGACCCCATTGGTAAGATATCTTGTCTTTCACTCTTTGAAGGTTTTGTAATATTTTATAGACAATCAATTATTCAGAATTTTTCAAATGGCAAGAACATTCGACGCGAATGCAGTAACGGTCAATTATTTACACTTGCAAATATATCACACCCTACCTAAGACTTTAGCGATAATCAAGTTCATTCATTTCTGCAATTTTATTTCAAGCATTTATTCGAATTAACTATAAAGGTTCATCAAGAATGCTACTTTGAAGCAGAGTCTACTTTCGCTCATCACAGTGTAGACTTTGCTCGGATTTTGAAAGTATTTCTATGACAGACGGGCATGATGTGATACCAAATATATAGTTGATACATACGCTTTCAAAATGATTAGTGATTTTTGATGAAATAATTATTCAAATGAAAAAATAATTTTAGTATAAAACTTTTTTTAAAAAGGACTGAAAAGTATAAAATAATTTCTCCTAACCCTCCCCATAGAGATTGTCCTAGAAATTAGTGATGATGAATTTTTAATGGGTACTAGGAATGCCCGTGGCGGTCGGAAATCGACTGCAAACTCTAGAAATTAAAAGACTCAAGTTAACTTGAAAATAGAAATTTCCATTGCTGGAAAGTATCAGTTGCAAGGTATCCATAAGAATTAATTTGGAGATATCCGTTGACAACCAATTTCAAAGGAAACAGACATGAACCGGCATCCAAGAGTCTGAAACGATTCCAATTAAAAATTATTATAATAATTTGAATATAATATAGAAGAACAACAAAATGAAAAAAATAATGTATGATTTATATTACATATTACCTTAAATCGTGCAATGAAACAAACAATACACACATAGAAAGTCAGTGGAGTTCAAGTGAGAATTAAGTTTGAAAACTATTATGAAAAAGTGAAAAGAACATATAGCACTAAGTTGAATCTAAATCTGGTCACACTGAATACAGTTGCACACCACAAAGGCATATGTCCACATGGCTCACCCTCATGCATATGCATTACTCATGCTCTAACAAGAACTGAGCAACAGAAATTGTCGATTTCTCTTTTCGACAATACCCTTTGGAACAATGCACTTACCAATGCGTGGTCAATGCAACAACAAATGCACTGAAATTATTGTTTCTTCTCATTGAGTATGTACATTTGTAGTCAGTCTAACTTTCATGTGTTACAAAACACCGTCATATTTCAATCGCTAATAACTACGCAACTAATAATGCGATAACAACAGGTCACAGGTTGAGGTCACAGTGGATATAGCAGATTTGTACGTATTTATTGTGCAGCGTTTGTTTTTCCAGTGGCGTCTTCGACCTAGTGTAACCGCCTACGCGTGATTGTTTTTAACTAGTGTTGTGTAAGGTATTTATGAGTTTAGCGTGAGAACGTGTTTAAATAGGACGTTGATATGGGAGTCATTGTAAAGACCTTGAAAAGAACTACCAGGAGCTAAAGTAAAACAATATATTTTTAATATTCACCGAAATATAAGTAAAAACCGACATGAATATGAAAATGGAAAAAAATGAAAGATATCGTTTCATAGGAGTCGTAAATATGCACTCAAATCGGAGAAAACTCGCATCAAAACGAATTTAAAAAACCAAAAATGTCCAGTGCCGAGCAGGTGTCAGCCCTTCGGCGGCATCGGAAAAGAAGTGAAAAAACGGTGCAAAGCAATAAGTTCTTGATTTATCTTTTCTGCAACCGTAGTACGCTATATAGTGATTGTATTAAAGAAATTCTTGACGTGAAAACGCCTTTTCGATCGCTAAGTACACTGATAGCCAGTCAGACTTTCTTGCGGCACAAAATACCGTCAGAATTCAATCGCTTATAACTACGAGGGTTATTATGCTATAACAACGGTTGAGGACACAATGGATAGAGCATGCATGTACGTGTTTATCGTGCAGCGCTTGTTTTGCTTGTGACGTCATCAGACTAGTGTGACTGCCTACACGCAATTATTGTTAACATGCGTTGTGTAAAATTCTAAATTTTGCGTGAGAACGTTCTAATTCTAATTTATCTAGAACGTTCATTCGTATGTCTTTGTTAAGAGCTTGAGAAGAACTACTAAGCCTCCAATTGAAACAACAAAATAAATAAAAATAAACTCCTGAGGACATCAGAGGCAATTTCCACAGCGAAAAATTTTGAGGAAACGCAAGGATTTTGGCATGTGTTGCATCTTTTCCAGATTCTTCAATTCAATTTGCTCCATGAATGCATGAATTAATGCTGTTCATATAATGAAGTCAATGTCAAAATCCTTGTGTTTCTGGAAAAAACTTGTTTATTTTCCATTATTATTTTAATTTTCTACATTTTAGTTAAAAGAATATTAATGCATTGTTAAGCGAGAAAATTATGTGGAACGTTTATTTTTTAGGTCACTCATAAAATCTTCTCTTCTCTTCTTCCTTTGTTTATTTTTTTTATATTTTTTTAAATTTGTTTGTATATATTTTCTTTTATGTCTTTATATATTTTTAATATGTTTTTTTTCCAGGAAAAAGTTAGTTTACACGGAGACGAATCATGTCCTATATATTTTTTCAGTTTGGTTCGGTAGGAAGATCAAAATTGGGGTTTGAAACAATATGCCTTATCACATACCCCACGACTGAGTTAATAGAAGGATTTTAAAAAGAAAACTGGTTCTGTTCGGGACAGTCGTTTGAAGTGAAACTCATCCGCTGGAAAGGAAATTTCTCTCCAAAAAATAATAACACAGAATAATTTCGATTCACAATCGTTCTCGTTCTCGTGTCTTTCGCTGTTAGTACTGTGATTGAGGACGGCTCGAGAACATCGGGTGATTCTATGTATAATAATTATAGTTATAATAAAAATTTTAGTAATTCAATAAAAAATATGCTTACATTAAAAGGAAATAATTTGGAAAAAAAAAAAAATTATTCATAATATTCAAATGATCAAATGATATTCGCAACAATTTAATGTCGTGTGGTGTCGACCAAATGGCAGGTCGACGCGATAAGAAACTCAAGGTTGTATACATCTAACAATGTAACTTCTTATCGCTTCAACCAAATGACCGGTCGACGCGAAGAGAATTTCAAGGCTCAAGAGGTTGTTCGCTGTTGATGACGTGGGAACATATTCAGTGTGTCGAAGGTATATCAAAGTCAAGTCGCATTAATTTCAAATCAATTTTAATTCAAGTCAAATGGCATAGCAAAATACGCAGCCAGGAACATTCGTGTACAGAAACTCTCTCTCAAGGCCACCGGTCATCAAATTCATTCATACATGGACAATTTTCACGTGAAAACGTGTTTCCTCTCGTTAAATATGTACATTGGTAGCCAGTCAAACACTGTTGTTTTACAAAATACGTTCATATTTCAATTGCTTATGATGCGATAACAACGATTGAGGTGACATTAGATAGAGCATATTTGTACGTAATGATTGTGCAGCACTTGTTTTGCCCGTGACGTCATCGAGCTAGTGTAAGCCCCTTCGCGTGATTGTTGTTAATTAGCTTTGGGTAAAATTATTAACCAGTGTAGCGTGAGAATGCATTTAGCTAGGACATTGATTTGGGTATCATTGCAAAGAGCTTCAAAAACGCTAGCAGAATCTAATGTGAAACAATAAACATATTCGCCGAAATATAAGTAAAACTCGGTATTATATTGAAAACTGAAAATATATTAAGGATATCGTCTTATACGTGTCGTCGAATTGAAAAAATCGCAAATCAGAGAATGCTCGCATGAAAAGGAGTTTAAAAAACCTAAAATGCCCAGTGCCGAGAAAGTGTAAGGGATACGGCGGCAACGAAGAAGAAATGAAAAAAAGGCGCAAAACAATAAACTTGTGATTTATCTATTCCGTCACCGTACGACTCTTTATAGCCATTGTATTAAAGAGATTGATCAAGTAATAAGTACATACTAATGAGAAACACTTATTCAAAGAAGTTTTGACAGAAAATTTACGGCGCGGATGTGGACTAAGCCTTTCGGTTTTTTTTTTAATTATGGGTTAACAAGTTTACTAATTTCAATTAATATTATTTTCTACACATCTTCGACAAAATATCTTTTAAATTGTGCATTTTTATTAATATCGGAAATGTAGTTTGCCAGTAAAAGGGGTCACAAAATTTATGTTAGCATTAATATAATGATGATGATGAAAACACTTGTAAGATTTAAACCAAAAAACGTGGGGCGCATGTATAGATAATGATAAGGAGTATAGTAAGTATCTGTCATTGAGTTATATGCGTCTCTATTTTTTTGGTTTAAATCTTACAACTATTTTGACACCTAGTCAAAATCCACAATCACTAATTTCGAGGACAATTTCTATGGGGTACGGGATTTGTACGAGTATGGTGTCATAAATCTCTAGGAGAAATTATTTTATACTTCTTAGTCCTTTTTAAAAACGTTGTATTATATATTAAAAATCTTTTTTTATTTGAATAATCATTTTCCGCTTTTTAGTCTTGTATCTGGAAAATTTTGGAATCGACTTCCAATAATGTTTTTTCAATTATTATTTTTCATAATTAAAAAAAAAATTTTTACAATACTGCATTGCTTTCCAGTTCTGACCTATGTTTAAATCAAAGTTTCAAGTTTGCAGCTCATCGGGAAGTTAGTTGAAAATCGATTGCAAAATTTGTACCGAACCGACAGACAGACAGACAAGAAAGCGAACTTATAAAAACGTTATAAAATATAGTGATTTTTAATCGGGTACAGGTGTGCCGCGGTAAAATTCAATGTATTGACATTTTAGAATTTTTCATTATATTGTGACGACTCAATATGTGTAGTAACATGAAAGGAACAGAAAATTCGCTCGGGATAGCTCAGTGGTTAGAGCATCCGCCCGGCATGTGGAAGGTCCGTGGTTCGATTCCCGGTCACGAGCATACACATTTTTCTCCTTTCATGTTTCCCAAAGTGGTGACCAGCCGACGTGATATGAACACGCAACAGCAACGCGCAACAACAACACGCCAGCAACAACACTCCGCAACAGACACGCTTTCTCTTGTACCACTGTAATTATTCGTCCAATGCTGGAACTTCACTCTGTATATTATCCTTTGCCGTCGTGACCACTGAAGTTTTTTATTATGAAGTTAATATTTATATATACATGAAGTTCTTCAGTATAATTTCCAGATATCTTTTCGAAATCAACTGATTGCGGCACGAAAACTGAAAGCGGCACGAGTTTTTGCTTTCTTTGTCTTGAAACATGCGATCGTGGTGCTACACTTGAGGGTGCTGTCACACACGATGGTGCTGACATTTTCGCTGACGCTGCCACAATATTTTGTATTTTAGACGCAGTGACAAGTTATTTTTCATAATGAGTATTTTTCAAAATGTAGTATAGAATAATTATTATAACAAAATAAGATGGCGATGGTCTCCCAACTGTTAACAATTACGTCACGTTCACTCGTCTCTCAACACTTTCAAGTGCGGAGCCGTGACTATTTAACACAAAGTTAAATAAACAAGTTTCTACCATAACATAATTTTTATTAATTGCGTTGCCGAATTGTGTGTGATTAGCGTTTTTCGTATGATACGTATTAATTTTATTTCCCTCTAAGTATGGATAAGTTTGTACGTGGGAAAGATGCGTCTTCACGTACGAATGATGAACAACCCAGGGCAAGTGTTACAAGAAAGCCAAAAAAGATAGTGAAAAGAATATACGACGAGGAATACACTTTATATGTAAGGGTAAGCATTTTTTTCAAAGTTTGCAAAATTGTCGAATGGTTTCGTTGCTTCGTGTATGTATTTTTTTGGTTTCCTCTGAATGATTGTTTTGGTGCCATGTCGCACATTTGTTGACCCTGTGTTTGGGTTCTGTGTGGATGATCGCGAATTCGCGCATCGTCAGTAGTGATAAGGTTCCAATATGGGATAGCATTGGCATTCTGCTGATTTTGCACTATCATTGCGTAATTTTTGGCGTTTCGTCCCTTTTGGGCGTCAGTTGATCATTCTCAGTTAGAGTGCTGGATCTAGCAGATCCATTTGTTGAAAAATATAAAGTTATATCACGGTTGCGTTTCGTCCAAGCATCGGGGAACAACGCGCAGTAACGCTGTGTCCAACCTCGAGAACCATAAGAAAAATCGGACGATTGCCTACCTCGGGGCGTTTATGCGCGGAACAAACGGCGTCCACTCCGAGGAAGATCGCTCAAGCGACTGATCATGTTATCAGTCAGCACTTAAGCTGCATTCACTGGTCCGTTCGGCGCATGCGGAACTAATTCGTCGCGAAGAGAATGTCTTGGCTCATGATAAATTCGTTCGTCATGAACGACGTGATGCGGAACACATTCACAGTAAAAACGAAAATCTTCCACACGAAAATTGAACTTGGTTCAACTTTGGCAGAGAGAGAACTGAATTCGCCACAAAATGAGTCCAGCATGAGAGTTGTCAAAACTCAATATAAAAAAAAAACAGTTTCGCACGCACCGAACGGACCAGTGAATCCAGCTTAAAGGATGACCAGCAAGGAGGAAATAACTCCGCCCACTTCGAGCACGGCCGAGAGTCATTCGACTCGCATACGTCTCGGGTCAATGATCGATTCGAGAATTCAATCAGTAACCTCGTCCCAATTTCCCGTCAGGACTTAGCGTGGGAAGAAGTGCGTTTCCACACGACTCAATGGGGGGAGGAGCCTCCTGATCACATTGGAGTCGAGTTCAATGACCGGGACGCCAAGCTAAGAACTGTATACGAAGGGAGTACGAGACTCGGGGCACGCGCGAACGAGGAACGTTGAAGATTGGTGCCATGTGCAATCCGGGATCCCGTTGTGAAAATTAGGATATAAGGGGGCCCTAGCGAAAAACACTCTTCTTTTTCTTCTGGTTCTGGGTTGGTAATAGTCGAGATGATTTTTCGAACTTTTTTGAGACGATCGCGAAATAATGAGGACAGTGGAGCAAATCACGGTCGCTTAAGGTTGGGGGAGTGCAAGGCTTGAAAGAAAGAAAAAAAAAGGGGTAACTCGCGGAAGGTGCTAGCGCGGGCTAGAGTAAGAAAATTAGAATTCGAATTTGAACTAAGCGTCAATGTAATATAGTTTAGAAAGACATTTTGGAGTGTGAGAGCTGATAAAGACAGTGGACAGTATAGTACATTTGAATTGTAAGATTTAAGAAAAACAGTGGACAGTGCAGTAAAATCAATGAAGACATTTGAATTGTGAGATCTGAAAAAGACATTGGACAGTGTAAATAGAATAACCAATAAAAACATTTGAATTGTAGCATTTGATAAAAACATTGGATCATGGTGTAAAACGTGTGGAAGCGAATGAAAATAAGAAACATACGGAAGACATTTGAGCGATTGTGTAAAGTGTGTGGAAACGGGTGAAACAAGAAAGACATTGGACAGTGTAGTGAAATCAATAAACACACTTGAATTGTGCGATCCGATAAAGACATTGGTCAGTGTAATAAAATCAATAAAGACATTGGAGTTATAAAATTCAATAAAGACATTGACCGTGATGTAAGTGCGAAAAAGGCTCGTCACGGGGCACGAAATTTTATACGTGACAGTTATATGTAAAGTTTAGTAAAAGTTTGAATTGTAAAAAAAAAGAGTAGAACATTGGAATAACTAAGTGGTGAGTTTCTCACTAATTTTTTCTGCTTGTTTTGTAAAGTAATTTTTGCATGATATTGTAGTGTAAGTTTTAGTTTGCCATATATTCTTACGTCAAACGTTGTCTTAACATATGTAGTTTTTAGTGTTTCCCTATTAAAAATGGTTCATGCGTCCTGATCTTGAATCACCGGCAAGGGTTTTTTGGACTGACACGATGCAGTTGTGCTACACTATCCTTCAAGAATCCAACACCTTAAAGTTTTTAAAAAGAACGTTAACTTTTAAATTTTGTGTTTCAGTAGTAATAGTATTGTTTGTAATTTAATTGTATTTTCATTTCATTAAAATTTTTACCTATTACAAATATGGACTCTTATGGTGTGCTGATGAAACGGTTCCAGAGCCGCAGTGCATTATTTGCGGTGAACAGCTATGGAACGAGTCAATGGTACGCAGTAAATTAAATCGAGATCTTTATTCAAACCATCCCAGGTGCGCCAACGAAGGCAAACAATGTTTTAAAAGGTGCTTAGAACAAAATATAATACAGAATATAATTAATTAATTTCCTCATCTATGAAATCGAACGTTATAGTTTCTGAAAAGGCCTTAGAGCCTAGTTAACATGTTGGAAATAGTTCGACCTATGCTTGGGCCCAATGAACTTAAGGAAGTTTACAAAGTATCGTCGTATGCCTTTAATGTTCAAAGACGTATTCAAGATATGTCAAGCGATATTTTAGAAACATTGATTAGAAAACTGTTATCAGCTGAAAAATTTGCGCTTCAGATTAACGAAACAACCGATATTAAAAATATAGCATAGCTTATAGCTTTTGCACTTTTTGTTGACGAGGACTCTTTTAAAGAACACTATTTATTTTGCAACGAGATTCCAGAGCGATCTAACGGTGAAGAACTTTTTCAAGTAACCGATTATTTCTTCAAAATATATAATATTCAATGGAGCAATTGCATTGCTGTTGGCAAGGATGGCGCTCCGACAATTACGGGTAGTAAAACGGGTTTTGTCTCTTATGTAAAACAAAAACAAATCCACATTGGCATTTACACACACTGAATACATCAAGAAGCATTGTTGGTCAAGAATTTCCCAGAGGAACTTTTGCATTAAAATCGTAAACATCATTAAATCAAGAGCACCAAATTTGCGATTCTTTGAAATACTCTGTGTAGTGTCCAATATCCGTCATCTCTCGTAACCTAACCTCAACTCTCAGAGCAACTTCGGCTCCACCTTTCACAACGTGTTTCCCTCGTCCGGATGCGTTCAGCAACCGAGCAAGAGTAACGGGTGCGTTCAGCATTGCATACACTACATCCCTTCCTTATTTTAATAAATTGTTGGATATGTTCTATCCGTCCTGTTTATTGTAATTTATAGGTGGAAAATAATAATACTTTGTTTCTTGCATGTTTATCCCTTAATTAATTCAATAATATGCTTGCAGACCTGTTCCCTCTTTTTCTTTTATTTTATTTATTTTTTTTTTCTTTTTATAGGTATGCCTATGTTCAGTCACCTCCTTTAACCTCCTTATCATAACAAATTGTCCATTGGCCTTCAACTTTTTTTTAAATGCACTACGTTCCTCCTTAATACCTGTCCTGCTAAATCATTCCGTACTTCAACATCTCCTCCAGTACATTTTTCTACTGTATGATGCGATGGATCATAATTTAAGCTTAATTTGTTATCCATTATTATATTTTTTAAATATACTTTATCCCCTGGTGCTAAATCACAATCTTTTGCCTTTCGTTTACGATCAGCATGTTCTTTTCCCCACTGTTTCTTTTCCTTGTCCATATCCCTGACATCCAATTCTTTTAGTTGCCGGTTGATGTCCCCGACCATTGGAATTTTGTCTCGAAACTGCCTCTTAAAAAAAATCTCTGCTGGTGGTTTACCTGTCACGCTATGTGGTGTGCTGTTGTACATAACTAAATATTCTTCTAGACCTTCTCTCCAGTCACCCTTCTCAAACTGTTTTATCTTCAAACACTTCAAATTCTTCGCTGCAAAATTGTTTCCCATTGTCAGCAGTTATTGACGATGGATTCCCAAGTCGGCTAAATATTTCTTTTAGGAGTTTTATAATATCTCCACTGCTAATCTGGCGCGTGATTTTTATTTCCTTGTACCTACTAAAGTAATCTACCACTACCAATGTGAGGTCCCCACGCGGAAGAGGTCCCAATAGATCGATGACTATGTCCACCCACGGCTTATTTGGTAATTCTCTTCTTTTAAGCGGGTTTGGTGGATTAGGTGCTGAGACTAGGGTGCATCCTTTGCGAGACTTAACTAAGGTTTCAGCATCTTTATCGTCCTTCGGCCACCATACTTAAGTCCTCAGCCTAACTTTCATCAGGACTATACCGGGATGGCCCTCGTGGGCTGCGGTTAACACTCGGTCTCGTAGAGCCCTTGGAACGACTATCCTAGTTCCCCTTAATAATATTCCTTTATAGAAGCATAATTCAATTTCGAATAGCTTATAATTTTTTACTCTTTCGTCCCATTTGTTCTCATATAAGCCTTCTTTGACCTGAATGATCTCTGTGTCCTCTCTTGAACACTTAGTTAACTCTTGTAGCGTTACAGCAGTAGGTTTGGCTTCCTGCACAATTTGGAACACGTCATCTCCGATTTCACATATCGTACTATTCTCTAACTCACACAATCTGAACAAACAATCCGCTATATTCTCTTTACCTGGTCTATATACAACCTTTAACTCATAAGCTTGGAGTCTTAGAATCCATCGTTCTATTTTGGCGCATGGTTTTGATTTGGGCCCAAATATGATTTCAAGTCGCTTGTGATAGGTTATTAACTCGAATTCTTTGCCATAAAGGAAAACGTGGAAATGTTCCACAGCCCACACCAGTGCCAGCGCCTCTTTCTCTGTTTGACAGTATCGTCGTTCGCAACCTGTCAGTGTCTTATGTTCATATGCGATGATTCGTGGTCCTTTGTTGTCTATCTGTAATAATACACCACCCAATGCCACTGGACTGGCATCGGCTATAACTACCGTCCGATCTTTAACGTTGTAGTAACCTAGGGTAGGAATTTTGGATAGAGCCGACTTTAGGTCTTTAAACGCGGTTTCTTGCTTTAATCCCCAGAATTTAGTAATTTCTGATCCTTTTCCTAGTTTACCACGAAGTAACTCTTTGAGTGGTTCTGTATTGGTCCCTAATTTGGGAATCCATTTCCCGACAAAATTTATGAGACCCAAGAAGCTCTGAAGTTCACTTATATTTATAGGTGATCGAAATCCTTGGATACTAGATACTTATTTTGGTAAAGGTCTAACTCCCTTGTCCGAAAACTCATGACCAAGAAATTGTATCTCCGTCTTTTTAAATAAACATTTATCTTTCCTTAGTACCACGTTGTTTTCTTCTAAGGTATTTAAGACATGTTTAATCTCCGGTCATGTTCTTCAGCATCTTTCCCATAAACCAATATGTCATCAATAAAATTGATGGTTCCTTCACATTGTAAAAGAATCCGTTCTAACCTCTTTTGGAAAATTTCAGGAGCGCATGTGATGCCGGACATCAACCGTTTGTATCTGTAAAGCCCCTTATTCGTTATAAAAGTCGTTATGGGACGAGAATCTGGGTGTAATTCAAGTTGATGGAACGCGCCTTTTATGTCCAGCTTGGTGAAGAATTTTGCACTCTTCATCTTAAGAAGTAGTTTGTCCATCGTTGGTAATGGATGATTTTCGCGCAAGATTGCTTTATTTGCTCGCCTCATATCCACACATATACGGACTTCTCCGTTATCTTTCAAGACCGGCACTTTTGGTGACACCCACCTTGAGGACCCGTGGACTTCTTCAATAATGTCTCTATCTATGAGCTCTTTGATTTTATTATTTACCTTTTCTTCAAGAGGTATGGCAATTCGTCGATATGGCTGTGAAGCTGGTGATATTTTATCATCAATAGCTATAATAATTTGAAAATTTTTTATTTTCGGAAACAATTCCTCGTTTCCTACTTGGTTGATATCGGGCCCAATTCTAAGAATTGCCATTTTCATAGCCGTCCGTTTCCCTAGTAGGTTTCGTGTTCCGTCTCCTATTATGTAGAAGGTGGCACACTCCAACTTGTCGCCTATTCTGATGTTCGCCTCGAAAGCTCCCCTTAATTTCAAAGGTTCATTACTCCCGTATCCATAAAATGTTTTCTTAGGGTTGTCAATCTGACTCCTTATCTCTATTTTATTGTTTTTCATTTCTTGTTACATTTGCACCCAGAGTCCACCAACATGTTGATGTTCCATCCTCCGATCTCACATTCCAGGTCATTGTCGTCGTCTGTCCTGAACACATAGCTTATCTCATCTGTACGTTTATTTGTCTGCTCCGTTACACCTTTTCTATTTTGTGGTTTCCATCTTTTATTTTCTGCATCGACGTTCATTCCAATTTTCCTTCTTATTGGTAGTTTGGATCTAGAGAACTGTTTAAAATGCCCTTTTAAACCACACTTTAAGCAATTCCTTTCTCTAGCTGGACAGTGGTTGTCTTGTGAATTATGATTCTTGCTTCCGCATCTGGCGGCTTCCTATAATAGTTTTTCCTGTCATCTCCTTTTTTTCCTGATTCTACTTTATTCACCTCCCGAATTTTATTTGTTTCCTTACCAAAGACCTCCATTTGTCGATTGACTGCTTCCAGGGCATTTGCCTCTGAAATTATATCATTTATTGTCATGGTATCTCCGGTTTGTAAAATTTTCTTCCTGAGCTCCTTTTGCAGGCACTTTTAAGTGATCTGATCTATAATTTGATCGTCTTTGTCTCTAAATTGGCATTTATCAGATTGTCTTAAACGCACTAAAAATTTTTAAAATTTTTCATCAGGTTCCTGTTTAATCAGCCTAAATAAGTGACGTTCGTACACTTTACTCTGTTTTGGCGTAAAGTAACCATCCAGTTTATCTACTGCAATCTTGAAAACGTCTAGGCCCTTGGCTGTAGGTGCGTTCGCGTCAGGAATATTGTAAAATATTTCTTGTAGCTCTAGACCACCAAAGTGCAATAAACTTGCCCTCTTTTTGTCACTCTTGTCTATCCCAGCCGCATCAAGATAGATGTAGAGTGCCCTTTTCCACCGTTCCCATCTGGAGCCCACAGAGGAAGTTTCCCCTTCGCAGTCGACTTCGCAACTTCTCAAGTATGAACTGGGACATTTTGGTATAACACCTGAAACCAATCAGTTTACATTAATATCAATTTAATGATCAGAAAATTCGGCTTGTTTCTCCCAGCTGCGTAGCAGTGAGATAGGGTTAAGTTTTCTCACTTACGTCAATTTAATGACCATAATCATGCTATAAGGGATATCATTAATTTAATATCCCCCACGCGGTGTCAATCTAATGACCAGTATCTATGTACTGCTCTATCGACCACGAGATACTTTGTTATGTCAATTAAGTGACCCTGCATTATGCCAGTTTGTACCCGTAAATCAATACTCGATAGGCCACAAAACCCCATGTCACTTGCAGGTTATCCTGCAGCTGGTTAAACAAGCAGAACTTTCGAGAACAAATGCAATTAATAGTGGACACCGTTGAGTTCAATATTCTGATCACTTGGGGACAGTACACTTCAATTAATTCCCATTTATTTATCCATAATTCACAAAATATTTATTTCAACCCTTGCCTCCTCTAATTCCTTTTGTTTTTTCGATGTTTAAAATGATTTCACTTACGATTTCCAATTATTGATTTATTTATCCTCGTCGCCAATTTGTAGTGTCCGATATCCGTTATCTCTCGTAACCTAACCTCAAGTCCCTGAGCAACTTCGTCTCCACCTTTCACAACGTGTTTCCCTCGTCCGGATGCGTTCAGCAACCGGGCAAGAGTAACGGGTGCGTTCAGCACTGCATATACTACACTCTGTGTAGAAATGGAAGCCGAATATGAATTTATTGTTTTATACTGAAGTTTGCTGGCTATCTCGTAGCAAAAGTTCTGGCTAGACTGTTCGAGCTTCGTTACGAGGTGCGTGAATTTCTTTTAAATCAAAATATGCACGAATTATAACAGCACGTGGATGATGATTACTGGATAGCCAAATCTGCATACGTGGCTGATATATTTGAGCATTTGAATGAAGTTAATAAAAAAATGCAAGGTCGAAATGAAAATGTGTTGACGTTCCCCGACAGCTGTCAAAGGTGGACAAAGCTCGAACTTTGCCAGAAAGAGTTACAAAGAACCAAGAAAGGTTCCAAAGAACCAACAATAGTACAATTGAAAACAAACAATTATTTGTGGATCTGGCCCAACAACATTTAAGTATGTTTCAGCATAAATTTGATCAATATTTTTATTCCAGCAACATGGAACAATATGATTGGATTCGAAATCCTTTTGCAACCAATGATATAAATTCGACGAAAGCACTGCCTCTGCAAATTCGAGAAGAATTTACAGATTTAAATAATGACATGACGTTGAAGGTGCGTTTCGAATGCCAGTTTGGAGTGGATTGGATTGGCGTACGTATTTCGCTCGTGTCGCGAACTCCGCCATATGTGCCTTTCGTGCAATCTGTGCCCAGCGTGGATTGGAAAAAGAATCTAGGTATTTCTATTTTCACGCTGGAGTGACAATACGATGTTTTCCGCAGCGATTCGACTGCGACGAGATTGTTCGAAATATGCGACGAATTTTTATATTTTTTGTATTAAAATTAGTTAAAAATGGAAAAAAGTATTCAGTTTCAATATATATTAATGTATTAAAGGTATGATAATTCAAATATGGTTATTTTATTAAGAAAAATATTATAATTTTGATACTCACAAAAGATTCAAATTATGCTCGGCAAGTGGGTGTGGAACCAATCCACTCTGGCATTGGAAACAAGTGCCAGAGTCAGCTACAACACACTCCACTCCAAGCTGGCATTGGAAACGCACCTTAAAACTTCAACTTAAGCTCGCATTGCTGAAAAAGCAATATTAACTCTGTTTAATATTATGTGAATATTATTTATGCATATAATACAGCATATTTATGTGAACAATGTTTTTCAAATCTATTATTAATTAAAAATGATAAGCGGTCATGCTTAAAAGGTTTTGGCCCAGAACTTCGGGTTGCGCTGTCAAAAATCGAGCCGAACATTTGTGCTCATTGAAACATGCGGAGATATCACAAAAAGTATTTTTTTATAACTAGCCGTAATGAGTGCAAGCCCCATCACAATAACTTCCTGGATAAGAAAATCCTCAACTTTTAATATTCCCTTCATCAATACATATAGACTAGCACTATAGTAAAACTAGGTGGCGTTCGTGAAGTCACACACAAAATCGAGCTGAGCGGTCGCGATATAAACACTCTGCTTCATAGTCGCTTGTGGTAATGTAAATTGGTTCAAATCCATACCATAGCCGTATCTTTTTGGTCATCGCTTTCGAGAGGAAATCCAAAGTAGCAAAAGAACAGCCTTTCACTCGATAGATTACAAAATTCAACCAACCTCAGTTCACATTTATATAAATTTCCTTTGACTTTTTTATATTTTGTGACGCCCTCGAATAAACAAATTTCTCACATATTACTTGAATTTAAATTTTCAGATGAAATTAATTGAATGTTTTCAAAAAATTGTAATTTTGTGGAATTTATAGAAAAATTTAGGTTCCCGGCATAATTTTTAAAAGATGTAATTAATGTTATTCATTGTTCTAGAAAATGCTAAACTTTGAAATTACTTGATTCCTCTTACTCTAATTAATATTTTCTAATTAATCATGACTTTTTGTAATCAAGGGTTTCTTTATGAATCAATGTGTTTATTTATGATGATTACGAGTATATATGTATATTGAAGTTATGAAAAAATTTTCAGTAATTCATTCAAACATCTTTACTATCAGATTTCATTGATTTATAAAATTATGAGCTAGAATCGTAATTTTGTCATTTTTTTTAACTTGAATATGGACGCATTTTGAAAAATTCACGGTAGAGGAAAATAATGTATGCAAAGAAGGTAGAAAATGACAAAATATAACATACTAAATACTCGGAACTGCAACCACCAGATCCTCCGTTGAGCCATAGTTGTCGCGGGTAACCAACACTCCCCCGATCCCACTCCCATTAGTGCAGCACTGCCTAACACAGCGGGGAAACCGTCCCAGAAGACACCCTGCAAACTGTCAACGGTGCCAAAAACAAGGTCCGTCTTGCGGTTGCGTCAAGGAAAATTAATCATGTCGCCATCTGGACATTTCTAGCTCAACTATTCTGTTCAGAACAGCAAATTAGTTCCAGTTAATACCGAGAATTAAACTTTTTCTGTTAAATGTATGGGATTTGACAGTTCAGTTCTACTAGATTGACCAAAAGAACACGGCTTATGACATTATGGCTCAGTAGACAGCGTACGTGCTTATGAATTAAGGTTGTGGGTTCGATGCTCAGTTAAAAAATATTTTTTGAACTTATATAAATTTTTTTTATAAAAGTAAACGGAAATGTTTTTTTATTACTATTTTTCTTCAGCTATCGTCGTACGTATTTTCAGATTTTACAAAAAAACTGTTTTAACTTAATAACTATTAGGATAGCGTTTTTGTAAAATTTGAATACCATACAATATGGTAAGCATATATTGTGTTATATATCACAGTATGATTTTTGTTCAAAGAACAGAAAAGGGGAACGAAATAATTCAAGTAGTTTTTCTTTAACGAAGGTTAGGAGAGTTGACTTTGCAGTCATTTTACAAAATTATCGCTGTAAATCAACATGAGAAGTAACGGACAAGATTGTCACAGCGAATGGCTTTTGAATGAAAACGGAATTTCTGATGCAGGTATAATTGAAATACCTCAATAAATGATGGAGCACAATGATCATGTGTCTGCAATTTTTGGCTACATCAATGAATTATTATATCATTGTCTGAACTAGTAAGAAGACCAACTATATTCAAACTCTTGATATAAATAACCAAATCATTGACATAATTCCCAGAGATAAGAAAATTTATTGCAGTGGTGACTCGATATCCAAAGGAGATTCGAATTACGAATATAACTATCAAATAGAATGTCAGAGATTTACAGAGAGTAAATTTTGTAACAAATGTTTCTTTACCGCTAACTTACTTCCCTTGCGACAAATTTATTCTGTACATTAATAAGAATCCAAGCGATTCAGCAACAAAATATGGAACTACTATAGATGCAATTATTTCATGTCATCTCGAAAATGTCGAATCACGGATATATATCTGATATTTGAATTATCAAAAACCATTGATATCAGTATTCGTATAACCCAATCCACCACCAAATAATAACAGTGTAAATATTGAATAAATATATTGTATATATAATAAATATACTAAATATACTGTATATTCTTGAAGTAAATTTTGTATTGTTGAATTTCTTTTCAGATGCTCTCTTTTTCCGTCTCTCACACTAAATCTCTCTTATTACTTATTTTTTAAGAGGTCTCACTTCCGCCACGTGTACGGAGCTACACGCGCAATAATTTTTTATTAGACGTGTTCTTTTGGGACATCGAGTGGTGTACAAATTGCAAATCCTATACATTTATCGAGTGCAAATTTTACACTGGAGAAAACCTGGGTTAAGAATTGCATCACTCGATAGAAGTCCATTTAACGTTATGAAGATGAACGAAGTTTCCCTTCCCACAAGCTTACATTTTTGGGAAATTTTGTAGTAAATTCTTTTGGGAGAGGGATATTTTTAGGTCAAGTCCTGGTGCAGGACTTGACTTGAGAGAGAGGGAAGGCAAAGGCGATGATGAACTCACCTCCTAGTTTTTCACCTCATTGGGGTTAAATAAAAGTTGTTTGCAAGTGTCATTTATTGATTTGATAAATTCTCGAGGTTAACTTTTTCGATTCACGAGAAATCGTAGAATACACCTAAAATATCTTTTTGTCAAAATTATATTCCTAAATTGGCTTGCAATATCAAATTGATTTACCTATCTTCTACTGTGAGTGAAGTTACTATGAAGGTAAAGAAAAAATCGTGTAGAATATATATATATACAATTTTTTTTTGTTCCCAAGGAATGGCAAGACAACTTAAAGGTATCGGTTGTATAGATAATGTTGACTAAATCTATGTAGTATTGAAACGATCGATCCACGAATCTTGGTTGTCTCCCTACTGCGTAAATTGGATACAAAAAAAAAACGAATATAAGTTCCTTGAATTCTTGTTATCCGCGGAAGAAAAGTTCAATTATTTCAAATAGAGTCATAATGTCTACTTTTCTCAAGCCAGCTTTCGTTTTTGAAGTGATTTTTGAATCATACAGATTTTCCTTTTATATAATATATGTTTTATCATGCTAAAGAGCGCAAAAATATATGGTTTAATAATCCCTTAAATAATTGCTTAAAAAACCTCTAGTTTCAAAAAGAATATAAATAATAATATATTGTGTCGAAGGTAAGTGTTTTTTTCTCTGGATGTCGTAATATTGAATTTACATTATATTTTGTCCCACATGATGCGAACATTTGGAATTATCTTGATTCCGATCCTACACTATATTATTATTATTTTGTTTTTTTTTTTTTGCAAGATCCACCACAAATGAGGCGCAGGAAAGAAAATTGGTGAATTTGTCTCATTTATCCTCTCTGTTTACTATCACTATAATTAAAAATGTGATTACCATTGTCCAGTTGGATAAATTGATCTTCACCGATTTAATATAGCACTACGTGTCTTCAACCAAAAAAAAATGCAAATATAAAGGTACTCACCACAATTTGTTCTCCACATGGCCTCCGCGTGATCGGACCTCTTGCGCTTTCCCCAGGCTGCACGTGATCCGCGTGGTCCGTCTCATTTTTCTGGACACTTTACTTTACTCGCGTCCAATAACCAAGAAAACAATCCCGATAAAAAAATTTAAACAACAAAAAAAAAACCATCAATCGAATTTCATAAAGATGTGTATTAACTTATATTGACAAATGTGTGTACAAAAACAGGAAAAAGGTTCAGTTCGTACTTTATGCGTAGGGCAAGAAAATGAAAATTCAAAATTTCAAAGACTATTATAGTACAAAATAAAGTGAAATGAAGAAAAAAAAAACCGAAAGCAAGGGAAGAATTCAAACACTATTTTTTTTTTAGAAAGATAACCAAAACTTAAAGGAAAACAAGGAAAAATTCAAACACTATTTTTCCAGGAAAATCAAACGTGGCAAGGTAAAACTACATATTTTTCACGCGCACAGCACAGGCGCTCCACATCTGTCCTCGTCCTCGTCCAAAACTCAAAAGAAAGCGATCCATCTCCTCCGCTGCTGAGGATCACTCGGGATTCCACTATCCTTATCGGGTTGGCTCCTCCCTTCCGGCGTGAAGATGGTCGCGGTTGCAGCCCGAGTTCAGTGTTCCTCTGGGCCATTTTTTTTTGAGCAACTGCTCATTTATTACAATGTGCAAAAATTTAAATTTCATTAACCTTTTGCGTACTTTAAACTGAAAAATTTAAAATATATTGAAATAAAAGCAACTTGTGTATTTACAGACCGAAATAAACGTGAGAAAACCAATGGAAATGCAAGTCAAAATTGTCTTTTTTGCAACTTTGGATGTACAGTCGATAGTGAGCCTCAAAGGAACGTGACGTTGTGTTCTTGCATTTGAGCTCGTAACAACTATGAACCCAAAGGCCATATTCTTTTGGTTATTTGAGTGGTACAGAACTGTCAAAATCCATATATTAATGGGATACAACCGGGTTAAAATGACTTCACTTAATAAGTACATGACCGAGAAGTGTGGCGACACTGTAAAAAAAAAAAACATAAAAAACACTCAACGTAAAAGAAGAAAAGCAACCTGGTGCTATTTTATATTCTATTATAATTATTATAATTATATAACGTTTTTATTAGGTCGCTTTCTTGTCTGTCTGTCTGTCTGTTCGGGTGGAATCTTGCAATTGGTTTTTAACTAACTTCCTGATGAGCTACAGACTTGAAACCTTAAACATAGCCCAGAACCGGAAGACAATGCAATATTATATATATAAAAAAAAATTCAATTTAAAAAAGAAAAAGAAAAAAGTGAAAGCCCTGTTAAGGGACATATCCTATAAACGGACATTTTTAATCAACGCTCAATATTTTCGGGGCCAAACGATTCCCTATTATTTTGTTAAGTAACGGAGCTCTCATGATAGGACGCGGACAGAATCTCGTTTCATTATTTTATTGAAATGCCCGTATGAACTGAGTTTGTGTATGAAAAATACCGTTCGGTTCCTTAGAAAAGTCCTTTAAAATCAAAGCATTTGGCGTTATTCCGACTAGGCCACACAATTTCTTTGCGTTTTAAGCATATCAAGCGAAAAATGAGTGAAATTGAATCAAATCTTAACTTTGAATATACAAAATGTACACTTATAGATACTTGTACCCGTTTTGAATATTTTGTAGATAGAATGTTTTTTAGCTATTGATATTTTTAAGTGGAACTATCCTTAGTTCCGCCACGAAAATGCCTTCTTGTTGGGTATTCCCTTTAAACGGAATAAATTGAGGGAATCATGCTTGAGAAGTTTTGCCATCTAAGGTCTCTCCATAAATATCCTCGATATCCTCCATCCTCCAAAAAGGCCACTAGCAAGAGTAGTTGATCTTCATACAGAACCTGATGGATTGACGAACGTCGTTACAGTGAAAACAGCTTGTAGATATAGATATTAAGGGGCCTATAGTAAAATAGTATCCTTCACCTGTAAAAGCAGACCCACTTTGAAGATGTTCGGTGTGAACGAAGGGTGGCAGAATAGTCATATTCTTTCCAATCTTAGCGTGCTCCGCACCAGTAACGCACCAGCAACGCTGCTAACGATCCACTTAAGTATTGGTAAGTTCCTCAGTGCTTTGACGAGCACGCTAAAGACTCTGTGGGACTAATTGGGTTGAGTCAACAAGAAATGGAGGCAAGATCTATTAGAGCCCTGACATGGGCCGTCTCTTGAGTGATTCATTTAGGTAACCCAGGGTGGACCTAGAATCCCCATTCCGGGTTGGACCATGAAGAGTTCAAAGTGTGTTTGGATTTTGAAGTCTCCAAAGTGTTTATGTGTTTGAGTCTTGAAATATTGAGACTATTCAACGGTTTCAGTATGCAGGTCTGGGTACTGCCAGTTTTCCCCATATTCTATGCCTAGGCCACGTAGAGCATAGACATATTCAAAAGATTCTGTGAGTTTGATTCATGAACAGTCGGGATCTTTACCGTGCAACGCAGTTATTTTGGTTTTTGGAGATTTATTTCAGTTGCAACCTATCCGAGGATCCAAAGTATTCCACCAGCCTGCTGGATTGATTCCGGCAACTCATTTGTGGAGACTTCTAATTCTTGTGGAGTTAACGGAAAACATGCGACAACATGGTGACATAGCATTCGTCGATCTTTTGAATACTCTACGCGTTGGTGAGTTGAAGGCCCCACATTTTTCTCTATTGATGTCAAAAGTGTTGACAGTGGCATCTGAAGATTTTGATTTGGATAGAGCAATTCGCATATATCCAACTCGTGCTCAAGTTGATGCACACAACACAGCCGTCCTTGACCACTATCGAGCCCAAGGAATTAGAGTTTTCAGAGTTCGTTCTCAGGATGTGCTAGTGAATGCGACAAGTAACACCGACAATGTTAACATGGATAATATTGTGTCAGGGGATATCAACAAGACTGGAGGCTTACAAAAAGAGTTGGAAATATTCAACGGAGCGAGAGTGATGCTTCGCTCAAATATTAACGTAGAGCAAGGACTTGTGAATGGTGCAATGGGCACTATCACTGAAATTGTTTGGCCCTTTTTCCGTCGCGATCAGATGTATGATACTGACATTTCATCTGTTCGTATCGAATTTGGAAGAGATGGAAATCATTTAGCCAAGCCAAAATCGGTACAGTTTCAGGCACTCTGTAACTATGGAACAATCGAGCGAACACAGAGCCCATTAATACTGTGCTGGGCCTGCACAGTCCATTAAATGCAAGGATGCACAGTGGACCATGCTCTTGTATACCTCAGATCTGCACTATTTGGTAAAGGACAGGCATATGTCGCATTGAGTCGTGTCAGCTCATTGAAGGGCTTAAGAATAGAGGAGCTCGATTGTTCAAAACTTACTGACAAGCATAGCTGGGCATCGTTAATCAAATAATTAACTTCGTTAATCGCTCATCCGTTACTAAAAAAGTTAACTCCGTTAAACGTTAAAACGTTACCTTTGGGACGATTTAACGCTAGTTAACGTTAATCGTTAATCCGTTAACACGTGATAAAAAATGCTTTTTTATATCGTTCCGTTAAAGATCTACTTATAAGAACTGTTGGTTTGGGTTCTGGAAATTAACAGGTTAGGAACAAAAAACGACGGGTTGCACTCCGGGAGTGCCGGCAGAAGTGAAAACTTAAGTATTAACGTTGTGCGTTTTGGATATTTTGGAATGGTTATGGAATAATTTTGCACGAATTGCTTTAATTATCAGAATAAAAGTACTATCTTTTATGTGGTAGAATACAATATTTATTTATTGCGCTATCGTACACAAACATGACAATTTATATTACATTAAAAAGTTTATCCCTCAGAAAAATCAACCTCCATCCATAATTTCGACGACTTTTTCACTATCATTATTACCAGAACCATCATCGCCAATCTCTAAAACTGATACGATCGGTTTATGATAGCTGGAGTAAGAAACGAACAGTTTTGATTCGAACCTATTTAAATGTCTAATAAAGACCGTATCAATAGCAGTTTTGTATTTCGTTGTGCTAAGATGGCGATCATTTGACATAGTTAAACCAAATTCATTATTTAAAAATTCAATTAATAGTTGATTTTTATCGTCTGCAAAGTTTATGTTGAAATCTCCACTCAAAATCATTGGCAATTCATCAAAGCTTTTTCCAATTTTTTTTTTAAGCAATGCAGATGCGTCATGAGAATAAATGAATAAATTTTCGTACAAGAAGTCTCGTATAGCACGCAATGACTTATCTGGAGAGATGTAAACAGCAACCATAATAATGAACTGATTATCACCAGAGTGGCAACGACTTATACAAATATCACCGATATCAGAAACAGTAGCATTAAACATGCTATTGTATTTCACATGCACATCCATATAATTTGTGCAATAATGAACTGTGTTCATATTTTGATAAATAGCTACTCCTCCCGCTGGACGATTATTTCTTCTGAAACTCGCAACAAAGTTGAAGTTCGGAATGTCAATTATTTCATCGTTAGACATATGAGTTTCTGATAAAATTAACACATTCATGTTTTTAACAAGAGCGTCAGTTGCTAGATCATCTACATGCGCACGTAAACTTTGACAATTGAATGAAAAAATAGACAATCTATTATTCTTAGAAATAAAATCTAGAAGTGGTTTGGTGATGGTTTGCAAAGGATTTTCACGTAATCGTTTCAATTCAATTGATAAATCTTCTCGATGAGTTGTTGATCTCTTTTGATTTTTTGTTGCGTTTGAATCTTCCACCTGTGCGTTTCCTACTCTGCCATGATAAAATTTTCAGCTCGCCCTCGAGTTTTCTTCAGTGACTAAGAACAAACCTTCTATACTAGTTACTCTTGATAACGCAACGTACACCAATTCTCTTGAATGAGAACGATTGTATTCATAAACAATAGCATCGAAAGTACCTCCTTGGGATTTGTGAATTGTCATTGCCAAAGCCGAAATCAGTGGAAAATGTTTTCTTTTTGCCACTATAGTTTTATTTTTGTTGAGTGGTATTGACGATGATTGTAAAGAAATTGGAACAGCGTCTTTGTCGATTTTCAAGCGTGCAATGTCGCTTCTAAATTTTGTTGCACGTTTTTGACCAATGGATTTTGAGAATTTGAACCAAAGTCTTGTGATTTCATCATATTTATTATATTCTATGAGTAGTAATTTTCCTACAGTGCCATTAGATAAACCATCAGCGACATCTATGTTTATAGTTATCATATAGGGTCGGTTAGGAACTAGAACTAGTTCATAAGGTAATCCACCAGTCTCGTCAGGTTTCATTTTATGTAACTTCTGTCTTACAAAATTTTCTTGCTTTGCATTATGACAACCAACGAAAACATCCGATGCCAATGAAACAATGTTATTTTCAAAACTGTTCAAAATTGTACTGTTGTATTCGTTAACCTTATTATTCGTAAACATAAGTCTAGTTCCTTCCGGACATTCTGATTGTGCGTGTTCCTTAGTTACAAATCTGGATTCTATCATATTTAATTCTTCTTATGTAAGAATGAACCCATCACCGATTTTTGTTAAAATGACAGCAAAGAGTCTATTTTCTTGGCGCATTACCTTCTTGAGTTCGAATTGATGGAATTTTCGCCAAATTGATTCACCAGTAATTTTTTTTTTAATTTGCTTGAAGATCGGTGTGGCTTTTACAGGGGGTAATTGGCGCAAATCTCCGATAAGGATCACGTCCAATCCACCAAAAGCTTTTGTAAACAAGCCAGTGATTTGCTTCAAACGTTCATTAATTTGTTCTAATAATTCTGCTGAAACCATGCTTACTTCGTCAATGATAATAACCTTAATGAACTCAAATAGCGCTCTATATTGATGAGCTTTTTCGATGTTGAGTGGCAACAGTCTTGAGAGCGATATACTTAAAGCATTATGCACCATTGTTCCACCTATGCCTGTAGCAGCTTTTCCAGTTGAAGCACAAGCAATGTATGCGTTGAAAATTCCATCCGTGTCGGAAAATCTATTATAAATCTCCATGAGTGCTTTTATTACAAACGTTTTACCACTACCAGCTGGCCCAGTCAAATATACCAACAATGATTTTCGCATTGGCTCGTTGTTTGATATTAAATGATAGTGTGTGAAACAAAATTTCTCGCTGTTCCTCGTTTGGTTTGCGCATAAGCCCATAAAATTCTGGATAAGGTAAGATATTATCTTTCTTTTTAGCAATTGATCCAAGCTTATCAAACAACGCAAGGCGTAAATCATCATTTAAATCTGCGTTTGGATTGTCATATAATTCAGCAAATGGATTTTCATTAGGAATTCTACCAACGACGTCGTTTACCTCTTCTTCATCATCGGAAACATATTCACGACATAACTTCCTGTAGATTTCCAATGTTTTTTCGATGTCAAGATTTGATTCAAACTCTTTTCTTCGATCTAGAATAAGTGCCTCATTTTCTTCGTATAACTGAAGATATCGCGATTCTGCAAGAATTTCCGATTCTTCATGACGGAACGGAAGGTGCAAGGTGACCATTTCTCTCCGATACTCATTGTAGTCTGTACCCATATCATAATTGCGATATCGTATAACTTTTGGTTCTTCCCTGAGTACATAGTCACCCTTGCTATTTTTATAATATTTAGCAACAAATTGAGCAAGAGAAATACCTGCTAAATCTTCAGGTCTCTTCTCATACTTGTCGAACCAATTTTCCTTCCATATGTCGGTTGAATCATCTTGTAGTTCACTTAATTCTTTCATTGTCTTCTTTATTCTACGCCTTTCGACTGGCCAAATGGTTGGTATATAGACAATAACAGTTGAACTTTTTGACATTGGTTCTCTCAATAAATACCATGCAGCCTCTTGACTCGTCATCTCAGTGTGGTTCAAAAGATTAATGCTAATATTTTTAGTAATGTCAAATAAATTAAACTCAGGATGTTCATCCATTATTTCAATTATTTGTCTTTGTAAATTGCTAACACCTCTGTTAGTTTTGTTAACATATTCGACCACGTAAGCTGCACAAGAATATTCTTCAGTTATAAATTGGAAATCAGTGTTGGATCTGACAACGTTGAATATGAAGGGATTAAATGGGTTATTCCACTTTTCACATGGTTCACGTTTTGGAAAAACTCGTGGTCTATTAATTCCTGCTCGAATAATGTTGACATATTCGTCATCTGAAGCAATATTATTTTCATCGTAGAAAGATTGAAAACCATTGTATTCGTATTTTTCCAAGTTTTTTTGGATTGAATTATATTTAGCCTTGTACTGTTGGAAACCATTTTCTGTATCTGGCATAGGCGTCAGAATCATGGTTTTCTTAACTGGCATAAACGGAGCGTCAAATCTACATTTTTGTTGTCGTCTCGATGCTATACCTTTATAGCAAGTAAAAGTATGCTTATGAGTTTGTAATCGGATATCACCAGAAGCCTCGGCAGCAGATACTGATATCAGAAAATCGATAAGATCGATAGCTTCATTATAATCTCTGTTGAGGGCGTCTTCTGGGGCATTATCTAACCAAGCTAAAATATGCGCATGTGGACTACCTCGATGTTGAAATTCAATTCTTTTAAAGTAATGCAAAATCCTGTAATTTTTAAAAGGACTGTGCCTTTTTGATTGAAATATTTTTAAAATAAATTCGACTAACTTATTGAAATATATAGCACATGTTACGGCATCTTCATTAATAAGAGTGCTTTTCTCAATAAAATGCAAATCTGCAGCCTCTTCAACCGATATTTTCGCATTATTTTTCAAATTATGCAACAATTGTAATAGTTTAGGCCATCCAATTTCATTAGCACTTATGGTAAAGAAAACAGTTGGCTTACCATATTGACGAATCATAGCAAAAAGATCTCTTTTCCTTTCTGCCCAATAGTATGCTGAATTCGGAATAGAACGAAGGAATGCCAAATTAGTTTCAATGCAGCCGTGAATATAATCAGCAGATTGTATTTGTTCTTTAGTTATTGCAATACCTTGGCCGACATGCTTGAATGCAATATGAAGAGAGTCCTTAATTCTAATTCTCATTATTTTCATAGCCATGTACAACAAGTGTTGAGAGGTTACTCCTCGTCTATCAGATCTCCTTAATTCACTCGTAGCCATCATGAAGGGTGTGACCGCATCCCTAAATTCTCTGAATTGTCCCAAATATATTTGTGGAAAAGATAATTCTTCAGCATGTTCATCAAATAGCAAACTCTTTGGAGCATTACCTAAGAATGAAAGCAAAAGTAAATCATATATATTATGTATCTTCTTGTTCAATAAATTAAAGAAACATGAAAATAAAAATAAAAAACTACCTTCACCTGGAGCGATTCTCAAGTACATATCGTCGTTCCACATCAATGTTTGCTGCTGTGCGATTAAACTTTCCTCGATGAGTATTTGTTCTAAAATGTCATTGTCGCCATCTTCATCAAAGATGATTTCATCTTCAACGTCATAACTTCTATCATTCAAAAAACCATCTTCAACTAAAACACCGTAGGACTTGTAAAGAGGAGTATCTTTTAAATATCGTAACCACACTTTTATTTTTCTCTTGGTCACTATACCATACACGTAGCTAGATTTGTGAATTTTTTTCCTTTTAATGTGAACTGTTATAGCATGATCATCATCCACTTGTCTTGGTAACTGATGCACCATTGTGTTTACTTCAATCGGAACATTTATCACCTGCCCGTATATTCCATATTGACCGTGAACATGCCGAAGCCTTCGAATTTGCATAAATGGAATCCTTGGCGATATAAGTCTTTCAGTTACCAAGTCCAAAGGAAAGTCTATAAGACAGTCTGGAAGTGGTGGATATTTGAATCCATTGTAAACTGATAGTGGTGGGATACGTTCCTTATGAATGGCTGTAAAGCAAGTCGAACATATTTTTATTTTTAGTATAGCAATGTTTGAGAGCAATCTTCTTATAAATTCAATTTTTGGAATTGCATCGTTATTCTGCAAATATTTCAAATCTTTTCTAAACCACAGTCTGTCACAAATGCCACAAGCATGACCAAATTCATTTTCAACAAAATCATTTTCAAATTGTCGATGAGCAGAAGAATTATGTTGAAAAGCAGAATATGTTTGAAGATGTATATTAGGTGGAGATGATTCAACAACTTGATTCATTATCTTCGATAGAATTGTAGTTAGAATGTACTGATAGACTTGAAGGTACATCTCTCGACAATAAATCTGCAATTTGGGAACTACAGATAACTGGTGGAACATATGGCACACCTCTGGTGGACGGGCCTGCAATTTGTGAAGTATGAATGACTGGTTGTACATCCAACACATCTCTGGCGGACGGGCCTGTTTGTAAATTTGATGTTCTTTTTTTATCTCGATACCGCTTAGAATATTCTTTGTTTTTCTGCTTTTGTTTTCTTTCATCTTCTTTCTTCTTTTCATCATCAGAGAAGTAAGGCGTAAAGTGCAGCTCACGAAGATCAAGATGAATCCAATTAAGTGTATCATTTGCTTTAAAATGACAGAAGCGAGTGTCTTCATTTTTTGAAATTACGTTGAAATAGTGGTAATGCACACAAATATTTTGATTTGTAAATTTTTGCAAACAAGTATAAACAATCCACGTCTCCATATTCATTGTTACTTGAGAGTATGTTATATGCTTCCTGGGGATGTTGGCAGGAGTTTAAATAAGGTGAATCACGTAACTGTCTTCTTAAATCACAAGTTGAAATTTGAAGTTGCAGAACATGTATGAGTGAGTGGAAAAGACAATTACCATCACCTGGAATATCTGTAGTTCTGTGTAGAATGACTTTGGGGGTAATGCATTCGTGACTCTCTTCATATATACGAAGTTGTTGGGTGAGGAATTGATTTTGTTCGAGCTGTACATTTTCTAAATTTTGAGAAGCCCTGCATTGCACAACATTCTCTTCGTCTTCATAACTGTCCAATTTCTTTTTTTTCCTGCGAAAAAAACAAAGAAATCATAAAATAAAATAAAATAATAACAATATGAATCATATATATATATTACAATATGAAATTAAATTACATTTGCAAATCATCTAATTTCTTTTGGAACAATTCTTCTACATTTTTATCATTATCCTTTAAACCTTTTGTACGTTGATAATATGCCCTTGGATTCTCACGATGTCTTTTTCTTTTTTCTTCTTTTTTCTCTTCCTTCGAATCTTTTTTCTTCAAATCTTTTTTACGCTGACGCCATGCCCGTTGGTATTCTCGATTTCGTTCTTTTTTTTTCTTTTCTTTCTCTAAAAAACGGAGATTATTTTTTATTGTCTTATTTCATTTATTTTCACTCGAAATTATTTGTTTGGTAAACCTACACCGCACATGTGCTTATTGTAATGTTATGAAAATATAGGTTAATGCTATAAAGTATAAACATATTACAAATATTACATCTATAATGTGTAAGTACATATGTATCTATATTAATAAATTCGTCAAGCACTACGGTAGACTCGATCGAAACCTAATCTTGATAATAAAATTACATTAATTAATAAATGAAAATTAATTAAACCTAACCTAACCTCAATAATAAAATGAAATTATATTAATTAAAAAATGAAAATTAATTAAATTTTCATCTAGTATATTTATAAAGTACTTACTCATTTTCTTTCGCTATTTCTTCGTCACTTTTTTCATTAATAGATGCACTTTGTTCAATTTCCATATTTTAAACACTTTATATACACGATTTTCACGAATAAACAACAGTGTGGCCACTACACAGACGGTCGAGCCATCAGCTGTCACCATCCATGGATGCGCGTGGCACGCTGTAACATAAACACACACGAACATTCGCGCAAGCGCCCTGCGCCGCCTAAACGAAACAGCCGGCGCAGGCATACATTTACGCCGCGCCGTAGAAACAGAGGGGGATACTCCCTCTCCTACGCCACGCCAGCTGTCTACTCTCCATCCGTCTTACGAATTTTCCATCAGGTCACGTGTCCTGACGCGAGTTTAACATTTTTTACCCATTACAAAAAAAGTGTACAACGCCGCTAAAGAAGTTTTCACTTCAAAAAAAGACTTGTATATTTAGAGTGTGTAATTTATTCATCTGGTATAATGTGGATATTCATGTTGCCCTTCATGAACATTAATATGTTGAAATTCTCGTCTGAAAGCGAAGCTTGTTTTGGCGTTAAAATATCTTTGCCCGTGGAAAAAAGGACGTACAACAGCAGCGCTTGAGGGTATAGCAGTATTATATTTAATAAACAGATTTATGAATATCTGTTCCCCGAGAAATGCCGCATCGTCAAACGAGTCTTTTGATTTCATGTCTAGCCACATTTTGACGAGATTTTAAGCTTTACTCTTATGGCTCTTAGGTTTTTCTTTAGACTGATTGACAGAATTGAAAAAATCTTCGTCCTCATCATCGTCGCTGTTACTCGCGTTGCTGCCTACGCCACTTAAACTACCTATGTCCTTCGAACTTTCGGTAGCTTCTTGTCGTAACGCCTCTTCTACCTTTTTTTCCATGCACGTTTTTACTGCATCCACCCGATTGCTGTCATACGATTCCAGCCATATCAACCGGAACTTCGGGTGATAACCCGCGGCAAGTTGGCACTGTTCGTCGTCCAGAAGTGGTCCAAACCTTTTCTCTATGCCATTTAATAAGGCATTGGCTAAAGCTGTGCAATTTACTAGGCCCTTAGAGTTCGACTTTAAATTTTTTAATTTTAAGACAGTTGCTGCCATTGTCGGTAGCAGTGATCCGAGATATGCTTGAGCTTCTGCTTGAATGCGATCGAGGGCACTAGCGACAGGTGCCATAACCTGTAAATAAGTATTGACAATATAAGTGAAATGAAATGAAAAAAGTCAGATATTAATATATATCTATGTATATTCTATATATAACTTTACCTTTGCATACTCCTTCATTACACTCACATCTTGGTCATTGAAATTCAGAATTCGGAACGTACGACAGATGGCCTCCGAACATCCGTAATAACTTTCTTAACTGTCCAAATAATAACATTCTTCCTTCTCAATCACAAACATCACATCGCAGTTCGTACATTGATCACTGACTTCTTCTTCTTAAGAAGTCTCTATTCCTTAACTTGAGTATTCAGAATTCAACGTTCGTAATGACTTTCTTTCTTCTTAATCACAAACATCACTTCGCAGTTCGCACCTTGATCACTGACTTCTTCTTCTTAAATTGTTCTTAACTTGAGTATTCAGAATTCAAATAACTAATAACTTTCTTAACTTTCTAAATAATAACTTTCTTTCTTCTCAATCACAAACGTCGCTTCGCAGTTCGTACAGTGATCACTGACTTCTTCTTCTTAAGAAGTCTCTACTTCTTATATTGTTCTTAACTTGAGTATTCAGAATTCAAATAACTAATAACTTCCTTAACCTTCTTCTTAACTTTCTAAATAATAACTTTCTTTCGTCTTAATCGCAAACTTCACTTCGCAGTTCGTACGTTGCTCACTGACTTCTTCTTCTCCCGAAGTCTCTACTTTTTAAATTGTCCTTAACTTGAATATTCAGAATTCAAATAACTAACAACTTTCTTGACTTTCTTCCTATCTTTCCAAATAACAACTTTCTTCTTCTTAATCACAATACGCCAATTCAATAAATCGTACACAACATTCTCATTTAAAAAAAAAAAAAGGAAAAGTCTGGTATTCCTACTTTAATTAACTTTCAAAATCCTTCTTCAAAAAAAAGAGACGCCCGAACATCAACATGCTTCCACCTAAGCTTTCATAGTCCTCGACCTATCAATTTCTCTAATAACTTTCTCAAGAAAAGAATCCGCTCTTGCTCCAATCTTTCACTTAAAAAAAAAACCACAAACGAATCCAAACTCCAACCTTTCCGCCAAACTCTAACTACTCAACCAAAAAGGATCCCCATTCCACCAGACGCTGGTTTATATCCCCTGCCAGTGCCCGTTAGTCCGGATTCTTGTTAAATTCCCCAGTTGCAAAAATCCAGGAAGTCCCGTACCGTGAACCCTGGGAACATTGAACTCTCCGTCCAAATTTGGTCACATTTTCAAGTTTTTACATTTCATTTGCATTTCAAATTTCAATTTCTTTGTTTTTTGAATTTGTTGGCGAGCTCAAAATTCCCCGGGTCATCGAACTCTTGCATTGTGCAATGAGTTTCGAAGATCAATTTGGGACAATAAGTCCCGTATTGCACTAATTGCACAATGCTCGAGTTCTTGGGGGCGGTATCCTTTGGCTAGAGGAACGATTGTCCGACTCTGCCTTTGTTCGGACAATCGGTCCTCGAGCGCACCATTTTCGATTGATTGTGTAATCAATCAAACTCGATGATCCGTGGCACTTGACCATAAAAATGCTTTCCCTCGTATCGACCCTCATCAATGAAGTTGTGCGATTTCATTGATGAGGATCGAGGAGGCGGATCCTGGGCGAGCTTTTGATCGAGCACTCAATCTATGATTGATGAACGATTCAACAACGATTCATGACCTTTACCAATGAAATCATATGCTTGCTTGGATTCCATTGATAAAGGTCGATCACGGGTTCTTTAAGGACTGTGGCCATTACACGGCGTTACAATAACCCTGTGAAGCGAAGGTCTTTTTGTTTCCAATATTCCATTCAGAACGAAAAAAACATCATACATAGATTTCCACCTCGTTGTATTTGGAAGGACGAGTCGTCTGCCTAATTCAGCATGAATGCTATCTGCTGCTACCGTACTGCGTGATTGCTGATTCGAAAGAGTACGTGCTTTGGCCATGGCACTTCTGTAGGGAGTCTTGAAAATAGTTATTTGTAGAGCAGCATCTGCATCTTTGCTTGCGACCAAATTGAGTTTATGCGCAGCACATCTCATATGAACTGGCAAAGTATTGAAGTTTTCTAATATGTCTTCATCGGTTTTATTGCACTGGTTACGATCAGGCGTAATTAGTGTGTTTTCTACTGAAATAAATTCTAAGTCATCTTCTTCTGAGTTTGAATTTAAAAGGTTGGCAATATCATTATCAGATTCTGACTCTAAATCACATGATGGCAGATCTGAGAGTATGTCGGTTTCCGTGCCAAATTGCACAAATGCCTTAACAAAGTTACTGCCATTGTTCCTAGTAGTCCTAAATTTAAAAAAAAAAACATTAAAACATGCTAAGACTACTTTGTTGATACTTTTTTTATCAAATAATTGCCCATCCATAACAACATAGGTACAAAGTTTCATTTCTATACGAAAATAAAAAGAACGAAAAGGAGACTTACTTAACTAACTTTATAATTTTTTTATCTATGTGAAATTCATAGTGACTATCGACTATTGCCTGCACCAGGACATTGTATGTATGATGACCTTTTAGTCGTTTGCACGCTAATACTGCATGCATTCTGGCTCTTGGGCTAGGATCTAACCAGTGAACTGTCATGCCTAAATAACTTTTGTTGTGAGCTGACCAACAGTCAGCCGTTGTTGCCACCCAATCAATTTTTCCAAGTAAACTGAAATGAAATTTATAAACATCGCCACCAAAATACACCAACAACACAACCAAAATAAATATCTAATTTGCTTAATTCATAAAAATAAAAATATATCTACTTAGGGGGACTTTTAGTTCTGTTAAATATAAAAAATAACTACTTTTCTTACTTACCTAATCAAATGTTGCTTCAATCGAACATGTTCGTCAATAATACGTCTGTCCAAAGTTCTTCTTGACATTGGATTTTTGCTGGGGTTTAATGTTTTCATTAACGTACCAAATGACTTGCTTTCGACAACATGTAAAGGAATCATGTTTGAAACAAAAAAATTTATTATGCATTGGTCCACTCTGGCTTGGGGTACACCGCTGCCAGTAGCTGCAATGCCGAAAGATTCTCCAATGCTCAACTGTCGACCATGTCGTATTTTTTTAGCCTGATCACTGCTCCTAGTGCCGCTGCTATAATTATTATTATCATTATTAGTAGGTATTGGGACTCATGCACTCTTCTTATGTGTTGTTTAAGATTGTTGAGGCTCGATGAAAGAGCTTTTATTTTTGTTTGTTTATGTAAGCATAGCTTACACTCAAAAAGTATTTGTTCTGTTGATCTAGATACAAAATTAATATAATCACTCAAGTGTGGCCACGGATTTTCCACGGATTTGTGGACTGGAATCCGATTCCATGATATGGTTTAAATTTGTTTAATATACACTCTGCACAATTATGCACTTCTGCACTGCACTTATTACACAATTATTAATGGTGTTTATGATCAAATAATGTTTTGTTGTCCAATGGTATTCAAGATCCAAGAAGTAGATGTGACTTTTAAATTTTTAATTGTAAACTTAGCATTGTATGATTTTTGATTTTCAAACTAAAAGTGATGTCGCTTTGAAGTCTTACGTTCAACTGACTTTCTGGCCAGTTCCCCCGATCAATAAGAGAATTTGCTAAAATGCAACTGCCTCTTATCGACTAGGGAAGTCGCCCAGAAAGGAACTTAATATGTTTTTAACGAACAACTTTCAATCTTGAACAAATAGAAACGATCAAATGAATTATACCCTTGTGACATGAATCACATTTCTTCGCAGTATTATTTTCTCCGGACATGCGCCGGACAAGAGAGAGAGACATGCGCCTCGCCGCATTAACCGTCGACCGGCCCGAACAAACTTATCAGAACGCGTTTTTCGCGGCGGCGCGGCAAGGTGCTTGGTAAATCGTAGGTACTGAATTAACGAACTTGGAGAAATTTAACGGAAGTTAACGAGTCCGTTAAGATTTTTGTAAGTTAACTTTAAAGTTAATCCGTTAGTGGAAATGTTAACTTCGTTAATTAACGATTAACGGATTAACGAGTTAATGCCCAGCTATGCTGACAAGACACCATGCAATGAAAAAGATGGAAAGAATGCGAACACTTGGAGTTCTAGCACCATAATTGAAATATAATTTATTTGTTTTAATACGAAAAAAAAAAAATTTCTAATTGTAAAAAAAGAAATTAAAAATTTTTAGGTCATAAAAAAGGATAACAAAAAGCAGGCCGTTTTAAGTCAATTGGAAAATTTCACACATACAAGCCTAAAAAACAGAAAATAATTATTTAAATAAAAAAAAATTTTTTTAATATACAACGTTTTTAAAACGGACTATAAAGTATAAAATAATTTCTCCTAGCCCAATAGAGATATGCAACACCATACAGATCCCTTACTCCATACATATTGTCCTGGAAATTTGTGATTGTGAATTTTTAATGACGATGAAAATACTTGTAAGATTTAAAACGAAAAACGTGGGGCGCATCCAATAGATAAAGGTAACTAGAGGAATGGGTGCGAGCCCCATAACATTAACTTCCTGGTTAAGGAAAATAACAAGTGGATGACCTCTGAAAATGCAAAATCTTCTACGACGATGATTGAGAGTAAGTTGAGTCCCATCGTGAAACGTTTTGAGGTGAGCGTCCCGAATTAATAGTAAAGCGAAATATGATTCGGAAGGTAGTATAAATTAAAATAAAAATACAAATATTTTCAGAATACAACATTTAAAATCAGAAACAATACAAATCTATATTCATTTTTCGAAAATATCACTACTGTTAATTTTTAACTCTTTTTTAAAAAACAAACAAAAGGGATGCATCGATTTTTCCCAAGTTTTGAGAGTTTTGTACAAAAACGTAGGCTCATCGATCGGCATCAAAACGAACATGATATCCCCCTTAATTTTCTAGAAATCGTGAATTCATTGTTTTCACAATTTTCTGGAAATTTCACAAACCGCTTAACCGATTTCGCTGCAAAACTAATCAGCACCAAATTATGGCAGCACGCATCGATAGCCCCCAAAACCAATTCGATAGCTAAATTGTGGGGAGAAAATGAACACGAAAAATTTTCGCACATCCGTACGCACGCGCACACACACACACAGAGTACATTCTCAAAAGTATCTACGATGACTCAGGACACCTGAAAACGTAAGGATATTAAGAAATTTTCGATTTCGAAAATCGGGGTGATTACTATAACTTCCTTAATCAGGAAGTTAATAAGTGTAAGGAGTAGCTGTCAATGAGTTAAATGCGCCCCACATTTTTCGTTTTAAATCTTACAAGTATTTTCATCGTCATTAAAAATTCACAATCACAAATTTCCAGGACAATATGTATGGAGTAAGGGATCTGTATGGTGTTGCATATCTCTATTGGACTAGGAGAAATTATTTTATACTTTTTAGTCCGTTTTAAAAACGTTGTATATTAAAAAATTTTTTTTTTTATTTAAATAATTATTTTCTGTTTTTTAGGCTTGTATGTGTGAAATTTTCCAATTGACTTAAAACGGCCTGCTTTTTATTATTGTTTTTTATGACTTAAAAATTTTTTAATTTCTTTTTTTACAATTAGAAAATTTTTTTTTTTCGTATTAAAACAAATAAATTATATTTCAATTATGGTGCTAGAACTCCAAGTGTTCGCATTCTTTCCATCTTTTTCATTGCATGGTGTCTTGTCAGCATAGCTGGGCATTAACTCGTTAATCCGTTAATCGTTAATTAACGAAGTTAACATTTCCACTAACGGATTAACTTTAAAGTTAACTTACAAAAATCTTAACGGACTCGTTAACTTCCGTTAAATTTCTCCAAGTTCGTTAATTCAGTACCTACGATTTACCAAGCACCTTGCCGCGCCGCCGCGAAAAACGCGTTCTGATAAGTTTGTTCGGGCCGGTCGACGGTTAATGCGGCGAGGCGCATGTCTCTCTCTCTTGTCCGGCGCATGTCCGGAGAAAATAATACTGCGAAGAAATGTGATTCATGTCACAAGGGTATAATTCATTTGATCGTTTCTATTTGTTCAAGATTGAAAGTTGTTCGTTAAAAACATATTAAGTTCCTTTCTGGGCGACTTCCCTAGTCGATAAGAGGCAGTTGCATTTTAGCAAATTCTCTTATTGATCGGGGGAACTGGCCAGAAAGTCAGTTGAACGTAAGACTTCAAAGCGACATCACTTTTAGTTTGAAAATCAAAAATCATACAATGCTAAGTTTACAATTAAAAATTTAAAAGTCACATCTACTTCTTGGATCTTGAATACCATTGGACAACAAAACATTATTTGATCATAAACACCATTAATAATTGTGTAATAAGTGCAGTGCAGAAGTGCATAATTGTGCAGAGTGTATATTAAACAAATTTAAACCATATCATGGAATCGGATTCCAGTCCACAAATCCGTGGAAAATCCGTGGCCACACTTGAGTGATTATATTAATTTTGTATCTAGATCAACAGAACAAATACTTTTTGAGTGTAAGCTATGCTTACATAAACAAACAAAAATAAAAGCTCTTTCATCGAGCCTCAACAATCTTAAACAACACATAAGAAGAGTGCATGAGTCCCAATACCTACTAATAATGATAATAATAATTATAGCAGCGGCACTAGGAGCAGTGATCAGGCTAAAAAAATACGACATGGTCGACAGTTGAGCATTGGAGAATCTTTCGGCATTGCAGCTACTGGCAGCGGTGTACCCCAAGCCAGAGTGGACCAATGCATAATAAATTTTTTTGTTTCAAACATGATTCCTTTACATGTTGTCGAAAGCAAGTCATTTGGTACGTTAATGAAAACATTAAACCCCAGCAAAAATCCAATGTCAAGAAGAACTTTGGACAGACGTATTATTGACGAACATGTTCGATTGAAGCAACATTTGATTAGGTAAGTAAGAAAAGTAGTTATTTTTTATATTTAACAGAACTAAAAGTCCCCCTAAGTAGATATATTTTTATTTTTATGAATTAAGCAAATTAGATATTTATTTTGGTTGTGTTGTTGGTGTATTTTGGTGGCGATGTTTATAAATTTCATTTCAGTTTACTTGGAAAAATTGATTGGGTGGCAACAACGGCTGACTGTTGGTCAGCTCACAACAAAAGTTATTTAGGCATGACAGTTCACTGGTTAGATCCTAGCCCAAGAGCCAGAATGCATGCAGTATTAGCGTGCAAACGACTAAAAGGTCATCATACATACAATGTCCTGGTGCAGGCAATAGTCGATAGTCACTATGAATTTCACATAGATAAAAAAATTATAAAGTTAGTTAAGTAAGTCTCCTTTTCGTTCTTTTTATTTTCGTATAGAAATGAAACTTTGTACCTATGTTGTTATGGATGGGCAATTATTTGATAAAAAAAGTATCAACAAAGTAGTCTTAGCATGTTTTAATGTTTTTTTTTTTAAATTTAGGACTACTAGGAACAATGGCAGTAACTTTGTTAAGGCATTTGTGCAATTTGGCACGGAAACCGACATACTCTCAGATCTGCCATCATGTGATTTAGAGTCAGAATCTGATAATGATATTGCCAACCTTTTAAATTCAAACTCAGAAGAAGATGACTTAGAATTTATTTCAGTAGAAAACACACTAATTACGCCTGATCGTAACCAGTGCAATAAAACCGATGAAGACATATTAGAAAACTTCAATACTTTGCCAGTTCATATGAGATGTGCTGCGCATAAACTCAATTTGGTCGCAAGCAAAGATGCAGATGCTGCTCTACAAATAACTATTTTCAAGACTCCCTACAGAAGTGCCATGGCCAAAGCACGTACTCTTTCGAATCAGCAATCACGCAGTACGGTAGCAGCAGATAGCATTCATGCTGAATTAGGCAGACGACTCGTCCTTCCAAATACAACGAGGTGGAAATCTATGTATGATGTTTTTTTCGTTCTGAATGGAATATTGGAAACAAAAAGACCTTCGCTTCACAGGGTTATTGTAACGCCGTGTAATGGCCACAGTCCTTAAAGAACCCGTGATCGACCTTTATCAATGGAATCCAAGCAAGCATATGATTTCATTGGTAAAGGTCATGAATCGTTGTTGAATCGTTCATCAATCATAGATTGAGTGCTCGATCAAAAGCTCGCCCAGGATCCGCCTCCTCGATCCTCATCAATGAAATCGCACAACTTCATTGATGAGGGTCGATACGAGGGAAAGCATTTTTATGGTCAAGTGCCACGGATCATCGAGTTTGATTGATTACACAATCAATCGAAAATGGTGCGCTCGAGGACCGATTGTCCGAACAAAGGCAGAGTCGGACAATCGTTCCTCTAGCCAAAGGATACCGCCCCCAAGAACTCGAGCATTGTGCAATTAGTGCAATACGGGACTTATTGTCCCAAATTGATCTTCGAAACTCATTGCACAATGCAAGAGTTCGATGACCCGGGGAATTTTGAGCTCGCCAACAAATTCAAAAAACAAAGAAATTGAAATTTGAAATGCAAATGAAATGTAAAAACTTGAAAATGTGACCAAATTTGGACGGAGAGTTCAATGTTCCCAGGGTTCACGGTACGGGACTTCCTGGATTTTTGCAACTGGGGAATTTAACAAGAATCCGGACTAACGGGCACAGGCAGGGGATATAAACCAGCGTCTGGTGGAATGGGGATCCTTTTTGGTTGAGTAGTTAGAGTTTGGCGGAAAGGTTGGAGTTTGGATTCGTTTGTGGTTTTTTTTTAAGTGAAAGATTGGAGCAAGAGCGGATTCTTTTCTTGAGAAAGTGATTAGAGAAATTGATAGGTCGAGGACTATGAAAGCTTAGGTGGAAGCATGTTGATGTTCGGGCGTCTCTTTTTTTTGAAGAAGGATTTTGAAAGTTAATTAAAGTAGGAATACCAGACTTTTCCTTTTTTTTTTTTTAAATGAGAATGTTGTGTACGATTTATTGAATTGGCGTATTGTGATTAAGAAGAAGAAAGTTGTTATTTGGAAAGATAGGAAGAAAGTCAAGAAAGTTGTTAGTTATTTGAATTCTGAATATTCAAGTTAAGGACAATTTAAAAAGTAGAGACTTCGGGAGAAGAAGAAGTCAGTGAGCAACGTACGAACTGCGAAGTGAAGTTTGCGATTAAGACGAAAGAAAGTTATTATTTAGAAAGTTAAGAAGAAGGTTAAGGAAGTTATTAGTTATTTGAATTCTGAATACTCAAGTTAAGAACAATATAAGAAGTAGAGACTTCTTAAGAAGAAGAAGTCAGTGATCACTGTACGAACTGCGAAGCGACGTTTGTGATTGAGAAGAAAGAAAGTTATTATTTAGAAAGTTAAGAAAGTTATTAGTTATTTGAATTCTGAATACTCAAGTTAAGAACAATTTAAGAAGAAGAAGTCAGTGATCAAGGTGCGAACTGCGAAGTGATGTTTGTGATTAAGAAGAAAGAAAGCCATTACGAACGTTGAATTCTGAATACTCAAGTTAAGGAATAGAGACTTCTTAAGAAGAAGAAGTCAGTGATCAATGTACGAACTGCGATGTGATGTTTGTGATTGAGAAGGAAGAATGTTATTATTTGGACAGTTAAGAAAGTTATTACGGATGTTCGGAGGCCATCTGTCGTACGTTCCGAATTCTGAATTTCAATGACCAAGATGTGAGTGTAATGAAGGAGTATGCAAAGGTAAAGTTATATATAGAATATACATAGATATATATTAATATCTGACTTTTTTCATTTCATGTCACTTATGTTGTCAATACTTATTTACAGGTTATGGCACCTGTCGCTAGTGCCCTCGATCGCATTCAAGCAGAAGCTCAAGCATATCTCGGATCACTGCTACCGACAATGGCAGCAACTGTCTTAAAATTAAAAAATTTAAAGTCGAACTCTAAGGGCCTAGTAAATTGCACAGCTTTAGCCAATGCCTTATTAAATGGCATAGAGAAAAGGTTTGGACCACTTCTGGACGACGAACAGTGCCAACTTGCCGCGGGTAATCACCCGAAGTTCCGGTTGATATGGCTGGAATCGTATGACAGCAATCGGGTGGATGCAGTAAAAACGTGCATGGAAAAAAAGGTAGAAGAGGCGTTACGACAAGAAGCTACCGAAAGTTCGAAGGACATAGGTAGTTTAAGTGGCGGAGGCAGCAACGCGAGTAACAACGACCATGATGAGGACGAAGATTTATTCAATTCTGTCACTCAGTCTAAAGAAAAATCTAAGAGCCATAAGAGTAAAGCTCAAAATCTCGTCAAAATGTGGCTAGACATGAAATCAAAAGACTCGTTTGACGATGCGGCATTTCTCGGGGAACAGATATTCATAAATCTGTTTATTAAATATAATACTGCTATACCCTCAAGCGCTGCTGTTGTACGTCGTTTTTTCCACGGGCAAAGATATTTTAACGCCAAAACAAGCTTCGCTTTCAGACGAGAATTTCAACATATTAATGTTCATGAAGGGCAACATGAATATCCACATTATACCAGATGAATAAATTACACACTCTAAATATACACGTCTTTTTTTTGTTCCTAACCTGTTAATTTCCAGAACCCAAACCAACAGTTCTTATAAGTAGATCTTTAACGGAACGATATAAAAAAGCATCTTTATCACGTGTTAACGGATTAACGATTAACGTTAACTAGCGTTAAATCGTCCCAAAGGTAACGTTTTAACGTTTAACGGAGTTAACTTTTTTAGTAACGGATTAGCGATTAACGAAGTTAATTATTTGATTAACGATGCCCAGCTATGCTTGTCAGTAAGTTTTGAACAATCGAGCTCCTCTATTCTTGAGCCCTTCAATGAGCTGACACGACTCAATGCGACATATGCCTGTCCTTTACCAAATAGCGCAGATCTGAGGTATACAAGAGCATGGTCCACTGTGCATCCTTGCATTTAATGGACTGTGCAGGCCCAGCACAGTATTAATGGGATCTGTGTTCGCTCGATTGTTCCATAGTTACAGAGTGCCTGAAACTGTACCGATTTTGGCTTGGCTAAATGATTTCCATCTCTTCCAAATTCGATACGAACAGATGAAATGTCAGTATCATACATCTGATCGCGACGGAAAGAGGACCAAACAATTTCAGTGATAGTGCCCATTGCACCATTCACAAGTCCTTGCTCTACGTTAATATTTGAGCGAAGCATCACTCTCGCTCCGTTGAATATTTCCAACTCTTTTTGTAAGCCTCCAGTCTTGTTGATATCCCCTGACACAATATTGTCCATGTTAACATTGTCGGTGTTACTTGTCGCATTCACTAGCACATCCTGAGAACGAACTCTGAAAACGCTAATTCCTTGTTCTCGATAGTGGTCAAGGACGGCTGTGTTGTGTGCATCAACTTGAGTACGAGTTGGATATATGCGAATTGCTCTATCCAAATCAAAATCTTCAGATGCCTCTGTCAACACTTTTGACATCAATAGAGAAAAATGTGGGGCCTTCAACTCACCAACGCGTAGAGTATTCAAAAGATCGACGAATGCTATGTCACCATGTTGTCGCATGTTTTCCGTTAACTCCACAAGAATTAGAAGTCTCCACAAATGCGTTGCCGGAAACAATCCAGCAGGCTGGTGGAATACTTGGGATCCTCGGATAGGTTGCAACTGAAATAAATCTCCAAAAACCAAAATAACTGCGTTGCACGCTAAAGATCCCGACTGTTCATGAATCAAACTCAAAGAATCTTTTGAATATGTCTATGCTCTACGTGGCCTAGGCATAGAATATGGGAAAACTAGCTGTACCCAGAACTGCATCCTTAAACCGTTGAATAGTCTCAATATTTCAAGACTCAAACACATAAACACTTTGGAGAATTCAAAATCCAAACACACTTTGAACTCTTCATGGTCCGACCCGGAATGGGGATTCTAGGTCCACCCTGGGTTACCTAAATGAATCACTCAAGAGACGGCCCATGTCAGGGCTCTAATAGATCTTGCCTCCATTTCTTGTTGACTCAACCGATTTAGTCCCACAGAGTCTTTAGCGTGCTCGATATGTGTGCCAAAGCACTGAGGAACTTACCAATACTTAAGTGGATCGTTAGCAGCGTTGCTGGTGCATTACTGGTGCGGAGCACGCTAAGATTGGAAAGAATATGACTATTCTGCCACCCTTCGTTCACACCGAACATCTTCAAAGTGGGTCTGCTTTTACAGGTGAAGGATACTATTTTACTATAGGCCCCTTAATATCTATATCTACAAGCTGTTTCCACTGTAACGACGTTCGTCAATCCATCAGGTTCTGTATGAAGATCAACTACTCTTGCTAGTGGCCTTTTTGGAGGATGGAGGATATCGAGGATATTTATGGAGAGACCTTAGATGGCAAAACTTCTCAAGCATGATTCCCTCCATTTATTCCGTTTAAAGGGAATACCCAACAAGAAGGCATTTTCGTGGCGGAACTAAGGATAGTTCCACTTAAAAATATCAATAGCTAAAAAACATTCTATCTACAAAATATTCAAAACGGGTACAAGTATCTACAAGTGTACATTTTGTGTATTCAAAGTTAAAGATTTGATTCAATTTCACTCATTTATCGCTTGATATGCTTAAAACGCAAAGAAATTGTGTGGCCTAGTCGGAATAACGCCAAATGCTTTGATTTTAAAGGACTTTTCTAAGGAACCGAACGGTATTTTTCATACACAAACTCAGTTAATACGGGCATTACAATAAAATAATGAAACGAGATTCTGTCCGCGTCCTATCATGAGAGCTCCGTTACTTAACAAAATAATAGGGAATCGTTTGGCCCCGAAAATATCGAGCGTTGATTAAAAATGTCCGTTTATAGGATATGTCCCCTAACAGGGCTTTCACTTTTTTCTTTTTTTTTTTTAAATTGAATTTTTTTTTATATATATAATATTGCATTGTCTTCCGGTTCTGGGCTATGTTTAAGGTTTCAAGTCTGTAGCTCATCAGGAAGTTAGTTAAAAACCAATTGCAAGATTCCACCCGAACAGACAGACAGACAGACAAGAAAGCGACCTAATAAAAACGTTATATACATAATTATAATATATGTAATAAAATATAAAATAGCACCAGGCTGATTTTCTTTTTTTACGTTGAGTGTTTTTTATGTTTTTTTTTTACAGTGTCGCCACACTTCTCGGTCATGTACTTATTAAGTGAAGTCATTTTAACCCGGTTGTATCCCATTAATATATAGATTTTGACAGTTCTGTACCACTCGAATAACCAAAAGAATATGGCCTTTGGGTTCATAGTTGTTACGAGCTCAAATGCAAGAACACAACGTCACGTTCCTTTGAGGGTCACCATCGACTGCAAATCCAAAGTTGCAAAAAAGACAATTTTGACTTGCAATCGATAGCTGACAACTTTTAACAATTTCGCATAACATTTGTTTGCATTTCCATTGGTTTTCTCACGTTTATTTCGGTCTGTAAATACACAAGTTACTTTTATTTCAATATATTTTAAATTTTTCAGTTTAAAGTACGCAAAAGGTTAATGAAATTTTAATTTTTCCAAATTGTAATAAATGAGCGGTTGCTCAAAAAAAATGGCCCAGAGCAACACTGAACTCGGGCTGCAACCGCGACCATCTTCACGCCGGAAGGGAGGAGCCAACCCGATAAGGATAGCGGAATCCCGAGTGATCCACAGCAGCGGAGGAGATGGATTGCTTTCTTTTGAGTTTTGGACGAGGACGAGGACTTATGTGGAGTGGCTGTGCTGTGCGCGTGTAAAATATGTAGTTTTACCTTGCCACGTTTGATTTTCCTGGAAAAATAGTGTTTGAATTTTTCCTTGTTTTCTTTTAAGTTTTGGTTATCGTTCTAAAAAAAAATAGTGTTTGAATTCTTCCTTTGCTTTGGGTTTTTTTTTTCATTTCACTTTATTTTGTACTATAATAGTCTTTGAAATTTTAAATTTTCATTTTCTTGCCCTACGCATAAAGTACGAACTGAACCTTTTTCCTGTTTTTGTACACACATTTGTCAATATAAGTTAATACACATCTTTATGAAATTCGATTGATGGTTTTTTTTTGTTGTTTAAATTTTTTTATCGGGATTGTTTTCTTGGTTATTGGGCGCGAGTAAAGTACAGTGTCCAGAAAAAGGAGACGGACGGAATTTTTATATGTTGGAAATTCAATTTGTATATTTTTTCTTCAAATAAATAAAAAATACTATTACACACAAAAATTTCAGTTTTCTACACAGAAAACAGAAATTTTTCAGTTTATTTACGTGTACGGAAGAAAATTTTACTCTCCAATGGTACACATATGAACGATTTTTGTTTGTGTTTGTTTTGTGCAAATTTCAGAACATCGAAATTGTGTGCATTGTGTGTACACTGTACATATACATTGTGTTCCATCCGCGAAATTTTGTTTCAGCCCCCTTTCCTATTATTGTGATCACTCATTCCCTATCTGACAATCAAACATCCACTAGAAGAAAAATTCGCGCATTGTCTGTTCTTCAAACGTTAAAGCCGGCCAAAGGCGCATACGGCCTATGCATCTTTTGTCTGCTGTTACGTGTGTGATGTTGGAAAACATTGGGTACAGAGTCTCATGGGATCGCGACATCTGGTAAATTATTTTGTCTGTAATTAAACCTTAACTTTTTTTGTAAGTAGCAGAAAGCAATATTTTTCAACAAATTCCCCGAAAATAAATTAACACGGCTAACGTGGGCGTTTTGTTGATGTGGCCGATCGGATCAGGTTAACCCCTCAAATATTACTGTGCCATGAAAAATTCACATTCAGAAAATGCATATAAGCTAAGATAATTAGGATAAGTAGTCGGAACTAATCGAAGTTCAAGTAGAAAGTTTATCAGTTGTGTTTGGCAATCTAAATCCTTATTTGTTGTCACCGAACATAGGTTCTTTTGGGAAGAGTGTTTGGTTAGTTGTTTTAAGTTTATTACTCATTCTCTTATTGAGCACTATTCATACTCTCAATTTATTATCCATTTTACGGCGAAAATTTGTAGCCAAACGTTAATATAAACATTTTTGAAATAGCCAAAGATTTTTTGGAAGTTTTTGAACTTATGTTACAAACAAAAGATAACTGCTAAGAATCAAACATCTGTAACTAAAGATAAACATAAAACATATATAGTATCAACATTTACAGTATACAAAAAATATGCAGTATTACGTGATGCCCAGCAAAGCGGGCGGGTACAGCTAGTTATTTAATAAAAACAAAACGAACTAGAAACATTATATACGAACACAATATTATGTTTTGTACGTAACGTTACATTTATTCGAAATAAATGATTGCATAATGAAGTAATCTATACTTATAATCGTTAAACATACTTAATCTATTTATAACTTGTCTAATAAACGATTCTACTGTGCTGGAACCGGACACAGATTTCTAACGCATCTTTTGAAATGTCATGCGTAATCTGCACGGTGGCTACTCCAAAAGTGCAATTTAATTTGCTGCGCGTGCTGCCATGTCGAAAGCCGATTGCTGAATGTGTCTCGCAGGTCCACCTGTGGAAGGCTACTTAAGGCACCACCAATAAGAAAGTGACCAGGAATTAGAGGACGAGGATCATTTGGATCTGAGGACATGGGGGATATTGGACGAGAATTGAGGGTTGGTTAATTTTCTAAAATACATGTTTCATGTTGATCATATGTTAATAGTGTAATGCCAGCAACGCGCAGGTTACATATGCACCTTGTAAAAAGCCTTTTATAACAGAAAATACATATCGTCGGTTTTCATGAAGACTGTATCATCTCAGAAAATAGCAAACCGAGTAAAAGGCGTTAAAAGTTTTTCTGATGTGAGTGCTCTGACGTGTTTTTCTGATGTAATTTCATCTCTCTAGCGGAGTCTAGTTGAAGTTCACTTGCAGCGGTCTTGTAGAAAAAAACTTTACGTTTTTTGTGAACTTTCTATGTAAATAACTCATTTTCACGAAAAACAGATATAATACAGTTTTCATGAAAATCGACGATATGTTTCTCCTACAAATCTGGATTTACCAGAAGCATATAAATTTAAACCAAAACCAAAACCATTGGCATGGTAACATTGTCAATTTCAATGCTAAGCAAATATGCTTATCATTGAAATTGATTGATGTTTAACCGGACGTTGATTCCACCGCAGGAAGGTTGAAATTTAAAGTTTTTAGAAAAAGCCATTGCTCGGGAGCAAAGCACAAATAAGGATGTTAATTGGATGTTTAACGTGAACGAATAGGCTTGGGTAGTAACACCATGCCGTTGGTATGATCCCAAAACCCCAAACAGAAGATTCGTCAGAGAGAATCACGATCAATTTTTTCCCGTGCCCACATAAGTCGTTTTGCGATGTGGTTTTTCGACAATAGTGGTTTCTTCAACGTACTGCGTCATATCGATATCGATATGTACGATATATTTGCTCCTTTCACCTGCACTTTCGCTTATCCCTGACGCAAGTGTGAGTGGAAAAGATTTTTTCTTGAAAAATAAAAAGTATACTTGTGACCATTTGGTGTTTTTCCTTTCCTTGTGTTGTTATTCGTCGCGTCGGTTCCTTCTATGGATGCAAACTTGTTTAGGTTGCTCTGCGTAATTTTGGTCGGCGTCCTTAAGTGGAATGCCTGTAGGTAAACATCCTTTTGTTACCCTTTAGGTTTTTTTTTAGAAAGGCCTGTTTCTGGTATTTCGATATTTTTGTCCACTCGTAAAATTGGAGATAAGGAATTTAAGGAGAGGGAGTTTAGCAGAAACGTAAACATCGTAGGTGGCATGCGATGATCAGTTTGTTAGGTGATCGCGAAAGATTAAGAGTGTTTTGTAGAATTTGGAAAAGTTGTAAGTGAAGGAAAAATTATAGTAAAATAAAAGGAGCAGTAAGATCTCAAAAGGTGAGTCCTAGCTCACTGAGTTTTGTTTGGAGTTTTTTTCTTCCGTGTGTGAATGGTTTGAGGGAATATGGAATAATTACGAAGTTTGTGGATCAGTGTTTCTAATATGGCGGGTTCAGTCTTGCTCTCCGCACAAAAAGTTAGTTTTAACAGGTTGAGTTTTGCTCCCTGTGCAACGGGTTATTCTATACAGGTGGAGACTTGCTCCCCGTATAGTAATTTGTTTCAAAATTAAATCCTCGTCGTGGCCCTACTGATTGTCTGAATCTCTTCCGGTAAAAGAAATTTGGTTGGCATTCTTTGTACATTTGAACCCATAAACGAAATTTAAATAAAGTAGTATGAAATCGATCATGCACATTATATGGCCCCCGGGGCCATAATACGAACATAGTGAGGGGGCCAAATTACAAGTTCTAAGAAGTATATGAACAAGCCCTGCTATAAATATTGATGAAAAGTTTTTGTATAACTACTTTCACTATTTGGTAGGAAAACGTTTCCAAAACACATTGTCCAAATCACAAGAGAAAATACTTATTTTTTCCAGAAAAAATTAATAAAATGCAGAGCGGTTATAAAAGTTTGTCAGTTGCGCCTTTCAACTAGTTCAAATAACAAAAGAACGTAATGCCCTCTGACGAATTTGTTGTTACTAATTTGACAACGATCACATGAGCTACACGTTTTGTTCAAAACATATAAGATCATGTGCTTCTAAATTACAAATATCTAAGGGGGCCATTATACCTGCGGGGGCCATATTACTACCTTTTCCCTCTAATAAAATTTTTGTGAGCAATGTGTTAATTCTCACGTTATTGTCTGGTGACAAATGGTGAAGTGATATCATCCTGAACGGGTTGAGTTTTGCTCGCCAATTAAGTTCTTTTTAGTGGTGGAGTGATTCCTCACCTGAAGTAATTGGGTTGATGGGTTGAGTGTTGCTCTCCACAATCACAATTAGAGTTTCTCTTATTGAATGTGGTTTTAAGCGAAAGTGTGTAATTGATAAATAAATCCTTTTCTGGCGTGCTCCCAAACATCACTCACACGCTGTTTAATTTATATACAGGTGTGAAGGTGCACCAGTGATCAGGTTTCTCGCCAGTGCTCTGACGTTTTAAATATTTTTTTTGGTTTGTTTCTTTTGTGTTGGTTAGTTACTTAAAAGAGTAATATTTTTAAAATTTTTAATGATCTTACACAAGGATAAGGTTGAATCCTTCGAAAACAAGGCCAAGATCATCAATGTTGACCACGTTCTGGAAAGTCGTCGACATTTTTACACTCCTTACAACGTTGTACGCACTTCTGGACAAAAGCTTTTGTCTTTCTTATGTTCTTTGATGCCGCTGGATAGGACATTTTTGGACCTTTCGGATGAATGGAAAGGAAGACTGCTCCAAAGCATTTGGCGTATGCGGAACTCATTTCGGCTTACATCTTTCTGTCATAAAAGTTTAAACGGAACTAAAATTTCCTTATTTTAGTGCAATAAGGAAAAGTTTCCTCCCACTAATGAAGTAAAATTAAGAACGGATGTATCAACCACCTGCGTGTTAGGCCGTATACGATCTTACCTAACAGACTGTAATTAACCAAAATTGAATATTCGAAAATCTTGGAAACAGAAAAGTCTGTCGAAGTCCCGGGCTATGGAAGAACAGTTCAACAATAATTTGATGAACTTAAACAGATAATCCGTTAAATTAATAGAAGCAGATAATTAAATATTGAATAAAAATAAGATTATAATTGTGAATTTGATTTTATATTTAGCAATACAAAATTCGCACGAGGTGGGTTTAAATGATTTGACCGCGGTTTCCCATGAGCCTCTAAAGTGAGGTGCTGTTGGTGGTAAAAAATGCCTATTGATCTTTTCATTCACGTAATAGTTTTTCAGCTTACCATTTTTCGTTCAAATTTAATAGGTTTTACAATTCTGAAATTTCACGTCGTGCGCCATCAAAGTTTTTGCCATTGTCCGATTACGTTGCTTTCGCTTTCCCTTGTTTAGGAAATAGGCGTTTAAGGCTATTTATAAAGGCCTCGAGAGTAATTACAAACCAATTCAAAGTGTACAGCCTTTGTGGGCATGCATGTATATACGGCTATATAGACCTTCAACCTTTTGCAATTAAGAAAGCGGTAAGATTTATGTGCGTCTAATCCATCTAGTGACATCGTTATAGTTTTAAGCTACACTAACGCGTTTCAAAACAACGGTTTCATCTTCAGAGTCGCGTGTTTTAAACACTTGTCAAATATCATATATTAAAGTACATTGCACTCACGTTCAGCTCTAATTGAGATGAGAGCTTTCGACGCTTGGTGGTTGCTTATTTCGCTGGCCATAATCTATCCAAGCTGAGTTTTCCGGAGTATGGCCCCAAGCTGATCTAGCAGAGCAATTTGACCCACGAACAGAAGCTAATAAAATAGTTTCACTTCTAACAGAAAATCGATTTTTGAGGGTTTATGGAAATTAGGGTCCGCGAGAAACATGTTTTTCAGTATAAAAAGCCCCGATGGGTTTACATTAAGTGAGGGCATGACATTTGTTACGCAAAAAACCACCAGGCAATCGATTTTTTTTTCGAACTTATTGAATTTTGATCTCATTAGCACCTATACCTCGTGTCTAACTGCTGGTGAGATACCTCCCAATCCAGTTACGGAGATATCTACCGATCTTCTCCCCAACCTTAAGAACTTGGCGACTTCTTCTGTAACGAAATGGGACTAGGATCCTGCATCTAGGAACACGCGACATGTTTTGGTTGTTCCTTGTTTACAGACTAATTCAACGAGGGCGGTGGCTCGTCGAGCTTCTGAAGAGGCTGTCGAGTATAAATTTATACTCGTGCCTTTAGTGACATCTTCGATGTCTTGACGATGTTTGATTGACGCATTTGAGACCTCTCGACAGGGGGCTTGTTCACCGAGATGCAAGAGCGTAATGTTCCTTTGTTCGCATTTTTTGCAATGGCCAGAAGAGCATTGATTTACACGATGATTGCTCTTAAAACAGTTCAAGCAAAGAGAGAGCTTTTTAAAATCCTGAATCGCTCGGAAGGTGTGAGGTCTAGCAAACGTTTACACGTGTGTATCATGTGATCACCCTTACACATGACACAGATTAATTTATTATTGGATGTCATCAAGGCTTCCTGAGGCCTACTGCTAGTGGATGGATTGCAGATTGTACACAATCTTCTTCCCCCGATGCGTCCGTTGCTGAAGAAAATCTATTAGAATCGTAGCCCCAGGATTTTCAATTTCGGTAGTGAAATCTTTCCATTTATCAATCGAAACCTACCAAACTTTCTAAAAAAAATGGCTACAAGTATTGAGAAAACGAATCCAATCCTTTGAGGAAACGTAGATGTTTCTGGAGATTGTCAAGCGAGAACTCTCTGGTGATGGCGGGAAGGTCCAATCAAGAATTGATGTGTTTTCTTTTAATTACCTTCTATTTATTGTACCGCTTATGCAACGTGATTGGGATTTCATCACCTGTTAGACAACGTCGTAAGTAAAATAGCTTTTCAATGGGTGGCATTCGCCCGTCTTTAGGGACAATGGACTTGAATAGAACGAGGAATCCAAGCCACAATGCATACGAACCACTGAAATGTGTTGAATCAATCGCAGGCAGAGTGGTGGAGGGTACGGTGGAACTTATCGTGTTAGATGCCATGGTTGGAATACCGGACAAGGTGGTGGCTGTGGTAACCTGCTCTCTGGGATTAGCTTATGGACGACGCGATTGAAGTAAACGCATGCCAATGCCATATGCTTCGAAATATTTGTCTTTGAACTCGTTGCTCTGCTGGTCGAAATCTTTTCGGATTCTCCCGTCATTACCTCAATTTCAATTCGAATAGTTCCCGAGCCCTGATCATTTCCTCGCACCGATTTTCAAGAATAGGGAAATCTTTTTCTGGAATGAAAGAGTCTAAATACTTTTGATATTTGGTTAGCGGACACAATGCTTTTATCGTATCGATTGTGACCTACTGGTTCTATCAGTTTATTTAACCTTTTCTCAGAGTGATAGAACCAGAACGTTACGTTAGTGTTTCTTTAGCTTCAATTATAAAATCTTAGTTACACTTATTATGATATAAATAGTAACTCGAAATTGTGCGTGTTCTGCTGCTCCACGTGGGCGTGTATCCTATGTTGTGCTACTCCTTCACGTGGTCGTGTTTCCTATGTTGTCCTGCTCCTCGTGGTCGGGTATTCTATGTTGTCCGGCTCCTCCACGTGGATTACAATATCGCTTCACTACACAAGTAATTCTCTGCACACTCTGTGATCGACTGACTCTTCGATCCTTCTTGTGTATCGCTCCGGCGAGCATTGAATAGAGACGGGCCGTTAGGTACAGGGTAAAGACGCAAATCAATGAAAGCTCGCAGCAAAACGAATTTAAATAATCCAAAAAATCCAATGCGGAGCAAATATCCGAGCCACGAAGGAATCGAGGAGGAAATGAAAAAAACGGCGCAAAGCAATAAACTTGTGATTTATATATTCTGTAACCACCCTGATATCTAATATCCATTGTATTATAGGGATTGATTAACGTTTATATCGATAAGAAACACTTATTATAATATTATCTCGATGTTTTCACGGACAATTTGCGGCGCGGACCTTGAAACCGCCTTTCGGTTTTTAACGTTATTTTATTTATCCTAATTATTGCTTAAAATTATATTTCAACTATACGTGTATATACTCTACCACCTAATTTATGATTCCGTTCGAAAGTTTACGGAGACGTTTACTACGTCTTGCTAGAACGAGATCATTGATGCTATATTTACATATTTCTTTGCCACCTTTATTACTTCTTACTGCGGTGATTGGTCACAAAATCTTCTTGACTATGGCCTGGCCTAACAACCTTGGTGCTAATTTTAAACTATATTTGTGAGTGACGTTAAAGAGTTATTAGGATAATAGACTGTGTCTTATTCCTTAACAAGATCCGGGTCATGGACTCTATTTTTATAATACTTGTCACACTGTTTCTTACTAGCGCGACTCATGAACACCTCGGTTTCCTTTCTCAATTTTTCTATGCGTTTCATTCTGTCGGTCCACACATTGACAGCTTGTTCACTTGTACCGTCGTAAGTCTGGTCAGGGAAGCTTTTGCCCATGCGCCTTGTTTCTCTACCAAAATTCAAAAAGGCAGGTGTGACTCCTAACGAAGAATGTACGGTCGTATTATAAGCAAATTGAATTTCTTCAAGGCATGTATCCCACTCGCGATGATTTTCACCTAACAAACTTGAAATCATTGCTTTCAAATTGCGATTTATTCTCACGACAGGGTTCGCTTGTGGATGATAAACAGGGGTAGTTACTTGTTTAACACCAGTGATTCGTTTGTTAATAAATTCAAAGCCATTATCTGTTACCACAATTTTTTGAGATCACCAGCGATTCACTAGTCTTCCTAATGCCTTTACGATATGCGGACCATCCGCTTAGCCATCGTAAAACACTATGTAACGCGTATATACGTCCTCACATACTATTATGTACGATTTTCCGGATTTGGAACGCGGCAATGGTCCTACGATATCAATAGAAAATTTTTGCGATGGTTCAGTTATTTTTCGTGGGTACATTAAGCCGTAACGTTAGCTATCGAATCTCAGCCAGCCAAAATTTTTTTGAAATATGAATTCGGAAGAAGTTAAAAGTGTTTTTGGAAGGTCTCGAGTGGTAGAGTTTTGCACAGGTGTTTTAATTTTTTGCACACTCCTTATTTTCCCAAAAATGGAGGTGCAAAGTCTACATTTAAAAATGCGATTTTCTCTGGTGAAAAATGATCCTTTCGGGATGGTTCGAATTTCGGAGCAGATCGTGTGTACTGTCTTCTTCTAAAGTAAAAGTTACAGACCGATTCCTGCAATAGCACTGAAAGGAACTGGAAGAAAAGGTACTGAAACAAGGGGATCACTTGTACGCAAAATACCAGAAAAGGCTTTAACAGAAATAAAAATACAGGGAACCACCACAGAATCAGTAGGAAACGACTCGAATTCAACGAAAAACACTACAAAGGTGCTATAAAGGATAAAGGATAACATGAGAAGGATGAAATGTAACCATTAACACCTATAAAAAACAGGAAAACACCCTCAAAACAGTGCAAATCACTTGGGGTGTACTAGAACACTGGTAAGTAAATGCTAGTAAATCAAGAAACTTCGAACTTAGAAACTGAAAAGAAGAAAACTATCACACAGGAAATAATGTTTTCATAGGGATCTGTAAATTCGCGAATTATAAGAAAAGTATCACGTCAATAAGGCCCAAGAAACTTTATCGAATCGTTCGAAACTGAGAAGGTGCGGTGGCATGTGGCAATGAATACAAAATTTGAAGCTCTCAAAATGGAAAATGGAGTTTTTGGATTATTGTTAAGAATCTGAGGAAAGAAAATAAAACGCATTTTCCTCGTTTAACAGGGTATTATTCTTTATCAAATAAGTCAATATTATTACAAGCCCAGAATATATATTTCTAAAACGAGTCTATTTTCGTCGCTGGAATTCTTCTGCAAGTTCGACTAATATCATCGCGAATATCCCAATTATTGCTTACATCTCTACAATGAGCGATCCAATGGACCCTTTGTTCATGTTCATTCATATATCATGTAAATGTCGTCATTTACATTTAAACTCGATGGTATTACTTCGAGTACATTTGAACTCGATGGTATTATTTAAGTGTACTGGAGAAATCTCTCCCACCTTGCGGGATGAAATAATATCCCATATCGAAACACATAAAATGGTCTATTCCTATTTGTTTCTCTCGCGATTGACCACAGTATTCGCAATACAGCCATTCCTGTGGAACAAGAAGGTTTGACACCACTTCTTGCAATACATCTACTCCCCGGGAAAATAATGCACTGTGTCTTACCTGGATTACGGGCAAGTATTGGGTACTTTGTGAGCAACCATTACTTGCACAAATATTTATTTGTCGCGGGCCCATTGTTATGAACCAAATTTCGGTTCTTTTTAAGAAGGAACCATGACCTTCCTCAAGGGCTTAACCCTTAGGAAAGGTCATGAATGTTTTGAAATTGCCACCTGAGTCAGCAGAAAAGCTGACTCAGGTGAAAAATGCATTTCCGAGAAAAATATTTTCCTCGAGTCAGCTTTCGTGCTGACTCAGAAGATATGAAATTCTGAAAAATATTTTCCCGAGTTGGCATTACTGCTGACTCGGAAGAACCTTAAAAAGTATAAAATGGAACGAATGGAAAATGCATCGATTGGGTCAACGACTCGATCGATTTCAATGACTTTCGATCAATGACCCAATCGATGGAATTTCCATTCTACAATTAAGGTAAGAGTAGGGAAAATTAGTGAGTAAGCTAGATTTAAGTATAAATTAAGGTTCAGAATTGTAAGAAAGTCAGTCTAGAAATATACGGTTCATAGAACGTGTGTTTCTTTGACTCAAGGGTAACTTGGCCTTCAGGCCATGTACCCTTAAAGTCCTGACTTGGCCTCGTAGCCATGCAGGCAAAATGACCACAAAGAGGTAACATGGGCCACAGGCCCTATATCTCCAACAAAACGAAGTAAAGTCGGCCAAATGGCCTATACTTCAAAAAGAAGAGGTAAAGCGGGCAAAATGCCCCATACCTCCAGCGTCCTGAACATGGTTCGAAAGAACCTCACAGGCAAAACAACACGTTTAAAATTTATTGCAGATGAAATTCTACATTCGTCTACAAGTCAAGAGTTGAAATGTAAAAAGAATTCATAACATTTTGGCGCAGCCGCAACCACGGACCTACAACCAACTAGCCACGACGCAACCTAATTGAAGATGGAAGCTAGCAAAAGACAGATGACCTGAAGATGCAGATTCTGATGCTAAAACAGAGGAAGGCGATTTTAAGGGGGAAGGAGACCAGTAAAAGCTTTGAAAGATCGACTCACGACTCAAATTATAAATTAATAATAGAAAATATTGGGATTTTAAATTAATATGTAAATTATTGATAGGTAAAACATTGCAGAATATGTTAATTTAAAGCATTTTACTTATTTGTATTTGTTGAATTGTATTTTTGTATACCATTTTAAAAAGCGTTGTGAAGTTTGAAAACATGTTACTTATTTGCATTGTATACAATTTTGCACGAATTCAAAAAAAAAAATTCCGCTACATGAAAAGATTAATATAATTGTCTCTAGTAGAAATAATATTTAATGAGATCACATTGCAAACTATAACTTGCTATGACTTTAAAGGAGAAAAAACAGAAGAGCTTAGAGATTAAAATAATAGATCTATGGTAGAAATAACAATTCAAAAGAGGTAACATAGTAAACAATGACTGGCTAAGACTCTTTAGAGATATTAAATGAATTTTTCATAGAAAATAATAAAAGAATACAAAATATATATCCAAAAAAATATAAGAAATTAATAGGAAATAGAATACAAGTTTAAAGAAAGTAAACTAAGAGATGTAAAAGTAACATCAATATAAAAATGAAAGAGTAAAAAGAAATAAAAGTGAAAAAAGAAAAAAGATTATAAAGCATATATAATCGTGTAAATTTAAAAGGCAAATATAAATGTAAAAGAAATATAAATGTAAAATGGAAATAATATAAATGTAAAAAGCAAATTTAAATGTAAACGGGAGATATATATGTAAAACTAGGGATATACTTGTAACATACAACTTATGTAGAAGGCCTGGCTACCAATGTGCAGATGTTATTGCAATGGGATTAAATAACTGCCCAACGTGAGACGATCGAAGAAGGACACTATATCACCGCGGCTCGCAAACTGCGGAGTGTCGAACAGCTTCGCACGTGAATGAACACGAAGGACAAGAAAAAGCCTCAATAACGTCAAACTACTTGAAACTGGCGCGGAACTCCACAAACTCTTCGAAATGAGTACAGAGCACGAAACCAAAGGTTCGGTTACAGTGCGTGCCGGAAAGAGTCACCTAAGTTTCCAAAACTCGCACGTTTTGGTAGGTCAAAATGTTCCAAAATGCGCTCCACGTCATACTCGCAAATATGACGGTCATCTAATTCTCCAAAACTCGCACGTTTTGGTAGGTGAAATGTTTCAAAGAACACATTCTAGCGGAGTAACGAACACATGGTAGTAAAATGAGAGAAATAACAGGAAAGAAACACTAAAACGAAGCATTAGATACATGAGAAATAGAAAATGTAATATAAAAATACATATAGATAAGGAAAGAGAAAGAAATGAAAAAAAAAGAATATAATGTGGAAACGAAAATTGAGAATCTGGACGTGGAATAAAATAGCAAACTAAACAACGAAACTACATAAGGATTAAATAAAAAGGATAGTCAACACTTTGAACATTGGAGATAATAAAAATGAATACCATAAATAGATATATAAACAAACTCAAGAAGAAAAAAAGAAAGAATTCATAGAAACCAGTTGAAGCCAGATGACAAGCCTATTGTTAGCAGTCCCAAAACAAGGACCTGATGGCCAGAAGCTATGGTGAAATCAGCAATGTTGATAAAGCAACGGAAGGAATTGAGAAACCCACTGCCTAGGATAGAGAGTATACAAGACCAGTCAGGGAACCAATGTCACAGTTCTGTGCTCAACCCCATAAGCAGCTACCATCGGATAACAATAAAGTTACATGAACGAAGACGCAGAAAGAACAATTACAAATATGAAGACAACACCCCCGTACCCTAACGTGGTCGCACTTCAGTACAGAGGTCAACTGTGCAAAAGCATCCTTAAGACAAATCGGTTCAATTTAAAAATACATATAAAGGATAAAAAACCAGGTACAAGCTGTCAGATTGTACATAACCGTAGCGTTAATAATTCACATACTTCAAAACTATAGAATATTAATAGTCATCGTAATAAACTATGATAATCATCAAGATAAATTAAGAAATAGGAATTCTAAAATTCAAAATTTGTACTCCGTTACTTGTAATCCGTTAATAATATAAATTGTAATTCATCCTGTAAACGCATACAAAGAATTGCACGTAACTATGTAGTTAATCATCAATATAAATTACGAAATAGATAATTCTAAGATAAATAAAGAAAAAATGTAAGACCAAAAAAAAAAAAAAAAAAAAAAAACTATACTTGAAAATATGTAAAATGTAACAAAATTAAGAAGTAACTTGTAAAATTATAAGTATAAAGATATTATGAATGAAATAATAACAACTGTAATTTCGTGAGGTTGGAAAAATTTAACAAATAGTAAAACATAAAATTGAGTGTAACGATTTATACATTATAAATATTTTGAACTTGTCAAATTGTAACAAACACAAAAAAAAACGCCTCTTTATGTTAGTTAGGTTATTTAACTACTCTGCCATTTCAAAAAAAAAAAAAAAAAAAAAAATGGGTAACTCTTCTAAAGAGGGGAGGAAATGTTATGAACCAAATTTCGGTTCTTTTTAAGAAGGAACCATGACCTTCCTCAAGGGCTTAACCCTTAGGAAAGGTCATGAATGTTTTGAAATTGCCACCTGAGTCAGCAGAAAAGCTGACTCAGGTGAAAAATGCATTTCCGAGAAAAATATTTTCCTCGAGTCAGCTTTCGTGCTGACTCAGAAGATATGAAATTCTGAAAAATATTTTCCCGAGTTGGCATTACTGCTGACTCGGAAGAACCTTAAAAAGTATAAAATGGAACGAATGGAAAATGCATCGATTGGGTCAACGACTCGATCGATTTCAATGACTTTCGATCAATGACCCAATCGATGGAATTTCCATTCTACAATTAAGGTAAGAGTAGGGAAAATTAGTGAGTAAGCTAGATTTAAGTATAAATTAAGGTTCAGAATTGTAAGAAAGTCAGTCTAGAAATATACGGTTCATAGAACGTGTGTTTCTTTGACTCAAGGGTAACTTGGCCTTCAGGCCATGTACCCTTAAAGTCCTGACTTGGCCTCGTAGCCATGCAGGCAAAATGACCACAAAGAGGTAACATGGGCCACAGGCCCTATATCTCCAACAAAACGAAGTAAAGTCGGCCAAATGGCCTATACTTCAAAAAGAAGAGGTAAAGCGGGCAAAATGCCCCATACCTCCAGCGTCCTGAACATGGTTCGAAAGAACCTCACAGGCAAAACAACACGTTTAAAATTTATTGCAGATGAAATTCTACATTCGTCTACAAGTCAAGAGTTGAAATGTAAAAATAATACATAACACCATTTCAGGCATTAATTTTTCAAAAAGGGTGGCGACACTGTCTGTGCAATCTAACGAAACCCCGACGTGGTTATGCAAATTATATAAAATGCTGGTTCGACGTTTGTAAACATTACCACTGGGGCCCTCTCGGGAATACACCTCTATGAAGTTGGGGAAATCTATCAACGGCTCTAGTGTATTTTTTCTGAAATTCACGGATGTTGTTGAACGCAGTTACAAGTATCTCAGTAACAGTATCGAATGCACACGTATTTCGGACAGCTAATTTCTTGGAATTCAGCCTCAGAGGCATAAGATCATTTCCATTTCTCAAAAAACTAGCTTTAAATTTTACCCTCTCTGGTCTTTGCAATTTTACTTTCAGTTCTGGATCTGCTCAGACATATCTGCCCTTTTTCTTGCATGGTTCCTGGAATCATCTAGTGGAACTTCAGGAAGTGGGTCGTCAACCCGATTGCGCCAATTTTCTTAAGCGCTCAAATGTTCCGTAGTCAAAGCCTCCAACATACGAATTTTCTGCCCTTTGTGTTCTTCTTGGGTACATCTGGCCCGTTCGTATGCCGCGGATCCCTCATTGATGTCTGCATCGATTATTCAGACATGATAAGCGAAAAATTTGTCCATCCTGAGTGCTTATGTACTGGTTGCACGCATTGTTGTTTTTAAGTTCTAAAAGTTTACTTCTGATCTTGCTGAAGTGGCAACCTTGTCATTTGACCCGAAATGCGCTCTCATTACGTTGGTCCAGCAAGGAAAATGTTTGATAATGTCTTCAAAAGAAGACAAAAATTCTGCCACATAATACTCGTTATCTCTTGCCTGGAAATCTAGAGAATCATTCGCTGCTGAGGTCTCAACCGGAATTAGTCTATATATGAAAGATCCCATTTGGCCCATCTTCTACAAGTTCCCTGATTCGAGGTTTGCCCTGTACTCTCTAAGGAGTGTTCTTCATTGTCTTGGAGTGTTGAGGTCAGAAACGGAGTTGCGGAGTTGTTTCCTCAATCAACGCTCTCACATCTCGGCTCTGATCCAAGGTTTCTAGATGGGAAATCAGCAGTTTTCCAGCCTCCTCGACATGCGAGCTAATTTCTGGTATCGTGCCGACAGTAATTATGGCTCGTGCGATTTTCTGAAGGTTTTGAAAATCCTCCACCGTGCTCAAGTAGCCAATGGTAAGACAGAAAAAGTATTTTACTTTGTTCTTTGTTTTATTGAAGCATTTCCATTGAGACACAGACTTCATTAAATGGGCGATATCATGTCGAATCCAAGTGTTGAGTGTGACCGCATTCTGTTGGCCTTGGTGAACTTTCAAACACATATTGTTATAGGTCATGAAACTGGAATTGTAGAAAGCTAAGGAAACCGCGTTTTCAAGAGCTTGACTTCTATCTATTACAATGGATTTTGACAGCTTCGCACCCGATTTTATCCACTCTTGCAGTCAGTATTGGATGAAATTTGCCGTATGTTTTTCGGAAATCATTTCTGCCACCGGTATGATGTGGTTGCCAATATATGTGACAATGGAATATGGAAACATAGCCGAATTGTCATCTCTTGGCCTTCCCAATTTTCTAATTAGTCCTCTGGTGGCGTCGATCGAAATAGGAGTCTCCCACTTGGTAACTATGCTGTTATATAGAGATATCTGCGGAAACAAAATGGAAATTTCAGCAAATGATCAGAATCCGCAAAAACACCAAAATTCCTATCAACCGTATCAAACACACTCATTCCTGTCATAAAACATACCCATGTTCCCGGAAAAGAAAAACCAAATTTACTTGGAACATTTTTCGTGGGCAAAAATTACTTGTAGCTTTTTTCGTATAATATTAACATATAACCTTTCGTCAATTACCTGCTGTGGTGACCAATAAAAGATGTGGACCTTATTAAATCCTTCATCTCTTATGTATTTTCTTAAAGTTGGCTCTCTCTTGAATTTTCCCAATGATTGCCAAATAGTGTCTCCTTTGTCTAAGCTCAACTTTTCGTCTCGAACATGCTGCCTGGCCATTTGCAAAACTGGTAGATTTGGGATATGCGCTGCTAATGTATCTCCATGTTCCATATTTGTAACAAATAAGTTCCTCCTTACTATTATGGTTTTTGGTTCCGCAGCTCGTCCTTTAACACTTCACGATAATCACCGCTAAGATTCATTTGGCTTTGGTGATCGACTTCTGGCCTCCGATTGATAACGCGAATCTGCATGTCTGGCACCATGTCAGTTTCTGCCCCGAAATCTCTGCAATAACCGTCAACTTCCAGCCAAAGCTTCTCGATTTCCAAGAAGTTTTTCCGAACCAATCCATGCTTAAAATTCAGGCAACAAGAATTTATTTGTTGCGTCCCAAATACATTTTACGAGTGAAGTTGTCCAATCTGCCGCCAGGGTGTATTGGCCATTCTCTACGGATGGTTCGATTTTGTTTCATTCAGCTTCCGTAAATTTTATTTCAAAATCCTCGGTTTTAGTATCGACGAGGCCCTTCATTTGCATGTACCGGGAGCACAAATTATTCCTATTATGCTTGAAATCAGCCCATATTGATTCTGGCCTGATTCTATCTCCTAAATCTGCAGCTATGGTGCGCCATATTTGGTCAGATCGCGATATTAAGTTGCCATTCCCAAGAATCGTGTGTTTGGCAACCGCGTCTAACTATTCTTCAGTCCGTAAATCGGCTCTGGGTCTACCAATAACTTTCTCCATTGTTCAAAAAACTACTACCGCGAAAATTAAAGAAAAGTGGAGATATTTTCAAAGGATATTTACTCAACCAAAACTTCCAAAACACTGCCAAGTTGGGAGGGTTTCGAATTCACACTTATCCCTCAAAATATAAAGTGATTTTAATTCTTCAGCTTTTAGTTCGCCAGAATGTCTGAGAATTGTGAAGACAGTACACACGATCTGCTCCGAAATTCGAACCCGCGCATCGATTTCAAAATTCTAAATTTGCTGGCCTTTTTTTGATTTTGGGAAGGTGTGCAAAATTACTTTAGGGATGTGCAAAATTCTGCTCCTTTCAGAGAATCAAATGAGTCCTGAACCATCCCGAAAGGATCATTTCCACAAGAGAAAATCGCATTTTTAAATGTAGACTTTGCACCTCGATTTTTGGAAAAAAACAACTGTGCAAAAAATGAAAAGACCTGTGCAAAATTCTACGACTGGAGACGTTCCCAAAAAACTTTTTACTTTTTCGGAATTTATATTTTAAAAAATTTTGGCTGTTTCTTGGTGTTCATGATGCCGTCGTCTTTGGGTCGGTTTGTTTCGGTCTTCGGACTTCTGCTGTGTGCCTGTTCGTCTGTCGGCTGAGGGGCTTTTTGAAATTTGAAAAATGTTGTGTGTAGGAGGATTGGGGGCCCTTCCTTCGGCATGATGAATGGTGGCGTTAGTTCCCAGGTTGGTTCCACTTCTTCATTTCGTTAAAGGTGTGTAGTTGTTCAAGGGTGCCAGTAGTTTTGTCGTCTTCGTAGTCTATGATCCCCGGGGTCTCAGTCTCACTGATTTTGTTGTCCGGTTGATCGAGACCTAGTTGTTCTATCCACTTCGCTGTTTCTTCGAAGATGTTCTCTGGGTCGGCATTTGTTAAATTTTCTACCCTTATATCCATTTTTGTAGGTGTACTCTTCTGTGATATATATACAGTAGTCCGGCACCCGAAAGTTTTCTCCTTTGCCGGATGACTGGAACTGCCTGATTACTGGATTTATAGGGGAAATATATTCTATCTGTAAAATGTTTGTTTTGTTCTTATTTGTTGTACCTTTATTGTATGTTTTTATTTTATGGGGTGTACTTTCTCGGTGGTACAGGCTCTCTTGGTTGCTAATAGTTGTTGTCGTCGTGGTATGCCTACTGGTACTGGAATGATATTTGTGTTAGGTGTGTTATGCTAGTTTCGACGTTTTGGTTTCGGTTTTTGCGTGTGTTTCGTTCCCTTATATCGATTATCGATATAATTTGTACAGTAGGCGCTCGATAATCCGGCACGCGAAAGTTTTCCCCTATGCCGGATTACTGGAACAGAAGGTTTACTGGATTTATATGGAAATTTATTCTATCGAAAACATCTCGCAATTTGAAAGTAGGTCTTATTACGCAGTCTTGCTCATAAGTACAGTAGAATCTCCGGCACTTCATTAGACCGACACCTCCAATCATCCGGCACCTTCCGCCCGGGCTTTTTTCGCACCATGCGCATGCGCTATGTCACACCATGCGCAGGCGTTCCGTCGTCGTCAAGCAGAATTGACACCGACGCCAATGTCATTTTCAAGTGAGAATTATATATGAAAATAAACATGCCAAGAGAAAGAAAGCACCATACTCTAGCTTTGAAGGATAAAATGAAAATATTAAAGAGGTTAGATAGTGGAGACAACATGTGCCAATTGGCAAAAGAATGTGGAGTCGGGCGTGCTACTATACACGATCTAAAGAAAAACAAACAAAAGATAGTGGAGCACGTGAAGACGATGGAATCTGGACCAGGAAAACGTAAAACATTAAGAGTTGGTGATTGGCCAAAGATGGAAAACGCTCTCTAGATGTGGTTCATGCAAGAGCGTTATAAACACACTCCTGTATTTGGAGAAATTCTAAAAGCAAAAGCTATCGAATTTTATAAAAACATTACCAAAAAAGATGATTTTCGTGCTAGTGATGGGTGGCTGGATAAATTTAAAAAGCGTTATGGTCTCCGTCTGTTAACCATATCGGGTGAAAAATTGTCATGCGACGAATCTGCAGTGCAGCCATTTATCCAGCATTTTAAAGACAAAGTAGAGGAACTGGGTCTGCTTCCTAACCAAATCTATAATCGGACGAGAGTGTTCTGTTCTGGAAGCTGTTGCCCAGTAAAACATTCGTACCCTCTAAAGAAGCCAGTGCACCAGGTCGCAAAGTGAGTAAAGATAGAATCACATTTATGCCGTCTTCAAATGCTGTTGGAACGCACAAATTGGATTTGTTAGTGATTGGTAAAGCTAAAAATCCCAGAGCTTTCAAGAACATTTGCCTGCCAGTTTGCTACAAAAACCTATTTAAAAGTGTGGCCACGAGAGAGGTATTCAGTGAATGGTTCCATAAAGACTTTGTCCCAGAAGTGAAGAAGTTCCTGAAAAGATCCAACTTGCCCACAAAAGCTTTACTCGTACTTGACAATGGTCCAGGTCACCCAAATGAACAAGAACTTAGATCAAATGATAAGAATATCTAAAGAATCTTCCTACTACCAAACTGCACACCTTTATTGCAGCCGATGGATCAAAATTTTATCAAGAAAGTCAAGTCCTTGTACAAAAATAAATTGCTCATTCACATTATATCTCAGGATGGTGACATAATGTCGTGGTACGAAAAAATCGCATAATTTCATGCGAAGATCGAATCGCATGCCAATGCTCTTTTGATGACGATGTTGTTCCATTTCTATTACCGCACAGAATGTTTACTCTTTGATACCTCAATCCTCCAATGTCCTCGATGTTTACGTTACAATATTAGAATGTTCTGGTCTTCAATGCCCCGATATCCCCTTTCATGATCATTAAATCATACACATGACCAGCCAAAAATACTACCAGCCAAGAAGATTACCAGCCAAGAAGACTACCAGCCAGGAAGATTACCAGCCAAGAAGACTACCAGCCAAGAAGACTACTAGCCAAGAAGACCATCAATTAGGTAAAGCAGAAAAAAGTAAATCGGTGTAAAGCTGATTACTGTAAGTCCTGACTAGGCTTGTTAACTAAGCAGGCCTTTAAGTAAAGAGAGGAGTGAAGCAACTTGCAGATGGAGTCACGTCAAAAACTCCACCTCCACACAGCTTTGCAGAATCCAACTGCTGGACCCCGTCCTCTTACCGTTGAGGAATATCATAGACGTCAGGCAAAGAACCTCCCCAAGGAACCTCAGACAGCACAGCCAGTGAAAGAGAAGAAGATAAGGACCGGAGTAGAGGCTAAGTTTATTCAACGTTTGCTAGAAGCTCAGAGGGAATTAGTTCTTGCTGGAGGCATAGAAGCTAGGAATTTAGCTAACCACTAAATTGTGAAGATAAAGGCTGAACGGCAGGTTTATCGACGAGAGAAACGTGCTGCAAAAAGTAAAGCAGGGTACATCGAGAAGCCTAAAACAGGCAAACAAAATTAAGATTAAGTTAAGAGCTGGAAAATGTATTAGATTTAGGAAATTAAGAATTAGAGTTGATGTATGAGATTTAGGAAACTAAGATTTTATTTAGGAAATGTATTAGAAGTAGATTTTTACAAGTTTATATGGTTTTTGGTTTTTAATAAATATATTGTTAAAATGTAAAGGAATATTTTTGGAATTTGGTATTTGCTAACGAGTTGCTAACGACAAACGGCATAAAAATCTCAACAATAACGTAGAGCCTCAAAGCTTTGAATTTGAAGCATGTTGTATTCTCTATCACTCCCGCATGGAGCTCTGTTTCAATCATCATGGAAAAAGCTATGGCCTACAATGAATGCTGTATCCCAAGAAACAGACGAATGGGATCCTGAAGATAATCTAACCAATGGTGGTTGGTTACAAAATTTATCAGAAAGAGGATTCGAGACAACTGAAGAAGATTTAAATTCCTGGTTTGAAGGGGCCGAAGAAACAGAGCCAATTATGACCGATGAAGAAATATGTAAAGCGGTCCAAGAAGAAGAAAGCCTTGTAGAAATATTGGAGCCACCAACTACTCCAACTGCAAAAGTGAAACCAGATACAGCATTTAATTGTTTCAATACCTGCATAACATGGGCTGAAGAAAACGGCGTATCTGCTAAAGATATTATAATTCTTCGAAGCATGCGAGAAAAGGTTTTTAAGCAAAGACTACAAGTTGCACAAAAACAGACCTCAATTAAGGATTACTTTAAAATTATGTAATTAGTTAATTGTGAGATATGTCAGAGTTATAAAAAAATGTGTAGAACATGAGCACAAATACATTGTCTTCCCTTTATGAAATGTTTTATTTTATTTACTATTTCTATAAAATCCATTAATCCGAATATTCCAATAATCCGGCATCCTCTGGTTTTTAATAGTGCCGGACTAGTGAGATTCTACTGTATGTACATTACATGCATACAACATACGAAGTAAAATGAATCCGACACAGTTGACAGTTGCGACACTTAAGAAAAATGTGCATGCTCGAAGATGACTAGTTTTTGTTTCGTCACGAACAATACGCATGTGCTCTCTAAACGAAGGACTACTGGATGTGCCGGATTAGCGAGCGCCGGACTACCGAGCTCCTACTGTACTAGGATGCGTCCCGATATAGTAGTGGTAATGTGAATCCGTATACGAGCATGCTTCGCTTCCTTTTCTTTTGCGATTTCGGCTTCTAAATATTTCACGGTGTCACTTTGTTCCTTTGAATGGTCGTTAAATACCATTGGTTGCATTATGTTGATCTCCTTCTTGGTGTTCTTTTCCAGTCTGGTGGCTTGATAACGAGAGAAGTATTTTGGGGCGTGATATTGATTGGTGTTGCTTGCTGGACGTGCATGGTGTATATATGTTATATTATATGTTCATCAATTTTGTACGGAAGTATATATCCTGCCAGGTGATAGGTGCATTTCGCCAGGAGTACTGCTATGCCTAGTCCGAATATTTCTCTCGTGTCCTCGGTTTTTTCGCATTGTGCTATGAGGGGTGTGGCTTGATGTAACTCGCAATTTTGACATTGATACCCTTAAACAATTCTTTTAGACATTCCGTTCCTGTGGGTGTTAGTGGAATGGGGTGATTTCTGTGACATAATGTGTGTGTATCATTCAGGGATATACACTGGAAGCGATAGACCTATTCACTCATACCGAAATTCAACTGTGACCGACTCGTGTTCTAAAAGTATGTTGCTTGTAGTTCGTATATGTAAAAGGTGTTATTGTTTGCTGTAATTGGAGTGGTAAAGACTCGATTTACGGTGTATTGTTGAGCGTCAGCTGAGGGAATTCGTATTTGCGCCAGGAGGCCATTTTTGTGGGATTCACAGACTACCTTAGCTATTCTCTGATTATCTGAATCAAAATGCATGATTGTCTCCTTTCCTTAGTGTGCTTTCGTTACGTTAGCATATAATTGTTGGAATTGTGGTGACGGGAGTAGTAGTGGGCTCAATTCTCGCCTATTCGTTGCCTCCATCATTTTGAACATGTCGGTGGTGTTCAGAAAAATTTGCAATAGCTCCTCTATTATTACGGGCATAATCTCACTTATAGCTTCCCGTAGTTGTTTTTTGCGTACATTAGTTGTATACCTGTGGGTTTCATCCTGCCTTCCTTCATTAATTTGGTTGAGCTTCTGAACCAATTGATTATAACGTTTGACCATTGCTATGTTTGTCTCATCTGTTTGGCTAATAGAAGGGTTCGTTTATTGTTGCTTGCTAGCTCAAAGAGCTTTTCGTGGATTTGTGTGGAGTCCTTGTCATTCATTTTCCGAATAACTTATTCATTGTCCTGCCTCCTAAATTTATCAGGCCCCACACCCTGTCCTGGCAGTGTATGTATCTCTATCGGTTGTTGTGTTGCGTCGACCGTGTCTCCTAATGCAACAGTGGGAATTTCGTTGATGATGTATGTCGTTAATAGAAGAGTTTAAGGCGATTGTTATGAAATTTTCTTTTCTTATTTCCTATTTGGTTCGTAGTATTCACTGGACTTTTTAGTGATACTAATTTAAAAGGGCCTAACCAATATTCGGTTTGTTTATTCTTCCTAGCTCCGTTCCGTATGAGTACTTGGTCACCAACGTGTATTTTTATAGAGCACGTTCTTTGGTATTTCTTGGCGTGCAGTTTACTCTCCTGTATATTGCGTCTAGCTATTTGATAAGCTCTTTGGAGTTTATTCCCCAGTTTGAGGTAGTATTTCTCTTGGTCGTATACAGGTTGTGGTTCTCTTCGTAAATTGTTTGGGAGAGGCGCCGACAATCCATATAAATAGTCCATGGGGGTTAGCTTCGCTGTTGTGTGGATACTATTGTTCCGTACGAACATTGCTGCGCGTTAATGTTCGTCCCAATCGGTGTGGTTTTCGTCCCCGAAATTTCTTATGTAGCCTGCAAGAGGTCTGAGGGAACTTTCTAAAGTTCCATTTGTTTGTGGACGGTACGATTTCTGGGATTTCTCGCTCTTTCGGGGTCAATGTGTTCGTCTTCAGTGGTGGGTCCGTATTTGCGATATTTTCTGTAGCTTCAAGCTCCTTAGCTCCTTGCAATGTAACGCTCGGACTGCCACACTTTCGATCGTAGTGAAGACGACCACCGCCGCGCAGTGAGCACTGTGGGCATGAACATATTTGAACGAATTATTAAGAGATGTAAAAGGACGATAGCGAATCGTTATCTTGGAAACTGCGTTCTCTGTAATATGTACTTAGCGTCGTTTATTTCGCTCTCATGCTTAAGAGAGATAATGTGCGCTGATAGCAAATCGTATACTCGAATATCGTTACCTGTTACTCTCTCTCTCTCTTAAGCATGAAAGAGAGACGAGTAACTCTACATAGTGGAAAGAACGAGCAAAGCACAATATTACATCCTTACACAGAAATTAATCGACGCAACGTATTGAAGAAAACGATGGGCTACGAGCACAAATTGTCACTCTTAAGCATGGGAGCGAGATGAGTGAACAGTTCAATAGAACAATTCGCTATCGTCTTAACAACTCTTAAACGCGGATGCACACTTGACAAACAAGGACCTAGAGCTTGAACAAGAGCATTCTTTCTTGATCTTTTAGTGTAAACGATAACTAATTTTCAGCGTTTACACACAAAGAGCAAGAGAATCAAGAACTAGAATTCTTGCACAAGATCATCCAAACGATAAGTATATATTCAAATCGCTAGAACACAAGAACACTTTGAAGAGATCGCTCCGGAGAGCGAGCACATCCCAACACGAAAGAACGCTCTAAGCAAATGTTCACGCACTCTAGTGCCGTTTACATCAAGCGATCGACCATTCTGAAAACATTCCATTAAATCTCTGTGAACGCTGAAAAAATGCTCTACGTCTGTTTACTAAAAGAATTCTATGGAGCATTGATAGAATGAGCATTCGCTCGTCCGGTGTGCATTCGCCTTCAATATCCGCCATTTGGTCTTGTGTTGTTGGTGTCGTACAAAATATCAGGAATTAGGGTAAGTGTACTAGTTTCCGGACACTTTGATGTTTATTGCACCTTATTGTGAAAAATTTTAAGTCCAAAAATTCCCATTGAGAATTTCATTTCCCAATCACCTATCTTTTACCCAAATTGGCAGGTCCAGCGCTTTAGGTATAAAAGTATGGCAGTTAAAAGATATATTTTATCTCGTGTTCCACCTCAAAGGAATCATTGAGAAAATTTCTGGAAATTTGTTAACATTAAGAAGTTGCTTATTTTAGTTAAAAATATGTATTTTGTGAAGTGTCCAGGAGCTGTAATATGTATTTGACTAAATCTTAATTCCTAGGAAACTGAACATAGTGAATTTTTGTGGAGTTTTAGTTTCCGGACACTTGAAAAAGTTGGCTTTTTTGTAGTTTTTATTAATTTTTATAAATAAAATTATTATTAATAATGTTTCTATGTCAGATTATTACCAAGATAGGTGCAGCATTATGCCCGATCAATCAATGGATAGAATGTATTGTATTCAAAGATATTGAATTCGTTGGAGTTAGTTGCGTTCGTCTCCTACTTCGGTTATCATAAACCCATTGTTTTAAGTTCTCAAATAAATTGAGAATGCTACAGAAAATGATGCCGAAAATGCAGTTTCGTAGCTTGTAGAAGGAGAGTGCCTGAACAACTATGTACGAGAAACAAATAAAGTCCTTCAGCAGACATGTACTCCAAATAGTAACCAATTCTACTCATGAGCTATATCGACATAATCTCTTATGATAAATATTTCTGAAAATTCTTCAAGTACGTCACTTTCCATCAATTTCGAAGTAACGTCGCTATAACCGACAAATGCAATATCTACTAAATAGCTGGCGACTCATACGTCCACTGGACACTCTCTATGTATCTTCTGCGGAACGAACGGCCAACAAATAAACTCTGCACAGACACTCGTTCAACAAAACTGTTTCACATCAACCTTCGCCAGTACCCCGCACTAACCAGTTTTTTTCATTAATATACTGTAATATCTTTTTAAATTTATTTTTATTGCTAGTTTTCAATGTTTTCATTTCATTAGGCAAAAGATTAAAGTATTTAACGGCAGTATACCTGCAGTTTTTCCTAGTAACAGTTTTTTTGTATAGTGGTAGACTAATCATTTTATTTCTTGTAGTAATAGTCGTTGATTCAAATTGTAGACTTAAATTATCATAGTGATACATGACACATTTTGTTTCATACAGCTGTTTAATGGTTATTAATTTATTGAAGTTCAGTATTTTTATAAATCTACATATTTTGCAGTCTACTCAATGGTTTTTAAGAGAGTCAAAAGTCAAAATGAGCCCATTGTTCAATAAACTATACACGTATGCAAAGTATATCGACTCTAGAACCCGTGGAAGGTTCATTGGTTTATAACATATGTACATATGTATAGAAAATATCTAACTTTATTACAATCTTTTTTAATATGCAAATCCCATTTGAGATTATAATCTACCATTTCACCAAGATACTCAACTCTATCAGTTCTTTTAATTGCCATATTATTTATTGTTATTTTGAGATTTTATGGTACACTATCAGTTTAACATCCAAAGAACTATGTAGTTTCTGTCTTATTTACATTAAGAGTTAATTTATTTACTGCCAACCAAGTACATAGTTCTGATAGGTATTTATTCATTTTGTTTTATATATTTCTATCAATATTTTCGTAGATTAGATTCAGTAGATCATGAAGTGTATTTGTAGTGCCGTCATTTTTGAAATGATGTTCAACGGCAAATGCCTAATTGTAGCATGTGGTTGAATTCTATTCTGGTAGCCTTTTCGGGCCTGGGATCGAGTCTGCGTGGACGAGATACTGGTAGTTGTCCTTCTGTCAGGATGTGATGTACTGCAGGATGTTTTACCGGGAGGTTGAAATTCGGTTTTTGAATTAGTTTGAATTAGTTTGTTCAGCAAAACACTATATCTGTTTTCTACCATATACTGATTAGGTGATGGAGTGTCCACTTGTGCGAGATCTGCTTTGACCGTGAGCTTAGTGACTGTATTGATTAATCTTCTATTTTTTAAATCAACCAGTAGTCCCTGTTTACACAGAAAGTCTGCTCCAATGATTGATCGATTGACTGTCGATCTTTGGAATTGATGTGTGATGTCTCGCCTAAGTCCAATGATTGGTCGATTGACTGTCGATCTTTGGAATTGATGTGTGAAGTCTCTCCTAAGTCCCAAATTGACTGTTAATAATTTTAATCCGAATGTATTGATGAGTGAACTATTTGCAGCTGATAGAAAGAAGCTCGGATCTTTGTTGACTGTGCCGTGATTTGAGTGTGAATGACGGACAAATCTGCTCCAGTGTCGATTAGAAATGTTATTTTGTTATTTCCGTTGAATATGAATAGGCGACTGGATCTGTTTGGTTGCCCTTCGTTCGCCGCCGCAACTTTAGGGCTTAATAGTTTGGGTTATCGGCGTGATTGTGTTGTTGGCTCGTCGTTGATAACGACTGTTTGTTGTACGCACAAGGTTCGATGCATTTTTTGGGGTTGTTGCCAGCGTCTGTTTTCGATTTCTGTTACATTGCTTGCTGCGGTCGTTGCAGAGCTGTGCGACCATTGACTTTAGTTCTTGTAATTCATGTTCTAAGTTTCTGGTCAGTTTTGCATTTATGTTGTCTTTTATTGCCGCACCAATGTGAACGTTTATTAGTTTTTTTAATTTTTTTTTTAAATAGTTGGATAAATTTAAATAAAAAGTGTTGCCATCGCAAAATAATTCTGTAACTTATATTTAAAATAAAAATAAAAATGAGTAACTCTGTTCAAATAGGAATAAAAACTTTAAATGTGAAATTTTATATATCGTTTCTAACTAGTTTGCCGCCACTGTATATCAGGAGGTATATGACGTGGATTATTACTTAACCACGCCATTTTTCACTGAAGAAGATTTTTTGCTTTTCCGTTACTAGCGAGTTTTAGTTGTTTTTCATTCAGTCATACAGTTCACAATATCTGTTATAATTATTGTTATCGAATGGAAGACCAAAACCCAAAATGTTTAAATATAAAAACGGTTATTGAAGGAAAAGCGAAAAATTAAAAAAAATTTATATACTGACACACATCCAAGTGTTGAAATTTTTTAAACGAAACTATTACGAATAGAATGCAAATCGTATGAATTATTATATAAATCTGGAGTTAGTTTGTACTTGACATATCACTTTTCCTTTTCCACTGGTGTTCCAGAGCACAAATTTACGAACGAGCACGTTTCAGCAATTCTCCATGTCAAACGGGCAGTTAGAGACCAGGATGGGTGCATCTAGCATAAATTTGAATCTAAATCTGGTTACACTGAAAGGAATTTCACACCCAAAAGAAATATCAACGCATGGGTGAGCCACCCTCACGCATATACATTGCTCACGCTCTGATAAGAGCACGAGCAAAAGAAATTGTCGATTTCTCTCTTCGACAATACTCTTTTGAACATGCTCTTATCAATGCGTGGTTAATGCAATAACAAATGCACTGATATTTTTTTTATTAATTACTGGAAACCATTTGACCAATTTCGATTATAAATACATATATTTTGCACATCTTCGACAAAATATCTTTAAAAATATTCTGCATATTTATCAAAATTGGACATGTAGTTTGCCCGTAGGAGGGTTCACAAAATTTATATTGGCTATTAATATAATGATGAAGATGATGATGAAGATGATGATGATGATTACGATGCAAAAATCTTTAACAGTTCAATCCTGTATATTTAGAATTGCACAAAAATATCAAATTCAAGTTTCCACTGGCGGCATAAGATATTTCGATCACTTCGAGCTTTATGATTATACTCTATGGTCTATGGATGAATTAACCAACCATTTAGTTCGTCAAGGAACTCCTGCCGTTTTAATACCTTATTATGAACTTTGCATCATTAGCATTTAGTTGTAACTCTACTTGTTGTTATCTGGTTTATTTGCCGTTGGTGTTGTGCGCCTCTATTCCCCTGGTTATGTGATGTAAGGGGTCTGTTTTGGGAACAGTTCTGATTTGTATGTCCGTAAGTTTTGATCCGGAACAGGACGGAGTCATTTGTCTAGTTCGACATTCTGGCATTATGAGCCCCATTCTGTTTCGAAAATGGCACCGTTTTTGTCGTCGTTCCGGTCTGTTGCGGGGTGTGTTGTAATTTGTTGCGTTTCTTTGTGTTGAATGCTTCCTTGGGTTAAAAGGTTGTCTATTTCGGTTTTGATAAATGCCCCTGCCTCATTCGAACGGATGTTCCCGTCGTGCTCTGTTGGTAATGGGTTTGTGTATTTGATGTTGGTTATAGCTCTGTCTCTCTATATTTTGACCTGGTATTGACGCATGATTTGCTTGGTCGTACTGGTTGGTTGCTCCTTGTTTCATGTACTGCTCGGTTTGCTCGAGTCTTAAAATTTTGTTCCCTAATGCTTCCAATGAATTGTTCGGATCTTGCAAGAAGTAGAATTTATGGTTGGCGTTTATGATGCATATTTTCAAGCAATGGAGTCCTACCTCCTCTATTTCTTTCTTCAGTCCTTCTCCCCCTTCTGTGTATTTTATTTTTGCAGCAGATTTACATGCATTTATCAGAAACTTTACGCGATTGAAGTAGCCGTATAAGGTTTCTGTAGGTAACTGTCGGACATTTCTTTGCTGGCTATTTAATGTTATGTACGGTATACCTTGCGTTAATTTCGACCTCAGTGTGTTTGTGATGTCTTCTCTCGTGCCTGATTGCACAGCCTCTAGGGCTTTACCCCTCAAACGTGTGGGTAGAAGCTGTTTTGTCTATCTTCAATTTTAAAAAGATAGTTCTACATTAAGGTTTTTTTTTAAAAATAGGGTTTGATTAGGCATTTCGGTGAGTGTTTCATAAGCCAATCTAGCGCAGCTTATGAATTCACTCAGTTCATATCCTCTACGTGGATTGTCCTCCCCTGTTAATATGGGAACATTGCTGAGCAACATATTATTTACTAACAAAATGTTTGCCATCTTTCTGTGGCCGTTCGTGTGGTGCGAGTTCGTGAATGTTACGCCAAATAATGTTATGAATTTTTTCTCTTTTGTGTGTGTGGGTGAATATATTATTCAAAGATATGGCTTGTGATATAACTCTTATTTATTTAATTTCTAAAGGTTGACATTTGTTTACCTCTTTGTTTACTTCTCGCCATACATCTTTTGCTGCTTTTTCTTGTTTCTGTAGATATTCCTGTCTCGCTTCAGCTGGTCGATCCGTCTGCTGGGAGCTATCATCGCTTCCGTGCCTTATGCTAATACCCTCTCTCGTATGGCCTCCGTGATGTCACGACGAAACCGAGCCTCTACGCCGCTCTTCTCTTTCCTCTGGGGTTGTCGAAGGTTTTCGTTAGGTTGTCGGTACTCCTCCACAGAGATTGGCCGCGGTCCAGGTCGGGAATGCTTTAGTGCTTCTTTCAGTTCAACCCCCTTCATCAGGTTTCGAGTCGATAGTAGCGTTTATTTTATTTAGTTATATTTATTAGTTGTTATTATTTATTTTATATATTTGTTTTTATTTATTGGTATTGACTAATTATCTTTATTTATAATTGAGTTATTGCGTTAGTTTATTTTGTAATGTCGTGCGATATTAGATTGTAGTAGTTTATTATTGTCCCCCAGCCAAAGCGCCGATTTGGACGTTAGGTACTGTTTCCCTTCGTTATGCCCGCCAGCCAAAGAACCGGTGTGAACGTTCGTTATGGAGTCTGACTTTCGTGATATGAAAGTCACGAAATTATGATACTCCTTAACTCCATCATACGCTAACACATTCATGAAGGTAAGAATACTCCCAGTATCTGATCACTAATTTTTACAATAACCGTCACGGAAGTGTTATTTGAGGACGGCTCAAGTGGAATGGAACAATTAAACATTCGCCTATCATTAATATTGTTAGCTGTAGAATTAATAGTGAATGTACCAAACTTGTTATCGGCAGAATCTAAAATACTACTAATCTGCTCACTTCAAACTCTGATCCTGAATGCAGAAAACTTTTCCTATCTGATTTCTCAATATTTTCTACGACCACTATTTTTTCGTTACTCTGTGCCTTGACAGTTGTGGAGGTTAGTGATACTACATGTAAAGCTCTATTTGATACTGAAGTAATTGACATTTCTTTATCCGAGGCTGCGTCAGGGCGAGATGTCTCTAGTGTTCCCTGACACTTTCCTCGTTTTTTGAATGCCTTGTATCTTATATTGAGCTTGGTTTCTCGCGACTTGGGCATTCGTAAGCGAAATGACCTATGCGGTCGCAGCTATAACATCGAATTGTATGCTTTCGCACGTCTCTATTCGTAGGTATATCTTGGTTTTTCGTAATATTTTCGGTTACGCGGCGGTGGCGAGCGTCGTCTAACTCCACCCTTCTGCGATTTAGTTACACTGGACTAGCTTGAACGGCTAGACTTGGATCTACGGTGAATCTTTTTATATTCATCTCTATTAACTCTCCTCGCGTATTGTGCCAGAATTTTCCTTAAGCTATTCGGAAAAATATCTCGTAAACGCTGAAGAGAAACGTTATTGTCTACCGAATTGACTGCGTTACCCGATCTATCAACATTAGATATATAATATTATTATTGTTCGCTTATTTTTCGTTGTTATCTAGAAACTATTTCGTACATTCGTCAACCCTTTTGCGTCAATATCTATGATTTCCTTTAACTAAGGCCGTGTGAGTCTGAGCTATTTTCTGGGCTTGCTGAAGGGTTGCGTGAAAGTGTTTTCTCCGTAGGAATCGCGGTAATTTTTGTGTTTGATCGCGTGCAAATTCCTGTATCCGAATTATTTGGTAAACTCATGTTTCCTATCTATATTTGAATAAACGAATTTGAATTTAAATTATATTTAAATATAATTTCAAAATGTTGAGTCACAGAAAAGACTAATTTATGTATCGAGGGTGCCCTATTGCTTCCTGTTTTTGGTCGCTGATGGTAAAATTTTCCACGTGTTTAAAATTTTTGAGGAAATAGTAGTATAAAGTAAGAATATGTAGCAAATGCAGTGCAGTAAAGGAAAGACAGAACACGTTTAATCATTCTTTAGTTTCACGTGTTATTACCAAAATGTGCAATTATACCGTTACTTGTTGTCGTCGAGTTCAATACAATACAACGGAATATTGAGACCCGCTTTAAAAATGAAAAAACTAATGCGCTTTTCCACACATTCACAAATTTCCAAAAATATTGTTTTTTGTTTTTTTCTTTTTCAATACATATAATGTTCTTAGTTACTAAACATAAAACTTTTGTATTATATGAATTAAGGAATGAAAATTAATATTTAAGAGAGAAAAGTTAAAGAATCAAAATTAAGTTCCTAAAAAAACAATTCATGGTAAAATTTTTTATTTCATTTCTGTAATTCTATCAATCTTTTTTTTTCATTTGTTCGCAAAATTATATCGTTTCGTTACATGTTTTGTTTTTAAAACAGTTAAACTTATCTTTTTCCATTAATTTCTTATCTGTGTTTATGTAACAACCCCTGCGACAATTATCGATTCACAACTTTAATTTCAATAAAACACATTTTAATTTCAATATAGCCTCTTTCCTTATGTCAATTCCATTTCATGAATTAAGATTAAATTTTACGTTGGGCGCCAATTGTGACCTTCCGGTCCTATCAGTTTATTCTACCTTTTCTCAAGGTAATAGAACCAGTACGTTGCGTTGGTGTTTCATTAGTTTCAATTATCAAAACTCGGTTACAATTATTATGATATACATAAATAGTAACTCTCGAACTTACTTGTGTTCTGCTGCTCCACGTGGCCGTGTATCCTATATTATCCTACTCCTCCACGTGGTCGTGTATCCTATGTTGTCCTGCTCCTCTTGGTCGTGTGTTTTATGTTGTCCGGCTCCTCCACGTGGCTTACAATACCGCTTCATTCCTCAAGTAATTCATTGTTCACTGTCACTTTCTGAGATCGACTGAATCCTCGATCCTTCTTGTGTATCGCTCTTGCGAACATTGGGTAGAGGGTGATTCTTACGAATTTGCGACGGAAAACACAGGATGATTAATTCTCTTATTTATATTGTGTTGAAACACATAGGGGATTTATAGTTAATAGTGAGGATAAGTTGGTACATGATGGACATCTTGCACATCAAGAGCAATTCACAACAAACTAAATTCGAACTTAATTGATAATTCAATGAATATTTTTAAAACGGAAGTGAGCGCTTGAAGGATATATGTTACGAATAGAGAGAGTGATTGCCGAAATGGAAGGAGTCTTTTCTCAAAAATGGTAGTGAAAAACCGAAAGGCCCAGTTACAGTCCGCGCCGTAGATTTTCTGTGAAAATTTGGGGATAAAATTATGATAAGTGTTTCTTATTAGTATCTACTTAAATCAATGTCCCTTATACAAAGGCTTTATAAAGTAATACGGTGACAGAAAAGATATATCACAAGATAATGTTTTAGCGCCTTTCTTCTTATTTCTATTGTTTCACTTTAGGTCCTGGTAGCTTTTCTCAAACTCTTGACAATGACAACCGCAGGAGCGTCCTACATGATCGCGTTCTCATGCTACACTGACTTATAATTTTACACAGCGCTTATTAACAACAATCGAGCGCAAGCGAACTAGTCCGATGACATCACGCGCAAAAACAATGCTGCACGATAAACACGTACAGAAATTCTCTGTCCATTGTGACCTCAACAGTTGTTATATCATTATTAGCCTCGCAGCTATTGGCGATTGAAATCTGACGGTATATTGTACCGCAAGAAAGTTTGACTGGGTATCAGTGTACTTAACGAGCAAAAAGACGCTTCAACGTCAAAAATATTACAACAAAATTTTCGTACTAACGTGTACTTTATGTACCAAACCATTAATTAGAATGGTTATGGGGGGGAATACGGTTACAGAATAGATAAATCACAAGTTTAATTTTTTCCGCTGTTTTTTTATTTCTTCTTCGATGCCGCCGTAGCTCACAATTTTGAGGACGTTGTTTGGGGCATCATCGTAAAAACCATAAGAAGAGCTACCAAGACCTAAAGCGGAACAGTAAAAATGTTCTCCAAAATATAAGCAAAAATCGGTATGAATTTGAAAATCGAAAAAATATGGAAGATATCGTTTCATATGAGGCGCAAATATGAACAGAATTGTGAAAAACTCAAATCGGAGAAAACCCGCATCAAACGGATTATTTAAAACCAAAAATGTTCAGTGCAGAACAACGCTTTTTTTCTCTCTTTAGGTCCTGGTAGCTCTTCTTATGGTTTTTACAATGATACCCCAAACAACGTCCTAGCTTAACGCGTTCTCACGCTACACTCATAAATATCCTCACAGAACGCTTAATAACAACAATCACGCGTGGGCGTTCTATACACTATACACTATACACTGTGACCTCAACCTTTGTTATCACGTTATTAGTCTCGTAGTTATTAGCGATTGAAAAATGACGGTGTTTTGTAACACAAGAATGTTAGACTGGCTACCAATGTACATACTCAACGAGAAGAAAGTCAAAAACTGACATACCTTAATTTTTTGACGCCTAATGTCTCGTTGCACTAGTACGAAGTCTTCTGGATACTAAAGCTGGATTCAGGACTGAAGATACACGATTCTAACGATACTTTCGCCACAATGAGTCTACCACGAATATATTAAACTACCTGTACCCACCCGCTTTGCTGGGCATTACGTGATACTGTATATGTTTTGTATACTGTATGCTGAGTTTGTTAATAATATACATACAGTGGAAGCCCTCTTAACGGACATCTCCTATAAACGGACATCTCTATTCAACGAACATATTTTTGGGTACCAAACATTTCGTACTATTTTGTTAAGGATGTAGGCCCTCTTAGGCGGACGCCCTCTTAACCGGACGCGGACAGAACCTTGCTTCTGTATTTTATTAAAATGCCCTCATGTACGGACACGAAACGAAGATTTTGTATGAAAAAAAAAAATGAAAAATTACTGCTAGGCAGACTGAAAATATTCCTTTCCGTAGTGTTCGTAAATGTCAGAACTAAACTCGAAAAGGGCACTCCTGGCAAAGATTTTTACGCTAAAAAGGTTATTCCATGATCAAGAATAGGGTGATCTGATAAACGTCGTGGTCATTAAAAATCAATTACATATCCATACCCATTAATTGCATGGGAGGTCTTGGGGTCGAATGGGATATCTTTCTACCACCAGTTGATCTCGAAATTGGTTTAGCGACTAATCGTTCCGCGAAACTTAAAAATTCAAAACCTTCCAGAAGTGACAAGCTCTTTGCATTTGAATTTTATAAGTGTCATGGGGCGATTCATGGCGCGAGGCGGACTCAAGTGCATTAAATACATACTTTGAAGATAGAATGTTTTTCAATTATTAACATTTTCTTATGGAACTATTCTTAGTTGTCCCAAGAAAAAAGCCTTCTTCGGCGTACATTCCTTTTATACGGACAAAATCGCGGCGACCGTCGATGTCCGCTCAAGAGGGCTTTCACTGTATATGTTTCATGGTTGTCTCTAGGTATAGATTTTTGAGTCTTGGCAGTTATCTTTTGATTGTAACATAACTTCAAAAACTTTCAAAAAATATTTGGCTATTTCAAAAATGTTTTTCTTAACGCCGTAACATGGATAGTTAATATAAGGTACCAAGAGTGCTCAATAAGGGAATGAGAAAAGCCAGACCGCGTTATCAAGAAAAAAATAGCGTAATTGTTTTCAACATAGATAGCTTAATTGAAGTGATAGCCGTCTTCCTTCTCACAAAATATATTGGATAATGCAACCTATCGTAGGACCGAACGACATATACAAACGCCACATATGCTTGAGCGACATATACAATAGGGATATAAGAAGAATTATATAACGCATATTAACCTCTCCAGTTATAACAAACGCCACTTCATCAAGGTGCGTTGTAGCGTCTGGCAAGCTCTCCAATTAGTGTTTTGAATTCTTAAAACAATTTTAACTGATCTACACCATGTTGGTGCAAAAAAATTTGCAAACTTGTTACTAAGACGTTTGATGCCTGGAATCGCATTGCATCAACTGCAACTTGCACATCTACGTCACCCATGTTTCTAAAAATTTAGGTTCAACCAAGAAGGAGTGATCCTATGCGATAATAAATTTTCCAGCACATTCCTAGTGCTTCATTTTTAAGTTTTCATGCACCGCAATGTTCACATATTTTTTCCATTGTGCCGACGTTTACAAACGGATGCATACTTTTCGTCGTAACTAATGTTGTAATGAAATGCCATGAGATTCAAGTCAACGGTGTTCAGTGCAGTGTTCGTCTTGATCGAGTCATTCGTAAAGGTTCTGTTTAAAGTTTTGCTGCTCGTTTTTCTTCTGACTCTCATACACGCGGTCGAGGAATTCGAGAATGACACATAATATGATAGACATATGGATTGATACACGTTGAAGAAGCATGAAGGCAGAAAACAAACATTATTGCCCAAACTTTTAAAGTTAATAAAATGACTCCTTTTATGTCATGCTCTGTTATAATGATTCATGGAAAATTAATAACGTTAACTTGATGAACAAATATTTTAAAGTTATCAAAAAATGGTTTAAAATTTTGAATGAGTATTTTCAACTTATAAGCGATAATTTTCACGCTTATTGAAGAAAAATTTTAATTTTCTAAACCTGAACCCCTGATTTAATCCATCTTATAGGACAATGTTAAACCAATGTCCCTTGAGAAGCCAAAAATTCCTCGAGGAAATCTCTATGATCATCCCATAAGTGGCTCGTGGTTGTGACCACATATCTGGCTCGAATTGTTGTCGTGCCAAGGCATTACAGTTATTATTAAATTTCTAGGATTCCGTAATAATATTTGAGGATAGGATCCTAAAGTCACAGAATATTAAGACGAGGAGAAAAAAAGAAATAGAAAAATGCTATGGAAAAAAGGAAGGAAATAAATGCGATAAAATCAAACAATCTATTTTAATTCGAATAAAGATGTTGTTCATTAAACAATAATACACAACTCACATTCAAAAATTCATTACAAAATCCATAATTTTAAAATTCCCGCTTTTTGTATAAGTCCCATAAGAATGTGCCATCCCATACAAATGTGTCCAGAGAAACGAATCATACTCAACATGTATCCGCATTAATATTCGTTGCTCAGTATTCGATTCTCTTCCACACAAATTTCCATGCAAAATAATCGAATTTAAGAAACGAACCATACCGATACGGATCATTCGGTGTCATTTATTCCTATATGGGAAAAGTGTGATTTTCAAATCACAGTCGGAGTCAACAATCACAGTGATAAATCATAAACATCATGAACGTTGTTTTTTCCGTTCATTGTATACTTTTGTTACAATTTTCGTCGGTGGGCTGCACGTTCACAGCACCACGACAATTGCGTGAAGTAGGGTGAGGAGTAACGCTACAAGCTGAAGGGCCGGAAACCATGACGGACATCGGCGACCAAATACCGGGAACCTTAAGAAAGGCCATCGGCTGGGGATTTCGGGTGAGACCTCAACCAACCCTCATCAGTGCTCCGAAGGTTGAGGTCTCTGGAGCAGATCCCACCAACACCATACAATTCGACGGAGTTAAATCTTGGCGCTTGAAGTCCGTGACATAGAATTATATGGGGAGGAAAAAATTTCGCAGAACGTGGCGATCAACGAAATCCCGAAAAAGGTAACACTTTGTTCCGGCCCTGGTTTCCTATATAATAAAAACACCAAAATTCTCCGCAGTTTACTCATTAGGCCCTATCGCACTAATCAAATAATAATAAAATCAAGAATCATTTGAAAATTCTTCCAATTCAATTATTCATTCCGTCAAAAATTGTCCTAGGTATAATAAGAATCTATTTAAAGATGAAGCGAAAAGAGGAAATTTAATTTCTTAGGAAAAAATTTGAAGATGACCACAATTAATTATGAAAACGCCTTCCGTTTTGAAAACGGTGGTCTTTCAAGTAATTTTCCACTACTTAACAACGTTATTATTTCAAAAATAATCACAGCGATCCAAAATCACAGCCATCACAGAAATCACAGCGATGACTTAAATCGCTGTGAGTCACAATCACGGCGATATGTGTGAAAATATTAAAAAAAGAGCACAGATTAACGATATTCACTTCATATATGTTCTTCATCACGGCACTGTAACATAAACAACAGTGTGGCAACACTGATCGTATGCACGAGACATACGATATAAAAGGAGTGACGTGATCGTAGCGTCAGTCGTTGTTCTTCAGCTGGTAAACCAACTACGAGTTACTATTAAATGTTACTAATTTGGATTAATAAAGTTATTATTGAATATTGATTAAACTAATAAATGTGTTGTTACTGAACTTACATAAATAAATGTAACATAACATTACAGGCACAAAACTCAAATTATCTACGATTTTCAAATTAATCAGACTGTTCATATTATACACAATTTGGGATTCTGGTACGCGACGAAATGCTTCCTTGACAGCTATGTATACGTCCGTGTATATCTTAACTAAAGATTGTTAAACGAGTTGGACCGAATGTCACACGTGATCATCCTCAAAGGGCTCTAGGGCAGCGATCTGTCCCAACGAAATATCTTTTTTTGCACTGCTGCATCTTTTTCTTTACTTTGTTTTTATTTAAAAACGTTGATTCAAGACTATATAACATTGATGTCTCCATTAACAAGTTATTTTTAATCTAACGGAACGAACGAGCTTGTGCTATGTACGTATATGTGGTTAAATTTTAGGTAAAAAACCTAATAAACATGATCAAGTCAAGTTGTTTGGCTTAACCTACATTAGCAGTTTATGATTGAGTGTGATTACGTATGTACTTAGTTAGTGATTGTCGTTTTACTATACTATTAAGGAGGTTAAGGATTGAGATAGTTCTGCTCAGGGATAGGAGTGTATCTGCCTGTGTTAAGTGGTTTCGCTAGGTCAGGGAGGGTGATTAAAGAGTTGGAGTGGTTTAATTTTGGATGTCGAGTAAAGTTATCTTATGTCGTCATCCTTTGTTAAAATGTTAGTTATTTGCTGCGTTCCATTTACCCAAAAATTTCGGTTCCAAGTACTTGCGAGTACTTCTGAAATGGAATGCTCTTTTCGGTAAAACTACGACTGGCAATGTATTCGCGAACATGAGCTAGTTTAGTCTAGCGGACGTGCCAACAGCATATTAAATAAATAAATAAATTAATATAAATTCACTTGTTCCACTTGCTTAATTGGAATTCTTAGTAGGCGTTTTTATTTAACTGAGTAACCGATTGTTTAACATTTGTGTAAAATATTTTATTAAAATCATTAATTAATCAATAATTCTAACTAATAGACGTATATATACAAATAATTTTGAAATTGCTAAATATATGATAAATAAATAATTTGTGATTATGCAAATAAGTTTTGTATTAATAATAATAATTCAAAATAAAAAGTTTTGTGACTTTGTTAATAAATTCAACTTCTTTCATAATCTTGTATACGGAGTTTAGGATTGATGCCCACATTTGGTGACCCCGATAAAAGGACAAAAGAACAATAATTTCAAAGTGAAGTGAAATTTATTAAAATTATAACAAATTGATCAAATTGCTAGGAATCACATGCTATCAAATGTTAAAATCTATAAATTAATAATTTCGAGTTGAATTTGTTGAAAATCCGTGAGAGATGTTTAAGTCAATTTTCGTTTGATGAGTTTCGCCTAACATAATTCAAAATTTTTACAAAGCAAAAACTATTTTTCCATTGTTGCCATTAATTTATGACTTTCTGTGATAAGTTTATATGAAACGTGAACTGATTAACTTATAATTGAAAATGCATATAATGATAAACACATACATTTAGTGGAATTAACTAAGAATATTTATGAAAGTGAAAATGTTTAATTGAAAAAATATGTGAACAAAAGTTAAAATTAATGGCAAAAATTACGATTATTAAATGAAAATAATTATACAACAATTCAATAATTTAATAAGCAATTAAAATTAAGTAAATAAATATATTTCCTAGTGAAAATCACTATTCGACATTAAGTAAATGTTATTATATAAAAATTTGAATCCTAAAGAAGATGCAAGCTGATCCTAAGAAGATACAACCTGGAAAATATTCTCTAAAAATTGTTGAGTGAGTTTGAACTCATTTAGGTGGTTGACAAATTTGTTTTACCAGGATTTTTTAAATAACATAGACCTGGTTATTAATTAACTATTATCTATTTGTTTGAAATTATATTATTTTCTGGAATTTTTAAATATGACTGAAACCAATCAATAATTAGCAAATACAAGTTCTTCATTTGAACCTCCCCAAATTCAACGCCTTGGTCTACATCTTCCTGAATTTCACAAAGCAGATCCAGAATTTTGGTTTGCCATAGCAGATAGAGCATTTTGTGCTGCAAACATTACCTCAGAGATAACTAAATTTAACCATGCAGTGTCACATCTCGGTATCCAATTCGGTGTCGAGGTTAGAACATCATCCAGATTCAAATCCTTATACAGTTCTTAAGAATGAACTAATTAAACGTTTAGGAGATACGCAAGCATCAAAAACTAAGAAGCTAATTGAAGATGAGTTAATAAGAGACCAACGTCCTTCTCAATTTATGAGAAGGTTAAGAAATCTAGGTGGATCCTCCGTAACTGAAGATCTTATCAAAACTTTGTGGATGTCTCGTCTTCCAGCTTTAGTTCAAGCTATCCTTGCTTCACATAAGAATTTGAATTTAGATACTTAATCAGATCTATCAGATTCCATTTTTGATTCAACCAAGAAAAGCAACTCAAATTCATCAATTAAATACTGCTACAAATAAGCAAGATAAAGAGAATCATATGACTTTGAAATAAGCACAATTAAATATAAAAATCAGTGCTATACATCAAGACCTTCAAGAACTTAAAAATAAACAAACATTTTAAGGAAATAATGCTACAGAATGTAAGGATCCTTGCAATTTTAATGGAAGCAAGGAAAACTAAGATTGTTGTCAACTTCGACGCCCATTGACAACTTCTGAAAAAAGCGTCGTCTTTTCATTTATGATAGAAATTCTATTAAAGAATTTTTAATCGATACTGGAGCAGATTTAAGTGTCTTTCCTCGCAAACTTATCCGAGGACCTCTCAAGCAAACTACCTTCAGTTTGACTGCAGCTAATGGAACCTTCATCAATACTTATGGTATCACTTCTCTAACTTGGGTTTAAAAAGGGACTTCCTTGGAATTTTGGTATTGCCGATATTCCTAAACCTATTATCGGAGCAGATTTCCTTGCTCATTATGGACTATTGATTGATGTGAAAAATAAACAAATTATCGATACTAAAACTTATTTGAAAACTTGTGGAAAATTAACCAGCTACACTGGATCTACCATCAAATTAATTACCCTACCGAAATCATCTCCTTACTAAAACTTGCTTTCGAATTATCCGGAAATCACCAGACCTGAAGGAAGAGCTCCATCGGTAAAACATAACATTAAACATTTCATCCATACGACACCTGGACCACCTGTAACTTGTCAACCTAGAAGACTTCCGCCTGAAAAATTCTCTATTGCTAAGAAACAATTTGAAACCATGATACAACTGGATATTACTAGACCATCCTCTTCAAGTTGGGCTTCGCCATTACATAGAGTTCCCAAGAAAGATGATGTCTGGCGACCTTGTGGGGATTATCGTGCTCTTAACGCAAAAACAATTCCAGACCGATATCCCATTAAGCATCTTCATGACTTCACTCACAATTTATCCAATAAATCTATTTTTGCAAAAATTGACTTCACGAAGGCATATCATCAAATACCAGTAGAAGAAGAACACATAAGCAACACTGCTATTATAACACCTTTTGGAATTTTCGAGTTTCTATACATGAGTTTTCGTCTTCGAAATGCAGCACAAACTTTTCAAAGATTTATTGATGAAGTTTTAATAGGATTGGACTTCTGTTTTGCATATCTGGACGATATCTTGATTGCATCATCCAGTCCTGAAGAACATTTCTCAAATCTTCCTTCAGTTTCTGAACGATTTCAAAAATTTGGAGTAGTCATCAATTTATCCAAGACAATATTGGAGGCAACTGAACTTCCATTCCTTGGATTCCAAATTTCTAAAAATCGAATTTCTCCGTTAAAAGAAAGAGTTTACGTCATTTTAAAATACCCTAGTCCTTCTACAGCCAAAGAGTTAAGAAGATTCCTTGGAATTGTAAATTTCTATAGGAAGTGCATTCCTCATACTACATGTTCAAAGTTCATTTAATGAACTGTTAAAAGGAAGTCTTAAAGGAGAGGATACAATTGTTTGGAATGAAATAGCTAAAGAAGATTCCATAAAGATCAAGAATAAATTAGCACAAGCCACACTTCTGGCTCGTCCTTCAAACACTGCTAGAAGATCAATCTTTTGCGATGCATCAAATACCTCAATAGGAGCAGTCATCCAAAAATGGATAAATGGAAATTGACAACACTTAGGTTTCTTTTTGAAAAAGTTGAATGACACAGAACGGAATTATAGTGCTTCTGACCGTGAGTTATTAGCTATTTATCGAGCAATTAAACATTTTCAATATATGCTCGAGGCTCAAGACTTCGCTATTTTTACGGATCATCAGCCTTTAATTTTTGCTTTTACGCAAAATCTTAGCAAGGCTTTTCCTCGACAAGCTAGACAATTGGATCTTATAAGTCAATTTTCCACTGACATTCAATATATATCCGGGAAGGAAAACCTTGTCGCTGATTCATTGTCAAGAATTGAATCTATTAGCAGAACTTTAAATTATTCAGCTCTTTCTAAATCTCAAGAAGAATATGAGGAACTAAAACATTTTCTACAATCAAATTCAAGTTGCCCTTGTTTTGAAAAAAAATTCACATTACCAGGTTTGAAAGAAGATATTTATTGTGACACCACAACCACTGTGATAAGACCTTTTATAACAAAAGCTTTCAGAAAAATTGTTTTTAATTCTATTCATGGACTATCTCATACAAGAGTTAGATCAACAACAAAACGTTTTGTTTGGCCATCGATTCAAAAGGATTGCCGAGAATCAACTAAACAATGTCTATTTTGTCGAAGATCAAAAATAACAGGACATGTACACTCTCCTGGAAGCTTTTTTCCACCCAGTTCCCGATTTCAGCATGTACATTTAGACATAAATGTGCTCCCTCCCTCAAGCAACAAAAGGTATTGTCTAACTTGCATTGACTGGTTTACAAAATGGCCAGAGGTATTTCCTTTAAAAAATCAGGATGCTGAGAGCATTGCAGAAGCTTTTTACTCTGGATGGATTTGTAGATTGGGAACACCGCTTCATGTTTCAACAGATAGAGGACCACAATTCGAATCTCTTTTATTTCAATCACTTAATGAGTTGACTGGGACAACTCATTTTAAAACAATTTCATATCATCCCCAGTCAAATGTAATGATTGAACGGTTTCACCGACAACTCAAAGATGCAATTAAATGCTATAACACAACAACTTGGACTCAGATTCTACCATCAATTTTACTTGGAATAAGAGCATCTTTTAAAGAAGATTTAAAAACAACTCCTGCTGAACTTTTATACGGAGAACCTATCAGACTTCCTGGACAATTTCTAACAGCACTTGCTAGTTTAAAGTATGATCATAAAAATTTCGTAAAAAATTTAAACAGCATTTTCATTATCTACGACCAGTAATACCAAAACGTCCCGGAACCAGCAAGCCTTTCATTTTTAAAGAACTGAAAAATTTTTCGTACGTTTTTATCAGAAATGATTCAAATACCAAAACAGTTCAATCAGCATACCCTGGACCTTTTACGGTTTTGAAAAGGAATGATAAAACTTTTGAAGTAAACGTTAATGGAAAAACTAACATAATTTCAATTGATCGACTGAAACCTGCATACATTTTAAATTATTCTTAAGTTGAAAACATTTAAAATACGTTAATTATTTCTGAGTTTAATCTTGCTGACACTTTTTAAATGTAGATTTACAACAACTAATGGAATTCACTTCTAAAAAGAGAGTTACTTTTTCATCATAAATTTTTGGTCTTTTGGACTGGCAAGGGGTACTGTGCCGGTTGTGCCACCAGCATATTAAATAAATAATTTAATTAATATAATTTCACTTGTTCCACTTGTTTAATTGGAATTCTTAGTAGGCGGTTTTATTTAACTGAGTAACCAATTGTTTAACATTTGTGTAAAATATGTTATTTAAATCATTAATTAAGCAATCATTCTAACTAATAGACGTAAGTATATCAATAATTTTGAAATTGTCAAAAATACGATAAATAAATAATTTGTGACTATGTAAATAAGTTTTGTATTAATAATAATAATTTAAAATAATTGTCCATCCAATAATTGATCATGTCCATTGATCTGAACCTTCGGGCCTGAATTGCGTTTAATGTTTTTTTGATACGGTGAGCCTATTTCGTGGATAGTGTATGGCTTTACATTTGGAGGTGTTAACTTTAAGCTTCCTTATATTCATATACTCGGATACGCTATTCAGGGAAGAGTTGAGATCTCTGATTCCAATTGCTGGTGACAGCGATGAGGTGAAAGCAATAATGTCATGAGGTAGCATATGGCTTTTGTCTTGTCGTTCGTCCTGGGTATTATTGCAGATTGTAATGGCGGTTCGGGTAGTTCGGGTCATGGTATACCAGTGTGTGTTGTAATGGTAAATCTGCCGGTAATAGTGCAAAAAGGTTGGTGCAAGTACGGAGCCTTTGGATACCCCTGCTTCTGGCCAAATTGTTGGGCGATGTTCGTTGGGAAAGGGGCAGGGAGTGCTTTCCCGAAGGAGAAGATCACCTGCACCTGAACTCAAGTTTTGTCTTAGTTACCTTAAGACCAATTTTTCTGTTAGTTGCTCCGCAATATCCGTAACCAAGGCTTTCTGAACAGTTATTTAAATTTTTTTTGAAGGGGGAATTCTCAGTAACTTCCAAGAAGAAGGTTTTCTTCCACAGTTATTTATTAAAAAATGTTTTGAATTTTAAGAACAGTATTTCTTACAGACATTTATTTTTTATGCGTCGACGAAATATGAAACTTTTGAAACCAAACTCCTCCTAGACCGTTTAAGCAATCGATCTCCCATTTTACATACCAATAGTATTTTCGGCGGTGAGTGCTATCTGAGTACATCTATTTTTTGTTACTAAATTCACGAAAAAAATCACTAGGGGTAGGCTTCGTAGTTAACAATTTTTCTAATGAACGAACCCTAATTAGTACAAAGGTTTGTGTCATAGAAATCTAAATTTTGATTTTATGTATTAAGAACGATCATTGCGTTTTTTTCCAAGAATTCCAAAATAAACGGCAAACGAAATACAATTTTGACAAAAAATCGCTGTCTCTTTAACAATAAACGATGGTTAGTTGCATAAATGAAACTATGGTATTGATATTAGGTAATTAGTTTTCGCGTGCTCGAACCGGAATTACTATTTTCGTCAAGATCTTACCACAGGCACCATATTTTGAAAGCTTTTTTCAGGAGCTTTCGCCAATCCGCCGTTAGGAATTTGATACATAGAAGAGAAACTCTACTTTGGTTTATATAATCCGTAGCAAGTGGATTTTCACAGGTTCATGAGAAATAGAACGTTTATTTATGAATTTTAAAACCTAGGACAGCAAGGATTCCGGGAATCAGAAATTGACCAATTTTCTTCCGCTTTTCAGGGTACTTTCCCGGTAAAAATTTGAATTTTCAACGGTTTTCTGCCGTCGCGGCTAACCTAAACCTAAACCATTGTTTTTACATTTCCTACCTTTTTGATACATGAATTTTATCTAAATTGAGTTTTTAAAGGTGTACATACAAAAGATGGAAAATTGAGTTTTAGAATTTTTAACGGTTTTTTTCCCGTAGCGGCTAAACGAAGCGTCCTAAGGTGTTCGTATGTATCACCGATTCCCATTATTTTGTCATTTCCTACCTCCTTTTCATACATTATTTTCCTCTGCCTTGGATTTTTCAAAATGAGTCCATATCTAATTTAAAAGATATGACAAAATTACGATCCTAGCTCATAATTTTATAAATCAATGAAATCCGATGAAGTTGAATTAATTTTTGATGAAATCTGAAAGTAAAGATGATTGAATGATTTACTGAAAATTGTTTCATAACTTCAATATATATACTCGTAATCATCATAAATAAACACATTGATTCATAAATAATATAAAAAACATAATACTAGAAATTCCATGATAACAAAAAGTCATGGGGACTATAGAGTGAAGAAGTATAGATTATAGAGAAGTACATAATTTCAAAGTTTAGCATTTTTCAGAACAATGAATAACATAAATTACTTTTTTTCAAAATTATGCCGCGAACCAAAATTGGGTGTTTGAGTCGTCATAGAGAGCGGACGTGCCGAGTGCAAGCACAAAAGCAGACGTACGGTGATCTATTGTTTGACCGAGCGGTAAATCGTGGCTGTAATCCAGTGAAAAGTGAACATGTGCTCTGTTTCGAAAAGCGAAAGTGAACCAAGTAGCATCGTAGGTTCATCATAAAATCCGTAATAAAATCTTTAAATGAGAAAAACGGAGTGAATTTACAAAATCTAAAGCGGAAAATGAAAACATGTTCCTTCAAACAAAAAAAAAAACAACTCGAGAAGTGAAAGTAATTCTTTAACCATCTAATGCAGTTACTCACAATAAAACGTGAAATAAGAAAATGAAAAATTCCACATAAACTATAGTGACAAAATTCATAGAGAGACATTCATAGACAAAATTTAAACAAATAGCAAACGAACTATGATATACTTGATTCAGTGGCAAAAACGAGGCTGTGCCATGCAGTGAATTGTGAACAAGCTTTTCCATCCAAAAATCGAGAAATGAAAGGACTCCTAGTACCATCGATAGTAAAGATCCTTACCTTAAACTTTATAACTTGAAATAACAGATACGTATAGCATTTACAAAAACGAAAGGGTCAATCCACGCCAAACCAAGCAAAAGCAAACAAGCAATAATCTAATAGTCGTTCCAGACACTAAATCGAAATTAGGGCATTAGTGAAAGGTGACCACGTGCTTCCATCGAAGCGAAATAATGTTGTTTAAACGTGGCAGTGTCAGTCAAGTAAAGGTGAACTTGTGATCTCATGGGAATTTCGATAATTGATACTAGCCCACCAATAATTGAACCCATAATAAAACCTATAATATAAACTTTATATAATAATCACGTTGGGAAATAGTATAAAAGCTAACCAAGAAATAAAATATATCCTGAGAAACAGAGGGCTACCAGAGCTGACGTGTCTCCCGCAACTTTTACACTGACCAAACGAACAGAGTGAGGATAAACCATAATGCCGAACCAGCACGGTCACATGAGCGTTACGTCGAACGACGATTTAAAGGAAATATTAGTCAAATTAACCAGTAAAGTAGATAAAATTGATGAATCAACAAGTATTACAGCAAAAATGTGCATCAAAAACGAAAAGGACATTGCCGAGCTCAATCGTAAGAATAGTGTATTAACAAAACGTGTCTCTGAACTAGAAAAACAGGTAACCTCCCTTCAAGCAGCCGTGAGAAGGAGGAATCTGGTGCTATATGGCATACCCGATAATACAGAAATAAATACTGACCTGCACAGATTTGTATCTGAGATACTCCAAGAAGCTGGAGTCAAACCAGAGAATGTCGAGGAAGCAAGGCGCATAGGCCGGGAGATGGGAAAGAGGCCGGTTCGAGTCTCTTTTATCTCACTACGAGACAAACAAGTAATATTTGAGAATTACGGGAAAATCAAAATAAATCACGGTATTACAATCGCTAATGATGAGAACAAGACAAAGAGAGCAAAATATAGCGAACTAAAAAAGTTGCAAGCCCAACTCAAAAAGCTTAACATAGACTCCAACATTAATAAACTACAATTACAGGTGGGAAGTAAACGATTATCAATATCTGAAGCTCACCAATATCTAGCTTCGGTTCATAACCACACCAACTCGTCCAGCAAAAACCAGGACTCTGACCTAGAGGGGCAAGGTAGCGAGGACTCGTCACTTTCGAGAGATTCAAAAAAAAGACCACGCGAATATTCAGACGAATCGCCGAGGACATCGAGCCAACTAGCAAAAGTAAGGCATACTTCGAAGACCAGGCGTCATCATCATAAAAACAGAAAAAACCAGGAACAGGCAGCTAAATAGCAATTAGTTCATCCCCCCCAAAGCTCGCCCAAAATCGTCTTCTGGAATGCGTCAGGCTACCACAACCTAGGTGACATCAAAGAACTTGTGCAAAAATTTGATATTGTGTGCCTATATGAAACCTGGAGGGAAGTATCTCCTTCCTCCTCTTTTTCTAGTGACCATACCTGCCTCTCAATCAACGCAGTGAAGACAGCAACAAGGGGACGAGCGAGTGGGGGTATCACTATCACCTTCGACAAGAACAAGTACCGTAACGCCAATATTCTGTTCTCCAGTGAATCGTACATCATCACAAAATTTAAAATCGCGCAGTTTATTATTATATTGGGGACCGTATACATCAATCAAGCCAAGGATGTGGACGCTATTTTTGATGAAATAACTGAATTACTTATACAAATTAAGATTCTATACAGGGATTCTATTATCATTATAGAAGGCGATTTTACTTCAGGTATAGCAGACGATAATGACTTAGATAGTACTTGCTACAGCCTACTTAATGTGTGTTTCGAGCGAGAAAGCCTGGACAAGATATCGAATAAGAGAGGAAAGAGTCTTTTAAACTTTGCTCGGAACAATGATCTCATAATACTGAATGGGAGAACTACAGGGGACATTCCGGCGCAATTTACTTACAGCTGTTCAACAGGCTCCTCAGTGATCGATATAGTACTATGCAACTGCTCGGCACTCAGTCTAATTACGGAACTGAAAGTACACGATATCGTTACCAAATCTGGACATCTACCAGTATCAGTCGAGGTCACCCCTAAATGCCTAGTAGCAAACTCTGGACAGCTCAATATTAAATGGCACAACGATGTAACAGTACTGTACAACAACACAATGGCCTATTCTCCGAGCGTGTCAAATATTGGTGGAACAATCGAAGAGATTAACGCAAACTTAAACAGCACAATCTTTCAAGCAGCCTTAGCATGCAGGATGGTCAAATCGAACCCAAGAAAGAATGCTTTTTCAAAACCTTGGTTTAATTCCGAGTGCCATAATCGGAAAAAACCCTGCGAGCAAAATCCAAAGAGAAAAAAGAGTCCCGCTACGATGCAAACAAAGTTGCGGAGTTCAGAGCACTGCGAAACGAATACTATAGATCTCTTAATCTCTGCAAAGACGCCTACGAGAGTAAATGTGCAACTTTACTGAGTCAAGCGATGAACTCGAAGGAATACTGGACATTAATAAATAAGCATCGAAGCATTAAGCCTAGCACCGTTAGTCCAATTAAACCCGAAGCATGGTACAACTATTTTCGTAACATATACGGGCCCCAAAACAAAATTTTTCACCCTCTTGAGAGACTCAACGTAGTCCCGGAGTTAGAAAAGACAATCTCAATGCAGGAATTAAGTCTGGCAGTTGGCAAACTTAAAAACAACAAGGCTCCTGGTCTTAACGAAATCTCTAACGAGTTTCTCAAAAATCTACCTCAAAATTGGATGCTATACATCCTTTGCTTTTTTAATAAAATCTTAGAGGAGGAGAAAGTTCCAGCCGCCTGGGCCTCTGTAATACTCAAAATGCTGCATAAAAAAGGAACTACGACCGATCCCGCCAACTACAGACCTATAGCGCTAATTAACGCCACCACCAAACTATTCACAGCAATTATCTTCAATAGACTGTATAAGTGGGCTGAAGAGAAACTTGTACTACCCGAGTCACAGTCAGGATTCTGAGAAGGTAGATCAACGCTCGATAATCTATTCACACTCATGGTACTTACACAAAACCGACTAAAAACAAAGGAAGGAAAACTCTTTGCACTCTTTGTCGACCTTAGAAAGGCGTTCGATTCAGTACCTCACCACCTCCTGTGGAAGAAACTCCTCAACTTGGGAGTAAGCTCGAAGATCATAAACGTATTGGCCGACCTGTATAACAAAGCTGAGCTACAAGTGAAAATGCCGGAAGGTTTGTCTAATACCTGCCCTATTTCTGAAGGAGTCCTGCAAGGCGAGATACTATCTCCACTGTTGTTTGCCCTCTATATAAGTGACATTGAAAAATTCCTCATAGCCGAAAGGATCAGAGGTGTCTCACTTAATCATTGGACTGAAATTATCATGCTAGCCTTTGCTGACGACATGGTATTTGTGATGGACTCTCAAATCCAGTTAAGAAAAACATTAAAGCTTCTATATAAATACACTGATACCAATGGGCTGAGTGTAAATCCAACAAAAACCAACATCATTGTCTTTCAAAAAGGAGGTCACGGTCATTTAAAACGACTTGACCCGTTTATGTACAATGATCAAAAAATCGATTTAATTAACAAATACACGTATCTGGGTATAACCTTCACCCAAAATGGAACTTTTAAAGTAGCAGCAAAGGAGATGTGTAACAAGGCGAAGCGCGCAATACCTGAAACGATTGCAATACTCAACAATATCAAAGTAGTAAACTGGCAGACATGCATCAGAATATATGAAGCCTTGGTTTCGTCGGTTGCCCTGTATGCAGCGCCAGTGTGGAGTCTTCAACATATGGATCTGCTCGAGAAAATCCAGAACAAGTTTATCTGTAATTTGCTACACCTACCTTTCAATACCCCAAGCTATGCACTACGGCTCGAGTCCGGAATTCCAAGCATACGTCTTAACATCTTCAAATCAATATTAAACTTTGCTGAAAAGACTTTAAAGTTACCAAAAGAAAGATATACCAAAGGCAGCCTTAACAAAATTCTCCAACTGGCAAGAAATACATCTAACCCCCCTCAAACTCACAACTTCAAAAAAATGGGCCGTTCAAGTTCAAAAAAATTTCTTCGAAAAAATAGATGCTGTAGATATTTGGGAGGAACTGTCACTAGACCGCCTCTCACGGGAAAAAGGGAACCTCCTTGACAAATTTCATCATTACCTAATCAACAAAGACATAAGTAAAACCAGCAGCTCGACCTCATTAGTGCTCCTACCCTCCTTGATATCAAGAAACATGGACAATCAATACCTTCAACTGAATCTCCACTTGTCAAAGAAGAAACTGATAGCTCAGCTACGACTGAGTAATGTCTATAACAACAGGATACTAATGAAGGGAAAAAAACTAGCGCTACCCCAAGAGAACTACTGTCTCTGCTGCTCAAAAAACAATTCTATGACTCATATAATTAGTGAATGCCGCAGATACGAGAATGAAAGACGCAATATTGCACCTGAGTTCGACGATCTTGACGTTTTCCTGAACGCTCTGGCTGCGCCCGGTCGCGATGAAGTTAATAAAATAGTGCATCTTCTCGAAATAATATAATAGTCGGCCGCTGTGAAACACATGGACATTAACATAGGATAAGTCAATTAACGCAAAACTTAAGCATTTGAAAAGTAACTCCAATACTATCAGCTAGTGCCAACTATAATTCGGCCTTAGCAAAATATATGAATAATACATAATAAGCCAATTAACGTAAAACTCAAGCATTTGCAAAATAACAACAATACCAGCAGCTTTTGATCACTATAAAATCAAGTATTTGAAAAAAGGTATACGACTCAAGTAAATTAATTTTGTACTAACTTAAGTAACATCATGATAACACTCATTTGTATAATTCCATGAATTCAACAAATAAATACTACTACTACTAATTTCAAGTTTAGCATTTTTCAGAACAATGAATAACATAAATTACTTTTTTTCAAAATTATGCCGCGAACCAAAATTTTTCTGTAAGTTCCACAAAATTAAAATTTTTTTAAAACTCAATTAATTTTATCTGAAAATTTAAATTCTAGTAATATGTAAGAAATTTGTTTAATCGAGAGGTAACAAAATATAAAAAAGTCAAAGGAAATTCATATCGAACTCGTAGATATCGAGTGAAAGTCCGGGATGTTCTTCTGCTACCTCGAATTTCCTCTCGATAGTGATGACCAAATAGAAACGGCTATGGTATGGATTTGAACCAATTGCCAGCAAAATTTACATTACCACAAGTGACTATGAAGCAGAGTGTCTATATCGCGACCGCTCAGCTCACTTTTGTGTGTGACTTCACGAACGCCACCTAGTTTAAAAATTCTTTTTACATTTCTACAAACTGAATAATTCTTTGAAATCTTCACGAACTAAATTTTCCTTAACAGTGGTCAAATTTAAAAAACCATTCCTTTACTTTTCTACGAGCCTTCTTTTCTTCAACAGTAATTTGGTTAATGAAAATATTTCTTTTAAATTTTTACACACATAGTTTTTTTTGTTAAACATGGTCTTCCTTAACACTAATTATTAATTTCCACAAAAATAGTCTTCTTTGAATTCCACAGATTTCTTTCTACGGCAATGGATACGAATTAAGAGAGGGTTGTGTTAAGATCGTCCTCGTCCTGGTATCCTGAGGAGTACGAAGGGAAAGAATTACTCTTTTGACTATAATATCGGATTCTTTGAAAGTGGATATTTTGGGTTCGTGAAAGAAGTCGATTTTGCTCAAATCGATACTTAGGATGGCGGCTAAACGTCGTTCAAGATTAGTGTCCCTTAAGGGCAAGATAAAGAGTTTGGTACGGACAGGTTTAGAAAGTAATAGAAAGTCGTCAGTTTCGATAAGGGAAGGCGATAGGTATTTGGTTTGATTATTTTTAGCTTTCTCTTGTGCATCGTGGTCCAGGTTATCAATGGCCTTGGCCTGACTTCTGGCTATCGCGTATAAGGAGGTAGTATTTTGGGAGCCTGTTAGTTTCTTGGTTTTATCCTTGGGAGTTTTATCTTGTGGTTCCGCAGTTACTCTAGTTAAGGCATCGGCGTTTGTATCAAGTTACCCTGCCTTGTGAGTTATTGCATAATCGTACTCTTCTAAGCGGATTCCTCATCTCATTTATCTTGACAAGAGGTCCTTTAAGTTCATGAGCCAAACTAGACTCTCGTGTTCAGTGATAATAGAAAACTTCCTTCGAAATTCCTTATGGTCGAAATTGTTCCACGGCGTACACGATAGCAAGCAATTCTTTCTCTATAGTCGAATATCTAGTTTCGGCACCGTGTAGAGCACGACTTGCTTATGCTATGAAGTGATCTCCATCTTCATCTTGTTGCGAGAGAACAGGTTCCAGAGCTAGATTAATAGCATCAGCCGTGACGAAAAATTGCCGCGAAAAGTCGGGATAAATTGCCGCGAAAAGTCGGGAAAAGTTAGGGATAAATCGGCGATAATATCAGATAAATCCGTGAAAGACTCTGATATCCTTTTCCACCTTAGGTCTCGGATATATTTTGACAGCTGTTATCTTCCCTGGATCTGGTTTGACACCATTTTCCGTAATCAAGTCTCCCAGATACATAATCTCTTTCCGAAGAAAATGGCATTTTTCTGCCTGCAACTTTAGTTTGAAGTCGCGTAATCGTTGGAAAACAGCAATGAGCCTGTTGTTGTGTTGGGATAGATTGTAGCCATGGATGACTATGTCGTCCATGTAAATGAAGCAGTGAATTCCTTGTAATCCAGACAAGATATTATTCATGGTTCTTTGGAATGTAGCGGGTGCTTCTTTTAGACCCAATGGCATTCGACAGTATTCCTAATGACCATAAGGTGTACTGAAGACTGTTTTTTCCCGACCCCTTTCGTCCATTCTTATCTGGTGGAATCTACTGGCCAAGTCGAGTGTCGTGAAATACTTTGATTTTCCAAGTTGGTTCATTATTTCGGTTATATTTGGTAGAGGGAACGCGTCTCCTACTGTAATCTCTTTAAGACACCGGAGATCAACCATTACTCGTCGTCTCTTATTCCCTTGTTCATCGGGTTTTTTAGGAACGAGGAGCAGAGGAGAGTTCCCGGGACTGCAGGCAGGTCTGACGATGCCTGAATTTAGCATCTCCTGGACTTGGTTGTCCACATCCTTACGGTTTGCCTTTGGTAAACGGTACGGTTTAGTGTATATAAGGGGATGATATGCATCTACCACAATCTTATGGGTAGTTGCGTCCGTGCAGGACAAGATGTCTCCTTCTAGATAGAACATATCATTGAAGGTTCTACAGATATCTCGAATTGATGTCTCTTCCTCCATATTACAATGATCCAATTTTACGAGGTTCTGTATTTTTTTTATTCTGCCCTCAATTGGATATTGATCGAAGTATGGATGGAAGTGTAAACTTACGTTTTCCTCTGTAGTATTGAGGATTCAAATTTTCACCATTCCATTTTCAGGTCTAGAAATTGAATTGCCTATATACACACCGGGTATTATTTCCTTATTCGAGATTACCGTTTCTATGGAAACCGTAGTGGGTATTAGGTGGATTGTTTCTGCACGAGCTGGAATAATCGCATTGCTGTACCTGCTTGGAATGTGGTTGCAGTTTACCGTCCTGCCCAGGACGAATGCTTTTTGGAGTAGAAGATGTTACTGGTTGCAGTTTAACATCTTGCCCAGGACTCGTATTAGACGAAGATGAAGATATGAAGGGGAATACCGACGAAAGCGATGAGGAAGAAGGTATAGTTGACGTAACTGACGAGGCAGGAGATGTTATTGGATGCAGTTTAACGTCTTGCCCAGGACGTTTAACTGACGAGGAAGATGATATTGACGTAACTGACGAAGAAGGAGATGTTATTGTCGTAACTGAAGTTGAAGGAGATATTATTGACGTAACTTACGACGAAGGAGATATGATTGACGTCACTGACTAAGAAGTAGATATTATTGACGTAACTGACGAGGAAGTAGATGAAGTTGGAGGCGGTTTAACGCCTTGCCAAGGGCGATTAACTGAAGAGGAAGATGATGTTGGTGATTCAGATGAAAAGGAAGATACTGACGAAACTAACGGAGAAGAAGATGTTGGGTGCAGTTTAACGCCATGTTCAGGACATGTAACAGACAAAAGTGATATTGTCGATGCCGACGGTGTGGCTGACGAAAATCAGGAGAAGACTGTCGGGGATAAAGATGTGGAAGAAGATATGATTGGTTGCAATTTAACGTCTTGTCCAGGACGGTGAACTGACGAAATTGACGAACAAGATGTGAACAGATTCGAAGGGCCCGACGACAAAAAGGGGAGGGGCGAAAACGACCCTGACGAGGTTGGTGATGAAAACGACGGAGAAGAGATCATTGGTTGCAGTTTAACGTTTTACCCAGGACGATTAACTAACGAAACTGACGAAGGAGGAGATACGGACGCAACTGACGAAGATGGGGATATTTTTGGTTGCAGTTTAACGTCTTGCCCAGGACAATTAGTCTTCGTAGAATTTATAGTTTTGGGATGAAACTGAGGGTAATCGTCGAAATATTGTTCAAGGGTGTAAGGGGTCAAGTTGTGCCCGGCTTCGACTATTAGTGCCTGAGCTCCATTATCAATTTTTGTCTTGTACTTGGTCAGAAAGTCGTGGCCTAACAAGCCTTCATACGCCATCGCCGAAGCATCGCTGAGAATTTGGAATGGATGTTCAATTTTGAAATCTGCACTTTCGTCTGTAGCTCGCGTATTATGAGACCCTTAGTGGAGGTAGATTGAGAAAAGACCGTATTGATATGGCAAATGATATCCTTGTAGTACCTGCTACCAGGTTCCAAGGACTGACTTCGAACTAAGCTGATCTCCGCTCCGGTATCTATTAAGAATTCAGTATATGGACTAACGGACACTTTAGAAGCTAGGGTGAGGGTTACAGATGCAGGTCGTACTGTTATGGAGAGTGTTATCCGTAGGTATTGGGAGGTTGGGTCAGACTCTCGTTTCGGTCGGATTGAATGACAATCTGCGGGGGATTGCCAACGAAATTTCGGAGGGTACAAAGAGTGTTCTGGCAGAGGGGGTGAAGGGTGTGCGAAGCGCGATGGCTGGTGAGACCGTCTTCTGCGGTTGTTCGTTTCTCTTTTCCGACATTCCTCTGTTGCAGGTTTTCGGAATCTGTTGTGAGGTGGAGTTTTCGGGGGCCCTATTCCCAGAGGAGAGGTAGTGTATTGCGGATGGGTTAGACCTTTCCTGGTGCTGTACGGGACGAGGTGGTAAATGGTACTGTCGCGCTATGTGACCCGGGTGGCCACATCTAAAACGGGTGGTATTCCTTAAAGGATTTTGCGGTGGTTGGTCTGTCTAGGGTTTTGCTGGATCCTGTCTCGGATTATTATTGATGTGAAACATCGTTACTCGCGAGCATAACAAAATTGAGGACTAGAGTGAAATGAAAATGTGTCATGTAACGCTCGGCATGACACACTTCAGCTGAGCGCCGCCGAGTGTAGGCGAAACATGTACACAGAAATCAATCTCTTGAGTGCGTATGCTCAAGATTTTTAATGTGTGCAGGTAACGAATCGTTCCTCGATACTCTCTGCTGCAATTCAGGAGAACGATCCGTTATCAACGAAATGACGCGCTACGGTTTTAAGGGAAGGATCATTAAAAATTCACATGGTTTGAATCCTTTGTTATTATTTCAATTCAGTGAACTCACAAGGTTCATTCTTCAATTTTCATTATAACAATATTTTGTTTCAAATGAATAATTCCGGGTAGTTTTTACGACACTACCAAAACAACACGACACGTTCATCAAGAGAACGATTCGTTATCAGCGGTGTTGTGTCGTCTTGTTTTGGTGGTGTCGTTCAAATTATCCTTGTCGAGAAATCGATTCGTTAACAGCGGTGTTGTATCATATTGTTTTGGTGATGTCGTTAAATTTACCCCGATTTATCAGTTTGAAACCACAATTGCAATAATGAAGGATTGAAAAATGAACCCTGTAAGTTTTTAAGGAAATGTTTTTCTTTTCTTCCTTCCAAAGTGATCCTATTTACACAGGATCACAGAACACTTGTTGAGGAAAATCTTAAATTGTTCTTCTTCAATTGTTTTTCGTGAATGAAAAATGACCTGAATTCCTTTGTCCTTTGAGCCGATCCTGAGAAACGCTCATCGGCGAAAAATGTAACCAGTCGCTAAATCGCTAAATCAAATTGCTTTTCTTTATTGATTGTTTATCAAAATCTAAAGTTAAATGATTAAATACTTAAGTCAAAAAGTTAGAAAAATCAGACGAATTACTTTCGGTCATAGTGTTTCTGATTACACCATCGAAAGTGCCTTTTCTAGAACCACGAGTGATTCGCAAGTTTTTCCGCTCATCTGTCGGTACAGATGGACATGGACAGTATGGTACTCTGGTTCAAATTATCAACGCACCAGTTTCAGTTGACAACATGGTCCAAAAGTTGCCACGACAGCTTGATGACGATTGCTGCATCAAGAAAAAGATAATCCACAAATCAAGTCACTTAATTGGGGTTGTTAAAAAACACGTTGTCAAATCGTGGTTGGAGTATCTCATCAACACACTGCTCTACAGAATGCGCGATGTTACAGTGAATTCTCGTTTCTTTTTTGAAGAAATCGTACATCGTTAGCGTGTCCTCATTGATGACATCAGCGAAGAAATAGAAATTGTAGACAGCCTCGTTGCCCAGCAACATACTCTTCTATGAAATTAAGACATGTATTTACGACTAGCACCTGGAGAAAACCAAAGCCCCAAATGCATTCTGTTCGCTGAACACTATGAAGAGCTGTCGTTTCCTGCAATTTAACTTGGGCAACTGCGGACATTTGGTGAAAGCTTGGTATTAACGCCGTTCATGATGGCAATCAGCGACTTGTGGAGAGGGAACCGAGGAGGGGTGCACCCTAATCATTTGCTTTACATGGCGATGAAAATTATGCGCTTACGAGTACGCGATTCACTAACAGTTGCTTTCAAATTCATTGGATCAAGTACATCATTCACTCGGGCTCAACTAGAATCGACAGACTTTATCCATGGCTATATTGAGACGAATCTTGCGTTTCTGAAATCTATATCAAACTCGGCATTTTGCGAGTTGTGAATGCGGAATCTGTTTGCTATGATTCGCCAGTTAGGAAAACTAACGTTTTTTAACTATCAGCGCAAATGATATTAGGTGGCTAAAACTCATGAAAATTTTACACAAAATTCAAACCAAGGGAGCAGGCTTTTCAGATGATGAGTTGCACAACCTTCATTACAACGTAAAAGCGTCTCTTGTCAACGAAGATCCCGTCACGTGTGCAATTTACTTCAATAAACTTGTCATGACGATTCTTCAATCACAACGGCTCAGCCCATTTGGAGATTACTACGTCAATGACTACTTCAAACGAATCGGATTTCAGGACAGGGGAAACCCGAATGCGCACATACTTTTGTAGCTCAACAATTCTCCTAAAGGCGCCCTTGGTACTGACAGTGCAGCAGCAATAGCAATCATCAATTTTCTCTCCGCTGTTGATGAAAAGAATGCTTCAGGGTACGCAATGCACCACCGTCACAAGCACGCTTTCACCTGCGACAAAAAGAAACACAACTGATCCACAAGGGTCTGCAGATTCGGAGCCCCGTTCATGCCAAGTCCAATAAACATAATTTTGGCACCGATGCCAAAAAATTAAGCTCGTCGTCCAGCATTCAGCAACGCTTATAGATGCATGTGGAAAGCATTGGAGGATAATAATTATGAAGATATTGATCATTTCTTCCGAGAACACAACATCCATTCGAACGAATTTTACTTTGACATCCTTCGAGCGGGAATTTCCCGACCGCGAGTCTTCTTGAAAAGGCAGCCGACTGATAAGTGGATTAAACCTTACAATCCTTTCATTCTCAATATTCTAGGATCCAACATGGACATTCAGTGTATCATTGAAGAGTACATCGGTGCTGCCTACGTTGTCGACTACGTAAATAAAACGGACAGAGGGATCAGCAACTTGCAGAGAAAATTCATCGAAATCATGGACGAACATCCCGAATTCGACAATGTGGGAGTGACTCGCAAATTGTGTATTGACTTATTGAATTCAGTGGAGTTTTCCAGCCAGGAGGTCGCCTGGTACCTTCTTCGACAACCAATGTCCAAGGGTTCACGGAACGTGGCATATATTCCAACTTTTTGGCCGGTAGAACGCGAGAGAGCTAGAAAAACAAACAAACAGAGAGAAGAGGAGGGGACTGATGAGGATTCAACGAACATTTGGCAAGACAACTGGTTCGACAAATACGAAAAAGACCTGAGGAATTGGAACAACTTACGCTGGCGCAGGCGGTTGCTAACTTCACCGTTTTGAAGAAGGAATGAAAAAAAAAGATTTTAACCGCGCATAATACGCTACAGGAATTACGATATGACTGCAGATCCCAACGAATATAAGAGAGAATTGGCCACATTGCATAGGCCGTTCAGACACGAGAAAAACGAAATTCTTCAAGAAATGCGCTTTATCCAAGTTTACGATGATAACGAATTGCCTAGTCTCCAGCAGCGACACGAATTCGAGCCAAACCTTGACATTGCAAAAACCATGGAAATTTGTCGACAAATGTGTATTGAAAACAACGAAAATCCGGACGATGACCTCGAAGAAGTTATGTCTCGTTTTCTCGGAGCATTGGTTGGCGACCGGGATCCATTCGTCTACTTCGCAGCTGACGCAAACACCAATGTGAATAACGACATGAGACTAGCTGCTCTAAACAAGCCTGGTCCGATTGTAAAAACACGATAAAATCTCATGGACAGAGAAGCGTTCTACGAACTCATGCGTTCTGCAAATTACAGTCAAAAAGCTCTACTTCTGCACGTCATTGCGCGTGTCCTCGATCACAAGACCAATGAACCTTTGGAAATTTTTCTGACTGGTTCAGCAGGATGTTGCAAAACTTTTGTCATCAAACTGCTTATGGAAATTTATAACAGATTTTCAAAAAATAACGGGTATCGTAATACTTATCTCTCATGCGCTTCAACTGGCAAAGCTGCAGTCGCAATTGAAGAAATCACAGTTCAAACTGCTTTAAAACTCCAGATTCAAAGAAATATGCCACTTTCCTATGAAGTCGCAGAGCAGTACATGACCTTGTTTAAGTACATTCAATGCATTTTTATCGATGAATCCAGCATGATGTCTGCAGAAATCAACCAGTAAGTAGATTCCAGGGTGAAACAAATTGTAGCGGAGGATACTGTATACGGTGGAAAAGATATTTTTCTTATCGGTGACTTGCGTCAATTGCCAGCGGTTCGAGCTACGCCAAACTACAAACAAACCAGGAGAACTATAGTTTTCACTTTTACTATTGAAAAACTCAACTCACATTTGATATATATTTAGTTTAATTTAATTTTATTTTATTTAACTAAATTTTAGCCTTTTTAAATTTATTCAATATGTTACTAACTCATTTGATTCCATTTCATTAACTGAGTAACAATCTATATATAAATAGGCGACACGTATTTTTGTTATCCCTTTTAAAGGAAACCAGGTGGAATTACCAGCATAAAAATTATATCATTCGAAAGATTAGTTTTTCCTCTATGTGCATCACCTAATTTTTTTTCTTGAATTTAATTATAAATTAGTTTAATTTTAAATTGAAATTAAAAAATTCAATGGGATAGTATGTGTGAATTGAGCACACGTATAGCGTAGATGATGCTTTTGGGAAGAATGTGTGCGTGTGAATGTTTTACTTTTTGCCTGGAAATATTCAACCATATGTGAATTTTTGGTTTGTGTCCCCGATACATAATAAGTACTTAATTAGTCGAAAATCAAACCAAACGGATCAATCTTCTACTGGTGACACAAGCCAAAAGAATTAACATATAATTGCATTCCCCTACGAAAAAATTAAAATATAGAACATACTTATTTAACATTATCATTTGCATAGATCATACGTTCGACTGAATAAACAACCATTTATGCCAAATACGTGCATTCTTTTCACTCAAACCTAATATCTATGCCAATGATAATGTGACGGGCAAATGCAGCCATATCACAGACCATATTCACATGTTCATTCTTTTGTTTTTTGCCTGGAAGAAGGCAACCGTTGGCTAATAAAATTGCATTCTTCCAGACAAAAGCCAAAAGAATGAACATATGGCCACAGACAATAATATGGATGCATTACCACAGACAAATTTAATGCCATCGTTTACTTATACCATTGTTTTTTGCTAATTTGATAAAAATCTATGCAAATTTTACTTCAAAAAATATGGAAAATCACAATTTTACAGTTATTTCTAGAAAACGCGAAGTTATCTTTAACGAATATTTATGGAAAGCGAACGAAAGTCTGAATTTTATCATGTTTCCCAACTTTTGTATGGACCCACATTTAAAATATAATTTAGAGAAATACGATATATATGGCCAAATGTTGGGAAATGAAAAAATAATAGGGGTTGGTCATACCCCCTAGAATGCTTGATTTAGCCGCTACGAGCAAAAAACTGTTTAAAATTGAAAATCTGAAATTATATCATATTTCCAAACATTTGTCTGCTCGCCCTTAAAACAAACCTCAATTTAGAGAAAAAAGAAAAGGTAGGAAATGAAGGTTGGTGCGTTCGTACGGAAATTCCAGATTTATTTTATTTACAATATACAATGTATTTCCCACAACTTCATAATTAAGTTAAAAAACACATGATCCACGGTTCATGTGGTTTATTGAATCGTATCCCCGTCTGTATCAGAGATGGTAAATGCAGCAAAAGCGTTTCTAAGGACTTTTACAATACAACTCAGGGCAATGTTAGATGCGCCGTGTTAATGGTATAACAGTTGACTTTCGTGGCCACTCTGTTGACAGCCGTTATGCTGTTCCTTAAAATCCATATCTTTTAGCGAAATTTGATTGCTACTTAAATGTGGAAGTTCTTGGCACAGTTAAGAGCCTAAAATATATGCACAAATATGTTAATAAGGGATACGACTGTGCCTCATTACAGTTTGGAAGAGTTTGAGGTGGAGTTGAGGGCAAAGTTTGTATAGATGAAATCGAAAGCCTTTTGTCCGGCCTCTATGTTGGATCTACGGAAGATAGTTGGCGCATCAATGAGTATCCAATGCATTACCAGTCACGTAATATATTATAGTTCGACTTGAATGATAAAATGTAGTCCTTAGGGAAGGAAATGTTCAGCAAGCTCTTACAATTCACAGAAGAACAAAATTGAATGCATTCTATGAAATCAATCGAATTAGTTCTTCCGAGTTTCTATATACAGAGACGCCAAAACATTATATTTAGGTAGATAAAGAAAAGAAATCGAAAAACCTCAAAGAGGAAGTAGTAGAGCTATTGCTACATTATTTTATGTTTTATGTTGAGATGTTCCATTTGAGACTATTTTGCTTCATGTTCGAAGTCTCTTCAGGATTTGGGTACTGTTGGGAACATTATTTACTGCACATTTTCAGCACATTCACGACGTTTCGCATGAAATTATGGAGAGTGGCGTGAATATTTATTAGAAGTAAAAGAGTGTTAGTCCTCTCAGCAGTTAAGAGAGTTATTAGCCATATCCTATTTGTGGTATGAACGTTCCTACAAATGCATTAGATTTGTGTAATGAATTCAAAATATTCAGGTGTGAAGACGTTTTAAGAAATTCTTCAGAAAATGATTCATATAACCGTGCTTTATTAGCTATTTAGGAAATTTTTTTCAGTAAACGATTCATTCGGTACTCCAACTAAACTTTTCGGATATAAGACTATTTTACTCTGTGGAGATTTTCGACGAATATTGCCACCTGCATCTCACAGTACACGTGTACCACTTATTGAGATACCACTTATTGCCTTACTTCATGGTCCAAAATTTCAAAATTCCACAAAATAACTTTTACTCAAAACATGAAAGCTTTACCTCATGAGATTGAATTCGTTGAATTTCTTAAATCTCTTGGTAATGGAACTTTACCCACATTTCCAGATTACAGCCAAGACGTTATTGAAATTCCTTCCCATTTAGTTAGCTGCAACTTCGTGATTCCAGATACTTATGGCAATGTATCTGAAACCATAAAGTCTAACGATATTCTCAATTCGGTTATATTAGCTCCCAAATATGAAGGCTGTACTTTCATTGATGCAGAAATCTCTAACAGCCTGGCCGGAGAGAAACGAATATATTTGAGTTCCGATAAAATCTTGAGTGATGATTATAGAGAGCAAAATAATTTTCCAGTAGAATTTTTAAACTCAGTTGATGTAAGTTGGCTCCCGATCCCACAAATTTATTTTAAAAACCAAATTGCATACTTTTACTTATTCGTAATTTGTGTACAGGACATGACTTGCTTGGTCAATGGTACACCTATTCGTTTAGTTCAAATGCAAAAGAAAATTTTTTGGATTGTGAGATTTTAGCAGGAGTTTTCCGAAACACACGTATTTCGACACGTGTGACGTATTTTTGCCTTTTTCTTTTCAAAAAACTCAACTTCCCGTCATTCTGGCTTTTGCGATGACAATAAATAAATCCCAGGGGCAAACGTTTCAAAAATCAGGAATCTTACTCAAACAACCTACATTTTCTCACTGTTAATTGTATGTTGTAGCCAGTAGAGTTAGATCGTTTAACCGATTGCGTGTTTATATGTATTTCTGAAACACAAAGCCAATGTCATTTGGCAGAAGATGAAAGAATTTTTACAAAAAGTATTTTGTATGAGAAAATTTTAAGATCTTTTAACATCCGCAACCACACCCGCAAGGTTTTTGAAAATTATAGATAGGGCCTCATTCAATATAGATGTACTTTGACGTACAAAATGAGCTGAAATGATATCTACTACAGTCTGAACTAACTAACCTTTTTACTTACAATTCTACTGTATATATAGCTCCATGCGCGGGCTATTAGAATGAGCGGAGCGAACAACGGGGGTTGGCGAGCGTAGCGAGCAGGGGGCGCCCCCCTAGTTTATTTAAATTCCTGTTTTACCAAAGAAGAAAAGTAGGGACTTATTTCACATAAATAGTTGAATTGTCTTCAGGATGTCTTGAAATTGTTCTTGATGTCTTCAAAATGTCTTGAAGTTGTCCTTTGTTGTTCTTGATATGATCCTGAACTTGATTTTTCAGTCTTCGTATTTTTAAGAATTTTAACATTGATAAATAAATTTCTCTTCTTAATATAAATTTTATTTAAATTTAATAAATTTCCACTTACTTTTGCAATAATTGAAGGTAAATTTTACGGAAGTAATTGTAATTTTGTCGATGTTTCAATTTTCAATTTTCAATCTTCAAAACATTACTTAAACTCAATGAATTTGGATTATTATTTCGATTTCGTTATTTAGTTATTTATTTCGATTAGTTTTGTGTAATTTCACGTAGCACACAACACAATGCTCACAAAGTGAAAAATTTTTATTTTCTACGTCACTTACTATGGAAATGAAAAATATCGGAAAAAAGATGCCACAGAAATTTCGATTTGATTAGATTGTTGAAATAAATTTTCGTTTTTAATCAAATTTCTATTATTGAGTCAATTAAAATTGCACAAAATTTTAACGAAAATTCACGAGAATATTTTTTTTTCTGTCTCTCACTATGCTTTTTTGTCGATAATAAGATAATTGTTCCTTTGTCGGGGTCACTATTACTATTTAAAAGCTCACATTTGATATTTATTTAATTTAATTTAATTTTATTTCATTTAACTAAATTTGAGCCTTTTTAAATTTATTCAAAATGTTACTGACTCATTTGATTCCATTTCATTAACTGACTAACAATTATAAGCATTACTAGTTGAACCCGCCCGCTTTGCGGGGCATTACGTAATACTGCATATTTTTTGTATACTGTATATGTTGATACTATATATGTTCAATCTTGTTCTTTAGTTATAGAGTTTTGATTCTTAGCAGTTGTCTTTTGATTGTTCAAAAACTTCCAAAAAATCTTTGGCTATTTCCAAAATATTTTTATAAACGTTTGGCTACAAATTTTCGCCGTAAAGTGGATAATAAATTGAAAGTATGAATAGTGCTCAATAATGAATGAGAAATAAACTTGAAACAACTAATCAAGCACTCATTCAAAAAGAGCCAATTTTGAAAATATTATTACACCTTACAACACCTATTAACCTTAAAGTTACAAAACAAAATGAAATGAAATATAGTCGTTATAAGAGATCGAAATTTATCCTATGTTCGGTGACAACAAATAAGGATTCATAGACTGCCGGTTGAAACTCAAACACAACTGGTTAACTTTTTACTTAACCTTCGATTGGTACCGACTACTTATCTGAATTATCTTAGCTTATATACATTTTCTGAATGTACATTTTTTATGGCACAGTAATATTTGAGGGGTTAACCTGATTAGATCGGCCACATCAACAAAACGCCCACGTTAGCCGTGTAAATTTATTTTCGGCGAATTTGTTGAAAAATATTGCTTTCTTCTCCTTACAAAAAAAGTTAAGGTTTAATCACAGACAAAATAATTTACCAGATGTCGCGATCCCATTGACTCTGTAACCAATTTTTCCCAATATCACACACGTAACAGCAGACAAAAGATGCATGGGCCGTATGCACCCTTGACCGACTTTAACGTTTGAAGAACAGTGCGCGAATTTTTCTTCTAGTTGATATTTGATTGTCAAATAGAGAATGAGTGATCACAATAATAGGAAAGGGGGCTGAAACAAAATTTCGCGGATGGAACATAATGTACATTTACACACAATGCACACAATTTCGATGTTTTGAAATTTGCACAGAGCAAACACAAACAAAAATCGTTCATATGTGTACCATTGGAGAGTAAAATTTCCTCTCGTACACGTAAATAAACTCAAAAATTTCTGTTTTCTGTGTAGAAAACGGAGCTTTTTGTGTGTAATAGTATTTTTCATTTATTTGAAGAAAAAATGTACAAATTGAATTTCCAATATATAAAAAATTTACAAAATTTTTCCGAAAAACGCGAGATTTTGCATTTACGAATTTTAATCTGAACTTTATCATATATAGTCACTTTTGTTTGGACCTTTAAAAACTAAATTCAGAGAAAAAAAATGTATCAAAAAAAGTTAGGGAATTTGAAAATAATGGGGGTTGGTCATACATATGAATGCCGTAGGACGCTTCGTTTAGCCGTTACGGGCAAAAAACCGTTAAAATTCAAATTTTTACCGGAAAAGTAAGTATTAACTTCGGATTCAAAGCTAGGAAATTTTTAAATAATGGGGGTCAGAAATATGTATGAACCCCGTAGGACGCTTTGTAGAGCCGCTAGGACAAAAAATCGTTGAAAATTCAAAATATGAATTTTATCAATTCTCCAATCTTTTGTACGCACACGTTTGACTCCTCAATTTAGAAAATAATGATGTATCAAAAGAAGGTAGGAAATGCCAAAATAGTCGGGGTCGGTCATACACATAAATCTCGTACGACGCTTTGTTTAGCCGCTACGGGCAAAAAACCGTTGAAAATTCACATTTTTACCGGAAAAGTACCCTTAAGATCGGAAGAAAATTTATCAACTTGGGATTCCCGGAAGCTATGATACGATCTGGAATTCATAAAAATATTTAACATTTTTCACTCATTTGAACAAATCCATCTGCTACGGGTTGAATAAACCAAAATTGTATTGATTAACCCGAGTAAAATTCGTAGAAAACAATGAAAATAGGCTCTACGCATATACAGAGTGTCAAAGGATAGAGATTCCTTGAGAGAGAGCTTTTGTTCTGATTTACAAGAGCGAAAAGTAACGGTTCACTCATACGCAAGTGACGGTTGACGTTTTCGTATTCGAGATGGGGATAAGAAGATCCAAAAATAAATCAATCCCCAATTTCCAATCGAACACTACATGACATGAAATCACATCCATCTCTAGTATAGATCAAGGGAAAGTGTACTTTACTTCTTAAAAGAAATAAAAGAAGAGAGATCGTGCAACCAACCAAATGCCGAAATGTTCTCTCGAATACGTCTCATACTTAAGAGAAAGGGAGTAACCGCTAACGATGCAATATATTAATTGCACGATCTCTCTTCATTTATTGATCTTAAGCTTCAACAATAAAGTCGACTTTCTCTTGAAATGAAAACCGTGAAAGTTTTAAAACTTAAATATTTCCAAAAATATAAAACCAATTATTTTAAAACTCTTTCCTACCGAACAGTAATGTTCGTGCCAAATTTGATTAAAATCGGCTTAGTAGATTCCGAGCTTAGCCGCGACAAACATTTTTAAAAAAGATATCTTTTTATATATGTATATAAGATTTTAAGATTAAAAAGCTAGGCTACTTAAATCTAAATTAAAAATAATATTTACATACTTAGTTTTACTTAGACATAGATTAATATATCTAGTATAATTTTTAGTTCTATAATTAAGTTATATAAGTAGTTATATAATTTTAAGTTATATATTTAAAGTTATAAACTAATTGGAAAATAATTTTTAAAGTAAAAAGTAAGTACCTACTAGACCCATGGCAGGTCCATCACTGGCGTGGCCTGAGCTTTTACGAGTTAAATGAGGTAATACGACAGGCCAATGCACAGTTCTCCAGTATACTGACTAAAATCGGAAATGGTGACAAACTGGAACCGACACAACAAGCAAGCATTGAAAGCCGTTTCTTTACCAAGCAGGAAGCGGATGAACTTTGTCCTCACAGTACAACAGGAGAGATTGAAAGTGCTATCGTATTGGCCTTGGATGTCCTCGAAGGTATTATTAAAATTGAAAAAAATTGGAATGGGTGCTAAAATTTGGGAATGGATCTGCTCAAAAGGTCCTCAATAATTTTTCAGGGTGGAAATTTTGTTTTGTATAGCGACCTTACTGGCGTCGCGGAGGTAGTCAGGGGTAACTTGAGAAACAATTCTTCGGAACACCTGGCTTCTTTCCTTTTGGAGGCTGAGCCTTCCATAATTTGAAGGTTCGCTAATTTCAGATACGGCTTCGGGGGCGTTAGCCTTTTTTGAATTTCGGGGGCTGGAGGTATGAAAAATTGACTGGTAGCCTTAACTTATAAGGGACTAACGAGCCAATCAGTGAGGGCCGCTTTCGTGGTCTTGCACCGGTCGTTGGTCTTTCCGTGACAGTCAAGAGTAAAATATTCGTGCTTATTAGCCCGTTCCGGGTGATCCTTGAGAGAAGTATGTCCCGTCTGAAACGCATCCCAAGATTCTTCCAAGAGGCTGAATTTTTTTTTGGTATATTCAGCGGGTCTTGAAGATTCTTGAGGTATATAGTTTGACGATCTCTGAATTGACCTGCATTTGCGCAAGACAAAGATTATTAAACGTCGGAGGAGACATGTTGAGCTGACCAAAGAAACCCTTATTTGAATTAGCAAGAAAAAAGGTGAGAACAGTTATTCCAAGAGGTTAAAACTAAGAAAGAAGAGATACGGTAAGTAAACGGTTCGTAAGGATTTGAAGTGGTAAGATGGATTATTTCTATACGATTTAACAAAGTTCTTCGAGCGCTAAGAAAATTTACTGAGTAAATTACATACAACCGGTTTAAATTATGGTAGACCATAATTACCAGAATCAACAATAAGGTAAGAATAAGCAATCAATCAATAAATGCAAAACAACTCGCCCAAGAAAAAGAGAGAAAAAGCCGTAAGTTCATATTATAATTTGGAGTTGGACTGAGTGGGGAAGGATGTGGCGGACGTTGCTGTGCATGGTGGCAAAAGATAATTAGTAGTGTGGCTTGTGGAAGGGATAAGGCGGATTTATTCCACCGGGTTAGCCTGGTGGTAGTAGTTCGTGGTGGCCTCAGCCGTGTTGAATTTGGGGGAAGACCCTTAGGAAGGTCTTGGGAAGTAGGATCAACCCCCGGGGGATTGAAATCCTTCAGGCAGTCGAAGGAGTTTAGAAGCTCAGCATGGATGCCAGCCGAATCCGAAAAGATTGACCCGAGGTTACGCAGAACCGTGCTGATTTCTAGGAGACGAGAGAAAAGGACACCAAGGAAGATTTTACGGCATTTTGAGCAATACCACTGGACGCCTGAATCTTTCGATTGGATTCTTACGATTGAATTCTTTCGATTGAATCATTCGGCACTTACACCCGTTAGGCCAACACCACACCACACACCACACAGACCATTGCAGGATAGAAACCTGTCTGAGCTGACATCTTTACAGGTCGCAGCAGCGCAATAGAAGGACATGTTGTACGGTCTAGTATCCCTAACCCGACACTGAACTTACAACAAGGAGAATTAAGTTTAGCTAAATTGTAAAGGTAGAAAACAATATAGTCTAAATTAATAGTAACTAATTATGAGAAAATAGAAAAGACTAAATGTACTTAACTAATCAAAAATATCCTAGAAGAGTAAGAATTAGTCTTGGTAAGAACCACCCTGTGATGACGTCACCCTTGTACCGTTGATGTTACTCTTGTTTAGTTAAGTAGCAACGTAGATGCTGGTAGGTGGCCAGGGCCAGCTGCTAGGATAGATGACTGCAGTAGGAAGTGTTCCTTCTCTTTCCAGATGACTGCAGTTCCTTCTCTTTCCAGGGCTGAAAGCTGTTTGTACTTGTACTGTTACAGCGGTTTGAACAGTTTACGTCGGTTCAATAAACTTTGGGGGTTACAGATTGGGATACCAAAAAATTGAGGAACCCACAATGTTTCAATTTCAAAATCTTCGCAGATGTTTAAAATTTTGTTTTCAATTTTTTCAATTGTAATTTTCTTCTTAACTATATAACAGTTGAGAACACTGATTAAGCACAACGACAGGGTAAGAAGAGAGAGGTGAAATAAACTCAAGAACGCTAGTAGAACGGCCACTAGAGAACATCTCTAGAGTCTACACTATTGTTGTGGACATATATTCGTCTGTTGGTCAAATGTCAATGATCGAAGTGAGGTGATCTGGGAGCAGGTACAAGTAGACTGGCTTCCAGATTAGCCCCTGAATTCATACAGTGCCAAATGCATTACTGAGGTCTATAGTTGCCGCGAATCTGATTCTTTTATGCACCAAATTTATAGGCTTGGTGGTTATGTACGAGGGTTTTATGGAATATGTTAATTTATTTAAAGACCTTGTTCCGGTTTTGTTTTCTTCAGTTTTTGCCGGAGCGCGGAAATTTGTGGGTTCCTGATGTTCAATTTGATGGCTTTGGATATCAGGTGTACTTGGTGAGCTGGACCCAACGTCCTACGTGATCTTCCTGAAAGGGTACTGGGGCAGCGATCTGTCCCGACGAAATATCTATTTTGCACTGCTGCTTCATCCCTTTGTTTCAAATTTATAAGCAAATTTTTCCTCGCGGAAGGGATGTAGAGGCGTGATATTTTTCGAATTGTTTAATGTTTTGCACCTTGGATTGACGAACAAAAACCGTCATAAAACGGCAGGATCAAAGGTCCTAAGGGAAATAAATTGGTTGCCATGAACCGACAAGGACATAAACTAATTACGAAGAAAATCCGACCAAAACATTCCCGCATATGCGGAAAGTACGCACATCGGCATCGCAGATGTTTGTCATCACATTTGACATCCACATGCGTTGCCGCGTCTGTACTTTCCGGTAATTCTTAGCTGGACACGAGAAAATTTTTTTGTTCTATTGATCTAACGCATTTAAAATATGTAGTGTAGTAGTTAATATATAATGTAGTTAACCCGAAAAACGACAGAAATATAAAAATCTAGGGATGACTAAAACGACACGTTTGTAAACAATTTATGAGTTTCAAACACACATGTCTCAATAAAGTTGCAATGATAATAAAATAAAATCCAAGCTAGTTGTCTTTTTTGATAAACGATTCAATTACTGTTTCAGGTGCACAACCTGGTGGATGTAAATACAATAAAAAAACCCAGTACCGCTACTCCGGCTGCCATGCTTATGATACTTCTGCATTTAATATTATTCTTGGTAAAGCTTGGCATCTTGAGGAATCAAAGTATTCGCTTCCCGGTGAACAGAACACTTTATTTTACAAAGTAGCTCCAATGAAGGTAACAAAACTAATGGAATATAAACACCGTAATTTCTCTGAAGCATCAGGAAACCTCATTGCAGAAAGATAAAGAAAATACATTTGCATTGTGAGAAACGCTTATACGAAATGAAGTTCATACCAAAATTAATGAACATTCCTGACTGAAATATAATTTATAACTTATATCGTTATAGTTTGGTGAATTGTTTTATAGGTTTTACTCTTATTCAAACTTAAACACCGTTAAGAAACTTTTGTAACAAAAAAAAATTCATTCTCATCAATATGTATAACAGTAGAACAATATATTTCAGAGTATGAAATAAAACTTAGTTTGGGCATTTCTGGCCATTACATTAAGTTAGGGTTTTCCGTTACGAACGTTGGCAGATAACAAGTAATTAAGTATTAACAAATTATGATATTTTAAATAAAAACAGTACGCTAATTTTTGACTGGAATGAGAATAGATCTAGAGATAATAGTAAAAAACAGGGAAAGAAATTTATTAAGCAAAGGATGAACAAAATGAATTACTGATAGACGGGATAGAAGAAAGCACCCTTCCGGGTGACTTTCATATTACAAAAGTTGTAAAGTTTCAAGATGTACAACATGTTGTAAGTTGTTCTCATAATTAAAGAACTGTTCCAAATTTGTATTTTGCATAACGTACCACATAACCAACAAATGATGTCGATTTTCATTTTGTATCTAATATTACTTTTTCCTTATTTTCGACATTTTGCGAGGAATTTTACTTTCAAGTCGATTGGAAAGTAGCTTTTGAACAACTCCAGTGTCAGCTCCTTTCTCTTTAGTAAGAAATTACTGTTTGGTTGTGCTATGAAAAAGCTGTCACTATTATTTGATAGTGGTATAAGTTGTTTAAGTTTGTTTGTAATTCTCCTACAATTAAACCTCGATTAGCCTAGAATTTTGCCTTCAGTGTGAAAAGCTAATGTTGAGATCGACTTAAATGCTGGGTAAGTACAATTCATTTCAGATTAGTGTTGCGTTAGTTGGTTGCGCTATCAACAATAGAAGCTGAGTCGGCGAAGCTGGGGAGTGGACCCTCAACGAATGGGACTAGTGTCAGTTGAAGTTCAGATTCTACAGTGTTAATTAGAGGTGTTATATAATAACATGTGAATGAATTCTTCCGTGTAATGGGGTAATGACCTAGATCAATAACCCACATTGACGGAGGAAATCATCCACAGGTAAGTTTTCGCTGACACAATAATTGAGGTGCGCGCAGCGAAAAACACCTTAATTGTTGTGTCAGCGCTCTAGAATAATTCTGTTATTATAATATGCAATAAATTAATGAGGCTTAAGTAGGTTAAGTTGTTTTGTTATTGATAATTTTTTTGGTCATCACGGATGTAAAGTAGATGGAAGTTGGCACCTTTACTTCCGTGATCAATGGATAAAAATCCATGTAAATGAATTTAGAAGTGAGTTGGAAACCAGGCAGCAGTTAGGCTGTAATAAGTAATTTGTGATTTGTGAGAATGAGAATAAATAGCATGCTAAATCAAGTGTTAAAACGAGTTTCTATTCACATTGGGAGTTTCTCATGACATAAAAGTGGCGCAGCCTGTTTAAGAACAGTAATACGCGAAGTAGTGAACAATCGTTTGATGACATAAAATTGGCTAAAAATTAAAATAAACACCTAGAAAGTGAAGTGAAAAAGTAACATAAAAGTGACATGAAAGTAAAGATCTGTTTAACATAAACTAGGAGGAAAATTGGAAATTGAAATAATCGAAACGGTTAATAAACTAATAACTGCTATGAATAGCTAAGTAACTCGCATTAGTGTAAGAAAGGTACCCGTAAGAAGAAGGAGCATCAAAGTGAAAATTTGAGAAAGAAAAAATAACAAAGAAATTTCAAAGAAATAGAAGAAAAAGGAAAAAAAGAGAACAGTGGAAAAAATAATGAAACAGACGCATAAAGAATAAAAAAAAATTAAAGTGTTAAGAACGAAAAAAAAAACAAACGTGACAGTTTCGAGCTAGTTATTCGCAAATATATTGAAGAGGTCGCTTGAGATCCAGCACAGCACAATTCCAAGCAGCAGAAGCATTACCAGCAGCGGTAGTACCACCAAACCAACCAACGTCAACGGCAGCAGCGTCAACATCAACACCATCAACACGAACAACAGAACAGCAACAAATCCCCTCACCGGTCAACCAAAAAATAGAAGAACCATCGTTGCCAGAAGCACCGTCAGGACAAGAACAACCATCAGCCACATCAACACCGAGAAGAACGGTAAGCTTTAGTAATAACCTACATAGGACGTTAAGCGATTTTGAGGAATTTCTCCAAAACTGTTACACGGAGGATACAATTCGAGATAGTATAAAAGAATTAAAAAGAAGGATTATTAAGACTGACGTAGCGATGTATATTACGAAATTAACAAATTTGGTGGCAAGTCTAACTCCGACTTTTTCGGGCACATCAGGAGGTTCAAAATTTCTTGGGTTGCTGTGAACGGATACTTGATTGTTTATCGGAAGATGAACAGAGCGTTTTTAATAGATTAGTTATGACGCGTTTCCGAGGGGACGCGTACGCGTTAGTCAGCTCACATAATATAACAAATTTTGAAAAGCTTAAAACAATTTTGAAATATAATTACCAGCCGCGAATAACATATATACAACAAACCAGCGAGTTGCGTCAGGCCAAGCAAAGGCCCGGCGAAACTCTAGGGGAATTCGGGGTAAGAATCCAGCAACTTCTTAACACATGTAAGGCTTTTGCTAAAAGCGAATATTCAACGGGTTGTACGGAAATCGTACAAGATTTAGAAAATGCAGCCTTATTTTTATTTAGAACAGGGGTTGCTAATCCACATTTTCGTCAAGTCTTACTCAGTAGTGATGAAAAATCACTAACTGGAATGATAAAAAGTGCGTTAAAATACGAGGTTATAGAAACATATGCCTATTGTCAGTCCCCCACACCATCAGCATCGTTGGTTGAATCTGTTAGTCCAGCAGAATCTTTGAAACCTTCTACTCACACACACAACTTCCCACGACCCTATCCACATCCACATGATGCTATGACACTGCCATCACAAAACCATACCGGCCAACCAATATATTCGGCCCCAGTACCTTTCAGAAGAAAAGTTGTCTGTACTTTCTGCAACAAACCAAATCACACCTATGATATCTGTATAACGAGGAAAAACATCCCTTTCTGCACCAAATGTAAAATCTATGGCCACGAGTATAACACTTGCAGACAAAATAATGATTACACTAACAGAACTCCAGTACACAACGTACGATACATAAACCATAAAAATGAAAGGAATAACGAAAGCAATCCCACCAACACCATTTCGAAATCATAAGAACCAAGTAAATCGGAAAACTAGCTTTGGGCTCTATAAAACACTGTACTAGGGACCAGAAGGAAGAACGGTGTAACTATAAACAGGAACAAAGACAAATTCACACTATAAAAATGACTAATGGCCATGTTAAACTGCCGATTAACATAACCACGAAACCCCACACAACGGTCTTGCTCGATACAGGAGCTGATGTAAGCCTCTTAGAACAAAATGTTAGAAAACCATCCATAAAAATAGAAAAGGAAAACAAACATGTTTTAAGTGGATTCTATCAGCAAAAAGAAACGGAAGGTTCGACTACTGCAAAAATCCTGTTTCCAACTCCAATTCCCTTACAATTCCAAGTTATAGATTCTTCCCTAAATTTCGAAGCAGACGGTCTATAAGGACAAGGTGTTCTGTCGAAACATGCAATTATAGATGGCCCCCGGTAGCTGGTTCATTTCGAAAATGAAGTAAATCTCCCTACCCAAAATAAGACTGAAGAAGACCAAAACAAAATAACTTTTAAAGATAAATCAAATGAAAAAAGTAACAAGCGATCCCCATTGTCAGATGGCGTGGGGAAAAATCTTCGCACAGATAGTAACAAATATGACATAAATAGCGAAGTTCCAAAAAGGGCTCAACAAAAACAACAACGTCAAGTATGTGGTCAAACTACCTCAACAAAGGAGGAAAAGAGTACTTCCTTGTTCAGCATAGGGCTTTTTCGCACAGAAGATCCACGCGAGGCAACACCTAATGAAGACCATATTCAAAACGAAATACTAATACCTGCTCGCACCTGCTCAAGTTGTTTTTTGATACGCCTGCTCAGGATGTAGTCTATTTCTCGCAAGAAATAAGCCCTAAAGTATACCTCGCTAACTCACTATGCTCAGTAGAAAATATATATATCAAAACAAGTATAATTAATTCAACGACAAGAGATGTGACACTTTAACATTTTACGCCAAGGATCGATCCGTTCGAAAATTTCTACCACATAAACAACAATTCAATCTCTGGAAAAAGTTTTAACACAATCACAAATAAAATCTTTTCAATACGTTCAATTAATAATCGTTTAGAGCTACAAGAAATTAGACTAGATCCCTCACTTAATAATGAAGAAAGGCAAACCATAACCAACCTCTATCGAGATTATAATGACATTTTTTATTTGGATGGGGATGCACTGACTTTCTGAGACGTCATAAAACATGAAATTCCTGTAAAACCGGAAATTGCCCCCATTCGCCAAAGAATGTACAGGCTTCCGCATGCCCATAAGGAGATAATAAAAGATCAAGTAAACGACATGCTTACAAAAGCCCATGGAACGCCCCAATCCGTCTGGTACCAAAAAAATCAGCACCCGATGGCTCCAAGAAATAGAGGTTAGTAATAAATTACCGTAAATTGAATAAAATTACGACAGGCGACGCTTTCCCCCTGCCACGAATAGAGGACATCCTGGATCAACTAGGTCATGCTCGATATTTCTCTACGTTAGATTTAGCAAGTGGCTACCATCAATTGCTCGTCGATCCCAAAGATCAGGCTAAAACGGCTTTCAGTACTCCGAATGGACATTTTGAGTTTAAAAGAATGCTATTTGGATTAACAGGAGCCCCAGCAACATTCCAGAGAGCTATGAATCACATTCTAACGGGGTTAAATGGCACTGATTGCTTTGTCTATATTGTCTATCTAGTAGTCCACGGAAAAAATTTGCTAGACCACAATTTAAAGTTGAAAAGGATTTTTGATAGACTAAGAGAATATCGACTTAAACTCCACCCAGCGAAATGTCAATTCCTCAGACGAGAAATAATTTATTTAGGACACAAATGCACTCAGGACGGAGCTCTACCAGACCCACAGAAAACCAGCTGTGAACAAGAGATTCAAGTTCCGGAGAATGAACAACAGCTGCAACCATTTCTTGGTCTACTAAATTATTATAGGAAATTTATTCCCAACTTCTCTCGAATCGCAGCCCCAATGACAAGGTTACTACGAAAGGAGGTCGACTTCCATTGGAGCGACGCTTGTGACCAGGCTTTTAAGTAACTCAAAGAATCGCTAGTATCACCCCCGCTATAATCCCGATTTTTTCAAACCTTTCCTTCTCACTACAGACGCGAGCATGGATGCCGTAGGAGCCGTACTATCACAAGGGGAAAAAGGTAAGGATAGACCAATAGCCTACGCAAGTTGCACCTTAAACAAAGCGGAAAGAAATAACTCTACCATCGAGAGATAACTGTTGGCTATAGTGTGGGCGGTGAAGAATTTTAGATGTTACCTCTACGGGAGACATTTCACCGTCTACACAGACCACAAACCTCTTACGGGTATGATTAATATGCAAGATATCTCCTCTAGACTTGCGCGATTCCAACAAAAGTTATCGGAATACGACTATACTATTGAATATGTACCAGGTAAGGACAATACCAACGCGGGCGCACTTAGTCGTATACCCACTAACAAGGTATGCGCCATGACAAGAGCTCAAGGGAAAAGGGATGATGAGCAACTAGCGGTAACCAATGCCGAGATAGAAAACAAAAACCAAGAAACAGACAACGCAGAGGAAGAAGAGCGCGACCTGCCCGAGGAGGTCCAAGGCCAGCTTGAGGTAACAAAACAAACTGTCAGCGAAGGAAGCGATAAGCGAAAGGTCATAAGAGCGTATCACGATTCACCCTTAGGTGGCCATCGGGGTGTACTTAAAATATATCTAAGACTTCGCAAATTTTACCAGTGGAAGAATATGTACCAGGACATATAACAGTACATTAAGAAATGCCCAAATTTCACAAGCGAACTTTTCAAGCAGGTTTGTAAATTACTTAGAGTTGAGAAAATTCAAACCACTGCATTTCACCCACAATCGAATGGATCGCTTGAGCGCAGCCACGGCCCATTGGTAGAATATTTAAAGATGTTCTGTGACAAAAGTCCAAGTGAATGGGAGAATTGGTTACGACAAGCTTCTTTTGTCCATAATAACACACCACACCTGGGTACAAAGTTAACCCCTAGCGATTGTTTGTTCGGTTTCACGGCAGAGTTACCATCTCCCTTAAAACAAAAAGCTATGCCAAACTACAACCATGAAAATTACTTTTACGAGTTAAGAAACAAATTACAAAAAACATATGAGATTGCGCGGAAACATCTTCATCAAAATAAAAACAAGTCAAAAGAATATTATGACAAAAGATCAAATCCCGTAATTTTCCACGATGGGACAAGGTACTTTTGAAAAATGAAAGTAAAGCCAACAAATGCAGTGCTTCTTGGTTAGGACCATTCGAAGTAACTGAAGTCGTAAACGAAGTAAATACCATCATTCAAAAGGGCAAAAAGAAACAGCGTGTTCATAACAATCGGTTAATAAAATACACGGAATAAACATCTTTTAGTGATTTCCTCAGTTCCTCCTCAGTTCTATCAGTTAAATGTTATGTTGTAATTTTCACCGTTGTATGGTAAAACCTTACAACTATACCTCAGATACACTTTTATGAAATGTTATGTTGTAATTTTCACCGTTGTATGGTAAAACCTTACAACAATACCTCAGATACACTTTTAATCTCAAAAGACTGAATTCAGGCGGTACAATATTTATTTCACCGATTACAATTTTAGTCTCGTTACAATGATTACAAGTTCCTTGCTTACGACTACTACAACTAACGACTACTGGTTACCGGTTACATTTATTTATACAACATTTATTTATTCCTGTTACAATAACTACAATTTCTATCTTATAACTACGTCGCCTAGTGACTACTAGAAGTCGACTGTGTGCTGTCAGGTTCTGATGTCCGCTTCACCCCTTTGGCTAAACGCTTTTCCTTCCTGTAGCGTATCCGTTCGTTGTGGAGTCTCTGCAGCTCCCTACTGAAAAGTGCTCTTTGTTGGCTTCCCACAGCCAACATGAGATCCCGTCTCGCCTTCTCAATTGATCGCCTGAACCTCGCTTCTACACCCGGAGTTTCCCTTTTAACGTGTACCTCAGGTCCTCCCTGGCGTTCCTCTTTACCCTTTTCTTTATGACCCGTCTGTCTGGCCCGGTATTCTTCTATAGTTATCGGTCGTGGACCTGCATGCGGATTACGTTGTAGCGCCTCTTGCAGTTGGCGGTCTCCCATTCTTCAATGTATCTGTTTAATAAATTTTATTGCCCATTGGGTTCTTTCGAACCGTATTTGGGACCTCAACGGTGAATGTTAGATTCATCCGCTTTTTTCAGTTTGTTAATTTTTTCCTCACCTAAAGTATTTTTTTGGTGAAGTCCAAGAGAGTTTTACTGGTCGTCTGCCACTTGTTTCCGGGTTGTCCAATTCAGCCAAGTCGCTTATTAGAGATGCGTTGCGTCCTACCACGGTCACACCTATGGTAGTCGATTCCTCAGACTGATTTTCTGTGGCCATTTTCTCAATATTTATCGGAAAATTTTCCATTGAATTTGCAGAATTTTCCGATCAATGTTCAATCGATGGTCATTGATCGTTTGTTTGCCGTGTTGCCGGTTTGCGTTTCCGCTCTGGTGGCGCCATCTAGCGGTTGCTGGTGGCCGCGAGTAACTTGCGCTTACATGATCGTTTCTGCAGTGTCGATGCCATAATTTGCACTGCAGTATCACTGCCATAACAGTGTCGCCACGTTGTGTTTTGACAGATATCAACAGCTAGGGAGATCGACCTGTCGTAAGTATTTTTGGTTGTTCTTGAATAATGTCTTATCCCTTTTCAGGATTTCAGGACTTCTACGGAAAAGGATCATCACATTCCTCCCTCTTTCGGAGCCTTTTCACCGGAAAAGTGGTGGCGGGGTTACTTATGAAAATTCGTTTGCCATCCTAATGACGGTGTATATTTTCCTTTTTTCTCGGGTTTCTAACCTGGTTACTGCTACATATTTCTCTTAAATTATTCTAAATCCTAGTGCTAGTGCATTTTCTGTTTATTTCATTTCTTCAGTGTGCATTTATATTTTACATTTACGTTAGTTGTTACATTTTCCATATATTTTGTTCAAATTGTTATTCCAGACTTTCAGTAAAACTTTTCGGTACCAGTAGTGTTACAGTGGTTTAAATTTTGCGGTTATTGGTGCATTTATTCTTAATTACCTTCTTACAACAATTTAATAGATGACAAAAATTTATTACTTTTCAATGGATCGTTACTCAAGGATTACTATCGTCTGACAACGGTTTTAATATAATAATTTTTTTAATATAATAATGTAATATAATAATGTTAACAAGATTTATAGTTTTTTAAGTATTTACTTAGATCAATTGGTCGATTTCTCTTGGTGTTGAGGATACCGTGTTTCCCCGTGGATGATGTATTATTGATGTCATACGTGGTGCCGAGGTTGATCCTTGGTTCTAAATCGACTGGGGTCCTTCTCTTTGAGTTTTCGTGATACTTATAGGTTAGCCTACCAAGTAAGTTCGTCTTTCTGCGGTCTGGTACGGTGAGTGGTTCTCCAGTTAAAGTTGTTTTCTCTAATTTTTTCCTCATTTTAGCAATTTCCTGTGTTAATTTCTGGCGTTCTTCGATCTGACGGTACAGCTGGTCGGCCTCTTCCAGTGCTGCTTCCCAGTGTTCTTCCCTTCCTCTTCCAAGTGCTTGGGTCAACCCCATGTCATCGACGGTCTCACTGGTGTTTCCGCGGTTTTTTGGCCTTGGGGCGCCTAAGTTGCTTTTGATATTTGTAGTTTTTGGGTCAGGATAAATTAATACGTTTTTAGATTTGCATTGAATATGAATGTCCACACCGTCCAGATCGCCTTTAATGGTGATGGTTATCTGTGGGCTATTTCCGGACATCGTGTTGAATTCTGGTAATTAGTAAATAATAATAATAATAATAATATAATAATAATAATAATATTTTATTTTCAATTTACGATATTTACAATGAATAAGGTTAGAAATATTTTAACAGCAATGGCCTTAGCCGTCTGCCGGAGTTAGCTCAGTATGCAAAAAAGAGAGAAAAAAAAAGTCAAGAAAAAAAAAATAAATAAATAAAGATTAGAGATTACAGAGAGAAGATTAAAGATTAAAGATTGACAAAACTAAGAATAAACTAAGTATAAACTAAGTATAACATTCAGTATAGGTACAATGAAGAGAAAAAGAAAATTTAGCACCTGTAATGGAGGACTCACTCATTTATGGAAACATAATAAAAAAAGAGTAAAATTGAGATGAATGGACAGATTAGAAGTCGGAAATCCAGTCATAACGAACTCTCCAGGCGTGAAGGGCAAACTGAATCAAAGGCCGTGGAACCTGGTGCCCAGATAGGAAGGACTTCACTTCCTCCCTGGACAGCGTGCTTCTTCCGAGGTGAAGCATGCGAACCTCCGCTAACAAAGGGCATACAGCCAGGAAGTGGAAGATATCCTCCGGGACACCCCAGTTACACAGGGGGCACAGTTCAGTTTCAGAGCTTCTGGTAAGCCAAGGCCTGTGGTTAAGTAACAGTAGCTCGCACCTCAAACGCAACATCCAGCGAGTTTCAGTAAAGCTTAAATTAAGGGATAAATTAGTCGTTACCTGGTCTTCGAACTCAACAATTAAGGCCTTGTATAGCAAAAATCTGTCAGACTCGATTGCCCGACTTAAGCACCGATCGATGTGAGTTTTGTTAATTGCAGGTATAAGACGTGACAACTGACCGGACCAGCTGGGTAAGCCATCTAGCTCGGCGCTAAACATACATGAGTGCTGCTGACATAGAGTTATCCAATGCTTAAACCAAAGGATTTTTTTGGAAACTACCTCCGCTGCAACTTTTTTCACCAGTCTATGATCAGGCAAATCAAGTGTTTTAATGCAGTATTTAATTTGCAGATGGAGAGCGAACAATTCAAGAGGTTTCATGCCAGTTTCTATGTACAGCATGTAATTTGGGGAGGAAGAGGGCAGAGAAAATAACTTTTTAATAAAGTACCTCTGAAATTTCTCAAGTGTGTCACACGATTGAAAGCCCCAAATTTGAGCTCCATAGCAGACCAGTACCCGCGCTGTACCTTAAAAAATCCTATATTTAGCAGTTAGCGGCACATCGCTACTGTTCATGAGTGATGACCAGACTCTATTTAAGCCAAGTTTGGCTTGCGCAACTCTGTCCTCAATATGAGGAACAAATGAAAGGCGAGGAGTCAAGATCATCCCTAAGTATTTGTATCTTGTGACGACTTCAATTCTATCGCCCTTGTAAAACCACTTTTCTGATGACTTGAGTCGGCCTCCTTTGCGAAAGACCATAATTTTGGATTTACTTGCGTTGACTTTCAGGTTCCATTGTTCACAGTATAGCTCAAGAATTTTTATATTCCTTTGGAGGGTCAGAGGGTTGTCAGATATCAACATAATATCGTCGGCGTACATTAGAACATTGACTTTCCTGCCACCAATCATTACCCCACCTTCAAGGAGTGGAGGCAGATCGTCAATGAACAAACTGAAAAGAATTGGACTCAAAAGACAACCTTGACGCACTCCAGAAGAAATCTGAAAAGATTCCGAGATTTCATCACAACAGCGGACTGACGCGGCTGCAAAGGAGTAGAGCTTTTTAAGTGTTGCCATAAATTTCGACGATACACCCAGGTTGAACAATTTAAGAAAGAGCGCTGAGTGATCAACAGTGTCGAACGCTGCTTTGAGGTCAATGAAGAAGCAGTATGTCTTCTTACCCCGCTCAGATAGCCTAATATTAATTTAATTGGTAAGAATGAAGAGATTATCCAGAACAGAATAACCTCGCCTGAAGCCAGCTTGGAACTCACTCAGAAGCGTATTTTCCTGCACAAATTGATTGAGTCTTGAAAGTAGCAGGGATGTAAAAATTTTCGCCAGAGTATTGAGGCAAGAGATTCCTCTGTAATTACTGACCTCGTTTGCATCACCCTTTTTATATATTGGAAATATTATTGATTCTCCAAAGGACACAGGAACGGCACCGTGCTCATAGATAGAGTTAAAAAGGCCCAAGAGGATCTCAATGAATGATTCAGGAGCATATTTGTAGAATTCGTAGGTTATCCGGTCCGGGCCTGGAGCTTTGTTGCGCTTAAGGCAAGCTAACGATGACGTGAGTTCCTCTAAAGTGAATCGGGAGTCTAGTATAGAGGGGAGGATTGATGGCTCGGCATAAGAATAGCAGTACTCCGTAGTTGGGTTAAGGAGAGACTTAAAGTGATTAACGAGCCTGTCAAGGGTTATATCTGGACCTATACTGAATTTTCTTCTGTGGAAGGAGTTTACTAGATTCCAGAACCTACGCGAGTCGCTGGCCGCTTGGAATTTTTCAGTGAGTGATGCATAATACTGCCTCTTATGCTCCTTACAAACGGATACATACTCCTTTTTGGCTTCTAGATACGCTCTTCTGGCAAAGTCAGAGTGGGTTTTCCGAAACAAATTCAGACATTTAAAGGATCTGTTCCTCGCACGAAGACAATTGAAATTAAACCGCGGGCTCTTTTGTCGGATCCTAATAAAAAAAGGGGCTGCAAGAACTGGGGACGCTCTGGTAATAATGTCAGTCAAAACATTAGCGTAATCCTGGCTATTGTCAGGAAAGCTGTTAATAGAGGAGATGGACGAGTCGAGGTTTGAACAGTAACAATCTCTATCCTGGTCGCGCCAGACTAATTGGGGTAACAACGGGAGTGAATCGGCAACCGTAACCCCGGCATTGGCCAGGATGGAGAGTGGCAAGTGGTCGGAAAAGGATTCAGCGAGGACAGAAAAGTTTTTAACTAGAGGCAAACAATCATAAGACACACAGCAGAGGTCGATCACTGAGCACCCCATTGGACCAACAAACGTAAACTCCCCATCCAAATCCCCCGGGGACCGGCCGTTCAGAATTACTAAATCATTCTCGTTACAAAAGCTAATGAAATTCGAACTTTGGGGACTTAAAAAAGTATCACGCGACGATCTGGAGGGATAAACATCAGGATTATTGGGAATCAATTCCTCGGGGAGAGATTGCAAGTTACCCGTTCTCACATTGAAGTCGCCAATTAGTATCAGTCTGTCAGTGCAAATAGTCTCAATCGTTTCGGAGAGTTTGCCAAAGTCAGTATCCCAGTGATTACAATTCAGATAGATAGGTATTAACGCGATAGGAGATTTATTGTCATTGTCGTAAAAATAGATGATTGGAAGTCCAGATACGTACGAAGAATGGATGTTCCTGAGCGATTTTTTTATGCCAATGAGCTTGCCACCACTTGCCCGTCCGACATTAGACCGTCTGACTGCCGACTCCCAAACTAGTCTATACCCAGGAAAAAAATTAACAAAATAAGAGCATGAGTCCTCCAATACAAAGGTTTCAACAAAGATGAAGATATCGTACTTGCTAACTAAGTTTAGAAAAGAAGATGAATGATTAAACATTTTTGACTTTAAGCCAGACACATTGTATGATAGAATTGAGGTTGAGCCTACATTACCGTAAGATTCTGAAAGACCTGTATTTTGGCAGACGGCTAAGTTATCTCAGAGAACTCGATGATCGCTGGCCGGGACCCTGCTGCAGGAAGCTAAAGGCTCTTGAGGGCCTCTTTCAAAGCAGTCCTTGGGTAGGGAATCCGACCTTATCGCTGATATGAAGTCGAGTAGATTTACTTTGACAAGACTGGACAGCTTCTCCTCTCCTTTCCTCCCAGAGTACAATAAGCCCTCAGCATCGGACCAGAAGAACTTCAGCCCGTCTACCAGCAAGTGATTAGCGCGAAGCCGCACACTGACGTCCTTGTTCACTCTCGCAATTTCCTTTCTAATTAATAAAAGTTTAGAACTCTTTGATCTAGTGACCTCCGGGAGGTCTTGATGAATGACAAATCCGGCCCCTTCAGGCGTTTCGAGCTGGTAAGAATTTTTGTCCTGGTCTGGGAACAAGAGAGTGACACCATTAAAGGTCTCCTGGAGGCGTTCGTGGCTCCCAAAGGGAAAACACGTAGGTCGTTAGAAGAAACGTCAACTTTTAATAGGTCCTGACAAAAGTTTGACACGGTGGACTTAAGATCCGTTGAGGAGGAATGGTCGAGTCCTCTAAATATTAAGTCGTTCCGCCGAGCAGCCATCTCCAGTTCCTCTAATCTAGACTCGGCTTTAGCATTTAAAGATTTGAGATTTTCTATTTCGGTTTTGAGGGACGCATTTTCCAGTTTGACGGAGGCAATGTCTGATCTGAGAGAGTCGATGTCTTTCTTGGTCGCCAGAGGTGCCAATTTTTCGTCGAATAGACCGGACACAACAGACTTTATCACCGCCGCAAATTGGGGAGAGTTAAAGTCCGCCATGTTCTCCTCTGAATTCGATTTCTTGGAGACTTTATTGGGTTCACCAGGAGAGTCTCTCGGACGCATATAGTCAGATGACTTGTTCGACATGTGCTGGTAACCGGCGAGCAGAGGTATCAGTTGGTGTTGTTTTGATATTACGACGACGCAATGGCAAATTAATCCAACACTTGACGACGGGTAAATGTGATCTTACGGTTACCAAGTTTGAATTTTTTGGAAAAATTTCTTCGTTGACAGATTTTGAGAATCACTTTCCTTCGTCGATTTTTCACCCAACAAGCACCTATTGAACGCTTTGTGTCTGGTTTCCCTATTTTTGAGTGCCCAAATATGAAATTTTCCTTTCCTCACAACCGAATATTTTTTTCAAAATTTTTTGTACGCTCTGGTAACACTTTGCAGGTTTGTATATCGCCAGCAAGAGACATCAAAGTTGAAAACAGTTATGCAAATTCGGTAAACTTTGTTTGTTTAATTTTTTGTTCTTTTTTTTTTCCTTGCTTGTATTTTCACCGTGACATGAGAGGTTTTTATGAACGCAATTTGACAAATTCTTATATTTTATATTTTATTCTTATTTCTTATTTATCAAGTAAAGTGAAATAGTCACATTATCTTTTCACGTGTATCACAGCAATTTTTTTAGCAAATAGATTATTTTAATTTGCATCACTTCTTCTTAAGTTTTTTGAGTTTTCAAAACACTCGATCCATTGTATCACTCGGATTATCAAGTTAAAACGACATATGTCAATCTTGAAGTTGGATTCACTCTTAATTATAAAAATGAAATTTAATTTAAATAATTATCGCACTTTTGCTTCCTATTTTCCACGAATTTCACGTACTGGCCTCACTCAAAGGTAACTGGTAACTCTCGGTAATTAGTAAAGAGGAAGGTTTAGAATTCTGGTAATTAGTATTAAGGAAGGTTTAGAATGTTTAGTTTAAGATTTTTTTTTTTTTTTTCTTTTAGGGTTTCTCTTTTTATTTCTATTTTTCTCGCCTTTTTTTTTTCTTACTCCTTTGTTTACTTATTTTAACGCTATCTTATTAATTTTATTGTTTATTTATACTATTATTTTTATACATATTCCGTTTTTCTCGTTGACGTTATTTTCGCGTATTTTGTATCGTTATTGCTCATTGGAAATCGGTACGGTCGGTACGGGCCCGGAGTTCTGTGTAGCACTCTCGTTTGCTGTTATTATTTGATCCCTTCTGGGAATCGTCACGGGCATTGACACGATTTCAACCCGTCGGGAGCTTGGTCGTGAGGGTTGTGGAGGGGTGCGGTTTCTTCGGTTTGTGCGACTTCTGTAGTTGCGTATAAGCACGATAGTTATTATAACTATTAACAAACATCCAGTTACGCCGGTCATGGTGTGTATTTGGATCCTTTCGTGGCGGCGTTTTTCAGTTTCTTTAATTTCTGAGTCCAGTTCTTCAATTGTTTCGCTGAGACCTTTATAGTGATCGTTTAGGGCCACTGGATGTATGATTTTCATTTGTTTTTTCTGTGCTTTTGGGGGTATTTTATATTGTCCAAAATCTATGTTTGGGGGGGTCAATTTTTCTGGTTGATGTATCGTTATAGTATGTGCGTCTGCTATTTGATAGGGGAGAGTGTATTCTGCTAGGTGGTGGATACATTTCTTTTTCAGTTCCAAGATGCCTAGTCCCAGCAGCTGAGTGGTTTCTTCATGGATGTCGCACTGGCTTATTAATTGGGTCGGTTGTTGTACTCAATACAGCCAGGTGTTCTCGCGGTGCATCGGCGTCACAATTGGGTGTACCGTGGTTAACAATCGGACTTTGCAGTTGGTTGGGACCTCCTCCGTTGACTTAAATAGCGCTGATATACATTCCGTGTGCGTAGGTTTTGTCAGCACTGGGGCGTTATGCTCGCAAATACTGTAGGTTTCATTTACGGTGGTGCACTTAATTTGGTAGTGCAACTCGGTTAGGCCGAAGTTTTGTTGTGAGCGGCTTGTATTTAGGAAATAGGTATATCCAATGTCGTAGACATAGTACGTGTTGTGTCCAGTGTTAATCGGAGTGGTGTATATTCGATTTAATGTGTATTGTTGGGACTCAACTAAAGGAATCTTTATCTGTATGAGCATTCCGTTATGGCTTCCCTCGTAGTCTACTTTAGCTACCCGTTGTAGTGTGATGGGGTCCATGGTGGTGGTTCTACCCTGATACCTCTCGGATGCGTTTAGGTATATGTTTAGGATTTCATGTGTTGGTACCAGTAATGGGCTCAACTCTCGTCGATTAAGTGTTTCTAGCGCGATGAAGAGATCCGTTAATTCCCAATATATTTGTTGGAGTTCCGCCATTATGTACATGGTTAACTCGTTTACATCCAATCGCAGTTGTGTTATGCGAAGTTGATCTGTGTGGTTCGCTAATGCCTCCATCTTTTCATTAATGTTCTCCACCCTTTTCACTAGCTTGGTATGTCTTTCGTGTATATCTGTGTTTGTTTCGCTCATAGCTTTTAATGTTGTTTTCATGATGGTTACTTGTTTTTTAGCCAAATCTAAGTTGGCTTGAGTGTCCTTTTCTAATTCATTTAGTTTTTGGTGTATGTTCTTGGAGTCATCACTGTCCATAGTCCCAAATAGCGTTTTCATGACTTTTCCCCCTAAGTTCAGTAATCCCCTTCTTACCCGCTTGTGAGGTGTTATGGTAACGTCTGCTTTGTTTATTAAGTCTCTTATTTGTGCTACCTGTTTCTTAATTTCGGTTTGCCAATGTTTACAGTTTGCAGATGCTAATCCGTTTGTATCGTTGCATAACCGGTGTATTGCGCTTTCGCAGTTTTCCAGATAGCTAAGATGTAGGCTCCATATTGGCTTTGGTAGTTGGGTGATGATAGTCCAGTGATCGTGGTATGTCTGCACTTTCTTCAGTGGTTCGAACACTATGCCCTGGTGTCGTGGTTGGTGTACTTCCACTGGGGTTTGTCGGGTTACCGTTATTCCGAGGCTTATTATCAGTATTAGTTGCATCATTCTGAAAAACAGAGAGAGGTTGTTTAGTTGAACTGCTTTAGCCGATTATTGTGTACACGACGCTTGCGCTTCCCTATTAATATAGTGGTATTAACCGGGCTATTTATGTCTACGACCTTATAAGGACCTAGCCAGTGTTGGACTAGCTTGTTTTTCCGGGCGGCGTTTCGCAGAAGTACTTGATCACCTATATGTATCCTCACCGGATTTATCTTTCGATCGTAATACTCCTTAGAGTGGATTTTACTCTCTTCTAAGTTTCTTCGAGCTGTTTGGTAAGCTCTTTGAAGCTTGTTCCTTAGGTGCAAGTAATAGTTTTCATGGTCGTAGACGGGTTCGGGCTCTTTTTTCAAGTTGTTAGGCAGGGGAGCAGAGAAACCGAATAAGCGGTCCATCGGTGTTAGCTTCGTAGTTGAATGCATACTGTTGTTCCTTACGAACATAGCTGCTCGCAAGTGCTCATCCCAGTTCGCCTGATTGTCATCAACAAAATTTCTTAAATATTCCACTAAAGGCCTGTGGGATCGCTCTAGTGCCCCGTTGGACTGGGGATGGTACGGCGTCGTTTCTAATTTCCTGATCTTGAATAGTTTACATACTTCTCGGAACATTTCCGAAGTAAAGTTAGACCCTTGGTCTGTGATTAATTTTTTCGGAATTCGATACCGACTTATAATTTCTTCCACGAAAGCTTGCGCCACAGTTGTTGCTTCCATGTTCTGTAACGGCACTACATCCATAAATCGAGTTAAGTCATCCTCGAAACTCTGGATGTATTTATTCCCATGTCTGGTTTCGGGAAGGGGGCCTACTATATCCATATACACCTTGTCAAACGGAAGTTTTGCAGTATCAGTTATGATCATTGGTTCTCTGTGTTCCCGGCTTAATTTATTTAGTTGACATTTTTTGCAACTTTTGTATTGTATTTTGTATATTATTTAATGTATTTAGCGATGTCTTTCCTCATACCCTTCCAATAGAACTCCCGTTTCAATCGTTGGTAGGTCTTTTGTATTCCTTGATGTCCTCCGAACGGTGCGTCGTGACAATCAGCTAGTATAGTTGTTATGTCTTGAGGATCCGTTAAGACTCTTATTTCCGTCCTTGGTGTTGGTTCTTCCTCGTCTCCCTGTTGGTTGTTCTCTGAGGTACATTCTTCTCCTGCCAGGGTATCATTCGTGCTAGTCGTGTCTGCTGCCTGTTCTTTGGCTTGTCGGCGAGTCATAACTAACACTTCATATGGGATTCTGCTTAGAGCGTCCGCATTGTTGTTCTTTTTACCCTCTTTGTACTTTATCTCAAATGTGTAATCTGACAACTTGTGCCAGAGTCTCAGTATTCTACTCGTTGGATCTTTTATTCGGATGGCTCCTCGTAAAGGTTTGTGATCCGTGTATACGGTGAATGGTCGTCCGTGCAGATAGCTTCGGTAATTTTTTACGGCCCAAACTATAGCCAGCAACTCTCGCTCGATGGTAGAATAGTTTTTCTCTGCGATGTTTAATGTTCGACTCGCGTAAGCGATGGGTTTTTCCTCGTTTTCAGGCCCTTGCGCAAGCACGGCTCCAAGGGCCTCTCCACTTGCATCCGTATACAACTTGAAAGGCTCTTTGAAATTAGGGTACCGAAGGACAGGAGGTGTTGTTAGTTTCTCTTTTAGCGTCCTGAACGCTTTCTCACATTCGTCATCCCACTTAAATTTTACATCTTTTCGTAAAAGTTTGTTTATGGGTGCCGCTATTTTCGAGAACCGTTCTATAAACTTTCGGTAGTAGTTTTCCAGGCCTAGAAAGGATTGTACTTGTCTTATAGTTTTTGGTACGGGGTAGTCTTTCACCTTTTGTGTTAGACTGGGATCTGGTGCTACCCCGTTGGTACCGCATTGTGTCCGAGATAGACGATTTCCCGCTTGAGAAAGTTGCACTTCTCTGGGTTTAATTTCAAGTTGTGTTCTCTCAATCTTTCTAAAATAGATCGCAGTTTTGCATGATGGTCTGCTAAGTTCCTCCCGTAGGTGACAATGTCGTCTAGGTATACGAAACAATGTAACCCCTGGAGCCCCGTTAGTACATGATTCATCAGCCTTTGAAATGTAGCTGGTGCCCCTTTCAGTCCGAAAGGCATTCTTTTGAAAGCGTAATGACCATAGGGTGTACTAAACGCTGTCTTATCCCGATCTTCAGCTTCCATTGCTATCTGATGGTAGCCGCTGGCGAGGTCGAGTACAGAGAAGTAACGAGCATTTCCTAACTGATCTAGGATATCTTCGATCCTAGGTAGTGGATATGCATCGCCTTCTGTTACTTCGTTTAACTTTCTGTAATCTACTACAATGCGCCATTTTTTCTGGCCATCAGGTCCTGGTTTCTTTGGGACTACTAGCAGAGGAGCGTTCCACTGGCTCCAGCTGGGTTCAACAATGTCATCTTTTAGCAATCTGTCTATTTCCTCAGTAATTATTCCTTTCTGCGTTTCCGGCAGTCTGTACATCTTACATTTTACTGGCACCTGATTTTCTTTGGTTCTTATTTCGTGCCGAACCGTTGTAGTGTGGCTTAGTTTTTCGCCTGGTATATGGAAGGTATCGTGAAATTCTTTTATAATCCCTTCGATTGACTTTTTCTCTTCACTGTTCAGATTTTCCTCTATGCGCACTATTCGCAGTAGGTCTTTTATTCGTGTGTTCTTCCCTTTACTGGTTTCGAACACATCTGTCTGTATCCCGTAGTGTTCTTTTACTTCGGGAGAGTCCTTAGTGGTTAACTCATTGTTACACGTGTTGTATTTTTCGTTTATTTCGACCTCGTGATCGTTTACATTTAGTATGCTCATTTTAATTTTGCCATTGGTTGACTCGACCAGTGCGTTACAGAGGTAAATTCCTTGCTTGATTTCTTCTCCTATAGCGACATATTCTCCTGGAGTTGGTACTGGTATTTCGAGGAACTTCACCGTTCTTTGGGGTATCTGTATTTTTCTGCGTTCTCTTATGGTGACTTGCTCTGGATTTTTCTGGCCAGTCGCTGCGTCTTTTGTTACTACATCAATGGATCGAGACTCGGTGTTGTACACGTCGCCTTGGTTCGCGAATGGAATGACGATTTCCTCTCCCGTCTTGGTCGCCGGGAAAACAAGCCTTTTAGCTGGTCCTTCTACGTTGCAGTATTTACTTACGAAGTCATTCCCTATAATTCCCGTGATATTTGTAGGAATCAAATTTTTCACAATATGAAATTTGCAGGGATAGACTTGATTCGTCATTACTTGTCCCACAATCGTATCTTCAGATGTTATCTCCCCGGAGATAGTGTTGAGAGTGACTCTTTCATTTTTGTTTACGTCTTTTAGTTTTACTTTGCTTATTTCGGAATGTTTAATTAAACATATCTCTGATCCAGTATCAATTATGAATTTCGAATTTCTTTCCTTAGTAATGTCTAGTTGTAAGTTTATTATTGGCAGTGCCGGCATGGTTGTCCTGTTGTCGCACCTATAATCTTGCTCTATTATGGACGACTCGCGGTGCGCTCGGTCGTCCCTGTAGAGTTTTCCACTTCCCTTAGTTGGGTTTGTAGCTGTAGTTTTTCCCACCGTTCTCGTAGAAAACATGCATCTTCCGTGTGATTTGGTTTCAAACAAAAATTACATTCCTGGTTAACCCTGCTCGCCGTTGTCTGGTTAACTTGGTGGTGTTGATGGTTATTTCTTCCTGGTTGCGTGTTGTTATTCCTCCCGAAATTTCGCTGTGTGTTCTGGTTGCAGTTTCTGGTGTTATGACCGTACGCCCTGCAGGTGGAGCAGAAAGGAGTCATCTGCCGAGTTCGACATTCTGCCATAATATGTCCCATTTTGTGACAGAAATTGCATTTTATCTGTCGTCTATCCGGTCTGTTCCGAGGTGTATTATGGTTGGGTGTATAACCATTTGGCTGAAAATTCCTTGGTTGGTTCTGATTGGGTTGGCCTGTTGGATATCGGTTATAACCTGGATTTCTACCAGGTGTTGGTGGTGGGTTGTAAACGGGATTGTAGTTATGTTTGCTCATTGGAGCGTGGGTAGGGACGCCTAGTCCCATTAGTGGTGTTGGGTCTCCCAGGGAGTTTTGCTGGGTAAGATTTTGCTGCATACATTGTTCGTCTGCTCTAATCGTGTTATTTTCCTTTCCAATGCGTTCACGTTATTTTCTACATCTTGAAGTAGGTAAAACTTGTAGTTGGGGTTTATTATACCCATTTTAAAACAATGCAGGCCTACTTCCTCAATTTCGGCCTTCAGCCCATCTCCACCATCTGTGTATTGAGCAGCAGCGGCATTTTTGCAGGCGTTAATAAGAGCCTTCACTCTGTGGAAATACCCCAATAAGGTTTCCGTTGGCAGTTGATGAACGTTCCTCAATTGGGTATTGAAGGTTATATATGATGTGCCTTGTAATAGGTTTGTTTTTAATGCAGTAAATATATCTTCCAGTGTGTCATTCGTCCCTGTTTGCACCACTTCCAATGCTCTTCCCCTCAAGCGTGTTGGTAATAGTCTCATGAACAGTATCTTATCCTGTATCTCGGTGAGCGTTTCATACCCCAGTCGTGCACAATTTATAGTATAAACTCGTTCACCTCATTAGACTTGCGTGGGCTATCTTCCCCTACCAGAATCGGTACGTTGTTATACAATATATTGTTCACTAAACTTATGTCAGCCGTTTTATTTTCTTTGTCTTCTATGTCAGCCTGGTTGTCAGTAGACAATTTATTTATATCTGGTAGCTCACTTTCCACAGTGTAAGTCCCCGGATAGGAGTTTGTTCTCACGTAACACCTTCCGTGTCGTAGTTTCACTATTTCTGATTGCAGAGTACCAATACCTTCTGTATTTCCTTGATCCTCAGCTTGCATGAGTGGCTGTTCGTTCACCACTACTGGATTTCCGGGTCCTTGGTCAGGTAATGGATGTTCGCTATCTTGATTTGTTTGGTTTTCTTCTTCAGTGTTTACTTTTGGTGACCCTACTGGTCCTTGATCGGGTAATTGTTGTTCCCCTTCGCGAGGTGTCTGATGTTCTTCTGTAGAGTTTATTTCTAGTGATTCTACTTGTTGTTGATTAGCCAATTTTTGTTCTCCTTCTTGATGTGGAGCGTTGTCTTGATTGGCCAATTGCCCGTTAACGTTATTGTGTTCAAGTTCGGTTTCAAAATTATAAAACGAAAAAGTATCTATTCTTTGCAAAAAGTTACTCAAACGTCTGTTTAGTGTTATCTTTGGCGTAGAATGTGCCATATATACATATTATTATTATAATTTTTTTTTTTTTTTTTTTTTTTTTTTTTTACAATTTCTCTTTTTGCATTGTGTACTTAATGTATTTAGACAAGTGTTATTTCTTATTTCTAATACAAGTGCCAATCATTACCATACCATACGAGTTTCATTTATATAATTAAAATTTCGATCATACAATTTCCTTATATTCTTAATGGTCAATTTTTCTTCTTTCTTTTCTATAATAGCAATGTCAATCAAACGATTTTCTAATACCCGTAATGGTTACTATTCTTCTTTTATTTGTGTATGCATAACTAAATTCTATAGTGTCCTAACTTTGAGAACTATTCTAATGACATTTGTTTCTACTTAAAACAATTATACTTCTTTCTTCTTTCTCCCTCATATTATGGTAGTCTTAACATTAAAAGTGTACCTGGATGTTCAATTCCTATATTTATCATGTTTTTCCCAAGTTTAGACTTACTAAGAATTATGATTTTTCAAATTATTTTTAACAAATTCCCGAACGTAGGTTTTTAAATTGCGGCTGCGCCAAACGTTATGTTGTAATTTTCACCGTTGTATGGTAAAACTTTACAACAATACCTCAGATACACTTTCAATCTCAAAAGACTGAATTCAGGCGGTACAATATTTATTTCACCGATTACAATTTTAGTCTCGTTACAATGATTACAAGTTCCTTGCTTACGACTACTACAACTAACGACTACTGGTTACCGGTTACATTTATTTATACAACATTTATTTATTCCTGTTACAATAACTACAATTTCTATCTTATAACTACGTCGCCTAGTGACTACTAGAAGTCGACTGTGTGCTGTCAGGTTCTGATGTCCGCTTCACCCCTTTGGCTAAACGCTTTTCCTTCCTGTAGCGTATCCGTTCGTTGTGGAGTCTCTGCAGCTCCCTACTGAAAAGTGCTCTTTGTTGGCTTCCCACAGCCAACATGAGATCCCGTCTCGCCTTCTCAATTGATCGCCTGAACCTCGCTTCTACACCCGGAGTTTCCCTTTTAACGTGTACCTCAGGTCCTCCCTGGCGTTCCTCTTTACCCTTTTCTTTATGACCCGTCTGTCTGGCCCGGTATTCCTCTATAGTTATCGGTCGTGGACCTGCATGCGGATTACGTTGTAGCGCCTCTTGCAGTTGGCGGTCTCCCATTCTTCAATGTATCTGTTTAATAAATTTTATTGCCCATTGGGTTCTTTCGAACCGTATTTGGGACCTCAACGGTGAATGTTAGATTCATCCGCTTTTTTCAGTTTGTTAATTTTTTCCTCACCTAAAGTATTTTTTTTGGTGAAGTCCAAAAGAGTTTTACTGGTCGTCTGCCACTTGTTTCCGGGTTGTCCCATTCAGCCAAGTCGCTTATTAGAGATGCGTTGCGTCCTACCACGGTCACACCTATGGTAGTCGATTCCTCAGACTGATTTTCTGTGGCCATTTTCTCAATATTTATCGGAAAATTTTCCATTGAATTTGCAGAATTTTCCGATCAATGTTCAATCGATGGTCATTGATCGTTTGTTTGCCGTGTTGCCGGTTTGCGTTTCCGCTCTGGTGGCGCCATCTAGCGGTTGCTGGTGGCCGCGAGTAACTTGCGCTTACATGATCGTTTCTGCAGTGTCGATGCCATAATTTGCACTGCAGTATCACTGCCATAACAGTGTCGCCACGTTGTGTTTTGACAGATATCAACAGCTAGGGAGATCGACCTGTCGTAAGTATTTTTGGTTGTTCTTGAATAATGTCTTATCCCTTTTCAGGATTTCAGGACTTCTACGGAAAAGGATCATCACATTCCTCCCTCTTTCGGAGCCTTTTAACCGGAAAAGTGGTGGCGGGGTTACTTATGAAAATTCGTTTGCCATCCTAATGACGGTGTATATTTTCCTTTTTTCTCGGGTTTCTAACCTGGTTACTGCTACATATTTCTCTTAAATTATTCTAAATCCTAGTGCTAGTGCATTTTCTGTTTATTTCATTTCTTCAGTGTGCATTTATATTTTACATTTACGTTAGTTGTTACATTTTCCATATATTTTGTTCAAATTGTTATTCCAGACTTTCAGTAAAACTTTGCGGTACCAGTAGTGTTACAGTGGTTTAAATTTTGCGGTTATTGGTGCATTTATTCTTAATTACCTTCTTACAACAATTTAATAGATGACAAAAATTTATTACTTTTCAATGGATCGTTACTCAAGGATTACTATCGTCTGACAACGGTTTTAATATAATAATTTTTTTAATATAATAATGTAATATAATAATGTTAACAAGATTTATAGTTTTTTAAGTATTTACTTAGATCAATTGGTCGATTTCTCTTGGTGTTGAGGATACCGTGTTTCCCCGTGGATGATGTATTATTGATGTCATACGTGGTGCCGAGGTTGATCCTTGGTTCTAAATCGACTGGGGTCCTTCTCTTTGAGTTTTCGTGATACTTATAGGTTAGCCTACCAAGTAAGTTCGTCTTTCTGCGGTCTGGTACGGTGAGTGGTTCTCCAGTTAAAGTTGTTTTCTCTAATTTTTTCCTCATTTTAGCAATTTCCTGTGTTAATTTCTGGCGTTCTTCGATCTGACGGTACAGCTGGTCGGCCTCTTCCAGTGCTGCTTCCCAGTGTTCTTCCCTTCCTCTTCCAAGTGCTTGGGTCAACCCCATGTCATCGACGGTCTCACTGGTGTTTCCGCGGTTTTTTGGCCTTGGGGCGCCTAAGTTGCTTTTGATATTTGTAGTTTTTGGGTCAGGATAAATTAATACGTTTTTAGATTTGCATTGAATATGAATGTCCACACCGTCCAGATCGCCTTTAATGGTGATGGTTATCTGTGGGCTATTTCCGGACATCGTGTTGAATTCTGGTAATTAGTAAATAATAATAATAATAATAATATAATAATAATAATAATATTTTATTTTCAATTTACGATATTTACAATGAATAAGGTTAGAAATATTTTAACAGCAATGGCCTTAGCCGTCTGCCGGAGTTAGCTCAGTATGCAAAAAAGAGAGAAAAAAAAAGTCAAGAAAAAAAAATAAATAAATAAAGATTAGAGATTACAGAGAGAAGATTAAAGATTAAAGATTGACAAAACTAAGAATAAACTAAGTATAAACTAAGTATAACATTCAGTATAGGTACAATGAAGAGAAAAAGAAAATTTAGCACCTGTAATGGAGGACTCACTCATTTATTGAAACATAATAAAAAAAGAGTAAAATTGAGATGAATGGACAGATTAGAAGTCGGAAATCCAGTTATAACGAACTCTCCAGGCGTGGCGGGCAAACTGAATCAAAGGCCGTGGGTCCTGGTGCCCCGATAGGAAGGACTTCACTTCCTCCCTGGACAGCGTGCTTCTTCCGAGGTGAAGCATGCGAACCTCCGCTAACAAAGGGCATACAGCCAGGAAGTGGAAGATATCCTCCGGGACACCCCAGTTACACAGGGGGCACAGTTCAGTTTCAGAGCTTCTGGTAAGCCAAGGCCTGTGGTTAAGGAACAGTAGCTCGCACCTCAAACGCAACATCCAGCGAGTTTCAGTAAAGCTTAAATTAAGGGATAAATTAGTCGTTACCTGGTCTTCGAACTCAACAATTAAGGCCTTGTATAGCAAATATATGTCAGACTCGATTGCCCGACTTAAGCACCGATCGATGTGAGTTTTGTTAATTGCAGGTATAAGACGTGACAACTGACCGGACCAGCTGGGTAAGCCATCTAGCTCGGCGCTAAACATACATGAGTGCTGCTGACATAGAGTTATCCAATGCTTAAACCAAAGGATTTTTTTGGAAACTACCTCCGCTGCAACTTTTTTCACCAGTCTATGATCAGGCAAATCAAGTGTTTTAATGCAGTATTTAATTTGCAGATGGAGAGCGAACAATTCAAGAGGTTTCATGCCAGTTTCTATGTACAGCATGTAATTTGGGGAGGAAGAGGGCAGAGAAAATAACTTTTTAATAAAGTACCTCTGAAATTTCTCAAGTGTGTCACACGATTGAAAGCCCCAAATTTGAGCTCCATAGCAGACCAGTACCCGCGCTGTACCTTCAAAAATCCTATATTTAGCAGTTAGCGGCACATCGCTACTGTTCATGAGTGATGACCAGACTCTATTTAAGCCAAGTTTGGCTTGCGCAACTCTGTCCTCAATATGAGGAACAAATGAAAGGCGAGGAGTCAAGATCATCCCTAAGTATTTGTATCTTGTGACGACTTCAATTCTATCGCCCTTGTAAAACCACTTTTCTGATGACTTGAGTCGGCCTCCTTTGCGAAAGACCATAATTTTGGATTTACTTGCGTTGACTTTCAGGTTCCATTGTTCACAGTATAGCTCAAGAATTTTTATATTCCTTTGGAGGGTCAGAGGGTTGTCAGATATCAACATAATATCGTCGGCGTACATTAGAACATTGACTTTCCTGCCACCAATCATTACCCCACCTTCAAGGAGTGGAGGCAGATCGTCAATGAACAAACTGAAAAGAATTGGACTCAAAAGACAACCTTGACGCACTCCAGAAGAAATCTGAAAAGATTCCGAGATTTCATCACAACAGCGGACTGACGCGGCTGCAAAGGAGTAGAGCTTTTTAAGTGTTGCCATAAATTTCGACGATACACCCAGGTTGAACAATTTAAGAAAGAGCGCTGAGTGATCAACAGTGTCGAACGCTGCTTTGAGGTCAATGAAGAAGCAGTATGTCTTCTTACCCCGCTCAGATAGCCTAATATTAATTTAATTGGTAAGAATGAAGAGATTATCCAGAACAGAATAACCTCGCCTGAAGCCAGCTTGGAACTCACTCAGAAGCGTATTTTCCTGCACAAATTGATTGAGTCTTGAAAGTAGCAGGGATGTAAAAATTTTCGCCAGAGTATTGAGGCAAGAGATTCCTCTGTAATTACTGACCTCGTTTGCATCACCCTTTTTATATATTGGAAATATTATTGATTCTCCAAAGGACACAGGAACGGCACCGTGCTCATAGATAGAGTTAAAAAGGCCCAAGAGGATCTCAATGAATGATTCAGGAGCATATTTGTAGAATTCGTAGGTTATCCGGTCCGGGCCTGGAGCTTTGTTGCGCTTAAGGCAAGCTAACGATGACGTGAGTTCCTCTAAAGTGAATCGGGAGTCTAGTATAGAGGGGAGGATTGATGGCTCGGCATAAGAATAGCAGTACTCCGTAGTTGGGTTAAGGAGAGACTTAAAGTGATTAACGAGCCTGTCAAGGGTTATATCTGGACCTATACTGAATTTTCTTCTGTGGAAGGAGTTTACTAGATTCCAGAACCTACGCGAGTCGCTGGCCGCTTGGAATTTTTCAGTGAGTGATGCATAATACTGCCTCTTATGCTCCTTACAAACGGATACATACTCCTTTTTGGCTTCTAGATACGCTCTTCTGGCAAAGTCAGAGTGGGTTTTCCGAAACAAATTCAGACATTTAAAGGATCTGTTCCTCGCACGAAGACAATTGAAATTAAACCGCGGGCTCTTTTGTCGGATCCTAATAAAAAAAGGGGCTGCAAGAACTGGGGACGCTCTGGTAATAATGTCAGTCAAAACATTAGCGTAATCCTGGCTATTGTCAGGAAAGCTGTTAATAGAGGAGATGGACGAGTCGAGGTTTGAACAGTAACAATCTCTATCCTGGTCGCGCCAGACTAATTGGGGTAACAACGGGAGTGAATCGGCAACCGTAACCCCGGCATTGGCCAGGATGGAGAGTGGCAAGTGGTCGGAAAAGGATTCAGCGAGGACAGAAAAGTTTTTAACTAGAGGCAAACAATCATAAGACACACAGCAGAGGTCGATCACTGAGCACCCCATTGGACCAACAAACGTAAACTCCCCATCCAAATCCCCCGGGGACCGGCCGTTCAGAATTACTAAATCATTCTCGTTACAAAAGCTAATGAAATTCGAACTTTGGGGACTTAAAAAAGTATCACGCGACGATCTGGAGGGATAAACATCAGGATTATTGGGAATCAATTCCTCGGGGAGAGATTGCAAGTTACCCGTTCTCACATTGAAGTCGCCAATTAGTATCAGTCTGTCAGTGCAAATAGTCTCAATCGTTTCGGAGAGTTTGCCAAAGTCAGTATCCCAGTGATTACAATTCAGATAGATAGGTATTAACGCGATAGGAGATTTATTGTCATTGTCGTAAAAATAGATGATTGGAAGTCCAGATACGTACGAAGAATGGATGTTCCTGAGCGATTTTTTTATGCCAATGAGCTTGCCACCACTTGCCCGTCCGACATTAGACCGTCTGACTGCCGACTCCCAAACTAGTCTATACCCAGGAAAAAAATTAACAAAATAAGAGCATGAGTCCTCCAATACAAAGGTTTCAACAAAGATGAAGATATCGTACTTGCTAACTAAGTTTAGAAAAGAAGATGAATGATTAAACATTTTTGACTTTAAGCCAGACACATTGTATGATAGAATTGAGGTTGAGCCTACATTACCGTAAGATTCTGAAAGACCTGTATTTTGGCAGACGGCTAAGTTATCTCAGAGAACTCGATGATCGCTGGCCGGGACCCTGCTGCAGGAAGCTAAAGGCTCTTGAGGGCCTCTTTCAAAGCAGTCCTTGGGTAGGGAATCCGACCTTATCGCTGATATGAAGTCGAGTAGATTTACTTTGACAAGACTGGACAGCTTCTCCTCTCCTTTCCTCCCAGAGTACAATAAGCCCTCAGCATCGGACCAGAAGAACTTCAGCCCGTCTACCAGCAAGTGATTAGCGCGAAGCCGCACACTGACGTCCTTGTTCACTCTCGCAATTTCCTTTCTAATTAATAAAAGTTTAGACCTCTTTGATCTAGTGACCTCCGGGAGGTCTTGATGAATGACAAATCCGGCCCCTTCAGGCGTTTCGAGCTGGTAAGAATTTTTGTCCTGGTCTGGGAACAAGAGAGTGACACCATTAAAGGTCTCTTGGAGGCGTTCGTGGCTCCCAAAGGGAAAACACTTAGGTCGTTAGAAGAAACGTCAACTTTTAATAGGTCCTGACAAAAGTTTGATACGGTGGACTTAAGATCCGTTGAGGAGGAATGGTCGAGTCCTCTAAATATTAAGTTGTTCCGCCGAGCAGCCATCTCCAGTTCCTCTAATCTATACTCGGCTTTAGCATTTAAAGATTTGAGATTTTCTATTTCGGTTTTGAGGGACGCATTTTCCAGTTTGACGGAGGCAATGTCTGATCTGAGAGAGTCGATGTCTTTCTTGGCCGCCAGAGGTGCCAATTTTTCGTCGAATAGACCGGACACAACAGACTTTATCACCGCCGCAAATTGGGGAGAGTTAAAGTCCGCCATGTTCTCCTCTGAATTCGATTTCTTGGAGACTTTATTGGGTTCACCAGGAGAGTCTCTCGGACGCATATAGTCAGATGACTTGTTCGACATGTGCTGGTAACCGGCGAGCAGAGGTATCAGTTGGTGTTGTTTTGATATTACGACGACGCAATGGCAAATTAATCCAACACTTGACGACGGGTAAATGTGATCTTACGGTTACCAAGTTTGAATTTTTTGGAAAAATTTCTTCGTTGACAGATTTTGAGAATCACTTTCCTTCGTCGATTTTTCACCCAACAAGCACCTATTGAACGCTTTGTGTCTGGTTTCCCTATTTTTGAGTGCCCAAATATGAAATTTTCCTTTCCTCACAACCGAATATTTTTTTCAAAATTTTTTGTACGCTCTGGTAACACTTTGCAGGTTTGTATATCGCCAGCAAGAGACATCAAAGTTGAAAACAGTTATGCAAATTCGGTAAACTTTGTTTGTTTAATTTTTTGTTCTTTTTTTTTTCCTTGCTTGTATTTTCACCGTGACATGAGAGGTTTTTATGAACGCAATTTGACAAATTCTTATATTTTATATTTTATTCTTATTTCTTATTTATCAAGTAAAGTGAAATAGTCACATTATCTTTTCACGTGTATCACAGCAATTTTTTTAGCAAATAGATTATTTTAATTTGCATCACTTCTTCTTAAGTTTTTTGAGTTTTCAAAACACTCGATCCATTGTATCACTCGGATTATCAAGTTAAAACGAAGTTGGATTCACTCTTAATTATAAAAATGAAATTTAATTTAAATAATTATCGCACTTTTGCTTCCTATTTTCCACGAATTTATCGACAATTGAAAATTTTCCTTGCAATCCACGAATTTCACGTACTGGCCTCACTCAAAGGTAACTGGTAACTCTCGGTAATTAGTAAAGAGGAAGGTTTAGAATTCTGGTAATTAGTATTAAGGAAGGTTTAGAATGTTTAGTTTAAGATTTTTTTTTTATTTTTTCTTTTAGGGTTTCTCTTTTTATTTCTATTTTTCTCGCCTTTTTTTTTCTTACTCCTTTGTTTACTTATTTTAACGCTATCTTATTAATTTTATTGTTTATTTATACTATTATTTTTATACATATTCCGTTTTTCTCGTTGACGTTATTTTCGCGTATTTCGTATCGTTATTGCTCATTGGAAATCGGTACGGTCGGTACGGGCCCGGAGTTCTGTGTAGCACTCTCGTTTGCTGTTATTATTTGATCCCTTCTGGGAATCGTCACGGGCATTGACACGATTTCAACCCGTCGGGGGCTTGGTCGTGAGGGTTTTGGAGGGGTGCGGTTTCTTCGGTTTGTGCGACTTCTGTAGTTGCGTGTAAGCACGATAGTTATTATAACTATTAACAAACATCCAGTTACGCCGGTCATGGTGTGTATTTGGATCCTTTCGTGGCGGCGTTTTTCAGTTTCTTTAATTTCTGAGTCCAGTTCTTCAATTGTTTCGCTGAGACCTTTATAGTGATCGTTTAGGGCCACTGGATGTATGATTTTCATTTGTTTTTTCTGTGCTTTTGGGGGTATTTTATATTGTCCAAAATCTATGTTTGGGGCGGTCAATTTTTCTGGTTGATGTATCGTTATAGTATGTGCGTCTGCTATTTGATAGGGGAGAGTGTATTCTGCTAGGTGGTGGATACATTTCTTTTTCAGTTCCAAGATGCCTAGTCCCAGCAGCTGAGTGGTTTCTTCATGGATGTCGCACTGGCTTATTAATTGGGTCGGTTGTTGTACTCAATACAGCCAGGTGTTCTCGCGGTGCATCGGCGTCACAATTGGGTGTACCGTGGTTAACAATCGGACTTTGCAGTTGCTTGGGACCTCCTCCGTTGACTTAAATAGCGCTGATATACATTCCGTGTGCGTAGGTTTTGTCAGCACTGGGGCGTTATGCTCGCAAATACTGTAGGTTTCATTTACGGTGGTGCACTTAATTTGGTAGTGCAACTCGGTTAGGCCGAAGTTTTGTTGTGAGCGGCTTGTATTTAGGAAATAGGTATATCCAATGTCGTAGACATAGTACGTGTTGTGTCCAGTGTTAATCGGAGTGGTGTATATTCGATTTAATGTGTATTGTTGGGACTCAACTAAAGGAATCTTTATCTGTATGAGCATTCCGTTATGGCTTCCCTCGTAGTCTACTTTAGCTACCCGTTGTAGTGTGATGGGGTCCATGGTGGTGGTTCTACCCTGATACCTCTCGGATGCGTTTAGGTATATGTTTAGGATTTCATGTGTTGGTACCAGTAATGGGCTCAACTCTCGTCGATTAAGTGTTTCTAGCGCGATGAAGAGATCCGTTAATTCCCAATATATTTGTTGGAGTTCCGCCATTATGTACATGGTTAACTCGTTTACATCCAATCGCAGTTGTGTTATGCGAAGTTGATCTGTGTGGTTCGCTAATGCCTCCATCTTTTCATTAATGTTCTCCACCCTTTTCACTAGCTTGGTATGTCTTTCGTGTATATCTGTGTTTGTTTCGCTCATAGCTTTTAATGTTGTTTTCATGATGGTTACTTGTTTTTTAGCCAAATCTAAGTTGGCTTGAGTGTCCTTTTCTAATTCATTTAGTTTTTGGTGTATGTTCTTGGAGTCATCACTGTCCATAGTCCCAAATAGCGTTTTCATGACTTTTCCCCCTAAGTTCAGTAATCCCCTTCTTACCCGCTTGTGAGGTGTTATGGTAACGTCTGCTTTGTTTATTAAGTCTCTTATTTGTGCTACCTGTTTCTTAATTTCGGTTTGCCAATGTTTACAGTTTGCAGATGCTAATCCGTTTGTATCGTTGCATAACCGGTGTATTGCGCTTTCGCAGTTTTCCAGATAGCTAAGATGTAGGCTCCATATTGGCTTTGGTAGTTGGGTGATGATAGTCCAGTGATCGTGGTATGTCTGCACTTTCTTCAGTGGTTCGAACACTATGCCCTGGTGTCGTGGTTGGTGTACTTCCACTGGGGTTTGTCGGGTTACCGTTATTCCGAGGCTTATTATCAGTATTAGTTGCATCATTCTGAAAAACAGAGAGAGGTTGTTTAGTTGAACTGCTTTAGCCGATTATTGTGTACACGACGCTTGCGCTTCCCTATTAATATAGTGGTATTAACCGGGCTATTTATGTCTACGACCTTATAAGGACCTAGCCAGTGTTGGACTAGCTTGTTTTTCCGGGCGGCGTTTCGCAGAAGTACTTGATCACCTATATGTATCCTCACCGGATTTATCTTTCGATCGTAATACTCCTTAGAGTGGATTTTACTCTCTTCTAAGTTTCTTCGAGCTGTTTGGTAAGCTCTTTGAAGCTTGTTCCTTAGGTGCAAGTAATAGTTTTCATGGTCGTAGACGGGTTCGGGCTCTTTTTTCAAGTTGTTAGGCAGGGGAGCAGAGAAACCGAATAAGCGGTCCATCGGTGTTAGCTTCGTAGTTGAATGCATACTGTTGTTCCTTACGAACATAGCTGCTCGCAAGTGCTCATCCCAGTTCGCCTGATTGTCATCAACAAAATTTCTTAAATATTCCACTAAAGGCCTGTGGGATCGCTCTAGTGCCCCGTTGGACTGGGGATGGTACGGCGTCGTTTCTAATTTCCTGATCTTGAATAGTTTACATACTTCTCGGAACATTTCCGAAGTAAAGTTAGACCCTTGGTCTGTGATTAATTTTTTCGGAATTCGATACCGACTTATAATTTCTTCCACGAAAGCTTGCGCCACAGTTTTTGCTTCCATGTTCTGTAACGGCACTACATCCATAAATCGAGTTAAGTCATCCTCGAAACTCTGGATGTATTTATTCCCATGTCTGGTTTCGGGAAGGGGGCCTACTATATCCATATACACCTTGTCAAACGGAAGTTTTGCAGTATCAGTTATGATCATTGGTTCTCTGTGTTCCCGGCTTAATTTATTTAGTTGACATTTTTTGCAACTTTTGTATTGTATTTTGTATATTATTTAATGTATTTAGCGATGTCTTTCCTCATACCCTTCCAATAGAACTCCCGTTTCAATCGTTGGTAGGTCTTTTGTATTCCTTGATGTCCTCCGAACGGTGCGTCGTGACAATCAGCTAGTATAGTTGTTATGTCTTGAGGATCCGGTAAGACTCTTATTTCCGTCCTTGGTGTTGGTTCTTCCTCGTCTCCCTGTTGGTTGTTCTCTGAGGTACATTCTTCTCCTGCCAGGGTATCATTCGTGCTAGTCGTGTCTGCTGCCTGTTCTTTGGCTTGTCGGCGAGTCATAACTAACACTTCATATGGGATTCTGCTTAAAGCGTCCGCATTGTTGTTCTTTTTACCCTCTTTGTACTTTATCTCAAATGTGTAATCTGACAACTTGTGCCAGAGTCTCAGTATTCTACTCGTTGGATCTTTTATTCGGATGGCTCCTCGTAAAGGTTTGTGATCCGTGTATACGGTGAATGGTCGTCCGTGCAGATAGCTTCGGTAATTTTTTACGGCCCAAACTATAGCCAGCAACTCTCGCTCGATGGTAGAATAGTTTTTCTCTGCGATGTTTAATGTTCGACTCGCGTAAGCGATGGGTTTTTCCTCGTTTTCAGGCCCTTGCGCAAGCACGGCTCCAAGGGCCTCTCCACTTGCATCCGTATACAACTTGAAAGGCTCTTTGAAATTAGGGTACCGAAGGACAGGAGGTGTTGTTAGTTTCTCTTTTAGCGTCCTGAACGCTTTCTCACATTCGTCATCCCACTTAAATTTTACATCTTTTCGTAAAAGTTTGTTTATGGGTGCCGCTATTTTCGAGAACCGTTCTATAAACTTTCGGTAGTAGTTTTCCAGGCCTAGAAAGGATTGTACTTGTCTTATAGTTTTTGGTACGGGGTAGTCTTTCACCTTTTGTGTTAGACTGGGATCTGGTGCTACCCCGTTGGTACCGCACTTGTGTCCGAGATAGACGATTTCCCGCTTGAGAAAGTTGCACTTCTCTGGGTTTAATTTCAAGTTGTGTTCTCTCAATCTTTCTAAAATAGATCGCAGTTTTGCATGATGGTCTGCTAAGTTCCTCCCGTAGGTGACAATGTCGTCTAGGTATACGAAACAATGTAACCCCTGGAGCCCCGTTAGTACATGATTCATCAGCCTTTGAAATGTAGCTGGTGCCCCTTTCAGTCCGAAAGGCATTCTTTTGAAAGCGTAATGACCATAGGGTGTACTAAACGCTGTCTTATCCCGATCTTCAGCTTCCATTGCTATCTGATGGTAGCCGCTGGCGAGGTCAAGTACAGAGAAGTAACGAGCATTTCCTAACTGATCTAGGATATCTTCGATCCTAGGTAGTGGATATGCATCGCCTTCTGTTACTTCGTTTAACTTTCTGTAATCTACTACAATGCGCCATTTTTTCTGGCCATCAGGTCCTGGTTTCTTTGGGACTACTAGCAGAGGAGCGTTCCACTGGCTCCAGCTGGGTTCAACAATGTCATCTTATAGCAATCTGTCTATTTCCTCAGTAATTATTCCTTTCTGCGTTTCCGGCAGTCTGTACATCTTACATTTTACTGGCACCTGATTTTCTTTGGTTCTTATTTCGTGCCGAACCGTTGTAGTGTGGCTTAGTTTTTCGCCTGGTATATGGAAGGTATCGTGAAATTCTTTTATAATCCCTTCGATTGACTTTTTCTCTTCACTGTTCAGATTTTCCTCTATGCGCACTATTCGCAGTAGGTCTTTTATTCGTGTGTTCTTCCCTTTACTGGTTTCGAACACATCTGTCTGTATCCCGTAGTGTTCTTTTACTTCGGGAGAGTCCTTAGTGGTTAACTCATTGTTACACGTGTTGTATTTTTCGTTTATTTCGACCTCGTGATCGTTTACATTTAGTATGCTCATTTTAATTTTGCCATTGGTTGACTCGACCAGTGCGTTACAGAGGTAAATTCCTTGCTTGATTTCTTCTCCTATAGCGACATATTCTCCTGGAGTTGGTACTGGTATTTCGAGGAACTTCACCGTTCTTTGGGGTATCTGTATTTTTCTGCGTTCTCTTATGGTGACTTGCTCTGGATTTTTCTGGCCAGTCGCTGCGTCTTTTGTTACTACATCAATGGATCGAGACTCGGTGTTGTACACGTCGCCTTGGTTCGCGAATGGAATGACGATTTCCTCTCCCGTCTTGGTCGCCGGGAAAACAAGCCTTTTAGCTGGTCCTTCTACGTTGCAGTATTTACTTACGAAGTCATTCCCTATAATTCCCGTGATATTTGTAGGAATCAAATTTTTCACAATATGAAATTTGCAGGGATAGACTTGATTCGTCATTACTTGTCCCACAATCGTATCTTCAGATGTTATCTCCCCGGAGATAGTGTTGAGAGTGACTCTTTCATTTTTGTTTACGTCTTTTAGTTTTACTTTGCTTATTTCGGAATGTTTAATTAAACATATCTCTGATCCAGTATCAATTATGAATTTCGAATTTCTTTCCTTAGTAATGTCTAGTTGTAAGTTTATTATTGGCAGTGCCGGCATGGTTGTCCTGTTGTCGCACCTATAATCTTGCTCTATTATGGACGACTCGCGGTGCGCTCGGTCGTCCCTGTAGAGTTTTCCACTTCCCTTAGTTGGGTTTGTAGCTGTAGTTTTTCCCACCGTTCTCGTAGAAAACATGCATCTTCCGTGTGATTTGGTTTCAAACAAAAATTACATTCCTGGTTAACCCTGCTCGCCGTTGTCTGGTTAACTTGGTGGTGTTGATGGTTATTTCTTCCTGGTTGCGTGTTGTTATTCCTCCCGAAATTTCGCTGTGTGTTCTGGTTGCAGTTTCTGGTGTTATGACCGTACGCCCTGCAGGTGGAGCAGAAAGGAGTCATCTGCCGAGTTCGACATTCTGCCATAATATGTCCCATTTTGTGACAGAAATTGCATTTTATCTGTCGTCTATCCGGTCTGTTCCGAGGTGTATTATGGTTGGGTGTATAACCATTTGGCTGAAAATTCCTTGGTTGGTTCTGATTGGGTTGGCCTGTTGGATATCGGTTATAACCTGGATTTCTACCAGGTGTTGGTGGTGGGTTGTAAACGGGATTGTAGTTATGGTTGCTCATTGGAGCGTGGGTAGGGACGCCTAGTCCCATTAGTGGTGTTGGGTCTCCCAGGGAGTTTTGCTGGGTAAGATTTTGCTGCATACATTGTTCGTCTGCTCTAATCGTGTTATTTTCCTTTCCAATGCGTTCACGTTATTTTCTACATCTTGAAGTAGGTAAAACTTGTAGTTGGGGTTTATTATACCCATTTTAAAACAATGCAGGCCTACTTCCTCAATTTCGGCCTTCAGCCCATCTCCACCATCTGTGTATTGAGCAGCAGCGGCATTTTTGCAGGCGTTAATAAGAGCCTTCACTCTGTGGAAATACCCCAATAAGGTTTCCGTTGGCAGTTGATGAACGTTCCTCAATTGGGTATTGAAGGTTATATATGATGTGCCTTGTAATAGGTTTGTTTTTAATGCAGTAAATATATCTTCCAGTGTGTCATTCGTCCCTGTTTGCACGACTTCCAATGCTCTTCCCCTCAAGCGTGTTGGTAATAGTCTCATGAACAGTATCTTATCCTGTATCTCGGTGAGCGTTTCATACCCCAGTCGTGCACAATTTATAGTATAAACTCGTTCACCTCATTAGACTTGCGTGGGCTATCTTCCCCTACCAGAATCGGTACGTTGTTATACAATATATTGTTCACTAAACTTATGTCAGCCGTTTTATTTTCTTTGTCTTCTATGTCAGCCTGGTTGTCAGTAGACAATTTATTTATATCTGGTAGCTCACTTTCCACAGTGTAAGTCCCCGGATAGGAGTTTGTTCTCACGTAACACCTTCCGTGTCGTAGTTTCACTATTTCTGATTGCAGAGTACCAATACCTTCTGTATTTCCTTGATCCTCAGCTTGCATGAGTGGCTGTTCGTTCACCACTACTGGATTTCCGGGTCCTTGGTCAGGTAATGGATGTTCGCTATCTTGATTTGTTTGGTTTTCTTCTTCAGTGTTTACTTTTGGTGACCCTACTGGTCCTTGATCGGGTAATTGTTGTTCCCCTTCGCGAGGTGTCTGATGTTCTTCTGTAGAGTTTATTTCTAGTGATTCTACTTGTTGTTGATTAGCCAATTTTTGTTCTCCTTCTTGATGTGGAGCGTTGTCTTGATTGGCCAATTGCCCGTTAACGTTATTGTGTTCAAGTTCGGTTTCAAAATTATAAAACGAAAAAGTATCTATTCTTTGCAAAAAGTTACTCAAACGTCTGTTTAGTGTTATCTTTGGCGTAGAATGTGCCATATATACATATTATTATTATAATTTTTTTTTTTTGTTTTTTTTTTTTTTTTTTTACAATTTCTCTTTTTGCATTGTGTACTTAATGTATTTAGACAAGTGTTATTTCTTATTTCTAATACAAGTGCCAATCATTACCATACCATACGAGTTTCATTTATATAATTACAATTTCGATCATACAATTTCCTTATATTCTTAATGGTCAATTTTTCTTCTTTCTTTTCTATAATAGCAATGTCAATCAAACGATTTTCTAATACCCGTAATGGTTACTATTCTTCTTTTATTTGTGTATGCATAACTAAATTCTATAGTGTCCTAACTTTGAGAACTATTCTAATGACATTTGTTTCTACTTAAAACAATTATACTTCTTTCTTCTTTCTCCCTCATATTATGGTAGTCTTAACATTAAAAGTGTACCTGGATGTTCAATTCCTATATTTATCATGTTTTTCCCAAGTTTAGACTTACTAAGAATTATGATTTTTCAAATTATTTTTAACAAATTCCCGAACGTAGGTTTTTAAATTGCGGCTGCGCCAAACGTTATGTTGTAATTTTCACCGTTGTATGGTAAAACTTTACAACAATACCTCAGATACACTTTCAATCTCAAAAGACTGAATTCAGGCGGTACAATATTTATTTCACCGATTACAATTTTAGTCTCGTTACAATGATTACAAGTTCCTTGCTTACGACTACTACAACTAACGACTACTGGTTACCGGTTACATTTATTTATACAACATTTATTTATTCCTGTTACAATAACTACAATTTCTATCTTATAACTTCGTCGCCTAATGACTACTAGAAGTCGACTGTGTGCTGTCAGGTTCTGATGTCCGCTTCACCCCTTTGGCTAAACGCTTTTCCTTCCTGTAGCGTATCCGTTCGTTGTGGAGTCTCTGCAGCTCCCTACTGAAAAGTGCTCTTTGTTGGCTTCCCACAGCCAACATGAGATCCCGTCTCGCCTTCTCAATTGATCGCCTGAACCTCGCTTCTACACCCGGAGTTTCCCTTTTAACGTGTACCTCAGGTCCTCCCTGGCGTTCCTCTTTACCCTTTTCTTTATGACCCGTCTGTCTGGCCCGGTATTCCTCTATAGTTATCGGTCGTGGACCTGCATGCGGATTACGTTGTAGCGCCTCTTGCAGTTGGCGGTCTCCCATTCTTCAATGTATCTGTTTAATAAATTTTATTGCCCATTGGGTTCTTTCGAACCGTATTTGGGACCTCAACGGTGAATGTTAGATTCATCCGCTTTTTTCAGTTTGTTAATTTTTTCCTCACCTAAAGTATTTTTTTGGTGAAGTCCAAGAGAGTTTTACTGGTCGTCCGCCACTTGTTTCCGGGTTGTCCCATTCAGCCAAGTCGCTTATTAGAGATGCGTTGCGTCCTACCACGGTCACACCTATGGTAGTCGATTCCTCAGACTGATTTTCTGTGGCCATTTTCTCAATATTTATCGGAAAATTTTCCGTTGAATTTGCAGAATTTTCCGATCAATGTTCAATCGATGGTCATTGATCGTTTGTTTGCCGTGTTGCCGGTTTGCGTTTCCGCTCTGGTGGCGCCATCTAGCGGTTGCTGGTGGCCGCGAGTAACTTGCGCTTACATGATCGTTTCTGCAGTGTCGATGCCATAATTTGCACTGCAGTATCACTGCCATAACAGTGTCGCCACGTTGTGTTTTGACAGATATCAACAGCTAGGGAGATCGACCTGTCGTAAGTATTTTTGGTTGTTCTTGAATAATGTCTTATCCCTTTTCAGGATTTCAGGACTTCTACGGAAAAGGATCATCACACCCTTCTTCTGCCTTTATTCATTTATATTTTGTTTCTACGCGCAGACATCCATATTTAACAAAATGAGTACCGTGTTAAACAAATGGAGCATATTTTTCTTGCTTGGCCTGATACAGCCATCAATAGCAGATGAACTATTTATAGATAACTCCATTAAATAAAACCGGAATATTCTTTGAGAAACGCAATCCAATATATTTTTACCACGACGAATGGCAAATTTTTACAAAGGTTAGGTTCGAAGACGAATCAGTTCATATAGCAACGTTATCCAAAACGGAAGAACTAGCACAAACCTCTTGTCAGAAACTACTAAGTCAAACCGGAGATAACTCCTGTTCTCTTCTTATGGAAAAAATTAAGGAGTTAACCGAGACGAGTAGACGGCATAACCAAATATTGCGAAGAATATTCCACAAGATTCGAAGTAGACGATCGCTATTCGATGGTATGGGGAAAGGTTTAAAATCTCTATTCGGAGTACTAGACGCCGACGACGGAAACCAAATTTACACGACGCTCCACGAATTAAGTGACAACAACAAGTCACTAGAACTCCTACAACATCAGACTACCATGCTAAATTCCTCAATTGACATGCTCCAGAAACCAGTGACGGACATCGTGGAAAACCAGAAAGATTTAGCTGAAAAACTGAGGGATATCACACAAAACGAGATGGATTCAGAACAGAAGATGAAATTAGACCAAATGCTTGGGCGCATTATTTTTCAATTAAACACAATAAATAGTTATCTACGAGACATGATGGACATCACAGCAGCCTTGCTGCAGGGAAAAATTCACCCTCTACTAATATCACTTCAAGAAGTATCAAACATTTACACTCAAGCAGCGACACAGTTAGGAAAAAGTCTGGAATTGAACAGTTTCTTTCAACTAGAATTATTATGAAGCACATATTTCATGACCGGGGATAACGATTTACTCGTTAGAATCGTTTTACCCCTCCCTGAAAATGAATTATACACGTTCCAGATAGTTTACTCGCTACCCATAGCCACGGAGTCAGGACAAACCACCATCATTGACATTGAAAAACCATATTTAGCGTCAACCGTCAATAAGCAATTATTTTACCAACTAGATGAAGCGGACCTAACTTATTGCACCACCATACACACCGAATTGGGTACACAAGTCGCTGTCAAAGAAATCCACAAATGAAAGGGACCATTTGAAAAAAATTTATAATAAATCTTTTCTTCAACCCTTTCCAAACTGTAGCAAATTGCCAGCAGAGCGTCATTCATCTGGTGAAGTTGGAAGCAAGGAACACTTGGCTTTTCCTTGCAAAACAGTCACATCCACTGCACATCGTTTGTCCAGAAAAAACCCTCACCCAGAAGATCCAAGGTTTCGGGATCGTTCAACAATTTTCACAGTGCGACGCTAAGCTGCCTGACTTAAAAATGCACTACGAAAAAGCCAATGATGAAGAGTTAGAATTTCTCCAGCCACAGATCCTCGAATTATTTCCCGTACCGTCGCTGTCCCCACAAATTAAACCTAAACAATCCATACCACTTAAGGTAGTTTCCTATCAGCATTTCCGTAATCAAATATCTAAAGGCCAAAGGGACATCCAAAACATTTCCCAACATATAAAACAAGAAATATCAAGGACGGAATCCCCTGCATCCTACTTACAACACTCAGCCATCAACATCTCCTTTTCCGCAATATTAACCGTCACAGGTCTATTCATGATAATTCGATACACAGTCTTTAGATACCGTAAAACAATTAATCAACCCTCAACTACGGTGGCCAATCCGCAAATAAAACAACTGCGAAAGTCAGCCATTATACCAATTACAACCCGACTTCCCCGGGGTTTAAATCAACCGATAACGACAAATGCTAAAACCGAACAAAACCCTCCGATAGGCAATCCAGAACCCGAAAAATCTGTAGAACCGCTGAATGAATTTAGTGGCAATAAAATAGTTTTATACGACATAGAAATAATGTAAATTTAATGTATGGAAAAAAAATTGTAATTAACTTATTCAAAACATAATTACTTGCAGAATAACTTGACGAAAAATTGTTAATTGACTAATTTGATATTATAAGGAAAACGTGTAATAGCTGTAATATAAAGATTTAATCTATATATATGTCAGATTAGGGAACGACTCTCCAAAAAGGGGAGGAAATATTATATAATAACATGTGAATGGTTTCTTCCGTGTAATGTGGTAATGACCTAGATAAATAACCCAAATTGATGGAGGAAATCATCTACAGGTAAGTTTCCGCTGACACAATAATTGAGGTGCGCGCAGCGAAAAACACCTTAATTGTTGTGTCAGCGCTCTAGAATAATTCGGTTATTATAATATGCAATAAATTAATTAAGCTTAAGTAGGTTAAGTTGTTTTGTTATTGATAATTTATTTGGTTATCACGGAAGTAAAGTAGATGGAAGTTGGCACCAATTTAATTGTTATAGAATGTAACCTGATCGCGATCAAGTCGAAATGTGTAATTGTATAGAGTGTATCTAATCTGTGGGATATCATTTCTACATATTGCAAAGGAACGCAGGTGGGTGTCGTTTAAGTATGTGAGTGTTCACCAGTCGTAGGGCCGTTTTGTTCCCCTAAGCCCTAAAGTTAGATCGTAGGCTTGGTAAGACCAGCCTTTGAGTGTTTTCCTAAGTAAATGTGAGCTTTTTCTGCGGTCTGAACCTATCCACTGACTTTTATGGTCATAAGATATTTATACTATCGTTACATGTGAGCACACTCACGGTGATGCTGGGCGGCAGACCAGCGAATAACTATAAATTTCTAAATGTTCTTCAAAATTATATATTCTAATTCTACTTTTTTTGTGCAAATAAATGTTTTTCTTATAATTAATATTAGTAAGTTCGGATGGTACAATTTAAACTTTAAATTTCCTCAAGTTAAATTGCTGTAAGTTGCATTTGCAGGTTTCTTTTATTCTCGTGTTGGATCTTTTCTTACGTTCAAAGGGTGTCATCCGTTCGTTTCCAACCCCTAACTCAGAAGGTTTCTCCTTAAGATCATATAGATCATAGTACTATGATCTAAGGTTATGTTCAGAATATGCATGTTACCGGCCCTAGGTGTGGCCCCGGATTTTTATACCAAGGCATGCACATGAATGTACATTGTCAACATGTGCATCCATTTTAGGGTTAGATTGTTTAGACTAAGAATGTCACGTGCATTTTTGTTTATCTAGTATGTTTAGGGTCAATATTTAGAGCCGTAGCTATTATTCAAAACATGTATGCGATTAGTGATTCTTGGAAAAATCAAAAATTACATGACTTCAGAAATTCTTACGTTTCTGGACTATGATTCAATGTGATTCAATTCGACCAGAAAGGTGGGAATTTTATAGTCAATTAGAAAAACCAAAAACGCGACTGACTGTAAAAAGGAACTAAAAAGATGTAAACAAGACACATTCATGATAAATCTATGAATCAGTACTGTTCAAAAGTAGACTGCTCTGCAGCTCTGGCAACCCTCAGCCTTTCTCGTGGTCCTCAGGACGAGCCAATCGCTCACTCATACAAAGCTCACTGCGTACAACGGTACCAAGCCTGTGTACCAGCAAGCGTTTTTGCCATGCGCTGGGTGTTCAGTTGGTCTACAGACAAATCTATATATAAATAGGCGACACGTTTCTTTGTTTTCCCTTTTACAGGAAACCAGGTTGACTTACCAGGATGAAAATTATACCATTCGAGAGATTAGTTTTTCCTCTATGTGCATCACTTAATATTTTTTCCTTTACTTTAATTATAAATTAGTTTAATTTTAAATTGAAATTAAAAAATTCAATGGGATAGTATGTGTGAATTGAGCACACGTTTAGCGTAAATGATGCTCTTGGGAAGAATGTATGCGTGTGATTGTTTTGCTTTTTGCCTGAAGATATGCAACCATATGATCATTTTTGGTTTGTGTCCCTAATAAATGGCAAGTACTAAATTAATCGAAAATCAAACCAAATGGATCAATCTTCTACTGGGGACACATACCAAAAGCATTGACATATAATTGCATGCCTCTACGAAAAAAACAAAATATAGAACATACTTATTTAAGATTATCATTGGCATAGATCATGCGCTCGACTGAATAACCTTCCATTTATGCCAAAATATTCACTCTGTATTCTTTTCACTCAAAGGTATTATCCTTCCCATGATAATGTGAGGGGTGAAGGGGAAATGCAGCCATATCACAGACAATAGGTAAATGTTCATTCTTTTACTTTTTGCCTTGAAGAAGGCAATCTTTGGCTAATAAAATTGCATTCTTCCAGACAAAAGCCAAAACAATGAACATATGGCCACAGACAATAATATGGATGCATTACCACAGACAAATTTAAAGCCATCGTTAACTTATACCATTATTTTGTGCTAATTAGATAAAAATATATGCAAATTTTATTTAAAAAATTATGGAAAATCATAATTTTACAGTTATCTCTAGAAAACGTGAGGTTAATTTACACGAATATTTATGGAAAGCGAGCGAAAGTCTGAATTTTATCATTTTTCCAAACTTTTGTATGGACCCACATTTAAAAACTTAATTTAGAAAAATATGATATATGGCCAAAAGTTGGGAAATGAAAAAATAATGGGGTTTATCATGCCCCCTAGAATGCTTGATTTAGCCGCTACGAGCAAAGAACTGTTGAAAATTCAAAATCTGAAATGATATCATATTTCCAAACTTTTGTCTGCACACCTTTAAAACCTCAATTTAGAGAAAAAAGAAAAGTTAGGAAATGAATTAATGTTTCTTTGTACGGAAATTAAAGGTATACTCTATTTACAAAATATCCCAGAACTTCATAATTTAGTTACAAACCAAATGGGTCCATGTGGTTATTGAATCGTATCCCCGTCTGTATGAGAGATGGAAATTCAGCAAAAGCTTTTCTAGACTTTTACAACGCAACTCAGGCCAATATGAGATGCGTCGTGTTAATGGTATAACAGTTGACTTTCGTGGCCACTCTGTTGACAAGAGTTATGTAGTTCCTTAAAATTCATATCTTCTATCGTTTGATTGCCTCTAAAATATGGAAGTTCTTGGCACAGATAAGAGCCTAAAATATATCTACAAATATGTTCATAAGGAATACGACTGTGCCAATGTTCATATAGATGAAATCGATAGCTATTTGTCCGGTCACTATAATATAATCAACGGAAGCAAATTGGCGCAAAAATGAGTATCCAATGCATTACCAGTCACATAATATATTATAGTTCGACTTGAAAGTCACTTGCCTGACCGGCAATATGTAGTCTTTAAGGAAGGAAATGTTCAGCAAGTTCTTCAAAATCATAGCAGAACAAAATTGACTTCATTCAATCACTATCATTATCACAGATGAAATTTCAATATGTCATCTAAACTTCACGGAGGTAAGACTATTTTACTCTGTGGAGATTTTAGACGAACATTGCCAATTGTACCTACCTCATGGTACACGTGTACAACTTTTTGAGAATTGCCTTACCATGAAGGTCCATGTTTTCGATATTCCACAAAATAACTTTGACCCAAACCATGAGAGGTTTACCTCATGAAATAGAATTCGTTTAATTTCTTAATAATTAAGGTACACTTCTGCCATTTTCCTTTGAAAGAACTAAACTTCCCGCCATTCTGGCTCTAGCGATGGCAATTAATAAATCCCAGGAGAAAATGTTTCAAAAAGTAAGAATATCACTAAGACAACCTGTATTTCCTCACGGACAATATTATGTTGCAACCAGTATAGTAGAGCTATATATTTTTGCAAAAAGTATTGTTTATGAGGAACTTTAACTTCTTCTTGAATTCGCAACCGCATCCGCTAGGTTTTTGATAGTTGTAGGTGGGGCCTCATTCAATAAAGCTGTACGTTGACGTGCTGAATGAGCTTAAATGATTGCTACTGCAGTCTGAACTAAATCACCTGTTTACTAACAATGCTAATGTATGTGGAAAGCCATGCGCGAGCTATTAGAGTGGGCGTAGCGAGCAAGGGGCGCCCCCCTAGTTAAAGTAAATACTTGTAATTCTTGCAATACTTGTAATTCTATAGTTTAAATATTCATTCTTCTTATAATTACCATTATAAACATTTTTCTGGTCCTTCGAGGCGGATTAGTGAGCATTTAAGAGCATTTTTCGATGAACTCGGGAGTGATACAATTAGTATATTTAGAGAAATACAAGAAATCTTTAGTTTATGCCGTTATCTGGACCTCAAATTATTCACGGTGTACCTATAGAACATGAGACGAATGAACTAACAGAATATTTTATGAGTTCATACAAGTAGTGACTTGGGACGAAAGCACATGTTTCTGACCACGTGTTCAAAAGTGTGCAATATGTAAACAAAACTAAGTGAATCACACAACTCATAATAAATTTAACCGCATGCGTATCATCGCCTGTTTATGAAAAATTAATTCAAATATTGAAGACGACACCAGTGTATGATCAGTCAAACTACCGTTATTTTGTGGTTGAACACAGTGTAGGTGAAAACGTGGTTTCTCAACAATTTTGAAATCTCAACTTAATTTTTTTTATCAATCATAACAAGTACAGTCCCTGGCCACATTATTAGGCGCACCTGAATTTTTTGAAGTTACCAATTTTTAAGCTTCATTAACAATTGATCATTGGTTCTCCTTTTACTATTTTGGGTAAATAATAATCAACAGTCATGAATGTAAGAAATGTAATTACTTGGGAAAAAATTATATTATATACAAGTATATGCACATTTTCGATCGTTGCTTGTATTCGCGTTGAGACTGGCCTTCCTACACTATTATCATCTACTATCCCCTCTGTGCCCTCCAAAAAAAAAATCATGTCATAGAAAAAATTTGCTTTACTCAAACAATCATCGTAGCAAACTTGCTGCATCAACTGGAATGGCTCCGACTCATTTTTATCAAGTTTTGCGTGAAATTTACTAATAGCGATATTAGTATTCCAACATCAGCAAAAGAGTTGTGTTGGGAAAACTGTCATAACTTTTCTACTTCTCAATCGATTGAAGCAAAATTGGTATGACTGGAAGGTGAAATGTTATAGTTTTCAAACGACGGTCTGAATACAGAGATGGCGCTACTATTTAATTTGATATAGCTTATGTTTCGGAACTAATTTGTAGCACTGTGCGTGTACATAACTGCGAAGAAAAAATCAATGTCTTTTAGGCGACACGCAGAGCCTTGCTTCGATGATGATCCAAATAATACAGGCCTGCACGGTATCGAGTAAGCGTTTGAGATGGGTCTACGCCTCAATAATCGTTTCAGTCAGGCGAATTTCGTAGTTACTATTTCCTTTGCAATCTACCTCTTAAGCTTAAAAACATCCTTGCAGACAAGGACACGGTAGGATGTGGAACACTCTCTTATTACCGTCAATCCAACAATGTATTGTGTAAGTAACTGCGAGTGAAAAAAATCGACAGTTATTAGCCTTTAGGTCGTAATTTCAATCTGCAAGCCGCAGTTTTCTTAACACACGACGATGCGCCTAATAATTTGGCCAGGGACTGTATATGAAATATTCGAAACCATATGTGAACAATTTTTGTGGAATTAAATGGCTTAGTCAAAAATCGTTAGATTTCTTTTGAACAGTGAATATTTTTTTAACATATACAAAAAATTAATTAATAAATACAGAAATACACCAGGATACAGAACTTTAGTGTAGTGTATATGATTTTGTACAAAACAAGACAAATCAGTTTTCGATCTCGTGTTGACATATAACAGACACTCATAGTTTGGACGGTTCTATAGAAACAGTTACACAGAACTACAAGTATATCTAGGACAATTATATCGGACTTTACAGTTTTATAGTGATAGACACAATGAACAATAAATGAATTGAGATCATATTTTGTATAACGCGAATCATAGTTTGTAAAATGCAAGTGAAGCATTGTCACGATATATATCTCAAGTGAACTGCATATGACTAGAAAACAGTTTCACCTGCCGAATCAGAATATCAGGATCCAGGTAGTGATCAAGACGGTGACGCAGCCAGCAATACCGGCTTGCTGACTCTACACGTGGCTCTTCAGCAACCAGACGACTCACAACCAAACAAGTCAAGGCCATCCTCACCAGGGTCACTATCTAACACCACAACCTACAAATTGACAACTCAAATGGCTCGATATGAGCAACTCATGATGATGCACACAGAGGTAGACCAGATTAATAACGACCCTGGACGCCATTCGCATTGGTTGCCGGTCAACTTTGTTCAAGCACCCCTATATGAGTATGCGTGTAAACGACAAGGCGATTCGGCTCCATTATCAAATCAGCTCCAGTCTATACGCGATCAAATCTCACCTAAATGCTATATAACTTCAAAAGAGCATGGATCAGCACCAAACAACTCAACAGACCATTCACTATGTTCAGCAGGCAGTGCTGCTAGAAGTTAAACTTCCCACATTTTACGGCGACTCATCACGATGGCCTTCATTTCGGGATCTCTTCGCATCAATGGTTATAAATCGACCCGACCGTAGGCCTGTAAATAAGCTTCACTACCTTAAAACGCATCTGACAGGGCCACCAGCACAATAATTAATGAATATCAGCATGGTAGACCAGTCATTTGACCCAGCTTGGAAATTACTGGTAGAAAGGTACAATGGCGACGAGAAAGTGATATTTTCTCACATCTCCAACATAGCAAAACTCAGTGTAACCTCCTCAAAATCTCCAGACCAGCTGGACAACCTAGTGGTAACGGTCAAACAAAACCTAGACGCATTGAGGTCATTCAATTTGGGTATAGACCACTCGAACTCAGGATGTAGTTGTAGCTACATGATTTTAGAAAAATTAGATTCCTCATTACGCGAAGCATGGGAGATCAAAAGAAGGAGTTCCAAACAAGTTACGACAGTCAAGTCTCTCCTTAACTTCGTTGAAACTCGACGTCGAGCTCTGAAAGCTGCACAGTCAGCAAATCAAAAAAACCCACCTTAGACTCCCAGAAAAGTCACTCACCAACGATCTCACCAGACTTCTCACCAGACTTCTCACCAAACTTCACACCCCAAGGAAGGTATGCTTGTTATTATTGCAAAGAGTCACACTATTTAGTACACTGTCCATTGTTCAAGGACTTATCAGAAGAGTATAGGTCGTCACTCAATTAAAGTCTGCAATACAAGAAAAACCTCCTCTAAGTGTGGTAAAAGGCACCATACAATGATCCATAATCCAAGGTCAACTCATCAACAGAGAAGGGGTACAACATCTTAATCCTCTGCAGATCAATCAGTCAACTCATCCCAGCCAATTCAACCATCAACTTCTAGGCAATGACGTTCAATTGTGCCAGTTTGTTCAACAATTCAAACCAATCACGCAACTCATCTGCATCACTTGAAGACATTTTATCTGAAAACTCTCCAGATTGTTTAAGAATAACTACGACAGCTCAAAGTAAGGTAGACAAGTCAGCAGCTTCCGCTGGAGAGTTATTAGAGCATATCCAGCCTCCAGATGCTTCAAAGGAATCAGCAATGGCAACTCCAGTAGCCTCCTTAACAGTCAACACGTGCGGGACAAACTCATCGCCAACTCAAGCACCTGCAGTTGTTTTACTAGCCACTGCACAGGTTGTATTAATCACTGACTACTCTCACATACCAGTACGACTCTTCATAGACTCAGGTTCTAAGCTAACATTTATCTCATGCACCATAGTAACAGCTTGTCATCTGAAGCGCCGTAAATCCACAATTCCAATCCTAGGTATTGGAAACATCACCACAATGAAGACAAAGGGCATTACAACAGTTTTACTCAAATCAACTTACTCAGAGGAACAAGTGGAGCTTGAAGCTCACATTCTCCAATGTGTCACAGGTACATTACCTACGAGACAAGTTCAAGAACTTGATTGGCCAATTGTTCGCACACTGAAACTTGCTGATCCAGACTACTCGAATCCTAAAAATATAGATATACTCATTGGAGCTGATTCATATGGCTTAATAGTTAAACCATCAATCATACCGTCACCTCAGTCAGCCCTTATAGCACAGGATACAATATTTTACTGGATTCTTCTTGGCCCTACATCGGAGAAATCTAGAACAACTCGCCAAGCATACCACATGACACCAGACCAGTTATATCAACAAATTAGAGATCTCGTAACCAAGTTCTGGTTACAAGAAGAAGTACCAGAAAACATAGTCAACTCTCTCCAGATGATCGAGCCTGTGAGGATCATTACATGAAAACTCATTCAAGAGATCCCGATGGAAAATATGTGGTTAGAATTCCAATAAAATCAAGTCCAACTCTCCTAGGCGACTCATCGGTCAGAGCTCAGTAGTGCTTGAAGAGCATCATTCGTCGACTCAGCAAAAGACAACTCTGACCTGTATCACTCATTCATGCGTGAATATTAAGAATTATTATATATTAAGAAATTTAATATTATGATTGTATTACTTACCACATCATGGTGTTTTAAAAGAAGACAGTACCACTACCAAGCTCAGGGTCGTATTCAACGGGTCGAGCCCATCTAGCAGTGGTTAATGACTTACAGCACGTTGGTGCAAAGGTCCAACGTGACATAGCAGACGTTCTCTTGTGGATCAGACAACACAAATTTGTGTTTACGTCGGATATCACAAAAATGTATAGACAGAACAGAGTACACAAAGATGACTGAGATCTCCAGAAAATATTTTGGATCAACAGCCAACTCAATATCATTCCATATTAATTTACCACAGCCACATATGGAACCAGGTCAGCTCCATTTCTTGCCATTAGGACCATGATACAACTTCTGGCTGATGGGGGTCACAATTTATCTCTTGCAATAGATCCATTGATGAAAGGCAGATATGTGGATGACATTTTTGGAGGAGCCGACTCAATAGACCAACTCATTGACACGTCACATCAAGTCAGTCAACTCTGTTTGGCAGGTGGTTTTCCTTTGGCAAAATGGCACAGCAACTCAATCGACTTCTTGAAGTCCAGATCAGCCAACTCAAAAACAGCAGAACAAATTCACTCATTTGAAGACAGCTCAGCTAAATTACTAGGTCTGTCATGGATTCCACACACAAACACATTCAAGTTAAACTCAAGGGTATCAAAGGATCATTCCTAGATTACTAAAAGACAAATATTATCAGAAACAGCACAACTTTATGACCCTCTTGGGTTTTTTGCATCATTCATCATTGTTGAAAATACACATGGTTTACTTAATATTGTAGTCCAGTGTAAAATCCTCAACTATAACTGTATTTTAAAACCAGTCTGTATGGTAGAATAGGAATTATCTCACGAATAAAACTCACTTGCTGTTAGAACACCAGGCTGTTTGGTCTTTCGTAGTTCGGTTTAATTTCAACAGGTTATGGGCCCAGATCAACGAGTAAGGGAATTTAGGGCTGTGCTATTTCACTAAACAAAAATAAAAAGGAAGTGCCTTTCGGAACATTTGTTTTATTGGAAAAGTATTCGGGACATATTTTTGTGTGAAAGTGGGTGAGAATGGAAACTGAAACAATTAGAATCGAAAGACTGGAAAACGCGGAAAACTGGTGCACGTGGAAATTCCAAGCTCGCATTGTTTTAAAAGCAAGTGACCTTTTCGAGGTAGTTAACGGTGAGTGTCCTTCACCGGTCCATGGTGTCGGGGAGGCGGAAGAAAAGTTTAAAGCTGATTTGCAAAAATGGCGACGCAACGACAGCATGGCACAAAAAATCATCGCCACTTCAATCGGGCAGCAGCCCTTGACTCATATCATGAATTGCAACACCGCGTGCGAAATGTGGCAAAAACTAGAAAATGTGTATGAACAAAAATGCCGTTCGAACATTCTTTTGCTGCAACAGCGTTTCTACAGCTTCCAAAGAGATCCTACGGATGACGTGGCAACGCACATTTCAAAAATTGAAATGCTCGTGAAACAACTAAAGGAAGCAGGAGAAATTATTTCAGAATCGATGGTCGTCACCAAAATTTTGATGACTCTTCCGCAAAATTTTAGCCATTTCTACTCAGCATGGGAATCAACGGCGTCAACAGAACAAACCTTGGAAAATTTGACAGCCAGGCTCATTATGGAAGAGTCGAGAATGGCGTTAACACAAAAAACGGCACCTGCACCGGACAGCGCATTGATCGCCAAACATAGTTCTAAAAATAAGAAAAACGTGCCTAACGGAAAATGCTTCATCTGTAAAAAACGTGGACACTGGAAAAGAGAATGCCCTGATCGACGCATCAACACGTGGTCATCCACAAGTGGAAAAAGTGAAAAACGTGGGAGTGCTTTTGTTTGTGACGCTGGCATCCCCGGTGCTTATGAGTGGCTTTTAGATTCTGGGGCAAGCGATCACATGACTAGCCGAAAGGAGTGGTTTGTGAATTTTAACGAATTCGCTAATCCTGGTGTTGTGAGGATTGGAAACGGTGAAAAAATTTTTGCACTAGGCAAAGGGGATATTAATGTAAAAATTTTTGATGGGAATAAATGGACGGATAACCATCTATCGGACGTTCTTTTTGTTCCTGATATAAAGGTGAATTTATTTTCGTCGAGCAGTGCCTTGGACAAGGGTTACCAGTTAAAATCAGACAAGGACAAGTGCGAGTTAATCAAAGGCAACCATACAAAAGCAGTGGGAGTGCGCGAAGGTAAACTTTTCAAATTAATGTTCCAGGTAATAGAACCCGTGTTAAGCGAAGAAGGGGTGGTCAATTTTGCAAACTTGAAGCTCGAGGTTTGGCATGAAAGACTGGGACACCAAAACGTTTCTCAAGTGAGGAATTTCCTGAAGAGTAGAAACATCAAATTCATCGACAACAAAGATTTTTTTTGCGAATCCTGCGTGGTTGGTAAGCATCATCGCTCTACATTTCACCAAAGTACCAGTAAAGGAGCGGCTCCAGGTGAATTAATCCACTCCGATTTATGTGGACCCATGCAGGAAGTGTCGATTGATGGAGCACGGTATTTTGTTCTTTTCAAAGACGATTTTACTAATTTTCGGAAAATTTTTCTCATTAAAGAAAAAAGCGAAGTACGTGAATGCATTGATCGTTTTTTGCGGCTGACCGAAAATCAAACGGGTTCAAAAGTAAAAGTTCTCAGAACGGACAACGGGTTGGAGTACATAAATAAAGATGTCTCGGAATTGTTAACCCGTCACGGTGTTCGTCATCAAAGGGCAGTTCCCTACTGTCCGGAACAAAATGGTCGTGCAGAACGGGAAAATCGAACTATTATGGAAGCTGCAAGGACTATGATACATTCCAAAAATCTCAGTCTTCGTCTTTGGGGTGAAGCTGTTAACACGGCTGTGTACATTTTAAACCGTGCAGGACCGAGTCCAATGGATGGCAAGACACCTTACGAATTATGGCATAAACAACCGCTAAATTGGGATCTTGGAACACTTAGAACATTTGGCTGCGAGGCATTTATACATGTGCCACAACAAAGGAGACGCAAATTGGATCCTAAAGCAAAAAAGGGTATATTTGTAGGATATTGTGATGACATCAAGGGCTTTCGGATTTGGTTTCCAGAAACCAAGAAATTAGAAATCTCACGAGATGTGGTTTTCAACGAATCGGCTGCCACCATAAGAAAAGAAAATACCGCGGATATTCGGATTCCCCTCATGGCACAAGATGTTGAAGAAACTTCAAGTCCAGATGTTTTCGAAGACTCTGAGGAAGTTGAACAGAAAAATCAACCAAACGAAAAAGACGAAATTTACTCGGACGCTCGTGATGTGGAGGATCCCATTGATCTTCCTGAATCAAGAAGTGACACCATACGGGATCGTTTGCGAAGCGCGTTAAGGAAGAACGGGTTGGCCAATCATACGATCATGGAAGAAGGTCATGCATTTGTAAGCCAGAGGTTCGAACCAACTTCATACGAGCAGGCTATAGAATGCCAGGAATCACAAAGATGGAAAGAAGCAATGCGAGAAGAGATGGATGCACTCCTGAAAAATCACACGTGGAAACTAGTTGATCCACCAGAAAATCGAAAAATTATCGACAACAAATGGGTATTCAAAATCAAAAGCATACCTGGCGGTGAAGGTGAACGATATAAAGCGCGACTGGTAATTCGTGGTTTTAGTCAACTCTACGGGATAGACTACTTTGAAACGTTTAGCTCGGTGGCTAAATTCACATCAATACGGGCCATCTTAGCAATAGCAGCAAAAGCAAATTTAGCACTTAAACAGTTCGACATCAAGACAGCTTTCCTTCATGGCGAAATAAATGAGGAAATTTTCATGTTGCAGCCAAAGGGTTTCGAAGATGGAACTAGAAGGGTATGCAGACTTCAAAAGGGACTTTACGGACTTAAACAAGGTTCAAGATGTTGGAATAGAACCTTTACAAGATTCCTGAAGGATTTCAAACTTAAGGCGACTTCGGCTGATCAATGTGTTTTCTGCAACGAAAATATTATTGTTGCAATTTACATTGACGATGGTCTAGTTGCGGCCCCCAGTGATGAGAAAATAACAGAGTTGTTGGATTATCTACAAAAAAAATTCGAAGTTAAGGCGTGTAATGCAGACTGTTTCCTAGGACTGGAAATAAAACGCTTAAAAGACGGATCTATTCACCTGAATCAATCAAAGTACGCTTGGAAGGTGTTGGAACGATACTATATGTTAGATGCAAAACCTGTCTCTACCCCGATGGATTGTTCGACTAGTGACTTGGATGAGAAATCAGCGACTTCTGGATGTATCTACCCTTACCGACAAGCTGTAGGTAGCTTGATGTACCTAGCTACAGGAACGCGACCAGATATTTGCTTCGCGGTCAGCAAAGTTAGTCAGCACTTGGAGAACCCCTCTCAACAACATGTTAGAATGGTCAAAAGAATCTTCAAATATCTACTGGGAACTCAAAACTTTGGTATATATTTTCAACACAATAGTAATCTTTCTTTGTCATGTTATAGCGATGCTGATTATGCTGGCGATATGCTCACGAGGCGTTCAACTAGTGGTTTTGTATTCATGGCTGGTTCGGCGCCTATATCCTGGTCATCACAGAAACAAAAGTCGGTAGCGCTCTCAACAACCGAATCCGAATACATTGCGTCATCTGAAGCGTTGAAAGAACTTCTATGGGTTAAGGATTTACTTTCAACATTAATGGGTAGTTGCGAGCTGAAGCCAACGCTTCTGATGGATAATCAAGGAGCAATTCGACTTATCAAGAACCCAGAATTCCACAGACGAACTAAACATATTGATGTGCGGTATCACTTCATAAGGGAAAAATGGACTGAAGACCAGTTTGAACTTCTCTATGTGCCAACGGAGAATCAAATTGCCGATATCTTAACCAAATCATTACCAAAACAAAAATTTATAATGTTTAGATGATCGTGGTTTACTTAATATTGTAGTCCAGTGTAAAATCCTCAACTATAACTGTATTTTAAAACCAGTCTGTATGGTAGAATAGGAATTATCTCACGAATAAAACTCACTTGCTGTTAGAACACCAGGCTGTTTGGTCTTTCGTAGTTCGGTTTAATTTCAACAATCATAATAGCCAAAGTCTTACTCCAAGAAATGTGGCTAGATCAACTCACCTGGGATGAACCAGTACCAACTCACATTGAAACCAAGTGGATCAATATAAGGACTGAACTCACCCATGTATCAGAGATCTCAATTCCACGGTGGTTAAGAATCACAGAAGATTGCTCAGTGGAGCTACATGGATTCTAAGACGCCTCACAAACAGCTATGTCAGCTGTAGTATATTTAAAGTCAATTCACCAAGGCAAGTCAAGTCATTCAACAATAGTCTGCTCAAAAACTAAGGTTGCTCCACTCAAGAAAATGTCAATTCCTCGACTTGAGCTCAGTGCTGCTCTTCTATTAGCCAAGTTGATTATTCATGTTAAGCGCAACCTAGAAGTCCAGCCAACTCAAATTTATTGTTGGACCGACTCATCAGTTACTTTGACTTGGAACCAGGCTCACTCATCTCGCTGGAAAGAATTCGTAAGAAATAGAGTGTCTACAATACAAGATCTTACTCCAATCACCGTTCGGAGATTCGTACCTGGCAAAGAAAACCCAGCGGTTTGCGTTTCTCGAGGTATAATATGAAGCTCCCCCAGCTTCAGAAGCATGCCTTGTGGTGGACAGGACCACAGTGGCTTACCATGGACAACTCTCAATGGCCAACTCAATCACCAGTGTCTGATTCAACCGCTCATCAGGAAGAGCGACCCGGGATCACTTTAAAAGCAGCAGCACAGAAACCTGAACATAATTAGGAGATGATCTACAGATACTCTCGTCTGAGCAAACTATTCAGAGTGACCGCAATATGTTTCAGAGTCAGTCAACTCCTCAGACGTGTGCCGCAGTCAACTCTTCAGTATCCTTTAACGCCACAAGAAATAGAAAGGGCCTAGTTATTTTGGATAGATAGATAGATAGATAGATAGACATTTATTTTATGTACAAATTGTACAAATTTATAAAGTTATACTAGTTATACTAGTTGAAGTAAAAAGAATACAAAAACTTCTTAAAGAAAAAATAAACAGAATGCGTAAGTATATAATACAAATGTGTCTATGTCTAACAAATCTTAAAAATCTTAAAAAGCGAAATGTTGTGAAAGTGAAACATAACAATGTTCAAATATTAAAAAAAGAAAAAAAATTTCAAGACTATAAATAAATAAAAAGCAAATAAAATACAAATAAAAGCGCAATAAGTGAAAGAAACCCTTCATGCACTTCATTAGCCTTCCAGCAGCACAAATGATTCCTAATAAGAAACAGCAGCAAAAGAGGCCCACTCCAAGGCCGCTACGACATTGAAGGTTGGCCCGAATCTAACATGAGAAGATGTTCGTACATTCGTTTTTTGAAACCTCTAAGCGTGTCACTGTCTCTTATTGTAGGCGGTATTGAGTTCCACAGAAAGGAGGATGTGACAAAGAAGGATCTTTGTAGGAAAGCTTGTCTGAAGGATGGTATACACAGTGGTGCTCTGTCACCTCTCACGGGTCTGTTGCTTTCGTTACTGATGTAGCGGTTGTACAGATATTCGGGATTTTTGGTTGAGAAGATGCGGTATAATAGCGAAGCGCTGAAGTAATCACGTCTCCCCTTTGTGGTTAGCCAGCCGAGAGATGATCGGTATGCCGTAACATGATCCCGATTTCTGATCCCATAAATATATCTGATGCCAGAATTCATCACAACTTGGAGCTTATTTTCAAGTTCTTGCGAGAGAACGCACCAGACCAAAGAGCAGTAATCTAGTATTGGAAAAAGCAGTGTGTGGCGACGTGAATGGACCAGTAGGCTATGAAATCCCGGATTGCTTAGCCTACTGTGGCGATCGAAATACTACGAATTAGTGGGCTATGAAATTCAGGAAACCCAGAATTTCATAGTCTAATAAATTGTGGAAATGACAGCGAGCCGGTGTAGTAGGCTACGATTATCGTATAAAAGGAAGATCGTCAGACTGAAGAGGGCAGTAAGGATTCGACTACCTAAGAGGATTGACAATATCTTTAGTGGTGACCCCGACGTGATCTCAGCAAAAATTACCAGCGCGAAGCACAATAATGACCGGGTCAGAAGACAAATCTTCAGTTTCGGCTTCGACAAGCAACACTATGCTCAAAATCCCACCATTTATGGAGCACTATCTAGAAATGTGGTTCAAGATTGTAGACAAAGCATGTGCAGCTGCAAAGATTGATACGGAGAATACGAAATTCGGGACAGTTATTGGTTTTTTAGGTGAACGATGTTCACTGGAAGTGACCTGATTATGAGTGACGATAGAGTTGCACCATACACAGACCTAAAAATGCACTCATCAGCCGACTTGGTGCATCTAAAGAACAGAAGATCCGACAACTTTTGGAGAGCGAAGAATTAGGCGACAGGAAACCATCCCAGTATTTGAGGCATATACGCGGTTTAGGAGGATCATCATTTCCACAGACCGCTTGGGACATCTTAGTAGCCCACAGTGATTTAAAACTTGATCAGCTAGCCAGCATTGCCGACAACATCATCGATAACCTGCGACCAGCAACAAGCCCTCTTCAGATAGCGGATGCTACTTGTGCCAATTCAGAGATGCCACAATTAGAAGCTCTACTGAACCTAAAATTCGCCCAGCTCGGGGTGAGTTTCAAAAATGAAATAAGCGCATTCCGACGTGAAGTTGATGAAAGATTTGAAAACTATCAACGTCGACCACGATCACCGCACAGAGGAAGATCCATTTCTCGCTCACGGGGCAGATCTAGACAACGCGAACTTCCAGCATCTGGCATATGCTACTATCATTGGAGGTTTGGTGCGGCTGCTAACAAATGTGAACGTCCTTGCTCTCAGGAAAACTCCAACGGGGGTCGTTAATGGCGGCAAACGACCCGAACTGCATTTCTACTCGTCGCCTCTTTATTACCGATCAGGTGTTTGCGAAGAAAGAGATTTGTGCTCTTCCTGAAGAAGTTTAGGCGGTACAGCCATGCATACGCCCTGCGTCGCATATTTCCCACTTGCTCTTTCCAATTAAATTTCGCATCAAGCACAACACCAAGACTTCGCACTGAGGACTCGAACTTTATGAGCGTTTGACCTAAGACTATCCCATATGTGTCCATTTTCGACAGCTCATTGATGTAGTAATGAGAGCCGATCACTATTGCTTTTGTCTTAGATATGTTAAGCTTAAGGTGGTTACGGCCCGCCCAGTTTTCAATAATCCTAGCATGTACATTCATCATGTCTACATAATGTGGCAGCTCATCGAGCGGAAAAGTGACATACAGCTGCAGGTCGTCTGCATATATTAGATGGTGGACACACGAGTTATAACCATGAGCAATATCAGCAACATATAACGAGAAGAGAAGTGGTCCAAGAACAGAGCCTTGTGGAACTCCCTTTTTTAATGAGGTAAAGGATGAAAAACCCCCATCGGTGCCAAGTATAGCCTGCTCACGACCTGACAGATATGAAGCTATCCACTTAACTGCTGATGCTGCTAAACCGATCTTTTTAATCTTCCTTAGCAGCGTCACATGGCATACCGAGTCGAGCGCTTTGCTGAAATCGAAAAGCACCAGCAATGTGACTTGTTTTCGATCCATTCCATATCTTATATCATCCGTCAGCTTTAACAGGGTAGTCTGCGTGCTATGCCCAGTTCTATAGCCTGTTTGATTTGGATCCATTAAGCATCGCGTCTCAAGATAAGCATTTAACTGCTGATATATACGTCTCTCGAGAATTTTGGACAAACAGCTTAAAAGAGCAATAGGCCTCATGTCACTCATGGTGCGTGGTGACGATACCTTGTTGAGAGCTTATACTAGAGACTTCTTCCATAATGATGGAAAAATAGACTCGCGTATTGAAGAGTTGAAAATACTCACAATATGGCAACCAATGACTGGAAATGCTGCACTTATGATGCTTTTAGGTATACCATCATATCCGCTCGCTTCGGACGAGAAATGTTCGATGGCGGATGACACTTCGTGAAGAGTGACCTCAGAAAATAAAAATAGTGGATATTGCTCCTGGTGGCAATTAATTTCGTCTACGAAGTCCTGTACCGATTCGGCCTCCACATCGAATGACACTCTGCTAAAATGCTGGTTTAGTTCTTCAGATGAAAAAATTGAGGGTAGGTCTTTTTTGTCGCTGCATATACCCAAATTTTTCAACTCCTTCCAAATTTGTTGAGGGTCGCGAATATCTTTCAGCCTTTCATAAAAATACAACACCCTTGATGTCTCAGACGCCTGGAGTGCTTTATCGCGTGCTGATCGATAGCGCAGTAGATCCTCTCTAAGTCGCGTTCGTTTGTATCTCCTGTAACTCCTATCTCTGTCCGCATTGAGAGTTACATGTTCTTTCGTGAACCAGGGGTGACAAGATTTTCCCGACTGGCGAACTGTTTTAATAGGGATAGACTTTGACATTGCCGCTTGTATGTTACTGGTGAGACAGTGAACACGATCATGTAATCGCAAGTGCTGAGATGTTGTAGCAGATCAGCAACATCAAGAGATTTGTAGTCACGGTAAGTGAAATTCTGTGGGCATGGTAAAGTAATCGATGAATTTATAGTAGCCATGATAAGATCATGGCCATCCTTAATTATCCATCATTCATTTTTTCATCCATCATTTTTTTCATTTTTTTCCTTAATTATCCATCAGAATAAAATTTTAACTAAAACATATGTCTGAAATCATAGCAAAAAATAAAAAAGGTAACTTTAACTTAAGAAACAAAACGGAAGAGAATCATAAGAAAAGAAAGAAAAGAATTTTGTTGTCGAAACCGAAGATATACCATCCAATACCATACCCAGGTCTAACTATTGAAATAATAGCGAGACATCTGCTAGTCGTGTCTTTTCAAATATTCTCCTTCCATCGATCAGTGCCGTTGTTCCAAACGGCAATCTCTTCACTGATATAATCAATAACTTCCAAAGTGAAAATGCATTGATAGGGGAAGAAGAAAACCTTTTACCACCTAATTCGAACGAAACCCTTAACCTGGAAATCTTTTATTCTTCATGACTTCGACAAAAGGAACGAATCATCCATCATTAGAGATCTCCATAGCCTAAGGCAACATAACAATAAGTTCTAAAGCAAAATCATAGAAATACAAGCTACTATGTTAAACCACAACCAAACACATGAAAACGACATCGACATAATTAAAGCAAAAACAGAATTATTTATAGAACTGTGTTTAGATACGTTGCTAACCGGCTTAAGAAAGCATTCAGGATCTAATATCCGTGTCATGAGACAGGAATTCTTGACAGTCGCATTCTCTTACTGCATAAAAGAACAAAATATCAGTTACGCACAAAATGCATCAAGATCCAATTTTCCACAACCTAACACCACTCATGACCGTCCAAATCCCAATCAAAGACTTCCATTTTGTAACCCATTTTACCTACAACATTATAAAAATACCTATCAAGACAGTAAAACTCCCAATGTACAACAGAAATGCATAATTCCTTATAATCAATCACATGAACCCTTCAACACACCAAACTTTGCCCCACAACAATTTACACACTTCAATCAACAATTTAGAACACAAAATCAAAACCTAACCAATGAACCTGATCCCTTCAAATATGAACCCAAGGACACCAACTCAGGTCACCATCAGTTTCGAAGACATCCAGTACGAGGACCTAACCAACATCAGTGCCAACAACCCAAGTACTCAGACAAGGAACCTTTTAATGTAGACGAAACCATCCCTAATCGTGCTGTTTACCCAAATAATAGTTACAACAATTACGATAAGCGTAAACCACAAGCAACAAACTCTAATGAAATTTCCGAATTAAAAGATTCAAATTTTCGTACGCGTGGCTTAATTAACCGTTCGGATACTTAGAGAAATAAAATAAACGTAAATTAAATAAAGAAGTTACAATTCCAAATTTTAAAGAATTTTAACAAGGAGGTACAATGAGATTCCTAGTTTTTAAATTTCATGAATACTTCGACGGTTTGATTGGATAGGACATTCTTACTAAGTTTGGTGTCAAGATAGCACTAGTCAATCAGCAACTTAATACTAAAAATACAACAATAACATATGTCTTCAAACCAAACTTAATGTCCCAAAAATACATTATAACCGCTAAAACGAATTCTGTGGTAAAGCACCCTGTTGACAAATGAAACGGTTGCATATATTCCAAAAATTTGGAAGTCTCTCCAAATTTGTATGTATCAGAAGGCTTTTACAAATGAGATGAATGCTACAGCCTTATGGAAGTCCGAATTTGACCAAACACTTCCTCTTTGAAAACCTTTAAAATCGACTTATTCCCAGCAATCGAATGCACAGAAATAAATACATTCAAATTTTAATGTGCAGCCATGTCCCACAATACCCTCGGAAGATATCTCTAAACTAATCCGAACATCTCGCTTAAACAATGAGGAAAAGCACTTATCAAAGTCTGTAGAAATTTCAAACATGTGTTCTTCAGAGAAGGACGATATCTCACGTTCACAAATCAAGTCATAGATAGTATACCCACAACAGACAATATTCCCATTTATGTAAAATCGTACCGATATCCCTAAATCGATAAAGAAGAACTGCAACGTCAAATTACCGACATGTTATGCCAAGGTATCATCCAACAACGGTACTCACCTTGGAGTTCTCCAGTATGGGTCGTCCCTAAGAAATTAGACGCAAGTGGTAAACAAAACGAGAAAATAATCGTATGGTGGTCGTTTATCGAAAATTAATCGAGAAAATAATTAGGGACAAGCATCCCTCAGCAGATATTAATAAAATCCTTGACAAACTAGGTAAATGTATGTACTTCTCGACGTTAGATCTCGCAAGCGGATTCCATCAAATTGAAATCAATGCATCAGACATTCCAAAAACTGCATTAACAGTTGATGGTGGGCATGGCGAGAAGGTCCGAATGCCCTTCGGGCTAAGAAACGCCCCAGTTCCAGATAGTATTCGTTAAGATAATAGCACCAGCCCCATATAATATTCTAAGAGAACTTATTGGAAAAACCTGCTTCGTTTGTCTGGACGTTATAATCATTTTCTCCACATCACTACAGGAACACTGTGAAAACCTTCGTAGAGTGTTCGAGAGACTACAACAAGCAAATCTAAGGGTACAGTTCTTATGGAGAGAAATCGCGTTCTTGGACACATAGTATCGACAGACGGCGTAAAACCGAACCCCGATAAGATCACAGCAATTAAAACTTTTCCTATTCCCCGTACGACGAAACAAACAAAATCCTTCCTAGGGCTTCTTGGTTACTACAGGAAATTAATTAGAGATTTCGCGCAATTAACAAAACCATTAACCGAATGCCTCCAAAAATTTTGCAAAATTGATCTTACTGAAAGATACGTAAAAACCTTCGAAATATGCAAAGATATTTTGACTTATAACCCATTCTTCAATACCCTAACTTTACTAAACTATCCGTATTGACAACGGATGCCAGTAACTACGCCATAGCTGCCATTTGTTTTCCCAAGGCAATTTAGGCAATAATAATTAAAATAAAAAAAAAAAGCCTTTCATTTCATACTGGCAGAAAAAAAATTAAGCAGTGAAATTTAAAAAAATCAAATTATAGTTTATAATCTTGTGTAATAGCCTATAAATATTGTACATATATTGTGTGTATTGAACAATTTAAAACTATAATATTTTTCTCAATATTTTTTCTTATATTTCCTTTTCGTCTGTAATATGTAACTATTATATTTTTAATGGCACGTATGTATTTTGTATAAAAAGGTTGTATATGGTTAGGTATGAATGATTTATATATATTTTTATATAGTATTAAATATTGTAAATATATGTTTAACAGCGTTTTGTATTGTTTTCAGTGTATTGAATGTTATTAACATCTATATATTTTATGTAGAAGTTATATATTATCTTGTATGTATATGATTTATATAACGTAACAATTCGTATATAATATTGAATGATGTACCTAAATTTATTTAGCAGCATTATGTATAATATATATTATTATCGGTAAAGGCCTCCTCCAAAGAGTTCCATTGATCTCTGTCTTGGGCTATTTGTAACTAGTTTGAGCCTGCGATTTGTGACATGGGTGCAAGGATCGTCCGTGTGGTTCTGATGTCCTTTGAAGGGTTATGGTTGTAATCTTCTTTGGTGACCAGCCGTAATGGAAGATGGTTATTATTTCTTGGTATGAAATTTTCTTGTATAAAATCTTTGTGGGAGGGGTAGGTTAATTGCTATTTGTTTTTTATTACGTTGTCTTGGTTGGTGATTAAATTGTTGGCGTCATTGTTGTGACTCAAAAATACTACGGCCGATAAACATTTAGAAAGTTATCTGTGGTCTACATAAGAAAATACCCACACTAACCAAATCTCACCAATTTAAGCCAAAGCCACATCCAAATTGACGACCCCACCCAATCTCCTAACCTTAGATCAAACACACCACATTAACCCGAGACCCATCTCACCATACTTCAACACCACACTCAACTAACCACCCTAACCTCGGACACTCACCTTACCTTATGATCCCACCTTCACATGAAAACAAATGAAAATGAGAATGGAATCGAGTCACCCAGTGACCTAATTTCATAAGTACGAAAGTAGTCACGGTCGCTTACCTCGTGTGGAGAAAATTAGGCATTTTCGCTGAAAATAGCTGACCCAGGTCCGTTTCGTGTCGATCAGCTGGTGAAATGGGAAAAAGGAATTTTGCTACTTCTGCACCTATAGAGAACAATATGCCAATATAGATACTAATATGCCAAATTAATCAATATGGTATTGATTGATTAACAAAATCAAACTAACAGGTGGGGCAAGCATACTATAAATAATGAGACACAATCAACGGCAAGTCAGTGATACACTCAACCCGTTTCTGAAGGAAGATTGAAGTCGTCCAACTCGATCTGAACACCAGTTCCTGAGTCTTGGCAGCCAACCCGTTCCTGAAGCCGTTCCCGAAGATTAGAGACATCCAGCCGTTTCCAACGAGAGTCAACAAGGAGTCAACAACCAGCCCCATTAATAACAAGATAAGAAGGGTAATCCGATCAAGTTATCTCCTACCCAAAGTCCTGAACCGCCTTCGAAGGTAGCAGGGCGATAAATGAAGAATGCAGAGAAAAACCAGCTTCGAGAAGCTCTAAAGGACATTACAGCGGGACCAAGACCGATATCCAGAAGAAGACGGGCTGGCAGCACTACCAAGGTAAGGATCTTAGAGTAGAATTTGGAATAAGTGAATTTGTATGGAAGTAAGTAAGCAGATAGTAATAAGGGTTGGGTTCAAGGGAAGTTTGTATGGTAAATAAAACATAGAAAACTGAACGAATATCTGGACTTTTGAGAAGGAAAATATTAAAATCCCAAGTTAAAGAAAAGGACCCAACATTAATTGGCGCAGCCGCACTTACGAACGTACGCACCACAAACCACGACTCAACAAGGCATTGAGAGAGAGTTACGATTTAGACCATTGATTATAAAGAGACTATGGGGAAAATACAAGAATTAGAAGCACTATTGAAAATTTATGGCCCACTCAACACCTAAGAAACCCTTAAAGATAAGTTTGAAAGGATTCATGAAAAGAATAGATTCGTACACGGTGGATGAAACGAGCCCAGGACACGAACTCACCTACTCCAGTAAGAGTACAAATACTGAGGCAGAATTGTTCGCAAACGAAGGGGACCAGATTGGTGAAAAAGGGAACCCACCAATGCAAACAGAGGATCAAATAGATCCGACAGAAGTAGCCAACACGAATCCGGAAAGACCAGGAGTGGTGCAACTAAGAAACGGGAGTAAATATTAAAGGGGTCACTCGGATCCAGCTGGGAGCAAGGACCAAGAATTAATTAATAAGTTACAAACAGAAACAATCAGTATACATAAAATGGCAAATGTGACATTAGTTAACAACGTCCTTTGCAACAACGTGCCCATTTTAACGGGAGAAGATAGCCCACGTAAAGAAAGTGAGGTAAATGAATTCGCAAGTTGTGCACGCCTAGCGTATGACACACTGGTCGACGCACCGAACCAGGTACTATTTGTGAGACTACTGCACACAAGACTGAGAGGACGAGCGTTGGATGCCGTCCAGTCAGGACTAAGAGACTCATTGGAAAACATAATAGCTACACTGAGGTCAAATTTAATACAAGTAACCTCATACATCAGGCTAAATAACCAGTTAAGAAATGTGCAACAATTGCCAACCGAAACACTATGCGGTTATTTTAGTCGGGTAAAAGCGTTGATTAATGCTTGTAAAAGAGCCGTGAAAGCCCAATACACCAACGGAGGTGAAGAACTAAAAACTGAAATCGAGGAAATGGGCATTCATTGCTTCAAAATTGGAATTCTTAACGCCAATTACAAGTTTTATTTATTACAAGAATCCGAAAATACAGTTGAAGCATTGGGGCGGAAAATAACGAAGCTAGAATAAACAGAACAATGTATGAACGCGGGACCACATAGTCGGCATGAAATAGGACAACAGGTATCTTTAATAGGCCAAGACAGAAACCATAGCATGGATAATCGGGAATCCATCGGATACCAACCGGAACAGTACCGGTACCCATCAAGAAATAGGTTCGAATCCAGAAACTCTAGGTACAACCAGCCCCAACCACACCGTCCGAATAATTTTCCTCCACGAAATTATTACCCCAATGGCAACACAGGAACATATAATAATAACTTCGCTCGAGGAGGACCAGAGAGGCGGCAAGTGAGATGTGCATTTTGTAATAAAATGGGCCACATCATGGCAGAATGTCGTACACGGCAAATGACACCGTTTTGCTCCGTATATAGAATGTACGGGCACACCAACAAAAACTGCCGCTCCGAAAAGCAGCAAAACCAATATCAACAGGGAAATAGAGGCGAACATGAGAGACAAGTAAACCAAATCACCACCAGTGGGGGTAGTAATCCCTGCAATTTTTGTCTAGCCACCGACCACCTGGAAACTAGATGTTTTCTTAAAGCAAGATGGGAGAAAATGCAACTAGAAGATAGGATGAAGGACACGGTAAACTCAACGGAGACGATCGAGCCCACCGCGAATCGTCAGTAGAGAGAAACAGGTGCGCGACCAAGTCTAATTTGCCTATAATAACCATACCCACAAACATAACAACCCAGAATGCCCCAAAATTTATAATCGACACAGGGTCAGAAATCAGCCTCATAAAGCCAGATGAAGTAAAAGAACAATACTTAAAAGAAGTAAACGCCTTAGATAAGGTAACATTAAATACCATATCCGGGGAAATAGAATCGGAAGGTACCATAATGGCTTACCTAGACACAGCGCGCCCATACCCCTGTAAATTCCACGTGCTAAAGTCTAATAACTCAGCAAATGTGGTTGGAATAATAGGCAACGATTTTGTAGCAGAGAATTGTAATGTAGAGGGACCAGCTAGAAGATTAGTTTTCCCGACAATAGGAGGACAACAAGCCATAACAATACCTTTTGAGGCAAATCCACGTAAAAGGGCAGACAATAACCGTTTCGTAGACGTAATAGCGACAGGCAGCTCAGACGTCAACCAAGAAAATTCCTTCGAAGCGCACACAAAAAGTCGCAGATCGCAACCTACGGCGTGTGAACTAACTTCACATGATGGAAGGGATGACGTGGTAAAACCAGCTCTATTACAACGGGAAAAATACAACGAGAAGCAAGACCTGGCAACAACTCTCGAGAAGATTCAACAAGATGTGGGTGGTCAACAATATGGGAATTCGCACATTCCTATCGAGAAATATAGCCATCATACTCGCAAATATGAAGGTCCTAGCAGTCCGAGCCCGCACGTGACGAAAGATAAGGCTTCGGAAAATGAGCAAAGTAATGACGATAAAACGTCCCCAGTCCAAGATAACGAAAACTACATTACAGTAACGAACCAAGAGGCCTTTGAGGTACCATCCAGAACAGTGAAATTCATTGAAATTCCAACAAATCTACAAGGAGAATATATAATTATCGGGGAAGAAGTCAAACAAGGAGTGTACATTAGTAATGCTTTGGTATCACCAATAAATAGAAAAATACAATGCAGTATAATGAACATAAATGATCATGAGGAAATAATCCATACGTTTAAACTCGTATTGGAAAAACACAGTACCCAAGAAAGGGAAGTAGAAAAAGAATATATTAATAAGGAAAAAGAAATCCACAACATACAAAAGGGAGAACCAGAGGAAAACAAGGAAACCAAGGAAAGGGTAACCAAACTAATGGAAATAGTAGGTATAGAAAATGATTAGAATGAAGAAGAAAAAGAAGCAATAACACGAACCATAAAGGAGTTCCAAGATGTGTTCCACTTACCCGGGGAAAAGTTAGGTCATACAGCGACTGTACGACATGAATTACGGACAAAACCGGAACAAGTGCCGATAAAATGAAAAATGTACAGACTCCCCGAAACTCAAAAGCAAATAATAAAGGATGACATTGTTGAGCCCAGCTTTAGTCAGTGGAACGCCCCCTTACTAGTGGTTCCCAAAAAACCGGGGCCCTCTGGTGAGAAAAAATGGAGAATAGTAGTAGACTACCGAAAACTTAATGAGGTAACGGAGGGGGACGCATACCCACTGCCGAGAATAGAGGATAATCTGGACCAGTATGGGAATGCCCGTTATTTTTCGGTATTGGATCTCGCCAGTGGTTACCATCAAATATCTATGACGGCGGAGAACCGGGACAAAACAGCTTTAAGTACCCCGTACGGGCATTACGCGTTTAAAAGAATGCCTTTCGGTTTAAAGGGAGCCCCGGCAACGTGCCAGCGTCTGATGAATCATGTGTTAACGGGACTACAGGGACTACGTTGCTTCGTGTACCTAGATGATATAGTCACCTATGGTAGGAACCTCAACGATCATCAGCGGAAAATACGCGAAATACTACAGAGGTTAAGGGAACATCGTTTAAAACTAAACCCACAGAAATGCAATTTCCTGAAGAGGGAGATAATATATCTGGGACATAAATGCGGGACTGGAGGGGTCGCGCCCGATCCAAGTTTAGTCAGAAGCGTACAAGAATTTCCGACCCCTACAACGGTGAGACAGGTGCAATTGTTTTTGGGTTTGGCAAACTACTACCGGAAGATCATTAAGGGTTTGTCAAAAATCGCAGCCCCGATCAACAAGTTGTTAAGAAAAGACGTAAAGTTCCATTGGGATGAACAATGTACGCAAGCGTTCAACACTCTGAAAGAAAAACTAATTACACCACCGGTACTGCGGTATCCATATTTCGATGAGCCGTTCAAATTGTGCACCGATGCCAGCGGGAAAGCACTGGGAGCAGTCTTGGCGCAAGGACCCGAAAACAAAGAAAAACCGATTGCCTACGCCAGTCCACGATTGAGCGCGAACTGCTCGCGATTGTATGGGCTGTGAAAAACTACCGGAGTTACCTGTACGGAAGGTCTTTCACTGTCATCACTGACCATAAACCATTGCGCGGGGCCATACGTATAAAAGAGCCCACTAGTAGAATATTGAGGTTATGGCACAAGCTGTCAGATTACAGTTTTGATATTCAATATAAGGAAGGGAGGAAAAACGGCAACGCCGATGCCTTAGCCGAATCCCGTATGAAGGCTTAGCGATAATGCGGAGATAAGCCAGAGAAATGGAAACAAACACTATTCCAACGGATCCAGCGAACAACGTGGTACAAACGAACCCAGCAGAGAAGAAAACGCCGCCACCTTCCAGTACCAGAAATGAATCGCGACAACAATCAGGGGAAGAACAAAAAAGGGTATTAACGGACTCCAATGACATCAAGACGATACTAGCCGACTCTCATGACGCACCATTTGGGGGACACCAGGGGATCCAAAAGACGTATCAACGTTTAAAGCGTGAGTTCTATTGGAAAGGAATGAAGAAGGATGTAGTGAATTACATAAATTGCTGCAAAAATTGCCAAACCACCAAACAAAGCAGAGAGCACAAGGAACCTGTGGTTATTACCGACACCGCAGAATTACCTTTCGATAAGGTATACCTATACATCGTAGGGCCATTGCCCGAAACAGTGAACGGAAATAAATATATCTCAAGCTTTGAAGATGATTTAACAAGGTTTATGGACGTGGTACCACTACCGAATGTAGAAGCAACCACAGTCGCACAAAAATTTGTGGACGAGATAATTAGTCGATACCGAATTCTGAGAAAATTGATCACTGACCGAGGAGCCAATTTCACTTCGGAGATGTTCCGTCATGTGTGCAAATTGTTCAAAATTCATAAACTGGAGACAACAGCTTATCACCCTCAAACGAACGGTGCCCTGGAACGATCTCATAGACCCTTAATGGATTATCTAAGGAGTGTCGTTGACAAGAACCAGGCGAACTGGGATGAACATTTGCGTGCAGTAATGTTTGTGCGAAATAATAATGTCCACACTGCAACAAAGTTAACCCCCATGGACTGCGTATATGGGTTCTCGGCCCCCCTACCCAAAAATCTAAAAAGAGAGCCACAGCCTATATATGATCACGAAAATTACTATTTGAAATTGCGAATTAAACTCCAGAAGACCTACCAACTCGCAAAGGAGAACATAGGGAAAAACAAAGCCCTCTCAAAGGAATACTACGATCAAAAGACACACCCACTCAAAGTGCACGTGGGAGATGAGGTGCTCCTCAAGAATGCGGCGCGAAAGAATAAACTTACGCAATTTTGGCTAGGACCATTTAAGGTTTTAGCGATAAATAGCCCAGTAAGCACGACACTACAGATGGGCAACAAAAAACGAAGGGTCCATAACAACCGATTAAAGTTGTTCAACTGACACCACAATAATTTCCCTTCATCGTTTAAATGAACAGAACAGATATAAATGAAATCATGATACTAGTATTAGGAGAACTGCAGCAAATATACCTCGATGTGACTGATTTATTCATCATAACCAAAACCATTAACAAGAGGGAGTTGAGCCCCCTGCTTATACCTTCTCATCAATTCCGCGAGTTGTACAATAACGTTACCAAAATATATTACGGGAAGGAGACCAACATAGACTTCCCCATTTTACAACGAATCACTAAAGTCGATTGTCAATTCAATGAACTAGGAATACTAGTTCAAATACGGATACCCCTAGTAAATGCAGTACGGTACACTACAAACCGAGTATACACCACGCCCGTACCTACCAATCATAGTACATTCTTCCTGTATGACGTGGACGTGGAATATTATATGAACACGAGCATCTCACAACTAAGTTTCGGTATGAATGAATTGGACTACCGATTCCAATGCATCACCATAAACGAAACATACGTAATCTGTCATCAGAATCAACCAACCCGAACTCATCCCACTAGAACCAATTGCCTTACGGAATTATTAAGAGGGACAAATGGACAAACTGATGTTTGCACTTTTCGCATAATGGAAAAAGCTAAAAACATGATCGTACCCATGCATCAGGCTACAAGGAACCACATCCCTAGTTGCTCAATGTGATACTATGGAATACACGGAGTTACTTCAGGGACTCGGAATAGTCATGTTGAAAGCAAAATGCGTGTACCATCTAGCTGGGTTTACACTACCCTACACGACCGATAGTGTACACACCATGAAAATATACCAGCCAGAAGAAGATCCAGTACCATCAATCGATTTTTCTCGCTACCAACTCCCAAAACGGGGAAGTACCGGAAAAACTGGGATAAAAATGCCCCACCCAATTACATCCAATGATAACCTAAGATCTGAAAGCAAAGCCGTGGACAAACTAGAGCAGGAGATAGTGGAAAAATCACGTGAAAAACTAATATCCATACAAAGTAATATCGGTACAACCATATCAACCTGCCTCCTCGTTTTGGCGATAATGTGGATAAGCCTCAAGATTTATGGAAGGAGGCACGTGACCCAAAAAAGCACCACCCATAGAAACCGCAGAAAACCAAGTGTGAACATCATACCGGTACCTATTACGATACCTAGGCGTGACCAAATCATACAAACAGAGAAGATAAACTATAAAGAAACCCCGACAAACAGTGCCGCAGCAAACTAACCAACATCGAGAAAAAGAGGGACTAGAATAAGTAGAACCTAAGCTAGAACTAGACATCATACACCTAATAAGAAAACTTAATAGAAACAAGGCAACAATTACTAACATCTCAAACTCACATTGGCAGCGAACCAACGCCAGAGGGAATAAAAAGGAGAGACGGCCTCGGACTCGACGATCAAAAGGAATTAGATAACTTCCTAGCAGAAACAGCCGAATGGATCAAGAAACTCGGGATTTGGGACAAAGAAGAAGATAATGACAGCGAAACCGACACACCTAAGACAAATGTTAAGAGAATTGCAAGAGACCACCGAACCCGCGGAGAGCACCGAACCCGAGATAACAGAGCCCTATATCGAATGCGCAAGGAGTGGTATCCGACCCCTCCTGGACCCAAAGTTTTTCAAATTTCGATACCCGGAAAACATGGCCAACAGTGACGAGACAGCGGCACGAGATGCCGTTGAAACAAAACCACCATATACTGGTATAACAAATATAGCATAGGATTGAAGCAATCAATCATTAAAATTTTTTAAATAGATAAATGTACTCAGATAATATGTAACCTTAGGTAATGTAATGTATGTAATCAAAAAAAAAAAAGAGAAGAGAGAGATAAAAAGTAGGACCAATACCTATGTTTGTTATTTGGGGAATTAAGAATATGATATATGAAATATATCTAACATTTACTTCTAGAGTAGTTGATTCAAATGAAGATGTTAAGTTGAAAAAAACCGAAAATAGAACATAAAATTAAATTGTAACTTTAAATTAACTAAGTTAAATCGTTAACCTTATGTTCATGCAGCCAAATTAGTTATTATAACAAAAAATACTATGTAAAATCAATACAAAAAATACTATGTGAAGTTTAATTAAGTTCAACCAATTGTTACAAGTTAGGAATATAGATCTTACATTATGAAAAAAAAAATTTATATAATAATATATATATACAATAAACACCTTTGGCTGGGGGGAGCTTCTCTAAAGAGGGGAGGATGTTGTGACTCAAAAATACTACGGCCGATAAACATCTAGAATGCTATCTGTGGTCTACATAAGAAAATACCCACACTAACCAAATCTCACCAATTTAAGCCAAAGCCACATCCAAATTGACGACCCCACCCAAGCTCCTAACCTTAGATCAAACACACCACATTAACCCGAGACCCATCCCACCATACTTCCACACCACACTCAACTAACCACCCTAACCTCAGACACTCACCTTACCTTATGATCCCACCTTCACATGAAAACAAATGAAAATGAGAATATAAGCGAGTCACCCAGTGACCTAATTCCTTAAGTACGAAAGTACTCTCGGTCACTTACCTCGTGTGGAGAACATTAAGCATTTTCGCTGAAAATGGCCAAACACTCTCGGTCACTTACCTCGGAAATAGCTGACCCAGGTCCGTTTTGGGTCGATCACCTGGTGAAATGGCAAAAGGGAATTTTGCTACTTCTGCACCTATAGAGAATAATATGCCAATATGGATACTAATATGCCAAATTAATCAATATGGTATTGATTGATTGACAAAATGAAACTTACAGGTGGGGCAAGCATACTATAAATAATGAGACACAATCAACGGCAAGTCAGTGATACACTCAACCCGTTTCTGAAGGAAGATTGAAGTCGTCCAACTCGATCTAAACACCAGTTCCTGAGTCTTGGCAGCCAACCCGTTCCTGAAGCCGTTCCCGAAGATTAGAGACATACAGCCGTTTCCAACGAGAGTCAACAAGGAGTCAACCACCAGCCCCGTTGATAACAAGGCAAGAAGGGTAACCCGATCACGTTATCGGCTACCCAAAGTCCTGAACAGCCCTCGAAGGCAGCAGGCATTAATCCGACGATAAATGAAGGAAGCAGAGACCAGCTTCGAGAAGCGCTAAAGGATCCTACAGCGGGACCGAGACCGATATCCTTGGAAGAATAACCCACCGAGAACCGACGGAATATCCGACGAACGTCCCCCGAAGGAACCCCGTTCCGGAGTCGAGGCGTACTATCAGAGGCAGCTACAAGAGGCTCAAAGAGAGCTGATATTGGCGACTACGAAGGAGCAGAAACGCGAAGCCAGTCACAGAATAAACCGAAGGAAAATGAGCCGTAGGAATTATCGCCACCAAAAGACGACGGGCATGGCTGCACTACCAAAGTAAGGATCTTAGAGTAGAATTTGGAATAAGTGAATTTGTATGGAAGTTAGTAAACAGATAGTAATAAGAGTTGGGTTCAAGGGAAGTTTGTGTGGTAAATAAAACATAGAAAACTGAACGAATATCTGGACTTTTGAGAAGGAAAATATTAAAATCCCAAGTTAAAGAAAAGGACCCAACATCATGGTTTACAAAGTAATTAATAATGCTCAGTTTTAAGTTTCCTTCAGATAGGCTATTAGATCTTCTAACCGCTGTCTGTGGTTTATGTCTTTTGTTCTTTTTGATGGCTTGGATGTTTCCGTCATACTGTAGTGGAGCTCTGTGAACCTGGAACCCGAGTTTAAGATATCGAAAAAATGAATTTGGATTCGGAAACTACAAACGACGTAGAGGTTTGTAGTAAATTTTTTTCGTTTGTAGTTCCGACGATTCCGTAGAGAATCAAAAAAATTGATTTACGCGGCCATTTTTGGTGGGTTTGGAAATTTGTTTTAAATTTCTTGTTCAAAATCGTTTGTAGTTTCTAAAAATAGTATTAGTTTTTTTTCTTCTACTTTTTCCGAACATCGAAAATCATTTCCAATTTTTTTTTTCTTTTCCTAATACTACAAACGACGAAACTATGTTCTAGCTATCATACAACCTGAGAAAATCGCAAAAATGTAGCTTCTACGGAAAAATGTCGAAGTTTTTGTCAAATTACTCGGATACCATGGAAAAAATCCAAACTTTTTTTTTATTTCCTGTTACTACAAACGACGTAGAGGTTTGTAGTGAAATTTTTTCGTTTGTAGTTTCGACTATTCCGTAGAGAATCGAAAAAATCGATTTCTATGGCCAATTTTAGTGGATTTGAAAAATTTTCTTTGATATATCCTTCAAAATCGTTTGTAGTTTCCAAAAATAGCATTAATTTTTTTTCTATGTTTTTTGGACACCGAAAAATATTTCCAAACATTTTCTACTTTTTCTACTTACACAAACGACGTAGAGGCTTGCAGTGGTAAAAATTTTCTTCTAGCTATCATACAACCAGAGAAAACCGCAGAAATGTAATTTCTATGGAAATATCTGCTTTTACTACGAGTAACAATTGAAAAAAAAATCTATTTTCTTTTTATATTTCCCGTAACAACAAACGATTTAGAACATTTTAGTGAAAAAAAATCGTTTGTAGTTCCTATGGATCCCTGGGAACTGTTGTTCTACGGCGAATCAAAATTGTCAATTTCAATTTCTACGGTTCTGGTAACGGGATCTACGTTCTTTTTTCACTTTCCTGTAACTACAAACGATTTAGAACATTTTAGTGAAAAAAAATCGTTTGTAGTTCCTATGGATCCCTGGGAACTGTTGTTCTACGGCGAATCAAAATTGTCAATTTCAATTTCTACGGTTCTGGTAACGGGATCTACGTTCTTTTTTCACTTTCCTGTAACTACAAACGATTTAGAACATTTTAGTGAAAAAAAATCGTTTGTAGTTCCTATGGATCCCTGGGAACTGTTGTTCTACAGCGAATCAAAATTGTCAATTTCAATTTCGACGGTTCTGGTAACGGGATCTACGTTCTTTTTTCACTTTCCTGTAACTACAAACGATTTAGAACATTTTAGTGAAAAAAAATCGTTTGTAGTTCCAATGGATCGCAGGGAACTGGTGTTCGACGAATCGAAATTGCCGTAGAACAACAGTTCCCAGGGATCCATAGGAACTACAAACGATTTTTTTTCACTAAAATGTTCTAAATCGTTTGTAGTTACAGGAAAGTGAAAAACGAACGTAGATCCCGTTACCAGAACCGTAGAAATTGAAATTGACAATTTTGATTCGCCGTGGAGCACCAGTTCCAAGGGATCCATAGGAACTACAAACGATTTTTTTTCACTAAAATGTTATAAATCATTTGTTGTTACGGGAAATATAAAAAGAAAATAGAATTTTTTTTCAATTGTTACTCGTAGTAAAAGCAGATATTTCCATAGAAATTACATTTCTGCGGTTTTCTCTGGTTGTATGATAGCTAGAAGAAAATTTTTTCCACTACAAGCCTCTACGTCGTTTGTGTAAGTAGAAAAAGTAGAAAATGTTTGGAAATATTTTTCGGTGTCCAAAAAACATAGAAAAAAAATTAATGCTATTTTTGGAAACTACAAACGATTTTGAAGGATATATCAAAGAAAATTTTTCAAATCCACTAAAATTGGCCATAGAAATCGATTTTTTCGATTCTCTACGGAATAGTCGAAACTACAAACGAAAAAATTTCACTACAAACCTCTACGTCGTTTGTAGTAACAGGAAATAAAAAAAAAGTTTGGATTTTTTCCATGGTATCCGAGTAATTTGACAAAAACTTCGACATTTTTCCGTAGAAGCTACATTTTTGCGATTTTCTCAGGTTGTATGATAGCTAGAACAAAAATTTTTTCACTACAAACCGTTTCGTCGTTTGTAGTATTAGGAAAAGAAAAAAAAAATTGGAAATGATTTTCGATGTTCGGAAAAAGTACAAACGATTTTGAACAAGAAATTTAAAACAATTTTCCAAACCCACCAAAAATGGCCGCGTAAATCAATTTTTTTGATTCTCTACGGAATCGTCGGAACTACAAACGAAAAAAATTTACTACAAACCTCTACGTCGTTTGTAGTTTCCGAATCTCAATTTATTTTCTCGATATCTTAAACTCGGGTTCCAGGTTCACAGAGCTCTGTAGTGGAGTGTTGTTTTTCGGTGATGCAGAAAGAGATCTTTTGTTGGTAGGTTTCACTATGAATTGTTTATCGTATTTTATTCTGACAGCGTAGGCTTTTTCTTTCTCAACGATCAACTGCTGTTGATGTTCCCTTTTTTTTCTAAAATATACTGTGGATAATCGTTCTTCATATAACATTGAGTATCTTTTAGTAACCCCTTTTGTTTGAGTATATTTATCTTGAGACCGAGAGTAGTGAACGTAACAATTATTCGTCGAGTTTTTTCTTGAATGTCTCTAAGATCTAATTTAATACGAAAATGCTCTCCTATCCACTTGACGATGTTATTTTTTTCCCCACACAACGATTCTCTTTCTTCGATGCCAAGGAACACTATATTTCTTCGTCTTATCTGTTTGTCCAAAAAGTTTAAACGTTTCTCTTGATTTTCGGCATTTTTTTCAATTTATCGTGCTTTTCTTCCCATATGCTAAATTTTTCATCTAATATTTTGGTTATATTTGGAGTAACTTGATCTGTTACACTTTGCCCTCTTTGGCGGATCGTTGTTTTTTGTTCGTCGAGATCTCTTTGAATATTACGGAGTGCGTTTAGTACTTAATCCATTATTAAAATTTTAAATTGACGTATGTCAGGTGTATATGGAATATCGTTTACAATATGAGTGACCTGTTGTGTATAGTAATCCCAGCAGCTTCGTGCGTGGACTGGTTATAAAAAGTGCATACACTCGACAAAAGTTGAGCTAATACAGCTATTCACTAGTGGATATCATCGCAATTATCGTGTAATTTTAGTTTAGGTTTTAAGCGTTTTTTGAGTTTGACTAATAACGGATTATTTTAGAATTAAATTTGATCAAGGCCACAGTCACTATAGATCTTGCAGTATTGCTCAACTGCACTTTATCCGTATTCTATTATTTAAGGCGCCCGAAATTTAGAAACACAGTTTTTGACCTGAAACGTCCACGTTCTTTAGAATATTCAGAAACTTTCCGTAATTTTCGATTTAACTGAAATCCATGATTTGTTTGTTTAGTCGTTTACAGCTCTGCATTTGACTGTGCAGAGATTCTTTTATTTTCTGTCCACGCTTATTTGGAATGTTTGATATATCTGTTGAATTTTCAGTCACCGTTAATCGAACTTGGCTTGAATCGTTTTGTTTCAAACCATTTGTTTTTTCCAGTAATTACACTTTTCTAGCGCAATCCAGAAACAACATATCACAGCTGCGCATATAACCCATCGAATCAAAAACAATATTGAAACATCGCGAACACAAATTTTGCCAGTCTCCTACTTCACACGAAATTCGAAAAACGAAAAATGAAAAATACCCGTGGAGGAAACACGTCTAGCTCCCACGATGACCAAAACCGCACTCCCAATTTAGGCAATATAAGCGATAAACCTATATGTTATGCGAGTAGAACACTAACGACTTCTAAGTTAAATTACCCTACAATCGAAAAACAATTACTTGCTATTGTATGAGCCATCCAGTATCTTCGATCTTACCTTTTTGGCCATAACCTTACCATTCGAACAGATCACAAACCTTTAATCTGGCTTATGAGCCTTAAAGAAACTGTTGGGGTTTTCGGGGTTTTTTAACAATATTCATAAAACCAGGATTGGTTGGGACGTCCAAAGTTGTACTAAAAAGTAGGAATACATATATATTTTATTTCTTGAAATTTATGTGCTACAATGGCGGGAAGACTCTCACTAAATTAGTGTGCTGACGAGCTCCCTCTTACTTCCTTGTCTGCTTCAGGGTCTTCTCCAACTGCATGCGTTCTATCTTTAGCTCGTTGATCTTCTGGCTGGCTTCTCGTTTGGCCTCCTTAGTACACGCTAGGATGAGTTCTTTCTGTGCTTCTTGAAGTTTTCGTTTTAAATGAGCCTCCGAACCGGAACTCTGCTTCCTTACTGCTGGTAGTGCTGCTTCCTAACGACGTCGATCTGCTTGATGTCAGCGATATTCCTCTATGGTAATCAGTCTGGGGCCAGCTGTCGGAATCTTCAGCGCTTCTTCGATATCTGGGGTTTTCTGATTGGGCATAACTCCCCTAATAAGAGAGAACTGAGGTCTGCTAGGACCTTTCAGTATTTTGGTGTTGACTACTAGGTCAAATCACCCAAGAAAAAGAAATTTCTCTCTTCAATTTCGGCTGGAGAAACTATGTCTTCCTACAAGTTAGCTCTTCTGGCAAGCGAAGAAGCGTTGCCTTCCTTCAAGGTTCTTTGTTGAAGATGGAGAGGCGATGTCTGCCTTAACAGGGCTCTTCTGGATACCGAAGAGACGTAGTCTTCCTTCCAGAGGCCCTGCTGGGTCGCGAAGAGTTGATGTATTCCTTCTTTTGGTGATTGTTGATCTAAGACTGCCTAAGTACGCCAGTTTTTCCATTTTTGTATCACTATTAGTGCTATTCCAGCCATTTTTAGCATGAGAAATGGTTTACGCGAAACAGCTCATTCAAGGCCACGCGTGCCATCAAATTTCCTTCCGCGTGCGGTCGTTATGGGACCGGAATTCCAATTATAAATATTTTCCCATGAATTTCTGGAATTTTTCAAGTTTCCCAGACGTAATTGGAGCAATTAGTTGAAGGCCATCAGCTGGTAAGTAATTCAAAGATAAGAATCGAGCGTATAACGCTGATCGGGCATGTTTCCATGGGAATGCGCAATCCGTTGTCATCAGGCCACTTTGGCTTATCTTTTTTCTGCCTGGTTGCATTCCTCACGGTAGAATGTGTCGTGGCGTCACTACATCAGTTCATTGTCGCGTGTCGCGTGCTTTACTTCGTTTACACAGTCGGTCGTTTGTTAATTGAGTGATTGCTTTTGTTCATTGTTTAGGTGATTGGTTTTGATCGTGATGATTGATCGGAAACGGCTTGCTGATCGTGTTTTAGTTTAAGTATTGTTTATTATTGATTTTCTAGTCAATCGTATTTGTTTGTTTAGTCTCTTGTTGAATCTTTTAATGGTGTTTTAATTAATGTTATTGATTTTATGTTTGGTTAGTTGTTAAGTTTGTTTTTAGTTTAGATTTGATTTGTGCAACACGGTAATCGATTTATCAAAGTTTTGTGTATCTGTTTGATATTTTTAGGTTTAAATAGAATAAATTTTGTTTTAAATTTATTGCGTTTTTCTTTGTTTGTGGTATTTGGTTTCGTAACTTGTGTAGTTTGATCGATTAGTTATTGATGTTCTGATTGATTTTTAATTTTGACTTTTGCGAATTTTATTTTTTTAAAACAATTTTGGGTTTTTAGGTTAAAACAAATCCAACTCCAGGCTCTTCAGATGGCGTTTAAGGCTCGAAGAATGTGACAACGACACAGTCTATAAAAAGGAAACACAAAATTCAAACGCTGATGCATTATTGCAAAAATGACAATGTCGAATTCAACATCAATGACTGTATACTAAATATATCAACAGAAGAAAGCAGTATTTAAGATAACGATATCCAATATCCAAAAGACCAATTGATGAATTTAATTTAGAATGAATCTTAGAATACTCAAACGAACGTACCTCAACGATGCTTCAAGTACCTTTCAAAAACAGAGAAGGACGCATAATTTGCATACCATCCCCATCAAAAGAAAAAATCATAGAAATATTCAAATAACACCCAATAATCAAATGGCAATCCGTTCAAACGACGAAATATTCCAACTTGTCCAAAATGTATATTCTCAATATTTCACTCGATGCAAAACTTTAAGACTAACAGGAGAAAATGACCAATACAAGCTTATAAATGATTATCATAAAAATAATAACCATCGTGGTATCAATGAAACACTATTGCATCTCAAACGAGAAAACTATTTCCTTCACCTGAAACAAAAAATCACTAAAATAATAAATAATTGCGAAACTTGCCAACTATTCAAATACGATAGAAAAACCACCAAAAACTGGTATTCGAAATTTCAGAGACACCTTGTAAACCATTGGATATAGTCCCCACAGACATACTATACATATAATGTATCAAGAACAGACAAATTCTCACAATAATAGATACATTTTCAAAGTTTACTGCTTCTTATACAATAGCCACTAGAAGAAGTGTAGCTATAATAAAATTTCTAAAAAATTACACAAAAAATTGGGATACCCTAAGAATGTATTTCAGATCAGGGAACCGAATTTACATCATCAATATGTAATGTCTTTTGCAAACAATATAAGTAATATCCTTCACAATATTACATGTTTCCAACAAAGCAACAGTAATGCTCCTGTAGAACGAATGCACTCCACTTTAACTGAAATTTATGGCATAGTCAGTGAAAAACATAAAGAAATCGATTACGAAGATATTCTTAATGAAGTCATAACAACTAATAACAATTCAATTCACTGAGCAACAAAACTAATCGTCCCTTCGAGTTATTTTATGGTGGAACAAATACCTTTAATAAAAATCTAAAATACGACAATACCCATGATTATCAAACCTCACTTAGAGGTAAAACCAACAAAAAAACTGTTGAGTGCGGGGTACTCGCGAACGTTGATGGGCAACATTCTGTTTGAACGAGTGTCTGTGCAGAGTTTATTTGGTGGCCGTTCGCTTCAGCAGCAGTTACATAGAGAGTGTCCAGCGGACGCATGAGTCGGATGCTGTTTAGTATTGCATTTGTCGGTTAAAGCGACGTTACAGAATTTCGAAATTCGGGCTTAAGGAAGTTTCAGAAATATTTGCTTTCATTGGGGATTGTGTCTATATACCGAATGAGTATCATTTTTTACTATTTGGAGTACATGTCTGCTGAAAAATTTTATTTGTTTCTCGTACATAGTTGTTTAGATACTCTCTGCTACTTAACTGCGTTTTCGGTATCATTTCCTGCAGCATTCTCAATTTCTTTTAGACTTGAAAGAATGGGTTTATGATAACTGAAGTAGGAAACGGACTCGAACGAGTACAGCATCGGTAGTTATTACCTTAGTAATTTAAAAAACTCTATCTGGAAACTAAAGGAAAAAATTTAAGATTGAATTGAAACTTGAAAATTAAGAGATCGAAATAAATTGTGAATCGAAACTTGTAGTAAAAATGTGAATTGTATATTATTTTGTTTAACCCTTCACGACCTGAAATACGTGAAACAATGTATTCTTTGAGAAAAAATATTATAGTATTAATTTTGTATGCTTTTTTCGAATCTGACCTCAGATAAACGATATCTGAAGCCATTTTTCAAATATGGCGGCTTAGAGACAGAAAGATGAAAAATAAGAGATATTTTTTGATAAATAATCGTGAATTTGAAGAAAAGTCATCAACGTAGGCTGCTAAATCTCTCTATCTGGTAGCATATTGTGTTTGTCTAAATGAAAGGACCAATAGTCAGCTGAAATCGAATATGGCGGATTCACCTTAATGCTTATGTTGGGGTAAAATCGGTGGGGAGCCTCTATCGACATCCAATATAATCCAAAATGTATTATCTAACACGAAAATGGATTAAAATGATAAAATTTCAAAATACTAACCGTCATTATGCACATTTCAGCCACATGTCACGTCAGTCACTTACTCATTTATGTCAAATGTCATTCTTGATCACATCTATTACTAAAAGTACTACAACGTGACTAATTTAATCAACGTGACAACGCGAGGAATGTGTCGAGTCAATCAAACGAACTGACCGACTTACAGGAATGCGCAATGGAAAAGTGGAAATTGGGAAACGAACTGACCGACTCAAAGGAATGCGCGGGAAATGCAAAATGGAAAAATGGGAACTAGGAAATGAGACTGATTGGGAAATAGGTACAAAAGTTATGAATCAAATTATGCATTTTGAATGCATGGGAATGATGGATAGGGAATTTGCTATAGGGGACAGCCGGTACAATATACTCGGAAGAACCGTACCCTGGAGGTCTGATTCAGCGGAAGCAGAATTACGAAGCAGAAGTTCTCCAGCAGAAGTCATGAAGGAGAAGTCTGAAGAAATCGGAGCTATTAACAGAAAGTAAATTTGCGATACGCGAACAAAAAGATATTTAGGGAATGAGTGCTCTTTGCATCTCCACTAAAGCCCCGACCACGGTTCTTTGAGCCTATCGGGCATAACCCTACCATTACTCACTGGGTAAGTCTCCCCCAGTGAGTGATAAACAACGGCAGCTGAAAGAGGAGCTACAAAATCCCAAGGCGGGACGCAGTCCACTCACCATCGCAGAGTACAGGGAGCGGAGGAAGGGGCAGCGGAATCAACTGGCGGATTCAGCGACACCAGAAGTGCCCTCGCGAAAACGGACCGGCAGAGGGGCAAAATTCCGACCGGTCATAGTAGAAACCCGACGGCAGCTGCTTCTAGCTGTAGGGCGCGGGGAGCGCGCAAAGATCCAGCAGAAACTCCAGCGGTTGTAAAACGAGAGGAGGAGATATCGCCAGGAAAAGAAGCTGGCTAGATACCAGGACGGTTGACGACTCAGGCGAACCTGATAAATGTTCAACGAGCAGAGGTAGTTAGGTCTAGTTTAAGGGTTATTGTAAATCGTATTGTTTAGTGAAGAGAAATAAATGTATATAAGTGAGAAGAAATATTTGTCGAACAAATGTAGACAAACACTTGTGGTCAGGGGTGTATCCCATTGAGCCTTGACATTTGTGAGGGTTTTCCCCTTAACAGTTTAGTGTGGACTTTTTCATAGTAGTATTGATACTTTTTGATAATAGTTTTCAAACATAATTCTTAATTGAACTCCACTGAACCTTCTCTGTATTGTTTTTTTTTCTTAGAATGGCAGAAAATATCTGCATCCGTTGCTAGCAGTTAATCGCAAGCAAACATAAAGAATCTTATTGGCTTTTTTTATTATTGGCTGTTTCATTGTACGATTTAAGGTACTATGTAATAGTAGTTTTATATTTTATTTTTCATTTTGTTGTTCTTCTATATTAGATAGAAAGTAATAATTATACCTCTTGAGAGCCTCATTTGTAATTCAGGATATTTCCTTTAGTACACACAACCAAGAAGGAAGTGGTTTAGTAACGGAAGAAGAAAGCAAAAAAGGAAGCCAGGAATTTTGAAGACAACCTTCCTATAGTCGGAATACTTTTCTTCATCAAATGAGTTCGGGAGAATTATAAGGTAAGGTTATGTTACGGATGCTTGGACGGCGCCAGGGGAAGACCTAGAGGAGGGCGGCGATGTTTAAGTGCAGTTTACATCTTGCCTAGGACGGTGGAAAAGTACGGCGAGGGTATACGAAACCTATTAACAGTTCGGCCTACTTCTGTTGTGAAACTTTAGTTGCCATTACGTCCAGTTCATCTTCGAGTTTTTGTGAGGACTCTTCGATATAAGGGGCTTCCGAGGCTGATAGAGTAGTAGTCTTAGGATCGTATGGTGTGAGGGGAATTAGAACCCTGTCTTTCGTTTTGGGCATGTATGATCAAGTTGCTGATTCTCAGATAGTAAGTGGGTTCAATATGAAGTAATGTAGTTTGTTTCAGTTACACTGCCTGAACTGAGTTGTTGCATACGTCTGCGATTTTGGGTGGCTTTGTGGCGTAGATCCAAGTATTGGTGTGAGAGGAAGAAATCCAATAGGAGGTATGGTCGGTACAAGAAGGGTGGCACTGAGATAAATATATGTCCACGCCACTTCTTATCACGGCAATTTTGCTTTTAACGGGACTTGACTGCCCATTAAAAATTGTGAATTTCGCTTGACAGAAATATTAATAAGCGTCTGATGATTTACAGTCGTGGAAATCGCGAAAACTCGTCTCATTAAAACGTTCCCGGTCAATCAAGAGTATTCTGGCAGAATATAGATATAGTATAGATTTAATATAGCAGAGAGAGTCATAGTAGATTGCAGATAATAACAGAGTCCTGAAAGTTTTGTATACATCCCTGAGAGGTAAGGGTAGTTTAAGCTCGATGATTAATTTGGAGTTGATTTTTTTATCAAACATAGTGGAGAGCTTATAAGTCTGCCAAATCACGTCGGGAACAGAGTCGAACGGAAGGGTCTTTTGAGGGTCCGCTTCCTGCCGAATGGTAGAGAGGAGATTTTCGATCTGAGAAGGGGTTATTAGTGTAGAATGAAATCTGCCGTGTTTTTTTAATCTGCTAGGAATTATATCAAGACCGTTTGAGTGGGTTGGTATTAGTTTGTGATTATAAGAATTATCGAGGAAGGAGAATTTATTTCGGTAGCCCATTCATTTACTTGTATCTGATTCGCAACCTTGAAGATCTTGGATTCTAGGGTACTTAACTTGGTGAAGATGGCAGCACCATCTTTTCTTTTACCTTCCCAATTCCTATTAGTTAAATTGAGAACAGTGCCCAAGATAAAGGTTTGGTTTTTCAATAAGGAATGAAAATAGAAACTATTTTATCGAAAGGTTCGTATTTGTTTCTTAATAAAGGAATGAATTCTACCTGGAAGGCCGCTTTTTATTTTCCATTCGCTGGTGAACAATCTCGTTCGTGCTATTTTTTCGAATTATATGCCAGCCGTTGAGATGAGAGCAGTAATTTGGATTATCAGTTCCTCGTGCGAGTAAGCTGACGCTGCCCTGGGAACGAAAAGAATAGATTTAGTTGGGCTTAATATTTCATTAACTTAATGCGAGTGCAAAACTAAGAGAAGGTTCGGTTTAACTAACTCAAGTATGTAAGTGCAAGAAGTTATAGAGGAATCATAGAGTTAATAAAAAAAACTTGAGTCATTTGTTCCTTAATTTTGGTATATAGGTATGACATAAAATACATTCCAACTGCCAAAAACATAATCCATAAATTTTTCATCCTGTTAAGTATTGATAAAAATCTAATAAGAATAATCACCAGATGTTGTAATTATGCGTCAAATTCCAATTACGTATTGAATTATAAACGGCAGTAAAATTTAAATTTTCCAATTTTATTTAAAAATTGTTTAGCGTGTGAGTGAAAAATTTCATGATATATAAGAAGCAAAAATGTTTAACGATTGTATACAAAATTACGAAACATTTTCAATATATAAATTTAATAAGACATTTTGTAAAGGATTGAGATCATATTAAATTGAAATTATTTTAATACTGAGACGAATATTAAATGGGTATATACTTAATAACATTTTATTTTACGTAAGCCACAATATATTTGACATTAACATTACAATCCCACAATTATTTCTTGTTCTGGCGCAGCTCGGGTTCAACGCGAGTGTGCTCACCTGCAACGAGATTAAAAAACATTTATGAGAACAAAACCCAGTGGGTACGTTGAGATCGCACCAAAAACTTGCATTTACTCAGACAAACACTCAGGGTTTGGACATACCAAACCTACATCTTCACTTTAGCCGAACAAATCAGCTCTCACTTTGGCCGAACAAATCAGCTCTCACCTGGCCGAACAAATCAGCCCTACCACTGGACATACCTAGTCGTATAACTCTTTTGAATTTGGAAGAGAGAAGAAAGCAAAATATAGGGGAACTAAAGCACAGTACACAAACAAACGAAAATGTAAATATATATAATGTAATGCTGACAGTCAATAAATTGTTCCATTTCAGTAGGACAACACCGAAAGTCAGTTCCAAATAATTCATGATGTGGCACCGTAATGATAATAATAATTGACGAGTTCACGAAATAGTAATAACTGCAAGACTACAACTCCAAAAATCTAAATACTCAATCCAAATCAAAGTTCTAAGCCCAATTCCAATTTGAATCTAAATCTAATCAAAATTGTGAAACAAAATGGATATCAAAAGAAAAAATCCAAATCCTAATTCAAGTCCTAAAGCAAAGTCAAAAATTTTAAATCCAAAAATAAGTTCCTTTATTTAAAACTAATCGAATCATTATTCTAATTCTATCTGAATTTAAACCTCATCTAAAACTAAATCTAGAATCTATATAAATCTATTACAATAAAAAAAATCAAAGTACAAATTCCAAATTTCAGTCAAAATCAGAATTCTTAATCTTAATCAAAATCAAGGTACTAATACTATAAAAATAGAAATTTAAACCAAAATTCAAATAAAAGTCCAATCAAAATTGTGAACAAACTCGAAATTATAAATCCATAGCCGTGTTGTGAACAAAAAATCAAGAAAAAACAAAAACCCGTAACCGATAATCAATCAATCAACAAATTGGAACCCGATCACAACTCTAAAAAATCAATAAACTGTGGAGATCAGTTTAAATAATTAAAAAACAAGAAAATTGTAACATAAAAACTCAAAACACCAACCAATAATACAATATGATCGATATGAAAACCAATCAAACGATCAATCAACAAATTGGAACCTGATCACAAACTTTAATAAATCAATAAATAGCGGAGATCAGTTTAAATAATTCAAAAACAAGAAAATTGTAACATTAAAACTCAAAACACCAATCAATAAGTGCCCAATCGATGAAAAGAAACACGATCAATAAAAACCCGATCAATGAAAAACACGATTAAACACGATCCCGATCAATAAAAGAAGAAACGAACAATGAAACACAAACAATGAAGCCGATCAATACAAACAACCAATTGAATTGGCAGCAAAGCACTATGCCGTGTGACGGTCAGATGAATACTAAAAACTCACCGAGTTTAAGCCGTTCTCCACCCCACCCCCCCATTCCATTAGTCAGCAGCCAAGGAAACGGTTCCCACAAATTATAAGTCAAAACTACTGACTCAACAAACTACCCGTCTCCAAAATGATAAGGCGACGCGAATTGGCAAAGGGAATACGACACCGCGAAAATCGTGGGAGTGGATGAAATGATGAAATGCACCTTTTTTTTTAGGGTCAAAAATCGCACCAATTTTATCTTTAGGAAATGCGAGCGTTGAACTCCCCAGTCAAATGAAAATGAATTCAAGGATAAACGAATGCTACTAATCTGACGAATGCTACTAAGACTAAGCTGAAGAGAAGACCCGAGAGCAGCAGAATCGAGACCCCATTTAAACACTCTCCTGAAAGGTAACCTGACCTAGTAGTCACCTACCTCAAGTCCTGAACAGCCCTTGTAGGCAGCAGGCAAACTCATCACGGAATTTCTCTTCCGCTAGATGCCAAAAACCACTACTGTCGCGCTTAAGGTAGCACTCCAGGACCCAACAGCTGGACCACGACCAATAACGATCGAAGAATACCGGCGACACTTTCGCTCAGAAAGAAGGGAACCCACGACACCTCCAAACCCTAGGAGACAACGTTCCGGTTCAGAGGCGTACTTCCAACGGAAACTACAAAGGCACAGCGTAGACTCGAAAAAATTTAAAAAATTTCACTCTGCTTAAGAAGACGAAAAAATCTTCAAAGACGTAAGGGTCAAATTTTGGGCATCAACGGTAGAATTTTGAGAGAGAAATAGGTCAGGGAATAAAAAAGTAACTTTGTAATGGAAACACAGCTTTGAGAGAGAAATAAGTTAAGGAATAAAAAGAGACTTTGTCATAGAATTTTGAGAGAGAAATAAGTTAAGGAATAAAAAGAGACTTTGTAATAGAATTTTGAGAGAGAAATAAGTTAAGGAATAAAAAGAGACCTTGTAATGAAAAAAGAATTTTGAGAGAGAAATAGCTAAGAAATAAAGAGAAATATTGTAATAAAACTAGAATTCTGGGAGAGAATTAGTTAAGGAATAAAAGAGACATTTTGTACTGACAATAGAATTTTGAGAGAAAATTAGTACTGCCAATAAAATTCTGAGAGAAAATTAGTTAAGGAATAAAAGAGAAACTTTGTAATGAAAATAGAATTCTGAGAGAGAATTAGTTAAAGAAAAAAAAGAAAAAATTTTTTAATGAAAATAAAATTCTGAGAGAGGGATTGTTGAAGAAGGGTAACTTATTGAAGGTGGCCCCTTAGAGAAAGAGTAAAAAATTGTAAAGAGATAGTCGGTATTATTACTTGACATTCGAGAGAGGTTTTGTTAATGAGAATATGTATAGTTGAGAGAGGGTTTGTTGGAATAAATATTCAATTGTAACAAGAAAATTTGTACAAAGAATTAAACGAGTGTAACAAGAAAATAGGCGTTATTGATAGAATTTTTGGGGTAGGACTGTTGCGCAACATAAACTTAATGTGGAATGAGGAGAGACCCAACGATCTAGTTTTTCGACGCCCGATCACTGAAGAGAAGAAACCCTCTCGAGAAACCCAACAACCCAACAACGCAAAACCAAAATCGTAGAATTATGACCCTAAAAAAGACTAAGATAAAAAAACATTAAAAGACTAATTACGTGGACTTCGAAGTAAGGAAAAGTCATGAAAACTGGGAAGAAGCCTTTGAAGCTCCCTCCATTGAGGCTTCCTACCATTTTGTGAACTATCTCAAGATGAGAATACGTCCGAAATTTCAAGTCAAGAGGGATCTATACTAGCTCAACCATCGGAAAAAGAAAAGCCAAGATCATTAACCCGTCCGTTATCGTTAAGATATACTAAGACTACATTCAAGGCCAAGGTTGAGACAGACATCTGTAACCTGCCCAGAGTTGAAATAGTCCGTTACTACAGACAACCAACTATGCGTCAGATGGGGCAATAGGATTGCCATAGCAATCACTAACTCAATTGGCTGTCCTCGTTCCTAACGACTGTGGTAACACGGTTATTCTACGTAAAAGGAGAAATTCATGTAGATCATCAGAATCTAGAATACTTCGACGTAGCCATTCCAATAATCTACGATGAGGAAACTGTAGAACCTCGTTCAATTGGAACTTGGTCATTCGTAAGAGGTGGAAGATGTAATAATGAGGATCATGACCTTCAGTTCAGCCTCCGGGCTCTCTATGATTATGAGTATGATTCTTTACGGTTATTAGTAAAAAGTTCTATTAATGAATGCTCTCCCCTTTGAATGAAGTCTTGCTAAACAATTACCCTATTGAGTTATCAAATTGGTGTGAAACCTATTATCAAATCTAAAATAAAGAAACACATCGTTCATCATAGCCTCATCATTTTGTTAGGTCCCATCTCCGCCAACTATACCATCTACAACATACCTATTTAAATCGTATAATTAAATCTCACATGAGTTTTAATTTCTTCGTTGTATGGATATTATTTTCCTAGGATTCAAGTTTTTTTTTCACTGTGTTCGACAGCTAATGCCTTCCTTACCAAAACCCTACTAAGCCTTATTTCCTAAAGTCCTTATCATTCAATTGATTCACTATTGGAATCATCAAATTTATCTCCAAATTCTTTTCCCTCATTACTCTATTCCCATTTACCGACACATAATAAATTTGTTTCTCTCTTTCTTCTCATCTAACAAAGTTTACGCCTCTTCTCTCTCCTTCTTTTCTCTCTTCCTTCCCACTATGTCTTTTCTGTTTTCCCACGTCTTTTATGTTTTTTCTCTCTCCTCTTTGAACTCTCTTTTTTCTCTACACGATTATTAACATTTGCGTCGTTAAAATCGCGGCTTGACGCCTCTGCTGCTTCAATTGAAACTTTCAGATTTGTGCGAATATTTACTACAGGTCAATGATTCCAACAATGCCTGCATTTTGTCAAAACAAAAATCTCGTTCTCCCGTTTTGGAGAACTATTGGATTATTCCCAAATCCATCATTGACAATTAAAACTCAAACTCTTCCAATTTCTATTTTATTTCTTCTTATTTGCTTCATTCTATTTCTTTTCTCTTCTTTTCTTTTCTTCTATCTCTCCTCTTGAGCTTTTCTGGAAAAATAAACCCTTCAATACATACTCTATTGGGGTCGTCACAATTTCAAAATTCTTTAATTTATAATTCACAAAGAAATTCATTTAAAGGATTGTAAATTTCTTTCAAGATTTCTCCGCGTTTCCTTCCCTTTCGCTCAGAACGACCGTATGCCTCTTTGAAAAAAAATAAAAATACAACAAGACTTAACATTATGACTATCACCTAGAAAGAGACTCTGCAACATCGTCCTTTAAAAATTTACATAAACATAGATAACATAGACACAGACAGAGATATACATAGGAAAATAAGTAGAAAATATTCTGAAAAAACGTTATATTATTATTATTATATTGAAATATTGAACAATGTGCAACTGAGCGAAACTAAAGGTTTTAATTAAAACGTGAAAATTTTACCTGTGATATATCAAAAATTTATAGAAAAGGTTAAATAAATTAATTAACCTTTTATTTTAAAGGTTTTAATTAATACTTGAAAATTTAAAATAAGTGTTAAATTAAGTGAAATATTAAAAAAAAATTATAAAAAAACAATTTGAAAATGTCTTATGTGTTCAACTTAAGGTTTTAACTAATACTTGAGAATTTAAACCAAAAAATTTTAATTAAGTAAAATATTAAAAATCCACTTGAAATTGACTTACGCGATTTGAGAGAAACTAGAGGTTTAAATTAACATTATTAAATTTAAACTAAGAATCATTGAAATATTAAGTATTTATAGAAAATCATTTTGAAACTGACTTATGTGATTGTTGTAATTACATATTTCTTAAAAATTTGAACTGTCAATGGAATTAAGTGAATTATTAAGAAATCTTTATTCTATAAAATTTAACTTCGAACGGACCTTTGTGAAACTCAGAGAATCGAACAAGTAATATATTTTCTTGAAAATTTAAACTAAAGATCAGTCACGTAACATCCTTAAGTTAAATATTTCCAAAAAGTTACCAAAAGAAAATTAAATTATGAAATTTAGAAAAGGAAATAAAAAAGATAAGAAAAGATATTATAGTATCATTTGGTTATCCTCGATCGATTTTATTCCTGATTTCCGTGGAAAATAAATAAAGCAGAAGCTATTTCGGGAGGAATGATCTTAACTAAGGAAAGCACTCATCGATCCCTTGTTACGTAAACCTATTCGGCGAAACGCATAAAAGCGACCGTGAAAAATTACTCATACGAGTAATATATCAGGAGGAAGTTTGCAGCACATGAAGCAGAAGAGGAGCGAACAGACGAGCAATGAATAGTTAGTGTTGTTTCCGGAAAATTATTGTATTCCAACAAGGATCGTAAATCAATAAGCAGAAAAACAAAGACCTACGTTTGAGGACTCGCGTTGTGGTCTTCAACCATAAAACATAAACAAATTTAATAGAAATAAACATAAAATCACGAAAATACATAAAATAAAAAATCTAGGGGTGGAGAACGTCATCAAATTAGGAAGAGTGTTAAAATACTAAAAGAAATTCGAGAAAACTGTAGGTCAGAAGAGGAAAAAAATAGGTTTACCTTACTTTTGAATAAATCAAAAAATGATTTGAATATGTTAAATAAGAAAAAGAAAATAAACTAAAATAAATGTTGATCACATAGAGACTTTTTAACATAGATTCAAACAATTTAAGATACATGTTGATTTACAATTGCGGTATTAGTGAATTTGTTTGCTTGTTACCCAACACAAAATGGGAAATAAAAAGACCAAGTCATCCAATAGTGGAGAAACCGTTAATAATGTGACTGTACAAGATATAGTAAGGATCGACAACCCACAAATTTTCTGTCTGCTATGTGCAATATGATTGTACATATTCTGAATAGGGTCTATACAGTATATATGAATCAACGTAGAATACTTCGTAAGCGTCTAAGCTCGCCACCTAGAGTAGTGTTTAATAATTAAATAATACTTTGTTGATGGTGTTCGACAAAAATACGAAGTCTTAATTATGTGTATTATTTCACTCAGAGATACAATACAGAACACGAATTGAAATATGCGTTACAATTTCATAAGCAGTTTCTATTAACTTCACAATTGGAAACTTATTACACGTGAATTGGAAACAATCACGGTTGAATTGTTCTTGAATTAATTCATTTATATTTACTAGGGGGACGCCCCCAGCTCGCTACGCTCGCCAACACCCGCCGTTCGCTACGCTTGCGCATGGTGCTATATATACAGTACCATTGTAAGTAAAAAGGTTGTTTAGTTCAGACTGTAGTAGCAATCATTTCAGCTCATTTTGCACGTCAAAGTACATCTATATTGAATGAGGCCCTATCTATAATTATCGAAAACCTAACGGGTGCGGTTGCGGATCTTGAAAGATTTTAAAATTTTCTCATACAAAATACTTTTTGTAAGAATTCTTTCGTCTTCTGCCAAATAACCTAGGCCTTGTGTTTCAGAAATACATATAGACACACAATCGATCAAATGATCTAACTCTACTGGCTACAACATACAATTTACGGTGCGAAAATATTGGTAGTTTGAGTAAGATTCCTTCTTCTTGAAACTTTTGGGATTTATGAGATTTGTTAATCGTCATCGCAAAAGCCAGAATGAGGGGAAATTGAGTTTTTTGAAAGGAAAAAGACAGAAGTGTACTTGTATAATTAGGTACTTGTATAAATAAACATTTGTGGTGTCGAAATACGTGTGATTCGGAAAACTCCTGCTAAAATCTCACAATCCAAATAATTTTCTTTTGCATTTTAACTAAACGAATAGGTGTACCATTGACCAAGCAAGTCATGCCCCGAATAAGTAAAAGTAAGCAATTTGGATTTGAAAGTAAATTTGTGGGATCGGGAGCCCACTTACATCAAATGGGTTTAAAAATTCTACTGGAAAATTATTTTGCTCTCTATAATCGTCACTCAAGATGTTATCGGAACTCAAATATTCGTTCCTCTCCGGACAGACTGTTAAAGATTTCTGCATCGATGAAAGTGCAGTTTTCATATGTGGGTTCTAATATAACCCAGTTGAGAATATCGTTAGACTTTATGATTTCAGATACATTGCCATAAGTATCTGAATTCACGAAGTTGCTAACTACATGGGAAGGAATTTCAATAACATCTTGGCTGTAATCTGGAAATGTGGGTAAAGTTCCATTACCAAGAGATTTAAGAAATTCAACGAATTCAATCTCATGAGGTGAAACTCTCATGTTTTGAGTAAAAGTTATTTTGTGGATTTTGAAAATTCGGACCAAGAAATAAAGCAATTCTCAATAAGTGGTACACGTGTACCGTGAGATATAGCTGGCAATATTCGTCAAAAATCTCCACAGAGTAAAATAGTCTTACATCCGAAAAGGTTAGTTGAAGTACCGAACGAATCGTTTACTGAAAAAAATTTCCTTAATAGCTAATAAAGCATGCTTATATGAATCATTTTCTGAAGAATTTCTTAAAAATTCTTCACACATGAAAATTTGAATTCATTCCACAAATCTAAAGCATTTGTAGGAAACTTCATACCACAAATATGATATGGCAAATAACTCTCTTAAATGTTGAGAGGACTTACACTCTTTTACTTCTAATAAATATTCACGCCGCTCTCCATCATTTCATGCGATACGTCGTGCATGTGCTGAAAATGTGCAGTAAATAATGTTCCCAACATTACCCAAATCCTGATGGGACCTCGAAGATGAAGCTAAAATATTCTCAAATGGAACAACTCAACATAAAACATAAAATAATCTGGCAATAGCTCTACTACTTCCTCTTCGAGGTTTTTCGATTTCTTTTCTTTATCTACCTAAATATTATGCATCGGCGTCTCTGTATATAGAAACACGGACGAACTTATTCGATTGATTTCATAGAATGCAGTCAATTTTGTCCTTCTGTGATTTTTAAGAGCTTGCTGAACATTTCCTTCCCTAAAGACTACATTTTGCCGGCGAGGCATGTGACATTCAAGTTAAACTCTAATATATTACGTGACTGGTAATGTATTGGATACTAATTTATGCCCCAAGTATCTTCTGTAGATCCAACATAGTGACCGGACAAAAAGATATCCATTTCATCTATAGAAACTTTGTCCTCAACTCCACCTCAAACTCTTCGAAACTGTAATGAGGCACAGTCGTATCCCCTATAAACATATTTGTGCATATATTTTAGGTTCTTAACTGTGCCAAGAACTTCCACATTTAAGTAGCAATCAAATTTCGGTAAAAGATATGGATTTCAAGGAACAGCATAACGGTTGTCAACAGAATGGCCACGAAAGTTATAGCATTAACACGACGCATCTAACATTGGCTTGAGTTGTATTGTAAAAGTCCTTAGAAAAGCTTTTGCTGCACTTACCATATCTCATACAGACAGGGATACGATTCAATAAACCACATGGACTTATGGTTTTAAACCAACCTCATATGGTTTTTAATTAAATTGTGAAGTTGTTGGAAATACATATATATTGTAAATAAAATATATCTGGAATTTCCGTACAAACGAACCAACTTTCATTTCCTACCTTTTCTTTTTTCTCTAAATTGAGGTTTTAAATGTGTGCAGACAAAAGTTTGGAAATATGATATAATTTCAGATTTTGAATTTTTAACAGCGTTTTGCTCGAAGAGGCCAAATCAAGCATTCTTGGGGGTATGAGCAACCCCCACTACTTTTTCATTTCCCAACTTTTGGCCACATATCATATTTCTCTAAATTATGTTTTTAAATGTGGGGCCATACAAAGGTTGGGAAATATAATAAAATTCAGACTTTCCCTCGCTTTCCATAAATATTCGTGAAAGTTAACCTCGCGTTTTCTATAAATAACTGTAAAATTGTGATTTTCCATATATTTTAAAATAAAATTTTCATTTTATTTTCATCACATTAGCAGAAAACAATGGTATAAGTAAACGATGGCTCTTATGGTGGATTCACTTATGGTTGCATATTTTCAGGCGAAAAGCAAAACAATCACACGCACACATTCTTCCCAAAAGCATCATCTACGCTATACGTGTGCTCAATTCACACATACTATCCCATTGAATTTTTTAATTTCAATTTAAAATTAAACTAATTTATAATTAAATTTAAGAAAAAAAATTAGGTGATACACATAGAGGAAAAACTAATCTTTCGAATGGTATAATTTTTATGCTGGTAGGTCCACCTGGTTTCCTGTAAAAGGGATAACAAAAAAACGTGTCGTCTATTTATATATAGATAAATTGAATTTAAATTCTTATGTTCTACTATTTTATTTGCTGTTTCCTCTTTCTTCATAACTAAGTTCAATTTTGATTCATACTGTTAAACTTACATGATTTTTACTGTTTGATTTTCACTATTTTAAGTAATAATGTATTATTAATCTACTTCTTTCTAGAATTATGTTAATGAATGATCTTAATTTCAGAATGTTTTAGAGCAGCCACCACTATAGGTCAACGGAACGATGATGTTTTCTCCTCTGAGTTTGATTTGCAATTTGTGGTTCTGGCTTGCTCCACCAATCAATAAGGGAAGTTCCTAAAATGCCTCTTGAGGCCAATGTATGTATTTTTAACGATAAAATCATCAGCAACCCATTAAAAATTTATTGAGTAGTCTGCGATTTCTATTTTAATCGTGAACAAGTAGCAATAGTAGATAGCAAGGTATAAGTTGTGAAATGGATAAAAGCAAAACTAGAAGCTGTTTTAGCAAATTTTAAGAAAAAAGGGTCCGCGGTCAAAACATTAATAGACAATGAAACTACTGTAGAGGAATTGCTATCAGAAGCTGAATCATTGAAACCTACGGAAATAACTTTAGATAAAGCACAGGAACTGTTGAAAAGATGTGTAATTATTATAAATTTAAGAAAAGAGATTCATAAGGAATCAAAAGGACCTTCGTATTGTAAACACTAGCAAAAGTATCACTTTCGACATAAAGATGGCAACCACCATGATCCCACAATACAGTGGCAAGGAGGATGGATCTAAATCTTTCCTCGATGCGGTTAGTCTACTGGATGAACTTACAGAGACGGTGCATAAGCCAATAATGGTTAAATTTATAAGGACTCGAATAACAGGTCGGGAAAAACGACAGTGGAAGCGATTAAGCAGAAGATTCGTCAAAACTTTTCGGTAAACCTATCATCGGATGCAATATTAGCACAGTTGAAAGCAGCTCAACAGGGGAATAAAAAAATTGTTGATTATATTAGTCAGATCGAAAATTTAGCAAATCAGCTCACGAAAGCCTTCATTTCAGAGAACATAGCAAGTGGTGAATCTGCCGAGAATCTTGCTGAAAAATTCGCAATGCAAGCATTGGTTGAAAATGTTTTGAATCCTGAAAAGTCAATTATACTTAAGGCAGCAAGTGACATGAAAATTTCCTAATTAGCAGTTAAGGCATTAGCTATAGACAAGCCATAAAAGCTAATGTGTTACATTTTAATGCCCAGGCAAGGCAAAATACTTCAAAATTTCAGAAAAACGGCGAAAGACGTAGTAGGCAGAGCAGTATGCGGCAGAGACAAAACAATTTGAATTATCGAAATACGGGCACGCAAAGTCGCAATAATGAAAATACATATAACTATATTAGCCTGTCATCAGCCACCCATCTATAGTGTTTGACAAGAAGTATACTTTTCTTGTAGACACTGTGACTTTTAAAAGGTGCTTAAATAAACCAACTCAAGTCTATTACCCCAAAAAAAATTTACATTGCAAGCAAAAGCGGATACTGCTCAACTCTCTATGGGTTCCACAGAGACTAAATTGATGTTTGATGGTGACACAGCGGTCAACCATACATTCCATGTTGTAGATAATAGCATATCTTTCGAAGCTGATGCCATATTAGGCGTAGTCTTTTTAGTAAAATATAAGGCCCACATAAACTACGATACGTGGCTGTTTAGGTTATATCAACCGAACCAAATTTTAGAAATTCGAATTCAAAAAACTCCGGAAAAGGACGCATTGTTCAATGCAAATCACAGTGTCTTGCAACTGTTGAGCAAGTGTTTTAGTTCAATACATTTTAAGGATATTTAAGTATTTAAGTACACAAAATGTTTTGAAATAAAACGGACTAAGTGTTTAGTAGCACAATTTTAGACACCAAGGTGTTTTGTTTCTAAACGTTTTGAGCGTTTTTTAATACACAGCTCTGAGAAATGTTTCGGAGAGTTTTGTGAAAGAGAAAAAATATGAGAAGTGTCATGAAATAAAACACTTTTTCGCGAAAAAACACTAAGAGTAAGAAACACATAATTTTTGTAGACACTTATTTTCATCAAAACGCCTAAAATCCGAATTTTTAAATTCACAATAATTTTGTAATTACAATATCAAAAACAATTTTATATTGAAATACATTTGAGTGTTTTATCCTACAAATTCACGTCATTCATGATTCACAAATGAAACAAATTTAGAATATTTACTCTTAAAACTTTTTTTAAAAAAAAGCAACCCGACTACGGAGAAATTAACAAATTGATAAAAATATAAGTTAACAATAATAAATTGTTTAAAGTTGTTTTCAAAGAAGTTAGGTTTCATCTGTAAGTAAAATAATAACTAAGCATAATTTGTCATATATCTAAAATTGAAAAAAAAGTTAAACGTTCAACAATTATTTTTAAATGAAGAAAGAAATATCAAAATTATAAAGCTTCACGCGAATTGTAAGTTTAAAATTATTAGTACCGAAAGAACGCATTTAAACATTATTATCCCAAACAATGACGCTTTTGGAAATCCCTTTTATGACCCTGTTTGTCTCTTTAGTTTTTCAGGTAAAAATTGAATCCCTTAAAATTGTGTACATACGAACATTAGTCACTGCAGACGTGTGGTTCAACTAAACACATGTAAGTGTTTAAAAATCGTATGCGCTGATTTAGACACTTTAAGTCAGGGGTCGCCAAACTTCTTTGATCATCGACCCCTACATAATTTTTCGAAATCTCCATCGATTACCCCATAAGAGTAATTTTCAAATAGTAATTTCCTAATAGTAAACTGTGTTTGCACATTTATTCCATGATTTTAAAAATTTTTACGGTTATTTTACATTGTGTAACAATAGTTTCATGAAGAATATCCTAATGTTGAAATTTAAACAACTTAACATTTATTAAATAATATGAAATTATACATAAGAAAAAATAATAAGTAAAGTGACTACAGATTATTGCTTCTTAATTAATGAGATGGGTGTATCTGGCGTTTCTTTCCTAGGTTCGCTATCTTGGGTTCCAAATTGGTCAATTTTAATCTTGAATCCACTCGAAACTCCACATTCAATTTAGTTTTGCACTTATTTAAGATCGAATTTACGTGACTGTAACCAGCTTCAACCATATAGGAACTTGCAAAGATCAGCATAAATGGCGTAGCTACTTCGTACAGTTTTACTTATTTTTGCATTATATTTATATTTGTCAAATTTCTAAGAAGTGTTTTTGATTCAAGATCCGATAATAATTCAGCAAGCTCATCTTGCAGGTTGATGTCCACGTTTTCAATTTGAGCGGAACATGACACAATAATCCATTCATGGATGTTAATGTTTTCCAAATCAATAAAGCGCAGTTTAAAATCGTCGCTTAATTTTTGAAGATGATTTTTATAAATGTTCAAGTTTTCTTCTTTTATTTCTAATTGTCGCAGATTTGAAAAATAGCGATAATCTTTACATAGCAATTAAGATCTTAATAAATTTAATTTTACTTGGAAGCCTAACAGCATTGTCCGAGCTTGGATAATTGTTAAATCTTTTCCTTGCAGCTTTGTTTGGATATCATTAAATTTTCCAAATAAGTCCGCAAAATTAAAAATATGGTTCTTATTGTTTTGGAGTTCATCACTTAAAACAGGATTTATTTTGCTGAGAAATTCTGTCGTGGAGTCAAATAACGCAACCAGCAATAACTCAACGTTGTAAGCATATACCTCTAGACAACCATCCAACTTCGGTGTGCAGAAGTAATTGGTTAAATACCTTGTCGTTTTCCTCACAAAGTTTGGAAAATAATCTTGATTTAAGAGGTTGGGTTTTAATTTGATTGATAATCTTAATACCAAACTGTAAAGCTTTATGTAACTCTGGACTTAGGTATTTTGCTACTTAGTTGTTTCTATGCAACACACAATGCATAGTACGGATACCGGGCCCTTTTTCTTTGAGAAGTGTAGTAAAACCTCGGTAACGCCCTACCATAGCAGGTGCGCCATCTGTGGCTATTGCTATTATATTTTTAAGCGGAATATCAGATTTACTCAAATATTCTTGTAAACATCCAAAAATTGTCTCTCCTTTTCCATCAGTTGCAAGATATTTAGCAAACAAAAATTCATCAATGACTTGTCCTTTCATTTTACTGAAATTACATACACCATAAGAACAGTGTTGTGACTGAGCCAAGACTCAGTCACACATGTACGCTTGTGCGCCATGGGCCCACAAAAAAGGCACTCCTTTCCCTCCTTCCACCCCTGTCGATCACAAGGGAGTGCCCGTTCGCCGGCCCAAAATGCTGTGTCAGCGCACGTGCGACAATGCCAGCACATGTGCGGTATAATTTCAATTTTGATTTTTTCCCAACTGACGCAGCGTTCTGGGCGCGCTAAACGTGCAACAATATTGTCCACCACGATCGAATTTCATCACCACAGGCGATAAGAATCCGATCGTGGTCAAATATCGTCGCAACATTGTTGCCCAACGCTATCGGATTTCGATGCGCGATTAAAAATCCGATCGCGTTGAAAGAATCGAAAAGCGAAAATTGCTGACCGCCATGCGCGACATGCCAAGAATGCGGGACCAGCAGTTTTCGCTCGCTGATCAACCGCAACCGCAGAACTCACGTAGGGGCAGTGTTCAGTCGGGACTTGGAGTGAGTAGTTGGCAGTCGAAAGGGAGTCGCTACTAAGCTGACTCGTCACTAAAAACAATTTAAAATAACACCGCGTAAAGTAAAATTAAATGGAATCTTTTCTTTAGTATCGACAATAATTTATTTTAAAACAGTTTGAAATTGAATAAGTCCGACGCGGTCCTTAAGTTGATGGTGAAAATTGGTTTAGGACGAATTTGTTGCGATTCATTGACGCATGATCCAGACACATTAAAAATTCATTTTACTACTGTTATCGGTCGTCTGCAGCATTCGTCGATCAAATGCATGTTAGTTGCTTGGTCACTTCCTGGTGTATCAATGTTTGGGATTCTTGTTTAGGGTTTTTGAGAGAAAGAAGAATTAAGAATTGAATTACATATTAAGAATTGTTTCTACTTCGACCCCCAGTCGACCCCTACTTTCGAGAAATGGACCCTGGAGGTCCATATAGACCAATTTGCCGACCTCTGCTTTAAGTGTTTAGAAAATTAACACTTCTGTTTGCAGTGTTGATATCAGCTATGCGTGAGGTTATGCGTGTCTTTCAATTAGCGGGCAAGAATCAGGATGATTGGGTAATACGTTATCAGGAAATATGTCCAAGGGAATATACAGCAGCATCAATAATTTCAATAACCAATCCTATTGTCAGAATATTGATCAAAACACAGCCAAAAGTAACAATCGATGCAAGTAAATTAAAAGTGAGTTTACTATCGGAATATAAAGTTTTTAAGTGTAAAACAAAGGCAGAACAAGCAAATAAAGTAATCTCAAAAATTTATTTCTCGAATATCCCGGAGTTTGCTCTGAATTGGAAGAGTTATGTTCTGAGTATCAAGATATCTTCGCTCATGAAAATGAGCAATTGTCAACGAACAAGTTCTATAAACAATCGATCAAAACTCCATCTACACTAAAAATTACAGATTTCCTGAAGCTCATAAGGAAGAAATCAATAAGCAAGTTCAGAAAATGACAGAGGACGGAATCATCGCAAATTCAGTGTCGCAATACAATTCACCAATTCTGTAAGTACAGAGGAAGTCCAAAGGCGTGAAAAAATGGAGACTGGTAGTAGATTTTAGAAATCTGAACAAAAAAGTAATTGGAGATAAATTACTTTTTCCCAAGAAAGTAGAAATTTTAGATCAGATGGGGCGAGCCAAATTCTTTTAAACCCTTGATCTTACGTCGGGTTTGCGTCAAATTCCAATAAAGAAAGCCACACGAAAGTATACAGCATTGTTAACGAACTCAGACCATGACCAATATTGTAGATCGGCCTGCGGTTTAAAAATTAGTTCAAAATGTGTCCAGGGAATGATGAACATAGCAATGAACATAGGTTTGCCTGCAGACACTGCTTTCCTCTATATTCATGAAATGATCATCGTATTGGCTTACGGCACGGCAAGCTTCTTTATCTTACATATATAGAAAAAAAGTTTCGCGCAGATGTTTGTCTCGACAAAACTCAGAATTGGAGGTGTAAAAACTACTCAAAAATGAGTAATCGAATGTATTCGTTACTTGATGACCGAGTATTCATTGTATCCGCATCATCGTTACTGATTCCTTGGCCTATACAAAGCGAGCCAAAAAAAAAAAAAAAACAACAATTTTCCATTATGAATTTCATTTTCCAATATGAAACCATTTCATTTCTACATAAATTTCAATTTAAACAAATTTTGTATCTTACGAAAAGGAGAAATATAAATTCATTGTCATAATTTCATTACAAAATTCCTTATTCACAAATTTCCGCTTGTTTTTTATATGACTTCCTCCATAAAATTCAGATTTGGAATTTTTAACGGCTTAACGGCCGTATCGGCTAAACGGAGCATTCTATGGGGTTCATATTGTGTCGAGAGAGAGGAACGCAGGAACCGTTTTGATCAGGTTTCGATGAGATTGCATCGCCTGGAACTGCTGATGATGGAACAACAGCGCTGGGCTACCACAAATTGGCAGCAACAGCTCGAAGATCAAGCAGAGGTTCGCCGAGCCCTCGACGGGCTAAAGAAGGAATTTGGACATCTGTCTGAGAAAATTGCAGCAAAAGATACCACGTCAAAATCGCCGACTTTTGGAAGGCTATCGATGGAACCTACCGGAGACCACACCCAACGAATCCGAACTCTACGGGGCCAAATAATCGGGTCACCAGTAGACCAACCTTCTACAAGTAAAAACCTAGAAAAGTCGACTCATCAGCAAGCCTACTCGTCGACAACTACCAAACAAGCACCGCCGCGACTACCAGACCTCCCACCAAATCCAGCGAGTCGGAGTTTCGAAAGAACTTTCCCGGTCATCGAGACTAGCCCAAATTCGTTCAGCGGCCACCGATCCGTTGGGCTCCAACTAATGCAGTTTGACGGGGAAGGATCCTGGGAAAGTTACTGCGTTCATTTGGAAACAGTATCGGAATCCAACGGATGGGATGAAGACATCTCCCGAAGTCACGTTGCAGCCAATTTGGGAGGAATGGCTCTAGAGTTCTTTCAAACACTGGAGAGGGAAGTACAACGTGATTTGGGTCGACTGATAAGAGCACTCGAGCGACGCTTCGGATCAAAGCAAAATGTGGGAGTGATCCAGAACAAGTTCCGTAACCGGCACCAGAAGACAAACGAATCTTTGGAAGAATTCGACGCGGACGTACAACGATTGGGCCGCACTGCACACCCCTCTTGGCCGTCTAGTGTAATTTCGGAGTTGTGCCTTTCGCAAGTTCTTAGACAGCATAAGTGACCTCGATCTTCAATGTGTGGTTCGGGACAGGGAACCTAAGAACATCATCGACGCATTGAACATCGCGGAAAGGCTGGAACTGAATCGTAAAACCGCTCGTACGACAAGGAAGCTTCCTGTACGAACAGCCGAGATGCACTCCCTACTTGAAACTCCGCAGGTTCAACCAACGATGGTATCGCTACCGGGAAATTAGAAAGAGTCGACCTAAAGGAGCGCTGGTTGACTCATCCCTCAAAAGCCGCTCAGCCACCTACACCACCTCAGAAACAGACGATGCGTGTCGCGTCACAAAATCGAGGAGCGCTTCACCATCCAATCCCTCACCAGCTGTAACGACGCGACAACCTACTGCGAATCGTATCAGATCTCCTGGTACCCCCTTGCAGAAGGTAACTCCGTGCTATGATCCGAAGCAAATTTACAACGGAAAAATAATGACGTTTCATTCTCGAAGGAGATTTGGATTTATTGCGTGCCCAGAACTCGATTGCGTCCTCTTTGTTCGAAAGAAGAATATCCTGCGACCGAAGTTTGAAAACCGTTTTCTACAGCTAGCGAGCGGGCTCGACGTAGAGTTTAAAATCGTTGATGGTAAACCTCACTTGGAAGCCACAAATGTCACTGGGCCTGGTGGAAAATTGTTAACACTGAAAAGCTGGAGCTCTCCAAAATCAAAAAAACGGCAAGTGCGGATGACCCGGGACCAACACCCGCACTCTCATCTAAGGTCCCCAAATCTATCGTTATCTGCGTAGGAGATTGTCGCGACAAGGTCACGGTCGCAGCAAAAATCGACGACATTCCTGTATCTTGCCTAATTGACACCGGTGCCACTCACACAATCGTTCACCCAGCCGCTCTGTCAACCGCTTGTTTGGAAAAGATGCAGCACACTTTCGCGTCAATCAAAGGAGTAAGTGGCGAGATAACCCCCCTCTTAGGAGTCGTCGACGTAAGCTTCACTTTCGATAAGGTACGAGTGGTTCATCCGATTTACGTGGCTAACATCGCTAAAAGTGTTATCATCGGGAAGGATTTCCTCACCAGCGTGGGCTGCATAATTGATTTGAAGGAAGGTTACTTGCAAATTTGTGGCACACGGGTTGGTATACCCGTGACCAGCGCCTCCAGTACACCTAAGATGGAGCTCGCCGACAACTGCACCTCTAACCTGGTCGACCCCGAAGACATCGTCAGAAGGCTGAAGCAGCCTCTACAGGATTTGTATCGCCGGTCAGCAGAAGGGCTAAATCCTCCACATAAAACAAAACTGACTTTGTTATTGGAAAAATATGAGCCAGTGTTCTCCAGTGATCGAAACGACGTAGGAAGGACGTCGATTGTCAAACACCAAATCGACACCCAAGGCTGCAAACCCATCAAAATTCCTCCACGACGTCTCCCCAATTACCGACGAGAAGAAGCCTACAAATTTTTAGAGGAAATGCAGGACGCTAAGTTGATACGACCATCCACTAGTCCTTGGAGACTAGAAGAAAAATGGATCACTTAGATTTTGTGTGGATTACCGCCGCCTTAACGAAGTCACCTAGAAGGATTCGTATCCCCTACCGCGAATAGACTTGACTCTTGAAGCGCTGGGAGATTCACGATGGTTTAGCACTCTCGACCTACAGAGTGGCTCTTGGTAAGTGGAAATGGACCCCGAAGATAAAGAAAAGACGGCATTTACCTTTGGACATGGGCTGTTCGAGTTCGAAGTAATGCCATTTGGACTGACCAATGCACCGGCGACTTTCCAACGTTTGATGGAACTGGTACTGCACGGAATACTAAACAAGTCTTGTTTAGCTTACCTCGATGACATCCTAGCCTACGGCCATACTTTCGAGGAAGCTCTTCAAAATCTTCAGTTGGTGTTAGAGCGACTCAATAAAGCTGGACTCAAACTTTTCCCCGCCAAATGCCACCTATTTCGAAACGAAATCAAGTATCTCGGTTATGTTATTTCGGAATTCGGCGGCAGAACCGACCCTGAGAAAGTCACCGCTGTAGAAAATTGCACTCAACCAAGTAACAAGAAAGAACTTCAGTCCTTTCTCGGATTTTGCGCCTACTACCGAAGGTTCGTGAAGGATTTCTCGACCATAGCAAGTCCACTAAATGCACTAACTCGGAAAGACTGCAAGTTTGTATGGACGAACGAAACCCAACTCGCTTTTGAAACGCTGAAGAAGGCTCTAGCGACAGCTCCCGTACTTTGTCAACCGAAAGAAGATGCAGAGTTCATTCTGGACACCGATGCTAGCCACCATGCATGGGGTGCCGTGCTCTCTCAAACCGTGGAGAATCGAGAGTGCGTGGTAGAATACCACAGCAAAACGTTCAGCCGACCAGAAAGGAATTACTGCGTTACCAGGAAAGAACTGTTGGCAGTAGTTAAGGTCGTAAGGCATTTCCAACCCTACCTTCTAGGACGCCACTTTATCGTTCGAACGGATCATGCAGCATTAAAGTGGCTTATAAATTTCAAAAACCCGGAAGGACAAACCGCACGCTGGTTGGAAATCCTCCAACAATTCGATTTCACTGTCGATAACGCTGACACCCTATCTAGACGCCCGTGTGATGAATCTGGTTGCTCGAACTGTTCCAGGGTTGAGGCACGAGAACTAATTAGTGCGAATGTGTCGGTTGCACTGGAGGATATCGGGATGTTGCAACAACAGGACGAAGACTTAAACCAAATTCATCAGTGGTTGAAAGACGGTCATAAGCCGACTGCGGAACAAATACGGCACCTCAGTCCGGACGTGAAGGCATTCTGGTCAATGTGGCCGAGTTTACATCTAAAAAATGGAACCTTTATCCGAAATTTCAAACGGGCCGAAGAAAATGTGGAACAAATCCTACTCCCCCGATCACTGCATAATCGAGTCCTCGAACTACTCCACGAAAACCCAACAGGCGGTCATTTTGGATATGAGAAAACCTTGGAGAAGGTCAAAGCGCGATACTACTGGATAGGATGTAGTGACGCTGTAAGCGATTGGTGCTCCGGGTGCACTGTGTGTCAAAGCCGGAATAATAGTCGCCGAAAACACCGAGCCTCATTGTGTCTAGTAAACGTGGGAGCCCCGTTTGAAAGGGTTGCTGTTGACGTTCTGGGTCCTCTCCCCACCACCAACCGAGGGAACCGGTACGTCCTAGTACTTATGGACTATTTTACAAAATAGCCGGAAGCCTTCGCCCTACCCTACGTGTTCTCACGATTTGGAGTGCCGTTGGAGCTTCATTCAGACCAAGGGCGTAACTTCGAGTCGGAGGTTTTCCAGCAAGTCCTAAAAAAGCTCAAAATAGAGAAAACGAGAACGACCCCGCCATCCCCAATCAGACGGCATGGTAGAGCGTTTTAACCGCACTGTAGCTGACTACCTCTCCTAGTACATCGAGGAGAATCAAAAAGACTGGGACCTTTACATGCCTTTGTTGCTGTTGGCATACCGATCTGCAGTCCATGACACCACAGGACAAACTCCAGCCAAGTTGTTGCTCGGAAGAGAATTGCGGTTACCTGTCAACTTAGTACTGGGCTCCGCGCCAGAAGAAGTCACAAACCTTCCGGACCCTGCAACACAATTTACATCAAATTCACCAAATCAACCGCAAGCACTCAATCCAAATGAGTCGCGCGATGGAGGAACGGTATGACCTGAGCGCTACAAATAAGCCTTTTCATCCTGATGACGAAGTTTGGTTTTACTGGCCCCGACGAACAAGAGGAAGATGCCCAAAACTACAACGAGATTGGGAAGGACCCTACTACGTGAAGGAGAAACTAGGTAACGTCCTGTACAAAATAGCGAAACCTCGTTCGCCAGTCACAAAAGTAGTACACCGAAACTACCTAGCACCCTCCAGGCGGTGACAGGAAGAACAAAGTTGATGCGCTCGGCCGGTGACTCGAGCCTCAAAGGAGAGGGTAATGTTACCCAAATGCAAACTCGAATGCAATTTTCTCAACGGTCCAATGGTTACCGTTGTTGGACCCGTTTGTGTTCGAGATAATGCATGATTGAGTTAGTAGTTTTCCTTACGTGTGTCGAATTGGACGCAGATTACAAGTTTTTTAGATTCCTCAAGTAAATTGCTAAAGTTAGTTAGTAAATTGTTAAAGTTAGGTAAAGAAAAGAATAAAGAAAGTAAACATGGCAGAACCATCTTCCATTAACTTCAATGTGGATACTCCCGGAGTCGACTCTGTCGTCGATCCTCCAGCACCGAACCAAGACAGCTCTCCCGGAGTTGATTCGGTTGTCGACCCTCCAATAGCGGCCCGAAATCGTAACAATATGTATGAGTGACCCTCATTGTTTTAACATTTTTTACCTTCTTCTTATACTTAGTTTCTCTCTAAATTCAGGTTTTAAAAGTATGCATACAAAAGATTGGAAAATTGATAAAAGTCAGAATTGGAATTTTTAACGGGTTTTTGCTCCTAGCGGCTTAACTAAGCATCTTAGATGCTTCATACGTATAAACAATCCTCATTCTTTGTTATTTCGTAACTTTTTGCTTATGTCACATTTCTCTAAATTCTATGTGTAAAGGTATGTCCATACAAAATTTATGAATTATGATAAAATTCTGATCTTCGCGCGTTTTCCGGAAATATTCGTAAAATTTGTGATTTGTTTATTTTTGAAATTAAATTTGTATAGTTTTTCATTAATTTGACGAATTCTTAAAAATTTAATAATAAATTAAATGCCTCGCTACGATAGGAATTATAGGCACATACGTGGTCTGTCCAAGGAGCCAGTTATGTGATGCTCATAGAGATTTGTTCGAGGACTTATTTGATTCTCAAGGGCAATTGGTCTACCATTGTTCTATAGGACGGATTAAATCAGAGAGAGGTTTAGAAAATGAAAATTATCCTCTGATAAGCGTGAAAATATTCTTTTGTGAGTTTAAAATACTCATTCACAACTGGAAACCATTTTTTGATGACTTTCAAATATTCGTTCATCAAGTTAACATCATTTTCTTCAATGAATTACGACAGAACATGATCAGAAATGAGTTATTTTATTACGTTTAAAAGTTAGGGTATTATTGTTTATTTTCTGCGTTCAGTCCTCGTCAACGTGTATCAATCCATATTTCTGTCACATGATTTGTCATTTACGAATTCCTTAACCGTATTGTGTGCAAATTGTGGTGCATGAAAATTTAGAAATAAAGCACTAAGAATGTGCTGAAAAATATATTATGGCATAGGATCACTATTTCATGGTGACGACAAACAAACCTATTTCATAGGTGACGACGATGTGCAGGTTGAAGTTGATGCAATGCGATTCCAGGCACCAAACGTTTTATTATATTAACTTTAAAATTTTTTGGCACCAACACGATGCAGATTAATTATAATTGTTTTAAATATTCAAAACATCAATCGGAGAGCGTGTTAGATGCTACAACGCACGTACCATAAATCAAGTTGTGATTGTTATAATTAGAGAAGAACTTGATACGCGTTATATAGTTTTTCATACAACACTATTGTACATACCGCTGAAGTACATCGGTCCTACGATGGGTTGCCTTATCCAATATATTTTGGGAGTGGAAGGACAGATATCATTCCAATTAAGCTATGTTGAAAACAAATGCGCTCCCCTTTTCCATAATAACGTGGTTTAGCTTTTCTCATTCCCTTATTGAACACTATTGATACCTTGAATTTATTATCTATGTTACAGCGAAAAGTTGTAGCCAAACGTTGATAAAATCATTTTTGAAATAGCCAAAGCTTTTTTGAAAGCTTTTGAACGTATGTTACCATCAAAAGATAACTGCCAAGAATCAAAAATCTATAATTAAAGAAAAACATAAAACATATATAGTATCAACATACACGGTATACAGTATACAAAACAGATACAATATCACCTAAAGCCCGGCAAAGCGGGCGGGTACAGCTAGTAATTAATAGAAGTTGCAGGAAAGAGCTTCACAAATTTGGTGAATTCATCCACAACGACTACGAAATGTTTTGAGGTGAAAACGTTTTTCTTCTCGTTGAGTAGGTACATTGGTAGCCGGTCTAACATTCTTTTGTTACAAGAAACCGTCATATTTCAATCGCTCATAACTACGAGACCAACAATGCGATAACCACGATTGAGATCACAATCGATAGAGCATATTTATAAGTTTTTATTGTGCAGCGTTTGTTATGTCCATAACATCTTCTGGCTAGTGTAAGCGTCTACGCGCTATTATTTTTAATTAGCGTTGGGTAAAACTATAAATTAGTGTAGCGTGAGAACGCGTTTGGACGTAGATTTGGATGCCACTGTAAAGAGCTTGAGAATAACTACCCGGACCTTAAGTGAAACAGTAAAAATATTCGCCGAAATATAAAAAAAATCGGTACTAAATTGAAAACTGAAAAAACTGAAAGATAACGTCTCATATGATTCGTAAATATGCGCCAGGGAAAGCTCGCAAGAAAACGAATTTAAAACACCTCATACGTCGAAAGCCGAACAAATGACATTATTCACAAACGTTTAACCTGACTGTCCCGTGTACAAATAATAGCTAACCCCAGTGTAATATTCACCTGTAAATAACTTTATCACACCTCGACCCATCGGATCAGCTTTCATCAGATGCCATTGACCGAGCCTCGTCAGCGTCGTCCATCGTTGAAACAATTAGTTGAATTTTCGTTGATCAAACAAATTCAAGTGAAACTAATTATTTCGGCGATAGAAGCAAAACCGTTGGCAATCACCAATTTCACTTGTCATAATCACTTTTTATCTATATAAACCAATAAATTTTTAATATATCATCCAGTCCTTAATTAGACCTAAAGACTTTCACTTCGTTCCTTGTTCTTGTGTATCGCTCTGAACCCTTGCACATTTTAAGTCAGTCTTGGTGTAGCACCTCGATTGGTATTTCAACCTTGCTTGAAAAAGAGACGGGGCGGATCGATTCGGTGATACACCTCACTTGATCCAATCAAACGTAAGGAGAAAAGTCTGTGCTCAACAGTCATAGCTACGGCAGCATCGAAGAAGAAATGAAAAAAGGTCGCAAAAAAAAAACTTGTGATTCATCTTTTCTGTAACCGTACTACTGTATATAACCATTGTATTGGAGAGAGATAAAGTTAATATTATCCCGGTGTTTTCACCGAAAATCTGCAGCGCGGACTTCGGCGCAGTCAGTTTTTGGTTTTTTTTTCTAGATTGGAGGGATGGAAGTTGGCCCAAGTGGCCAATATGTATGGTCTCAAACGGAACGGAAAAATGGGTATATTGCATAAATAAGTTTGGTGGATGCGAGCTGGGGCAGAATAGACAATACAATTAAGACAATTCTGAACAAAGTTTTGAACTCTGTTCTTCATCTGTCTACACCAATGATCCTTTTTAATTTGGCTGCAGGTTTTATCAACACTTAAGTTCCGGGAGACATAATTTGTCTATTTTCGGAAGGGTAAAGTTGTCTATTGCCGGACTTTTGAAACGCTAACCCATCTGTTAATTCAAATTCGTCAACAGAGCCACTTTCCAGATCGTACCAAAGTTTCTCTGTCACGGTCTTGTGTTACGTTTAATAAGAAGTCCAAGTATGCTTCATCATAAGTAGCAGCTACTTCAGGTCGGCTTAGGGTGTCAACGTGACTCATGGCAGTACCACTGCGATGCTGTGCAGTGTAATTATAATTTGCTAGGAATAACGAGCATCGGGCTATTTCTGCTGAGTGAGAGTGATTCTTCGAGGTGTTGGGACCCACAAACGACCCAAAGCAGAATGACGAAAACATTAATAACCAATCACAAAAATAATAACCAATATCAAAGACCAAAAGATCAGTAAGCAAGAACCAAGAAGCCACAAAAACAAATCACCATCGATCCCAAGAAAATACTCACCGATAATTATCGATTCCGGTAACTGGCGAATAAATCAAGCAAACAGTAAACAATAAAACATCCACACCGCTCGACAAACGAAAAATTGTACCAAATACTAATAACCCTGTGTTGGTTAACTACGATCAGCGCAAACTCGGACCCAGTTGAAGTACATACTTTGTCTCAACGAGGAATAGTATTCGAACCCATTGGGGTCGCATAAACGTTCCACGATCACTGGACAGTGATAGCACGCATCAGGAAACCCACATGGGAAATACCACTGAAATTCATAAGGGAGAGCGAGCGAGCTGTTAAACAGATGTGTAGCAACGTAAACAATATAGCGGGACAAGCGGGACCTTCCAACATTCGTGGAACTATGTGCTCCGCGGGCGAACAACACAAATATGCGATCTCATAGAAAAAGTCGACATGATAGTAAACATTCGGCCAAGGACCAGGAGAAAACTCATAAACCTAGAGGGAAGAGTGATGAACAAATTGTTTGGCACAATGGATGATAACGTCTTGAAACAGATATACGAAAAACTGGATGAATTGGAAAGCGACCATAAGCACAGTTTGGATTTAGCCAAACAACAGGTCACGGTAATGCGTGCCACGTTGAAGTCGGTGAACACTCGTTCAAGAGATAAATCAGATGAGAATCCAAAGGGAAAATGATTCACTAAGGTACACGGAGGAAATAAAACATGTGAACACCCGAACAGACTAAAACGAGGTGATGTTGATGGTATTAGGTGAAATACAGCAAATCTACCTCGAAATAAAGGACTTCTTCATCCTCACAGAAGCAACAAACAAGAGAGAATTAAGCTCGTTATTACTACCATCCCATCAGTTTCAGGCGCTCTACGCAAACGTAACGAGGACACACTATGGAGAGGAGACCCGACTGGACTTCCCAACTCCCCAGAAGATAGCAAAAGTCGATTGTGACGGTGGAGAAGACGGTAGAGAAGACGGGACACTGGTCCAAGTACGAATCTCATTAATAAACACGGTACACTTTTCTATAAACCGGGTGTACACGCTACCAGTCGCCACAAACCATACTAGTTTCTACGTTCACGACGTAGAGGCAACGTATTTCCTGAACACTAGTCGATCCCAACTTAACTTTGCCATGACCGAAATAGACTTTCAATTCCAGTGTACAGCAGTCAACGAGACAAAACCTAATATGCCACCATAACCGGCCTATTCGAACAAACCCCACGGAGGCGGACTGCTTCTCAGAGTTATTTAAAAGGGTACAAATAAGGGCTGCCTTATGCACATATCGACTTATGAAAGAACCCAAAGACGTCATTGCCACGATGCTCCAGGAAAATGCCTGGTTGTTTTGGTTCCAAGACCCGACCACACTAATGGACAATGTGTCAACACCGAGCATACGATCTTACTCGAGGGCCTTGGCATCCACGCTACGAATTTAAGGTGTACCTACCACTAAGGAGGCTATACTCTCTCATATGTATCCGACGAACTACCCACCGTACAAGAACACCCTCCGGCGGACGAATTAATACCACCAATAAACTTTGCCAAATACCAAACATGGCACCCAGGGAAAAACACGATCAAACGCATAGAAATACTTCCCCGGGTCAGGTTTAATGACCATATCAAAGCCCATAGTAGGACCATAACAGACCTGGAAGAGCAGATCAAGAAGAAAGAACAAAGAGGACTCCTACAAGCCCATCTCAACGCCCTAACAACAATAACCAGCTGTCTTGCAGTAATAGGTGGAGGAACTGTAGTATTCACAGCATGGAAAAAGTGCACATCAAGACACTACAGAATCCGAAGAAATGAGGACCGAACAGAACTAGGAGTAGGTATCATACCAATACCGATCACTATACCGAGAAGAGAACAGCTCCTAGGAAGTAGATCAGAATCCATGAACAACCACACAGTGGACAAATAGTTTGGAATCAGCAGGACAATAATAATAGGTTTAGGAATATAAAGAAAAACAAAAATTTTTTGAAAAAAGAGGGGATCTACATTTATTCGTAACTCGAGGATAAATTGGGCTTACGGGACCCATCGCATTCCTCCGCTTTCCTGGTAAACCTAGCAACCAGAGCTTGACTTTAAGGCCCCCCACAATTGCTGGTAGAAGGTCCATCAAAATACTTACCTTACTAACACTGGTTACCATTGGATCCACCGGGGGTGAAACAACGGTACCCGAAGATGGCATAAACTTAAAAAACCTCTCGTGATCACGAATAGAAATAAGTAGACATAAGGAGACCTAAGGAGAAAAATTGTAAGTATCTCTGTCAAAATTTAATTTATAGACAAAAAATTGTAAGACGCTCTCTCAAACTGTACACCAAAATTATAAATCCAAAGAACAAATATGTAGATATGTAAACCCAAACTGTAAACGTAATATTAAACGTAAAATTGTAAACAATTAGGTAGGCAAAAATAAGTAAATTCCTATATAAATATAAACAGATGTCTGGGAGACTACCTCTCAAGGTGTCTGGGAGACTCCCTCTCCCTCTCGTAAATAGAAAATAAAGTATTAGCCCTCAAAAAGTCAGGCGGACCTCTCTTAAAGACGGCTGAATGTTGGGACTCAAAAACGCCCCAAAGTAGAATGACAATAACATTAATAACCAACACAAAAATAATCACCAATATCAAAGACCAAAAGATCAGTTAGTAATAACCAAGAAGCCACAAAAACAAATCACTGTCGATCCCAAGAAAATACTCACCGATGATTATCGATTCCGGTAACCGGCGAATAAATCAAGCAAACAGTAAACAATAAAACATCCACACCGCACGACAACCAAGTGAAAACTAACGAATGCGACCGGTATGCCAGCCCCCTCCTTTTGTCCGCGCCACCTTGACGACACGCTTCACAGAAACTATTCTCACGATCAACGGAACAAAACTGTTGAGCCAGCAGTACCTGAATGTCTCCACCAATAAACTGATAAGACAACGCGAAGAAATGCGACACCGCAATCGAGTAATGGGAATGAAAATGCAGGAAAATCTTAATTGCAGGGACAAGTGCAGGTGCATACAACGTGAATTAACGACAGATGTACACATTACGTGAATTCACAAATTCTAGGTTCAGGGTCATCATGAATTCATGAATGAATATGCGAGCATTGAACTCGAATAAATTGAATGAACATGCATGGGAATCCTGATTTCAGGGGCAAGTGCAGGTGCACACAACGTAAATAAATGAGCGGAATTTTCAGAGGCAAGTATAGAAGCACATTGAACTCAAGGTAACGCGTTGTGGAAAAAGCTGAGACTCGGGGTCCTTGAGGGTCATTGTGAAAAAGGCTATGACATGTTGGTTTCAGAGTCACCGAGGTTTGAACCTGTGAAGAGAGACTACTAGGACAGCAAAACTACAGAATAAAAAGACGGCAAAGGGCCCCATCAAGACAGTGAAGATGGAGACCCGGACCGAGGAAGCCGTCCACCAAAGAAGAACCAGCCAACCAGCCGAGGAATCCCTGAAGGAAGACTTGTTTGAAGGAAGACTCTCCCGTTCCACTGAAGAAAGACTTGTTTGAAGACTCTCCCGCTCCACTGAAGAAAGGCTTGTTTGAAGGAAGACTCACCCGCTCCACTGAAGAAAGACTTGTTTGAAGGAACACCCTCCAGACTTATCTCTCCTTGTTTCAGAACTGGGTGCTCGCTTCCGAAAAAAGGTAACCTGACCTAGTAGTCAGCTAGGTACCTAAAGACCTGAACGGCCCTCGTAGGCAGCAGGCACTTCTCAACACACCCTTCCTTTCAATAGATGTCGGAGCAGACCTCCTTGACCTTAAAAGAGGCACTCCAAGACCCAACCGTTGGACCACGCCCGATAACCATCGACCATCGCACACCAACCCCTCCGAAGAAGCAGCGTTCGGGCATTGAAGCCTACTTCCAAAGGAAACTGCAAGAAGCTCAGCAACAACTCGTCTTGGCTGGCTCTAAAAGCGATGACAGGGCAGCTACTCACTTAATAAATAAATTAAAAATTGAGAGAAAGAATTATTGTCAACAAAAGAAGGTGAATAAGCCAACGAGAAAGTAAGGGCTCAGTTATTGCAGTAGTAATAAAGTCTTGTGAGAGTATTAGGTCAGGATGTAAAGGATTGTAAAGAGAACCTTGTATTAGTAATAAAAGTTTGTGAGAGGAAGGAATTAGAAGATTGTAAAGAAAGCCTTGTATTACTTACAAAAGTTTGGGAGAGGACCTAGTTAAGAATTAAAAACTAAAGAGAAAGCTTTGTACTGAGGATAGGATCTTAGGAGAGTAATTGTTAAAGGATCGAACTATGGTAAATAAAATTTGTTAAGAGAGCGAACGATTGTAAACGAAAGAAATATTGGTATTTTTAAGGGAACTTGGAATTGACCTTGTAAGAGTGGCAAGATCGAATGGCGAGAGGATCCCCAACGATCTGAGATTTGAACCCTGAACGTAAGAAGCAAAAAACCTCCGAAAACCCCAACAAGGGTTTCGGCAAGTGAATTACAATTTGTGATCATTTTGAAGGGTATACCTTCAACATAAGTGTGGAATCGCTTAAGATCATGAATAATAGAGAGTGCTTCCAATTCATAACTAAGAAGTTTGGCTTCAATGGCAGAAGTAGTCTTAGAAAAAACACAATAGGATGGAACTTTTTATCGTTTCGTTTCTGTAGAAGTGCGGAAACAAATCCAAGTGCACTTGCATCGCAATGTAACTCTTTTTCACGTCTAGGGTCATACATGGAAAGAACTGTGGACTCAAGAAGTTTTCACTGTAAAAATTTAACAGATTGCAAAGTCCAAATTAAAATCGTAAGGCGTACCTTGCCGGAATAATCGAGTCATAGGTATGGCAATTACCGAAAATAATTTGACGAAACGTGAGAAGTATGAAAATAAATCTAAACAACGCTCTAGTTTTTTTCGGTCATAATTTTTTATGGCACTCAGATGGGTATCACTTGGCCTAATTCCTTCAGGAGTAGCACGGTATCCTAAGTAATCTAATTCAGTATAGGCAAACTTACACTTTTAAAACTGAAGTTCAAGGCCATGCGTTTTGAGAAGCGTAACATTCTAGCAACTTCTTTAAGGTGAGAATAATAATTTTTCGAAGCAATTATAATGTTATCCAAATAGACCACAAGTTGCCATTCAGGAATAAGTTCTTTAAGTACATTATTAATGCAACGCTGAAATACTGGAGGACATCGTTAAGTATTCATACTGACCAACGGGCGTATCGAAGGCAGTATACTTAATGGATTCCTCGTGCATTTTAATCTTATGAAACCCACTCGTAAGGACAATGAGCGTAAAAAAATGTTTCCCACCTAATTGCTCAAGGTAATCATCAATAAGAGGAAGAAGGTAATTATTCCGAACTGTTTCTTTGCTCCGAGGGCGGTAATCAACACATTTATGAATTTCACAATTATTTTTCCTAACGAGTACAAGGGTAGAAGCATAAGGAGAGTGACTAGGACGCATTGTTGTGTAATGTGAATAATTTCTTCCGAGTTACCCACATTACCGGCGGAAATTATTCACATTCACAAGTGGGCTTCGCTGATACAACAATTGAGGTGCGCGCAGCGAAAACACCTCAATTGTTGAGTCAGCGCCCAAGTGCAGTAGGTTAAGTTTTTGCTTAATTAGGCTTACATCATTTTAAAATTAAGTTGGTTAAGTTATTGTTAAGTTGTTTAGTTTGTTTAGTTGTTCATCACGGAAGTAAAGTAGATGGAAATCGACAGCTTTACTTCCGTGATCAATGAATAAAAATTCATGTGAATGAATTTAGAAGGGACTTGGAAATTAGGAAGCAGTCAGTCCGTTAAGAAGTTTTTGTACATAGCTCGTAAGAATTAGAATAAAGTGCCTGAAAACGAAGAGTAAAAGCGTTTTCGTTCTCTTTGGGAGTGTTTCATGGCATAAAAGTTACCCAACAGCATGATATGTCACATTACACAATAGCATGATATTTATTTCCAGCAGATCATCTATAATTTTTTAGGATTCAGCTCTTCCGAAATGTGATAATCCACGAAGTCAACAAAAACTCAGAGCACTGTGCTGAAAGCTTATGGACATTTGAAATTGATCAATACTAATTTGACTGAGGCCGTGTTCGTTTGGTCACTCTAACAGAACAGAACTGTCAAATCCCATACATTTAACAGAACAAGTTAAGTTCTCGATAATAACTGGAACTAATTTGCTGTTCTGAACAGAATAGTTGAGCCAGAAATATCCAGATGGCGACATGTGAAGTGAAGTAGTGGGGGTTTCGTGATCCCGTGGCCGTATCCTCTTAGCGTGGATATTCCTATTGGAAAGCGCGCGTTCGACTTGTTATTGACAGTACACAAAAACTTTATTTCTATTAATTTATTGTTAACCTTAATGTGTTTACATAGATAGTTATTGGTATGTGTTAACCACATATTTGTTAAAAGTTCAATTCGTTTATATTGATTGAATTAAATGAAACTACGATCTGACGACTTCTTATGGTGACAGCTGCGATGTGACTATTTTCTTTGTTCACCTCACTTGTTGCTGTCAGAAACATGACGCTACGATATCGCATGGTCGCTGCGATATCGTGTCGTCGGTGCGATATCGTGTCACCGCAACGATATTGTATTACGGCGTTGCCATCCGCATATCACCACCATACTCCCCTCCAGCGGCCATTAAGTCGCGAATCGTAGTCGTTTGGCTCTCGCTGCCGCTCCTGAATAAGTCTTCAGCGTCGGTGTTGTTGATGATGATGGCGCATCTAGGTTTGTTATCTGTTGTGTGAGATTTGTTGGCGAGACAAAAAATGCCGGCTTCAACCTTTCAATTGCGATGTCCTGGTTTATTCCGTTCACCTTGGTCCTGTAGCAATTGTCGTTTATTCTGTCGATTATCTCGTATGGTCCTTCGTATGGTTGATCCAGTGGTTTTTTTTAACTACGTCAACCCTAATGAATACATGTGGACAGTTGTGCAAGGTTTTCGGGATGAATGTTTGTGTATTGTTGTGATGCGCTGTTCGTTGAGGTCTTATTCTTCTCATGGTTTGTCTTAGATGTTCAAGAAACATATGTGGATCTTGCGAAGGTTCTTCATCGAGAATACTTCATTTTCCTGGTGGTCTAAGTGTAGTACCGTAAACAAGCTCTCTGCCGATGTTCCTAAGTCTTCTTTCAAACTATTCCTTAGTCCTAATAAAATAGTTGGCAGTACGCTCACCCAATCGTTGGTTTCATGACATTTAATAGCAGCTTTGACTGATCTGTTCCATCGTTCGATTGCACCGTTCGGCTGGGAATGATATGCTGTGGTTCGGTGTGTTTTGCTTCCGATGACTTTTGCTAGAGAATCAAACAATTGAGAACAAAACTGTGATCCCAAGTCTCAAAAACTGCGTTGATGATGGTTTCTGCAGTAGTGTCTTCAATCGGTATTGCTTCAGGCCATCGAGTAAACCTGCCTTTGTCTATTGTCTATTGTAAGGCAATATCGATTTCCTTTCGAAACAGCCATTGGACCTATAATGTCTAAATAGACGTGGTAAAATCTATCATCTGGTACTCGAATCTGTTCGGGTTGTCTCCTTGTGTGTCTGCTAATCTTTGAACGTTGACAAGGTAAACACGTACGAGTCCATTCGTTGACATCTCTGTTAAGGCCTGGCCATATGAATTTGTTCGCAATTGCTCTTCGAGTCGACTTTGCGCTTGTATAAGTGTGAGTGTCCCTGGGTTCTGCATAAGTTCTTGCAGTTCTATGCCTGTTTGTTGGGCTATTTAAATGTCTGTAGTCGAGACAATAACAGGTAAAATTATGTTTTCAATTCTGGACAGCGTGTCATCTACTTCGTTGTCTTTTCCAGCGTGTCATCTACTTCGCTCTTTTCACATGGAGTATTCATGTCGTGAACTGCCCGATGAAATCCAAGTGTCTCTGTTGGCGTGGCGATGCCTTAGTTGGTCGAAAGCATAAATTAACGGTTTGTGATCTGTGTGGAGCACCGTGTCTCTGCCTTCGATCATGTGTCGAAAATATTGAACGCCTGAGTATACAGCTAGCAGCTCCTGTCACGTGCTTGTGCGTTCGTTCGCTTCCTTGAGTAAAACAGGGCCGTGGCCATGTGATGAATTGTTCGGGCCAGGACGAGGAATCCTAAAAAGAAAGGAGATTAGAAACATAAATACGTCAAAATACTCACCTAAAAACACCACACACGCCATGACACATGTCAGTCACCATGCCATGTCACAAGTCGCGATCATCTAGTACAAATCTAGTACAAGTCGCGATCGTCTAGTACAAATCTGTACTAAAATAGGCGTCTCCACTAGACACCGCTAGATGGCGAAATGATCGAACAACGTGACGATCAACGTGACGCGAAGTGACCCATTTGGAGAAGAATGTGCAGTGCGCGCGAATTACGAAATTGCGACACAAAGTTTGTGCGCAAAATGCACTTGGCGCGGATTTTGAAATTGGGTCAAAGAAACCATGGAAAGAATGACGGAGTAGGGACTGCGGCGTCAGTAAAAATCAAGAATAAAAGGATTGGGAAAATTAGGGAGCAGTCAGTCTTACTCAGAGAGGCAACGAGTCACCTTAGATAGACGTTCACCAGCAGACGACGGGAAGAGCCAGATCGCCAGGAAGACCAGCCCAGCAACCCAAGTACCATCACCAGGAAGACGATCAGACCGTTCAACCGGGCAGCATACCAGTATCACCAAACAAGAAGTGAGTATGAACCCCTCGTCGCTAACAAAGAACTAGCGGATGAGAGCTCTTAGCCTCTCCGCTTAAGCCTCGACCACGGTTCTTTGAACCTATCGAGCGTAAATACTTTGTAATCACTGGGCAACTCTCCCCCAGTGAGTGACAAGAATCAACGGCTACAAGAGGAGCTCCGCAACCCCAAGGTTGGACCCCGGCCTTTAACAATAGAAGAATACCGGGAAAGGATAAAGGGGCGGACGCTGCAGAAAACCACTCCGGTGGTACCGAAATTACCACCGAGGAAGCGAACGGGAAAGGAGGCGCAATTCCGGGCAGATCTCGAAGAGACGCGACGTCGACTCCTCCTGGCTGTGGGTCGGGAGCAACGAGTAAGGGTGGAGCAAGAACTCCAACGGCTCTACAACGAGCGGCGACAATATCGGCAAGCGAAGAAGCTGGCCAGGTGTACTTCAGCGACCAAACCTTAACGATCCAGCTTAGTTTAAGTGAAAACTGTACTTGTTAGTTAGTAAGGAAAGTAAATGTATAGAGAATAAATATTAGAATTGTCTAACAACCGACTTTTTACTGGTGTTCAGGAGTGTACTCTTAAGAGTGTTATTATGGGATTCTCTCCTCCTACGACACTTAGAGTCGAGGGAGAATCTTCACAGCCAGAGTTGTATTTAAGATAGGGCAGCAGTAATGCCAGGTAGGGCGGAAGTAAAAGTTTATCGGTCTGATCAGGTGAATCAATTTGATGTTGGGATGATCAAAACATTTATCTGTTCACCAATGAATAAGGAAGGTAATCCATTCACTCGGTAGATAATCAGTACCTATTTGTACACAAGGTAATTCCTGATCATTGATAGCAATGAAATTCCGAAAAGCAACTTCAGTATCAATAGTTTTTCATTTATTAAGTTTTATATTATACTAGCTGTACCCGCCCGCTTTGCTGGGCATTACGTAAAACTGCTTATTTTTTGTATACTGTATATGTTGATACTATATATGTGTTGTTTTTCTTTAGTTATAGATTTTTGATTCTTAGCAGTTATCTTTTGATTGTAACATAAGTTCAAAAACTTCCAAAAAATCTTTGACTTTTTCAACAATGTTTTTATTAACGTTTAGCTACAAATTTTCGCCGTAAAATGGATAATAAATTGAAAGTATGAATAATGCTTAATAAGAAAATGAGAAATAAACTTAAAACAACTATTCAAGCACTCTTTCAAAAAGAGACAATTTTGGAATAATTACTAAACTTTACAGCACCTATTAATTTTAAAGTTACAAAAAAATTGAAATATAGTAGTTATAAGAAATCGAAATTTATCCTATGTTCGGTGACAACAATGAAACAAATAAGGATTTATAGATTGCCGGTTGAAACTCAAACAAAACTGGTTAACTTTTTGCTGTTCTTCGATTAGTACCGGATGTAAATTTTTTATGGCACAGTAATATTTGAGAGGTTAATCCGATCCGATCGGCCACATGAACAATACGCCCACGTTAGCCGTGTAAATTTAATTTCGGCGAATTTGTTGAAAAATATTACTTTCTTCTATTTATAAAAAAAGTTAAGGTTTAATCACAGACGAAATAATTTACCAGATGTCGCGATCCCATGTGAATCTCCACCCATTTAACAGCAGACAAAAGATCCATGGGCCGTATACGCCTTTGACCGTCTTTAACGTTTAAAGAACAGACAGTGCGCGAATTGATGTTGATGTTTGATTGTCAAATAGGGAATGAGTGATCACAATAATAGGAAAGGGGGCTGAAACAAAATTTCGCGGATGGAACACAATGTACATGTACACACAATACACACAATTTTGATGTTCTGAAATTTGCACAAAACAAACACAAACAATAATGTGTACCATTGGAGAGTAAAATTTACTCAAAAAGCTCTGTTTTCTGTGTAATAGTATTTTCTATTGATTTAAAGAAAAAATATACAAATTGAGTTTCCAATATAAAAAAAATTACAAAATTTTTCCGAAAAACGCGAGATTTTGCGTTTACGAATTTTAATCTGAATTTTATCATATATCATAACTATTGTTTGGACACACTTTTAAAAACTCTATTCAGAGAAAATAGATGTATCGAAAAATTTAGGAAATTTAAAAAAAATGGGGGTCAGTCATACGTATGAATCCCGTAGGGCTCTTCGTTTAGCCGCTAGGAACAAAAAATCGTTAAAAATTCATTATCTGAATTTTATCAATTTTCCGATCTTTTGAATGCATACCTCTAAAACCTAAATGTAGAAAAAAATGATGTATGAAAAAAGGTAGGAAATGTCAAAATAGTGGGGGTTGGTCATACATATGAACCCCGTAGGACGCTTCGTTTAGCCGCTACGGGCAAAAAACCGTTAAAAATTCAAATTTTTACGGGAAAAGAACCCTTCAAACCGGAAGAAAATTGGTCGACTTGGGATTCAAAGTTAGGAAATTTAAAAAAAATGGGGGTCGGTCATACATATGAACCCCGTAGGACGCTTCGTTTAGCCGCTACGGGCAAAAAACCGTTAAAAATTCAAATTTCTACCGGAAAAGAACCCTTCAAACCGGAAGAAAATCGGTCAACTTGGGATTCCCGGAAACTTTGATGTCCTACAATCTGAAACTCAAAAAAATATTTACCATTTTCCACCAATTTCAACAAATCTATCTGCTACGGGTTTAATGAACCAAAATTGTATTGAATAACCCGAGAAAAATTTGTAGAAAACAATTAAAACCGGCTCTACGGAAATACAGAGTGTCAAATCATAGAGAATTCTTGAGAGAGAGCTTTTGTTCCGATTTGCAAAAGCGAAAAGTAACGGTTCTCTAATACGCAAGTAAAGGTTGACGTTTTCGTATTCGAGATGGGCATAAGAAGATCCAAAAATAAATCAATCCCCATTTCCTAATCGAAAACCACATGACATGAAGTCGCATCCATCTCTAGTATGAATCCATGGATGGATTTCATATCAATAGAAAGTGTACTTTGCTTCTTAAGAAAAATAAATGAAGAGAGATCGTGCAATCAACAAAATGCCGAAATGTTCTCTCGAATACGTCTCATATTTAAGAGAGAGGGAGTAACCGCTAACAATGCGATAATTGCACGATCTCTCTTCATTTATTAAGCTTAAGCGCTAAAGTCGACTTCTTCTTGGATGCTATGTATTCGAGAGCCACGATTTGATTCCCGTTTTCATGATCTTCTTCGTTTCTCTCTTAGAAATATTTGGCGTGACGGAGCGACAATAATTGCACGATCTCTCTTATATTCTATCAAGAGAACTCTACTTAATATTAAGAGATATTATGAAATCAAACTACCGAATTGTTCTCGCGAATACAGTTCATGCTCAAGAGAGTGAGAGAAATCGGTAAAAATTTGTACTCGAGAGAAACGATCGCTCTTAATTTCTTTATTTCAAGCTTTCGCACGGAAGGAAGATGCTCTCTTAAAATCAAAACGACCAAAACTTTAAAACTACCATATCTCGTAAAGTTTTTGGCGAATTTCTTTGAAACTTCACAAAAACATTCTCCTTCTAAATTTCATAAAACTTGTCCCGGTAGATCCGGAGTTTTGCCGCGACAAACTTTTGTAAAAAGATCTTGTTTTATATATATAAGATTAAGTGCTATATTATATTATACTAGCTGACCTGACCCGACTTCGCCCGGGAATTTCGTATCACCTACGAAGTTAGCACGTGAGATAGCTCCTCCCACATATGATTGACTTCGACGACTTACGTCGCCAGTTGGTTTGACTCTTTCCTTTTTGTAAATCAACTGTTTTTAAGAAGGTAGAGTGAAATGAAGAGGTTGTGTTAAATAAAAACTTAAACTTATTTCAATTAATTCTATAAAATTTGAAACTCGAACTGTTTTATAACAGGTATATTTTTTTTATTTAAAAAAAATTTGTTTGATGGTTTTCCAACCCTGGAACACGCAACATATAATTGGCCACAAATTCTGAATCTAAGCCACAAATTGTCATTGTTTGACCTTGCGACTTATTAATAGTCATAGCAAATGCCAAGCGGATTGGAAATTGCAAACGTTTGAATGGTATAGGCGAATCTGAAGGAATCATTGGGGTCCGTGGTAGAAGTGCAACTTTACCTTGAAGTTTTCCACTCAAAATAGTGGCTTCAAGAATGTTGCCCATGATTTTTTTAATGACCAGTCGCGTGCCATTACACAATTCCGGGCATTCAAATTTCGGAGCAAAATCATAGGTGAACCAATCTTCAATCGCAAATTATGTGGTGGCATTCCAGGTAAATCCAGTGAATTTAAAAACTCTACAGGATAGTTGACAACTTCATCAGGATCAACAACAGTGTCAATCGAATGTAATTTCATTACCAGGCGATTCATTACGATTGTTGTATTTTAAAATTAATTGCGTCAACGTCTAAACTTTTTGCGGCTAAAATAGCTCGCTCACGTAGCCATGCATGATTAGTATAATTATGTCGCAAATTTGGGAAGATACTTTTTATTAACTCATCTTTGTTAGCTACCATGTTGCAAAAGTTCTCTTGGAGTAGAACATATTGTGTATCTTCATACGATTGAATATTACCATTTCCAATGTCTAACAATTGTTCAGAGAATCCTGACGCTAATGGATCATTTTGAAGGTGAACGCGCATATTAAGAATAAGGCATAATTTACTGACACTTCTCCAAAGATAAGATTCTTTCAAACATGCGTTTATTTCGTCCGCAAATGTCGCACTTGGAATGACGGGTAATGTTTGTCTGAAATCACCAGACAGCAGCAGTAGAGCAACACCAAAAAGCCTAGTATTATCTTTAATATCTTGCAGGGACCTGTCGAGAGCTTCAAGCGAATGCTTGTGGGCCATTGTACATTCATCCCAGATAATAATTTTACATTTTCTCAAAACTTCAGCCGTGCCTGAATGATTCTTTATGTTACACATTGCTTCTGGATTTGTATGAATATTGAAAGGTAATTTAAGTGCTGAATGCCTAGTCCGTCCACCATCAAGTAAGGTTTCTGCAATGCCTGATGAAGCAATTGCCAATCCAACATTTTGTGATCGAATGCGCGCAAGTATCAGTGAGATGAGGAATGTTTTATCAGTGCCACCTGGTGCGTCCAAAAAAATCCACCTTGTTGTGCTGCAATTGATACGTTAATTTGATCATATACATTTCCTTGCTCAGCAGTAAGCAATCGTTCTTTATAAGCAACAAAAGTAGCCAAAGAAGTCATATCGAACTGGTGTTCACGTTGAACATCCCTTGTGATGATATCTGCTACTGGGCGGTTCGGCGCTGGCATGTCGAAATAGATGAGCGGCATGTTCGAAATAAGAATACAAATATCATTATTAATGCCTCGTTATATATTTCTTCTGAGAATTCAATATTGAGATTTTGATAAGTAGTTCTAATCCGATGCAAAATATCCTCGCTCATTGAGTCTTAATATTTGTTCCAGAAACAAATCCAGACGGAAAACACGTTGTCAATATTATTGAAAATAATTGACGAATTTGCTGTTGCTGTGGAGATGAGCTCAGTGCTGCATCTGCAAGTGTGAGATCCCAATGGTTATCATCCTCCAACAAATGTCACTCACGACACGCATCAAAGAAAGTGTAGTATAAAGTACCATTGACCTTTCGCAAATGTTGGAAGGATGTCGGTCCAGCAACGTTACCCAATAACAAACGCAGAAGAAAGCATTCGCGTTGCTTAGGATGAACTGCATATAATCGGCCTAGAGTATTTGTCATAGATATATCGGCGAACTCTTGAACTGGAATGCCTCGTTTTCGTGGTTCCCAACTATCTGATTGTTTGTTCAATATAAAACATTTTGGAACATCAGTATACAGTAATGTCTTAAGTTGGAAACGTAAAAATGCGCCAAATAGCTTCGTTACTACTTATGTATCGGCCTATTTGATAACGTGTTATTTCGTCATTCTCGTTTACATTTTGAAGAGCAAATATAGCCTTATCACTGCCCTTATGAACGTACTTACAAATGTACTTGATAGACTTCACAGAACTGCATAACTCAACCTTTATGTGTGTTTTATAGGTTTTGCACAGCAATGGTGAATATGGAACCACCCAGCGATTAATGTGTACTCTTACAACGTTTGACAGACGTGATTCATATGATTGACCGCCATTGTCTACATCACGACGGTAAGATGGATAACCGTCGATATTGGTGATAGTATCAGTTTGGCATGGTTTTGGAAAACGTTTCGTACATTTTCCATTATCCATACATGGTGACATCATATTTAGAGTACCACATGGACCATGGATCATTTTATTAGTAACAATGTCAAACAATTCTTGGTCAATATTCGGATTCGGAATTTCCGCTGAAATAACTTTGTCAATTTCTTCTGGGCGTACTTTATCAACTAACCAAATCAAAATATGCGCATGAAGTAAACCTCGTTTTTGCCATTCAACTGAGTAAAGCCAACATCATGTTTCACCAAATACCGAGTGATGTGCAATAAAATTCATCAAAGATTTTAATTTTTGTTTAAACACACGTGCAGTAATATCATGGCGATGCATCGATGTTTGACCTGGCAACAGCAAAGTTTTCGTTTCATCCCAGTTTGGATTACACGTAAATGTGATAAAAAGATCTGGTCAGCCATATGCACGTCCGTAAGTCATGGCGTCTTGAATATATTCTTGCAAATGACGCGCACTACCAATGTATGATGATGGAAGATTTTATGCTGTACCGATGTTGTTTATGTCATTCCTTGCATCTACGTTACCCATTATGGCGTCACGCAACTGAATGTACTCCTCAGAACGAAGTTTTGCTTGATTAAATTTTATATACCGTAATCTCTCACTTTCGATTTTCACATACACATCGACAATGTACTGATGAAATAGCGGTCTGCATCGGAGAATGTTATTATCTTCATTACCACGAATCATCAACCGGTATGCGTAGAAGTTCATCGCACTTACTGTTTGATCAGTTCTTCACCTGCAAATAAAAATATTTATAAGATAAACAGAAATTATTGGTTTAAAAAAAGAATTATAAAATAATCTATAAGTTGTACATGTAGTTGGACTCCTTTGTTTAATATATAAATGATATCCATCTTCCCCTTCCCAAAATATCAACGGATACTGCAGTGCATCGTAAGAACGATGATTGTCGTGAATTATTTGCATCGTATTATCTCTGCATTTTATGCGAATATTTCGACGTTCACATATATCACCAGCCATAAGAACTGCAACTTCATTAATAGTTGGAACATTATATGTGCCTACATGCTCTCCATGGGCACTTTGTCTGCTTTAATGACAATGATGTAGTTGTCGTTTTGCAGTCAGTTAGAAAGAGTCTTGAATAATCGTACCAATTCGTTATAGTTTTGCAAAAACGTTTCCAAAATGTCCACAATTTCTCGTCCGCCCCTCTGTTCTATATGGTTGTATACGAAGCGTGTATGAGTTTGTTGCTCCTCATCCCCCATATAGTAAATTTGTAAGGATTTTGGATCGGCATCAGGCATTGGAAGCAACGAACCAATTTGGTGGTAGACTTGACCTTGAATTTCGAATGTAGATACAAAATTACGACCATCTTCATTATGAACAATTTTTGTTGCTCCAAATGATGTCATTTGGAAGCAGGAATTTAATTTACGAATTTTCCGCAAAAACCATTTCGATTGAGATGTGGTTCCAGCTAATAGTGTTTTCATAGGTTCCGGTGGAGGATTTAACGGTGGCAGTGAAATTTTTCCAGATGCCCAACATGAACCAGCTGATTCACCTTTGTACTTGAATGCATGACAATGTCGACACTCTTTGTCCATACTACTGATCATAATTAATTCATGTGACGAATAGTCTATTTCAGGGTTATATTCAAATGCGAGACGATTAAGTGATGTTCGACTACCTTGCATTCGCTGTTGGTTTCGTTCTCTGTGTGCGTTGGTCGCTCGTTGACATGCATCTCGTTGTCTTAATGTATTAGCAGGAAGACGTTGATTGCGTACATCTAAATTTTCATTTGCACGTGCAACTTGTTCTCTTGAATTTACATTATACGTCGAGTGCTCTTCAACTGTTCTATTCATTCGACGATCATGGATGAATTGTGCGTTTCGAGTACGTCGACCAATATTTCCAGCTCTTCCACGAAGACGTGGCATATTTCTGTTAAAATAAAATACTGCAAAATAGTACACAAAGATTTGAAGATAAGAAAAGATTTATTATTTATTCATATTTTTTTTTATTTTTTAATTTTTTTTACTTCTTTTATTTAATATTTCCCGAAAGAAAAAATAAAAAAATACTCACTTCAATTCCGCACTAAATTTGCAAAATGTATAGTTTTTTTTTTCTTCAAAAATCTTCAAACACTAATTAATATTTTCAGAAAGAAATAATTTTAAATAAAAACAATAGAAAATTATATAAAATATACTCACTTCAATTCCGCACTAAATTTGCAAAATGTATAGTTTTCTTTTTCTTCAAAGCTCTTCAAACACTAATTATTATTATTATATTGTTATTATTCAATTATATGTCGAACACAATTTTTTTATTTATTTCCACACGTCTTCTCCTTAAAAAACTAAATAAATAAATAAAAAATAAATAAAACTAAACTTACTAACTTACTGCTTCCTTTAAATTCAGACTATACTTTATTATTTATTATTCAAATTGAAACTTCAAACTTCCCGCTTACTTTTTTTCACAAAGTGGTTACAAATGTTCTCAGGTTACACTGCGAAGTTACAGTAAGTTTGATAGCAGTACCAACTGTCGGGAAAAACTGGAATATTTGATACTGAGATCGAAGCGCAGGCTGCCGGATCGAATGTAAAACAATAATTAAAAATAAAACTGGCAAGTGCGAGTCGGACCCGCACACGAAGGGTTTCGCACTACCTTACAATATTTAAAATTAAAACAAAGTTTCTAGAATCAAATCTTCCAATTTATTTGAAATTGTAGCCATAACGCTTTGTGATAACTGAATAGTGTACTGTATGTACCAGCATTTATTTCAATGTTACTAAATATGTTGTCTTTTTGAGTGTAACCCATTGTGGTTGCAACTTGATGTAGTTTCGACTTCAAACCAATACGGTAAAAATATTGTTTAAGTGGTACACTATCATTACATGTAAGTAAATCTATATTAAAATCTTCGCACACAATAGTTGGAAGCAATGGCAGTGTTCTGCTTCTGTTACCATCAAATATGACATTAGTCAGAGCATTTAGTAAATCGTTTATGTTACATCGAGGTGCCTATAAATGCCAATTATCCGAACTCCTTTTAAATCAACAGTAAGGCCTTCACAGTGCCCTACCCCGCAAGATTTTTGTAACACTATTGTTTTGATTACTTTCACATTTGTATTTCTGAATGCAATCATGCCCATTCCGCGGTTTGCGGTATTTAGATTTGGACCGTGAGTCTTAGAGATCACATCAAAATTATTCAGTTGAAAGGTATCAGATGAACTGCCCCACGTCTCTGCGAAAAAAACTACATCAGAATTGCTTATAATGGGATCCACAGTCACATCATGTATGTGTTATTTTAAAGATTGTACGTTATGATACACTACTTGAATACAATCAGGTGGTCTTTCTAAGCGAAGAAATCTGAAAGCGGGTACTAAGGGATTTTCACGTAAGCGGCGCATTTCTATAGCGACTGGACATGTTTTCGATGGTGGAAGAGGATGCGGAAATCCTGCTTCATTTACAGGGATTATAAACAATCCATCTGACGCTTTCGCTCTGGAACACGCTACATATAGCATTGATCTTTTAATGTGAGTATTTATGTGAACCACAACTTTGTCCATCGTTGCTCCTTGACTCTTACGTGTGGTAGTTGCCTCAGCTGGAACTAATGGAAATTGTGTCCGGCGGATCTGCAAACTTTAAGCTTTCTTTAATGATATAAGCAGCACATTCTAGAGGAGTCCAATTTTTTTGTAGTCGTTCTCTGTATTGGTTACCAAACGATCTCCTTTTTTTTTTGCCAGCATTTAAGTCATCAAGTTCTAGCCATAGTCTGAGTGGTCTTCTTTCGCCCGTTACTTTATTAATACCGTAGTCAATTGCCTTCAATCTCCCTGTTGTCCCATTTACCAGCCCGTCCTCTGTGTCAACATTAACCGTTATCATATATCTTGCCGTTATTTTTAAATTCAATTTTTTAGGTAGCCCATACGTTTGTGCGGTAGGTACAGAAGAAATAGTTTTTAATGCGCGCTCTTTAGCTGATAAATTTGGCTCGCCAAAGACTTCATCAAAAGCATCAACGATAGGCCCGTCTGTTGTCATTGCATTAAGAACCCGTTCATTATGCGCGTCTACGAGAGCATTACTACAATATAAATGCACAGCATCTTTGGCATCTGCAGGTATTTCGTTGATTTTTAAGCATCTTTCATTCATTAGTTTTAGGTCTTCAGACGTCATGGTCCCAGCAGCTAAGTTGTTCAATGCAGTTACAAATTTAAGATCATTTCTTTGCCTCATTATAGTTTTTAACTCAAACAATTGGAACAAATTCCACAAAGAAGTGCCTGCTAATGATGTAATGCCTTTGCCCGTTAAATTTTGAAAAATCCAGTTATCTCCAACTGGAGGCAATTGACGCATGTCACCAAATGTAATAATTGATATGCCTCCAAATAAGGACGTAGTTCAAAATATTTGCTGTAATCGACGATTAATTTGGTTTAGTAGTTTTGAACCAACCATTGAAATTTCATCGATTACAATTAATTTTAGATGTGCTAATTTGCATGCGAGTGTGTTTGATGTCGAAGCTGATAAATCTGGCATACTGTGGCCAACTTGAGTTACAGGTAAAGAAAAAGCACTATGTAATGTTTGACCGCCAATGCCAAATGCCGCTTTTCCAGTTGGAGCAGTTAAAAGTATTTTGATATCATCAGGGTTTGATCCAGGAAAGAAGTTGAAAATTCGGTGATGAGTAAGCTTTTTCCTACTCCTGCTCCACCACTTAAAAACACATATAACGGCTGTCTTTCACGTTCGTGATAGTTACAATAATACTGTAAAATATGAATCAAAAAGTCGCGTTGGTCTACGTTTAATTTTCGGGTTAGTTCCAAGTATATTTCCTCAGGTATTAGAGCATGTGCAACAAATGAAGCTGGATCACCATGGTTTGGACCAGCGTTTCCCCCAGGCATGATATCATTTGCAACATCTGCTATTTGATCTTCATACTCATAGCCTGCTAGAAGCCTTCTGTTTCCCCGACCCACGCATATTTCCTCACTTTTTTCATTCTCCACCTCAGCTTGCCTTATTGCACCTAGAAGAGCTTCAAACTCTTCAACACCTCCGAGTTTATTAAAAATTATGCTGTTTGACTTTATTGTGTCAGATGCTGAATGGAATTTGGCTACTAAATTAACTGAATCTGTCAAAATTTCCTTTTCTTCATTTCTCCAAGGTAGATATAGCGTGACTCGTTCTCTATAAAACTGTAGTACGACAAAAATGGCAAAACCGAATAATTCGGGGCTTCTGCCTGCGTCTTATGTAACCATCGTTATTTAACAGACATGTTCAATTACCCATCGTTTTATTTAATACTGTTCCGCAGTCTTTATTTTCATCTTCATTACTTTCTTCCCTTAATGATATTCCACCACGCTTATTACGTTTCTTAGAAAACACATAAAATGCTGCAAAATAAGCAAGCGTCATGCCTTCAAATTCTTCAGTATGTGGACGACTGGCATAGTGATCGATCAGATTAGGCGAAAATATGTCACTAGATTTCGGACCTATACTTTGGAGCTCTCGTCTACTTTTCAACATTTGTATCCATTTTTCGGGAACGTTTGTATTTATGAAAATTTCACTCTCACTACAATGAGACAAGGGAAGACTTATTAAATAATAGACTGCCTCTTGTGCTGATATTCCAGAAGCATTGAGGAATACATTTGCTATAGTCCTCAGAGATTCCCGAACCGCCTTATTCCCCTTTCTTGTCTCCTCAACTGCATCTCTAAGAAGTTTTGACATTCCTCGATCAGCTTTATTAATATAATTCACTATGTATAACGAACAGGCAAATGGATCTAATATGTATTGGATATCCATGTTGGCGCGATGTAGTTCAATAATTTTTTTTGAATAAGGATTTACAGTGGGTGGCCAAATTATTATGAACACTTTTATTGCTTAGGTTTTTCGAAGCTTTTAAGTTTTGGGTGGGGCTACGATTTCATACATTTTCTTAAGGTAATTATGGATCCCTCTATTACTATATAAACCTACATCCGATGTATTCCGACCAACTTTATGTGATAAGAACATTGTTCAATCATTGGGATATGAGGATATACAAAATTCTATCCCGTGAGACACGGGTTTGCCTCCAAAGAAAGTCGCTTTTATGGACAGCTTTTAGGATATTAAATAAAATAGGGTAACCGTATCCTAATCATTTATGCATTTCTAAGGTTAAAAATCAAATATCATGATTTTGAACATCTTACAACGAGCTCATATTTCTAGATTAACCTTAGTATATTAGATTTAGTTACTATTACATATAAGCGAGTAAATATAGTAGCATTCAATCATAAAGTCTGTTTTTACTAGGACTGCGTGTATCCCACAAGACATCTCCCTTATGTTAAAAAAAGTGCAACTGTTCATAATAATATGGCCACCCACTGTATATAAACGTCTTTGGGATTTCGTTTTAGTAGAATTGTAGGTCTAGAAATAGATGCTCTAATGGCAAAAAGGTACTGTTCTCTGGTGAGTCCGATATATTGCAGAAAATTCTGAAACTTTGTTATGTTTCCGGGAATATTATCAACTTTTTCTTTAAGGCCTCTTCCCAGTTCTTTGCAGTTTTTATACGTAGGTTCATCTTTATTTATTTCTGTTAAAAGTATTGTTTTGTCATATGGGTAAAATGGTATATCAAATCTGCATGGTCTCCCCGGCTTTGGATGGCAGGTGTGTGTGTGCTTATGGCGCTGTAACTCAATTAGGGAACTCTCAATATCTTCACTGCTACAGGTAATAATATTATCAATAATGTTAATGATAGGTGGTATTGATGTACCGTCGGCCGGCTTCAACACTGGTGTTTGTTTGAGCCACATCATTATATGGGCATGAGGAGAACCACGGTGCTAGAACTCTATACGGTAGTAAAAATGTTCTATGTTAAATGAACCGCAGGGTCCTGACGAGCAACACCAAGTTTTTCTCAACGACTGAAGACGTGTGTCAAAATATGTAGCACAAATGCAGGGGTCGCTTTGGATGAGGCGGGCTTTGTCTGCATATGTCAACTGATCTGCCTGCTCCTTAGTTATTTCGTCTCCATCCACAATCTTTTTTAACAATTTTATTAGTTCGGGCCACTTTGTTTCTGCCGCAGAAAGAGTTACAAAAAGTGTTGGGACACTAAATTGTCGCACCATAGCCAGTAATTTTCTTTTCTCTGCTTCCCAATGTGCAGGCGAATTTTTCATTCCCTTTAAAACTCTATAGCCGTCATCTACTTGAAGCAGACTATCAACGTAAGCAGAATCTAGCATGTTCTCAACTAAAATAGGTTCGCCATTTCGGATTTTTTTCGTAGACAAATTGAAATACTACTCTGCACTCTGATAGTTTGTTGCTTTTTTAAAGCAGTAAATAGGTAATCGGGACGGACGGCACGACGATCTTCTCGAGATATTTCTGATTTTGTAATGTCCATATGACTTAGTTTTACCTTAAACTCTCTTTTTTGACCACAATGAATTTTCACAAAAGCCGATTCTTCCATGTGTTCGTCGAAAACTAGAGATAAAGGTTGTTTTCCTTCGCCTGGTGCAATTATCGCAGTGAGATCCTGATCTAAGAGAGTTTCATTACCACCAGGATTTACATCTTCGTCTTCATTAGTTTCCTCACATTCATTATTCAGCTCATGACACGTGCACACATCTATATTACGCTCGTCATCACATGACCAGTTCTCATCAACCTGAATATTTAGCTCTTTGTAAAGATTACATTGAGCCAAGTACTGCGCAGCTTGACATACTTTTTTGGGCCTGATACGCTCCACGCGTCCATGTTTGTAGCACATTTTGCGTTTCAATTCTAACGTGCGTATCTGATATTGACCGAGGTAAAGAAGTAACCATAGTGTTTACTTCGACTGGAACATTTATTACATTTCCTGAAAGGCCATGCTGATATCCCAGGCCACACCGCCTTTTAACAATTTTAATGAAAATGTGTCGACCACAGACTACTCGTTCTTCGAGAGGAGTAAGATCTTTCAAAACGTCAGGTACTGGAGGAAATATCAAACCGTTTGCTCTGGCTAAACGAGAAACTTTGAATAACAGAATATCTCTTGCGCACGTGTTACAGAAAACACCAATTTCTGCATTTGGGTGGAGATGGAATATTTGCAAGAAGTAGTCATCTGTATACCTGTGGCCTTTTAATCTTAATGCGCATTTCGAAATAAATGTAATAGACTTCTTATGCCATAGACGTCCACAACAATCGCAAGCGTTAGAATGCCCTTCATGTATTGCAGACGTATATTCCTGACAAACAGCTTCCCAGTTAGTCGTAAGACGTTCCTTACGGGATGTGGCTGTATTTTTTTCAGTACTACGATAGTTTGCATCTTGACGAGCAACACGATGCGCTTGAGTATTACGTAATTGCTCTGTTTCGCGCTACTCACACCCGAGACGAGCAGCACGATGCGCTTGAGTATTTTTGTGCTGCGACCTTGTTGAACGTTTTTTGTATGTAGACCTATCTTTTTGTTTTCTTAATCTATCCTTTTCCTTTTCTTTCAATCTCATTTCCGCATTGTTTCTTGAAATCTGTTTGCGGACAGCACCCGTTCGCTTCATTTGTACATTTTTAACCGCAAAAATATCACGCTTAGGATTTCCCCGGGGTTTTCATGGAGTGGATGGAAACTGCATCAACTCTCCACCAACTAAATTACGCAACAAATGGAGACGCATTTCCGCAATGGTGAAATTTTCAAAAATGGGATTCTTTTTCAGGGCAAGGGATGTAGCATAAGCAATAGCAAAGACACCACAGTCATAACTATCCGATTGTTTTTGTACATCGGGGAAAAAAGTTCGTGGATTGTGTGGAAAAAGAGCATTTAGGAAATCCACCTGTAGGGGCGGCATTGATTTGCCATTAAGACCATCATATACGCGCATTGAGTTCCCATTGCAAAATATACACACCCAGTGTCCAACTCCGCTGAAATTTTCTCCATAGTAAAGTAATTGGATGTGGCTCTGATTAGGTTCAACTGGTGATATGTCAGCAATAGACCTCAAAAAATCCATTGGACGGGGCTGCGAGGACGCATAATGATTCAAAATGCAGTGAAATACATTAACACAATCGTCTGTGACATAACTGGTTTTCCCTAACAGGTATTGAAAATCAAAATCAATGTTTCTGAAATCCATGTTTTTAGATTTTAAATTGGAAGTCTGACAAGAATGGGAACTGATTATTGAAAACTATTGAAACCTCACTTTTTTCAAAACAGAGTAGTTGATTTTACTCTGAGTTTTAATTAGACTTCCAATCACTAATACATAAGTTAGTTTTATATATTTTCAAAAAATTTCTACATATACCAAAACTACATACAACCAAGCAATAGAGAAATCCACGGAATGCTCTTCGTCCGTGATATAATTTAAATGATCAAAGAGTAATTAATTATCTCTCATCAAAACCTATTAAAACCAGGAATATGGTACGTGGTACTCCTACACTATTCCAACAATTTCAGGAGAAAAAAAAAACAAATGTAAACGGCTTCACCACACTTCACTAAGATTTAGAGAAACGATCACATTAATAACTGAAATCGCTCACTATCAATATTTTTCTCATTAAGGGAAAATGTACATAAATGTACCCAATGTATAAATAATACTTTTCACTTTTAATTTACAGTTCAACAATTGCCAAAATAGCAACAACACTTATTTTTGTGGAAGATTGGGAAGTTCGTCGATGTTGAAATTATATTTTTTTGCAAAAAATCTATTTCACACTTGTTGAAACGTCGTTACAAGTTAAACACCCTGGTTTTAATGTCGTCACTAGTTTAATCGTGCTCTAAATTCGTGCCAAAAACCGTAGATCGCTCAAATCTTCCATAAAGGAAATATTTCCAAAACAAAGGAAGGAAGAAGGTCACACGCCCACAAAAAAATCGAAAGGCTGCTAATATCCCATGACATACAAAAGAACCAAAGAACGCTGGTAAGTAATCTCGTTGAAATTCATTGTCTTGAAAGTCTCTTTCAAAATTGTTTCATTTGAGAAAAGGTAAGGCGTATGCAGCGTAATAATTAGGGACATGCATACTTTGTTTGAAGCAATTTTAATCATTCAAGCAAGCAATCATTCTAGTGCTCGTGCACGCACGTGCACTGTATTTTGAGTCAGGAATGAAAATTCCAACGTCATTGAAAAATATAAAACGGCGATAAGGAATACTGCCACATCGTAACAGCATTCCTTATCACCGTCTTCGTTTTTGGATCGTAATGCGCATTAGATCGTAATGCGTATGTTACTCTTCGTTGTTGGTAGCGCTTTTCGTATCAGCGCTTGTATGATTTTGTTTCAAAATTTTTGTTTTATATTTGTTTTAATTTTTTTTTTTAATTTTTTTTTTTTTATTTTTTTTAGACTTGTTTTTGTTATTTTTAAATTTTTTTATGATTTGTTGTTATAGCAGCCACAGTAATACACACTTTGTGAAAATTTGAAGTGTCTAGCTATTATAGTTCAGGAGATACAGCTCTGTGACAGACGGACGGACAAAGAAGTCATATTAATAGGGTTCCGTATTCTACGTACGGAACCCTAAAAAAAGAGAAAAGCTGGGGTGTGGCTGTTTCATGGACGCGGCCGTGTGTTGTTCCTGAATACGTTTATGTAACGGGTAATATTTCTTGAATAAAATATTTTTATTTATGTATTTAGGACAAAAGCAAGGAAACAAATCAGTATTTTGTTACAATATAACTTTATTAATTATAGGTATGTGATACGAAAAGTACGACACAAATGGCACACAAGATACATCCAGATTTCTGGTAAACGTTAAATCAATACAGGTACTACCTAACGTTGTTGGAGAAGTTTCAATATAAAACAAATCGAACTCGCTGAGCATGAAGTCAGGCAATGAACAGTTTTGTGAGACATCAACATTAGAGTCTCCAACCATCATAACTGGTGCGGTAAGATCAGGCTCGTAATAGGGTATAATTTTAGCGATGTTTTGGGAATATTTTAACAACGATCGTATCATTAAGAGTTTAATATCTGCTAACGCTGTGCCCGGGTGGATATACCCGAGTATGAATTTGAAGATGCCATTGTCCTTTATGTTTACTAGACAGACATCACCTGCTTTTGGGTCTTTAATTTCCAAATAAATTTCCGAAATGTCAATGTCAACTCTATTACAATCAGTGAAGCTATTGATGTTGCGATATATGGCGACTCCACCGGCTTTGACTTGATGATGATGATACCGCTACCGATAAAGTAGTAGCAATTTGGCTGTTCTTAGCGGTTTTACAATATGAAGTCAAATCAAGGCCAGGCACCGAAAAATGATTTTTCACCAAATTTTGCCGATTTTGAATTTCAAAATCGAATTCAATCAACCAGGCTGGCAGAATCGCCAGCAACACAAAAATTTCGCCACGGCACAAAATAGTGCAAAAAACATTGACCATACGGTGACACCCTACAAAGGGAGCGTGTGTGACGCTCGCATGTGTTTGTTTCGATGAGAACCAAACGCATGCGGGCGCCACACACACTCTCTCGGTGGGGTGACACCGATCGTTGCCGTTTGGTTGCACAATCACATGTACTGGCGAGATTTTTGTGTTGCTGGCGATTCTGCCAGCCTGGTTGTTTGAATTCGATTTTGAAATTCAAAATCGACAAAATTTAGTATAAAATAACCCCATTTTTCGGCGCTTCCCCCTCCGCCGCGCGCGATGCATCACTTATCTCGCTTATCCTAGTGATTTCTCAGATCCTTTATCTATCCAGTGGTATAATTTAATTTTGGATGTAGTGCAGAGATTCGAAGCTACAACGCCAAACTGTATCCCCCGATTTTGTCATTAGTTTTTTTGGATTGCCCCCGTATGGTAGCGAATTTAAAGACGTATTCACGTCAAAAAGTTAAGAGAAAATAGCAAAAATTTATTTAATAAATAATTTAAATTGGACTGAATTGTGAATCTAAACCATTCTCGGATCCACCTGAAATTTCCTCACAAATAATTTCATTAAAATCGGTCCAGCGGTTTAGGAGGAGTTCAGTGACATACACACGCACAGAAGAATTATATATTTATATAAAGATTAATTTTAAACATAATTGAAAATTACAGAATAAAAACAAAATTAAAAATAATAAAAAAATCTTCCTATAAACAATCGAATTCTTCGATTCGTTTTATCATTAACTAGCTGGACCCGCCCGCTTTGCTGGGCATTACGTAATACTGCATACTTTTTGTATACATACTGTATACTGTATATGTTGATACTATATATGTTTTATACTTTTCTTTAGTTATAGAAGTTTGATTCTTAGCAGTTATCTTTGGATTGTAACATAAAATCAAAAACATCCAAAAAATCTTTGGCTATTTCAACAATGTTTTTATTAACGTTTGGCTACAAATTTTCGCCGTAAAATGGATAATACTTTGAAACTATGAATAGTGCTCAATAAGAGAATGAGAAATAAACTTAAAACAACTAAGAAATTGATCAACTAACAATTTTGAAAATATTACTACACCTTACAATCTTTGATTTAGTAATATAGTAATTAAAAGAAAACGAAATTTATCCTATATTCGGTGACAAAAATGAAACAAATAAGGATTTAAAGATTGCCGGTTGAAACTCAAAAAAAACTGGATAAATTTTTACTTAAACTTCGATTAGTACCGACTACTTGTCTAAATTATCTTAGCTTGTATACATTTTCTGAATGTACATTTTTTATGGCACAGTAATATTTGAGGGGTTAATCTGATCCGATCGGCCACATCATCAAAACGCCCACGTTAGCCGTTCAAATTTATTTTCGGCGAATTTGTTGAAAAATATTGCTTTCTTCTACTTACAAAGAAGTTAAGGTTTAATCACAGACAAAATAATTTACCAGATGTCGCGATCCCATGTGACTCTCTACCCATTTTTTTCCAACATCACACACATAACAGCAGACAAAAGATCCATGGACGGTATGCGCCTTTGACCGTCTTTAACGTTTAAAGAACAGACAGTGCGCGAATTGATGTTGATGTTTGATTGTCAAATAGGGAATGAGTGATCACAATAATAGGAAAGGGGGCTGGAACAAAATTTCGCGGATGGAACACAATTTACATGTTCACACAATGCACACAATTTTGATGTTCTGACATTTGCACAAAACAAACACAAACAAAAATGTGTACCATTGGAGAGTAAAATTTACTCAAAAATTTCTGTTTTCTGTGTAATAGTATTTTCTATTGATTTAACGAAAAAATATACAAATTGAGTTTCCAATATATAAAAAATTACAAAATTTTTCCGAAAAACGCGAGATTTTGCGTTTACGAATTTTAATCTGAATTTTTTCATATATCATAACTTTTGTTTGGACACACTTTTAAAAACTCAATTCAGAGAAAAAAGATGTATTGAAAAATTTAGGAAATTTACAAAAAATGGGGATCGGTCATACGTATGAATCCCGTAGGACGCTTCGTTTAGCCGCTAGGAACAAAAAATCGTTAAAAATTCAAAATCTGAATTTTATCAATTTTCCGATCTTTTGAATGCACACCTTTAAAACCTCAATTTGGAGAAAAATGACGTACGAAAGGAAGTTAGGAAATGTCAAAATAGTAGGGGTCGGTCATAAATATGAGTCCCGTGGGACGCTTCGTCAAGCCGCTACGGGCAAAAAACCATATAAAATTCAAATTTTGCCGGAGAAGAACCCTTCAAACCGGAAGAAAATTGGTCAGCTTGGGATCCAAAAATTGGAAATTTAAAAAAAATGAGGGTGGGTCATACGTATGAACTCCGTAGGACGCTTCGTTTAGCCGCTAGGAACAAAAAATTGTTAAAAATTCAAAATCTGAATTTTATCAAATTTTCCGATCTTTTGAATGCACACCTTTAAAACCTCAATTTAGAGAAAAATGACGTATGAAAGAAAGGTAGGAAATGTCAAAGGAGTGGGGGTCAGTCATACATATGAACCTTGTAGGACGCTTCGTTTAGCCGCTACGGGCAAAAAACCGTTAAAAATTCAAATTTTTTCCGGAAAACAACCCTTACAGCTATAACTAAAAGAGCTCAAATTCCATTTTCTTCTTGATTACCAGCTGCAATAGCTGCTCCTACACCTGTTTCAGCTTTACTATAGCTTCAATAATAGTCTTACAAAATACCTATTTTTTTTCTAACGCTTTTTCATCTATCAACGTTCCAATGCTGCTAGTTGTTGATATTCTATATAATATGTCCTGCCACATAGCCATGGCTTGTGTATGCGAACTGAACTTTTCGTGTTTTAGAAAACCAGTCTTAGAATCCGTGGCATTTTTCCAGTTTCTGAAACCTGTGGAAGTGTAGGAAGTCTGTTTGCTTTCATGAGGTAAAAATTGCTGACAAGGATACCAAAATGCAGCACCTTTCTGGACAGAATACTGCACCCATTTAAATCGCTTGAACCAGTCCGCTACAAAGCCCCTATTATTTTCTTTTGGATAAGTGTTTAAAATAACTTGCTATGAATTCCATAGCTATCATGTTTCATCAAACCTTTTTCCATAGAATTAGGAGTAGTTGTACATTTTCCTTCCATCTGTTTTGAGGAATGAGGTTTTTCGTTGTCAATTTCCTCTTCGATTTTCCGTTTTTTGCCAAAGAAAGCCCGTATATGCATTGCAAAATCAATCTATCTACACAAGATTTCACGGAATACTGTCCTATTGAACTATTAAATTTCAAATATTATACAACCAATCACAAATCGTAAGTTGTCTTTTTCACGTTATTACAGCACAATAACGCAACGTGAAATTACAATATGCATTAACAAAAAACTTCAATTATAATCAATTAAATTAAATTCGATGCACCTTCCGCGATCGTAAGCGTACAATTAACTCATTTTCCGAATTTTCACAATTCGGAAGTGTCTCAATATGTTATTAATTAAAGTAACAATGTCGTCCTTCAAAACTATTTATTCCTGATGTATTTGAGATTTTCACAAATTTCATAACCGAAACTAATTGTGTGGAATATCTCAAGTACTTGGATTTTCCTAAACACCAATTTATATTTATTTGCTCTCAAGAAAATAAAAGGGTCGAATTACCAAAAACAAAATATTCTAAAACCAACAAGTGTCAGAAAACCAAGGTTTCTAATTTCTACCCTATTTTAGTTTAAAAAAGAGAAAGTTCTTATCTAATAACCATTGTCCGTGTAGACACCTGGTCAACATATAGTCCATGTACATACATACATATGTGAATTCTGATGAATGAATGAATGAATGATGAATTTCAATACTTTCTCTTGCTTCCTTTGTTAGAGTTCTTGATATTGGTATTTCTTAAGGTAGGGCAATAGTATTTTAAGGTAGGGCAGTGCCCCATAATGCCCACCCCAAACGGCCCTGGAGTAAAAACCCAGTGGTTGGCAAGTTCCTTGAATATTTTGCTCTAGGACAGCTCCCAGTGCTGTGTCTGATGCATCTGTTGTCAATATCATTTGTGCTGTCACGGTCGCGAAGGACGCGGCAAATCCCGCGCAATATTTTTCCTCGTAAAACCAATCGCCCGGAGGTAGGCAGCTGTCCGATTAGAAGTCACGTAACGTTAAGGGAAATTACGTAAAAGCGGGACGATTGCCTACCTCAGGGCGTTTACGAAACGGAAAAATAACATCCAACCTCGCGTGGAACGCACAAGAGACTGATCGTCTCGATGACCATCAATCAAGGATGGCCATGATCGATCGACGGTGAAGCGACCCCGCCCACTTTGAGTGTCGCAGAGAGCAGGACGACGGAATCGGCACGCGCTCAGGGTCAACGGCCGATTTGGGAAATCGTTTATTGACCTCGTCCGAGCGTAGGAACTCCACTACTTATCAGCGACCGGGAGATAAGGCTGGGGATCGTGTGCGTATGGAGAACGTGACTCAGGGCACGAACGACCGAGGACACGCGCGTCGCCAGAAATTGGGGACATGTGCATCAGACACACCGTTAGAACACGAAGGATATAAGGGGTCGACAGCGAAGAATAGATGGCGCCACCAACATTAACCCATTTTTCACCACACCATTTTATCGGAGTTTTAATGTCCCGGGCATTTAAAATGAAGTGAAAAATTGACAGTGTGTGAAATAACAATATTTTGAAATAAATTATAAAATTTCATAACTACAACTAAATGTTTTTATTCAGATCGTTAAAATATAAATATATATATGCCGCATTTCAATGAATTCTTAATTTTTATCCCTTTAAATTATGTTTAAAAATTATTTGTCAAAGCAGCTGATGACTTTCACAGCTGAATTTAGTATCGGCGAAGCATTACGTATTGACCCTACTAATAAACAAGTAGATGCTAATAATGCGGAAGCGTTGGAGTTTCGTCGCAAAAAAGGTGTAGAGATGTACACGCTCAATGCGCAAGACCGAGTTGCTGATGCGATAGAAACTCTAGATGACGTTAAAATTTCAAAACTGGTTCCAAACGATATTCATAAAACTGGTGGATTGTCGAAAGCTTCGACATTGTTTGTTTGAGCTAAAGTTATGCTAAGATACAATGTTGATACCAAAAAGGGTTTAGTGAATTTCACAATTCATTTGGCCATTGTTCCGAAGAGAGCAAGAATATGCTGAGGATATTCCCAAGGTTAAAGCTAATTTCCAGCATATTGGCGTATACGTCGTTGAGCCGAGGTCGGTACAATTCCTAGCAAAATTTTCTGCAGGTACAATCGAAAGTCGGATGCTTCCACTTATACTCTGCTGGGCTTCGACAGTGCACGAGATGCAGGTGTCGACTGTAGATCATGCTGTTATGAATTTGGGACCGAAAATTTTTGCTCCTGGACAAGCATTTGTTACTCTGAGTCGTGTGACGAATCTTGCAGGCATACGTCTTGTGGATTTGGATTGTAAAAAGGTGATAGGTGAAGCCGTATGTAATTTTGCAGCTCTGAAGAAAATGGAACGACTAGGCAATTCTCCCGATCATAAGTCTGATTGAAACATACGGAAATAAAAAATGACTATTCATAATATTGTAAACAAAAATAGAGCAGATTTTATGATTGACCTAAAAAATTAACGTTCCACATAATTTTCTCCCTTAACCCAACCATTCATTAATACACTCTTCACTAAATTGTATAAAATAAAATTAATAATGGAAAAACAAGTTTTTTAAGAAAAATCCTTCTATTAACCCGCAGTTCGACTAAAAATGGTAAAAAAACTTCCTGAGGATATCCGAGGCAATTCCCACACCGAAAAAGGACACCCAAGGATTTTGTGAACTTAACTCTTATTTATTTTCTCAACTTTATTAATTTTCACTTTCTTATCTATATTTATAAAATTTCGTTTTATTCTCGCGAATGTTTCACAAAACGTGCTCTTCAAAGTTCTTTCAATTTCCTGTTCTTGCTCTATTCCTCATATAAAATTCAATTTCTCGAAGCCACATGACGTTATTAGCCGTGTTCTTTTGGTCACTCTAACAGAACAGAACTGTCAAATCCCATACATTTAACAGAACAAGGTTAGATCTCGATAATACCTGGAACTAATTTGATGTTCTGAACAGAATAGTTGAGCTAGAAATGTCCAGATGGCGACATGGATCATTTTCCTTGACGCGAACCTAAATTTTTCTTTAAATTCAACAAAATTATAATTTCTTCAAAACTTTCAGTTAATTTCAACTGAAAATTTAAATTCATGTAATATGTGAGGAATTTATGCAACCAAGGGCTCACAAAATGGGAAAAAATCGAAGAAAGTTCATATAAATGGTAAGTGGAGTTGGTAAAAGTTTGTAATCTATCGAGAACAAGTCCGATGCGTTCTTTTGCTACTCTAGTTTTGTACTCGATAGCGATGACCAAAAGAAAGCGGCTTCTGTTTCTTATTTATATTTCTTATTTCTCAACATTAAATTACTTCTTACTTAACATATGTGAACATCTTACATGGGATTGGTACTTTTCACTTCGTCAATCGTAGAATCAACGAAACTATCAAGGCTCCAAACTCCACTTTCCCCAAAAATCACTCAAAAGAAAACTCCTCAGGCTCCAACTTCTATCGAAACTATCTCGCTAGCAAAAGAGCGCGCCGAGACACTCGAAGCGCGTCTCTTATACCTCGATCCCCTTTTGTTCTTGGTTTCTTCCTCGGTCGTTCACCTTTAAACCTCGAGTTGAAAGTCCGAGGAAAGACTATCTGTACCGTAATAGATACATTCGGGGACTCCAAACATCAACAATTTCCAAATTTTTGGTTTAAGTTCCCACATTTTGGACCCCAAAAATCCATTTTTCGAAACTACAGTACAAAATTTTCCAGTACATATCTTTCGGGATCAATAACCTCGAACTCACCATCACTTTGTGCGATGAGTTTCGAGGGATAGATTGCCTCGTAAGGAACATGGGTCACAATGCATCCGAAATAGGGGGTGGGACCGATGGGATAGAGGATCGATCGTCCGGCTGAGACAATTACCATTCCTCATTCGAACGATCACTCCTCATGTCGAGGTTGCACATGCACAATTCTTGATTGCTGCCATCAATCGAAAATTTTGCACTCGATTGACCCTGATCTTATACCTCCCCCATGAATGAAATCGCTTTGATTCGATTGATGCAGGTCGGAATCAGGGCATGATCATCGGACATGCACAATTTCCGATTGATAAATCAATCAAAAATTGTGCCTGATCCGATTTCATCAATGAATCAGCGAAATTATGGTTTAATTGATGTAGAGTTGCCATCCGTCCGTAGTATAGAGGGCGTCCGAAGAGCATGCGGGGGAGGTTTCATTTGTAGTCCGGAATTAAAAGTTTTCAAGTCAATAACTTTAAGAAGATTTTTTTGTTAGAAGAGAACAATTTTTGTTTTGAATAAGAAATGTAAGACTGCGAACAGTTTCTTGAAACCTTAAGAAGAATCTTTTTTGTTTCTTAATGAGAGCTTGATTTAGTCTAAAATTGTTTAAAAATAAATAAAGGTTGATTTATACTAATTAAAACTATGTCTTATTTTATAATGTTACGTTAAAAAATACACTGTAGACACGTCCGGGTTTTAAGCATCAAAATCCGGGGTTTTCATGTTATGTTAGAGATGGCAACCCTACATTGATGGCGCTTATTCTGATGCTTTTCCTCACGGTGTCCCTACATATAATCAGGGGACAAACTTCTTCCTTGTTTATGTTATGTATGTATACGGACGATTTTATATTGTCAATCTGAAAGCAAGTTTCTTTGCGAAATATTCGAACTCACCGGAAGAATTGTCAGTATTATTGATTTTCAAAAACACAGCACGGAAAAGAAAAAATTTCTCATTTAATTCACTTTCAGGTCGTACAAGTCCAATCCCACTTCTGATATTTTAAACGCATTAGTTCTTTTCGCATATATATTCTTTGAATACAAAAGTTTAGTAGTATATTATTGTATGGAAGCTTAAGCTCATAAGTTTAAAAGTCTTGATTAGTTTTACTAAAGGTCGTTTACCAAATTGAACAGCGTCAGTCATTTACTTTGTCTTGTTGCAAGCACGAAATACCCTCGAATGAATTCCGCACGATGACCGGAGGCTTCAGACAAAGACTGACGCTACTCTTGTCAGCGCGTCATTTCCTTAATAACCGACGGTAGTTACACTAAGGGACATAAGTTCTTACACACCAACACTAACCCAAAACTTAGAACTCAATGCAGCAAAGGACCGGGGTACACTAAAGTCACCTTAATAATAAGCTACTCCTTGCTTGGCACAGAGTAGTAATGGCTGAAGGCACAGATTTATATTTGAACAGGAAGTGTTGAGTGCCATTTTCGTATACTAGTTGGCTTCCACGCTAGCTGCAAGTAAAAAATGGGTGTGACCCAAGCTTAAAATGTTGCGTGTTTTTGCTTTGACAAGCAAATTAATTTTCAATTTTCTGAATTAAAAACAGAAGAAATTGAAAAAAATATATGCAGGAGACTGTTTCAAAATTTATTTCGCACTTTTTCGAATTTCTATTTCAGATTTATTTTCATTATTGTAAACAAAAATCTAGTTCAAGAACCTGTAAATAAGAATTTGAATTTAATGACTTCATAAAACGAAATATGCGCCTGAGCTGGTGGTTTGCGGCTCACCAAAAAGGTTTAGTGAAGGCTTAGTTCACCATTAACTAGCAAGCACGCTTATGTAGCTACTGTGCCTGCATATGCTTACGGATTTTAGACTATGGAAAACTATGATGGATGGATGGATGGATGAAAAACTAATGCCTATCAAGGATGAAAACGAAATTTTAAAAGAAAAAATCGGCAAATTAGAGAAGAAGATAGAAAATTTAAAAAGGGAAAAGAAAAGTAATAACCTAATTATTTTTGGATTAGAAGAGGGCGAAAACTCATCAGCTGAGCTATTCCAGAATATAAAGGAAAACTTCAAAAGAGACTTAAACATCGAGTTAGAAGAAAATGAAGTAAACACATTGAACCACTTTGGGAAACCAAAAGCCGAGAACAAACCAAAACCTGTACTATGTTCCCTTTTAAGCGAATGGAAGAAGAACGAAATTATGAAAAATAACAAGAAACTAAAATGAATTCATGTATCGGAGGATTATTCTAATGAAGTATTAGAGAAAAGGAAAGCTCTACAACCGCAATTACTAGAAGAGAGGAAAAAAGGAAACATAGCTTTTCTGGAATATGACAAAATGATAATAAAGGAACCTAACACCACCAACGATAAAAGGAAAAGGGAACAATCTACCTCACCACAGTCACCGACAAAAACTCAGCCCAAACAACAACAATCGCTGTGCTCTCTCAAAAACACCAACAACAAAAAATAAACAAACGCCCTCGATGCAACGAGAATCAAATCAAACTCCCTTACCAATACTTCCACACGCAAAAACCAATAGCAATTAACATTCGGAACACCGGAAATTCAAACAAACTACGAAAACCAACAAAACGTAAAAACACAATCTCCCCCAATCCGACTGATCCTCGTGGGGGATGGAGACCACAACCCTCCAACATTCCAAAAAAGAAAGGAAAAAACTATATTGCAGCACTAAATGCCCTTACTCTAACAAATGAAGAAAAACTTAAACTTAACTTAAACAAAACTTAACAGAATTAACATACGCGCTAGAACATATCAAATGGGACATCGTTGGCCTTAGCGAAGTGAGACGCTTAAGAGAAAGAATTATTTCATATGAGGATTTCTTATTATACCATATAGGAACCACTCCTGGCCACCATGGGGTTGGCTTTATTGTAAAGAAACACCTGACAGACTGTATAGAAGGATGTATAGATATTTCGGAGCCAATGAACTTAAAGCTACCAGGATACTGCAACTAAACCAGAAGCAGGAACGGAGAAAAAATTATTAACTTCACACTAGAGAACAACCTTACTATTTTAAATACTATATATAGGAAAAATAAGAACAGAATGTGGGCTTGGATCTCACCAGATGGGAACACAAAAAATGAGATCGATCTCGTCATGAAACACAGCCAACAAACACAGCTACTTCAACAACTTCAACGTCATCAACTTCAACACCAATCATAGACTGATCAGGGCAGAATTAAAAACAAAACAACCAAGGAAACCTAGACCAAGACAAGAACCAGTCAATGCAAAGCTCGGAAAACACCAAATGGAACAATTAACAGTCAGCCTGAGAGACAAACTCACAAACTTTAAAGAAAACTCAAAGAACCTAAACATACAGGAAAAATACAACTGGATAGAGAATATTATTAAAACTGGAACAAAACTCGCTGCAAATACCAGTAGGGAACACAAGCAGTGGCTTACAACTTCTACTATAAAATTGCTAGAGCAAAGGAGTCACTTAATTAACACAAAAGACGCAAAAGACAGAAGAAAACAACTAACAGAAATTAACGAAGAAATAGAGAAAAGCTTAAGAATAGATAGGAACAGAAATAGAATGGAGACTATCAAAAAACACATAATAAAAACGGGTGGTGTCAAAAAAGCTTACAAGGAACCAACGAAATTGATAGACTGGGTAGTAAAAATGAAAAACAATAGAGGAAAATGGAACCACGGCAGAACAGACATATTGGAAATTGCAACATCCTATTACAAGGAACTGTATGAATACAACGACACCTCGCGAGAAGAAATAAATTTGGTAGGGACCTCAGTTACCCCTGAAATCCTTCACGCAGAAATAGAGAAAGCAATAGACACAAAACGGAAAGACAAAGAACCAGGACCCGACGGTATAAACAACGAGATCTTAATACAAAATAAGCAGGCAATCACACCGATCCTCACGGAAATGTTTAACGACATCATAGACACAGAAATTCTCGAAGAAAACCACTATACATCTAGAAAATAACCAAATCGATTACACCGACGAATACATCTATCTGGGACAGCTAATAATACAAGAGGATCCTATACGCAAAGAAGTTGAGAGAAGAATAACAAATGGCTGGAAGAGATACTGGAGTCTGAGAGAGGCTATGAAAGACAAAACTCTTTACATTAATGTAAATTAAAAACTTTTCAACACCTGTGTACTACCTGCTTTAATGTATGGCAGCCAAACATGGCCCTTAACACAAAATACGACGAAAATGGGAAGGAGTATGTTGAATTAGAAAAGGGCGGACCGAATAAGGAACCACGTCATCAGAAAAAAGACGAAGGTCATAGACATAACATCCGAAATTAGAAGGATCAAATGGCAATGGGCAGGGCGCATGATAAGAGGCCAAGAAAAATGGAGCAAAATCGTGACACGATGGTATCCTAGAAAAGGGAAAAGGAAAAGGGGCAGACCACAGAAAAGGTGGGACGATATAAGGCAAGAACCAGGAGTAACGTGGAATAGAGTGACCCAAGATAGACAGGAATGGAAAAGGTTGGAGGAGGCCTTTGCCGATTGCCAAACAGAAAAAATAATTAAGTATTAACAAAAACAATTAAGTATTAGAATAGAATAGATTAAGATTAGTTTAGCTATAAAAAAATATATTTGTATATCCATACCCATAGTTTTTAGTTCCTAATACTTTGTAATCAGATTCTAAAATTGTCTGAATAAAGGGCTTTATTACTATCATTATTATGAGGTTAGGAACGTCGACTGCTTTCAACCAGTTGACGATTTCAGTTGATATTAGCCGTGTTCTTTTGGTCATCGCTATCGAGTACAAAACTAGAGTAGCAAAAGAACGCATCGGACTTGTTCTCGATAGATTACAAACTTTTACCACCTTCACTTACCATTTATATGAACTTTCTTCGATTTTTTTTTCATTTTGTGAGCCCTTGGTTGCATAAATTCCTCACATATTACATGAATTTAAATTTTCAGATGAAATTAACTGAAAGTTTTGAAGAAATTATAATTTTGTTGAATTTAAAGAAAAATTTAGGTTCGCGTCAAGGAAAATGATCCATGTCGCCATCTGGACATTTCTAGCTCAACTATACTGTTCAGAACAGCAAATTAGTTCCAGGTATTATCGAGAACTAACCTTGTTCTGTTAAATGTATGGGATTTGACAGTTCTGTGAGTTTTTCATTCTGTCTTCGTAGTTGAGGCGCTTATTACGTATGCCGGTTGGCATATTGTTGATGAAATTGAGGCCAATGAACTCCTAATTTCATTGTCCTATTGATTTTCATGTTGTTGGAATTCGGATTAGTTGTTGCGAAGTTTGTCTAGTTCTTATCTGTGTTTCACCTATCGGCTCTAGCTTTATGCCTTGGACATCTAGGTAAAGAGTTGCTTTTAACGCAAAAGTTTCCTTTATAGAAAGTTGATTACTTTCTTTGTATAAAATTTCGGAAGGGTATCTTGTTGTAGATTATTTTGAGTATTTTCTTTTGTATAGTTTCAACCAGTTTTATCGTGGACTTATTTGTACCTCCCCATACAAGAATCCCATAGCTTAGGATGGAATAAAATAGAGCATGGTACAACGTGGAACAGAGAGTCTTTTCGTTGAATATGTTTTTCAGCTGTAGAAAGACAAAGGGCGAGTAGCTGTTTCTCGCATAGTGAGTGGACATGGTGATCCCACCGAAAGTGACTGTCTATTGTCACCCCCAGGTATTTAGCTTTCTCAGTCACAGTAATTTTGAGTGTTTCGTGATGGTATGTGAATACTATTTCTTTCCATGATGGTAATGAATTTTTAAGAGATCCATAAACAATTAGTTGTATTTTGTCTACATATATTGTTAGCGAGCTCCTGGTGAACCAGTTATACATCTTTGGTATCCCGTTTTCCACTTTTTCTTTTAGTTTATTCCAACTCTGTTCCTTGAATATTATTGAAGTGTCGTCAGCAAATGAGATTTTCATATTTGTTTGGTTTATTTTAGATGTCATTTATGTATAGTATAAAAAGAAGTGGCCTAATGACTGTACCCTGTGGCACTCCGTATTCCATAATTTCAGTTTCACTTATAACATCATCGATTTTAACTATTTGTTCTCTTTCTTCTAAGTAACTTTTTATAAGAGTGTGACAAGTTCCTCTGATTCCAATTAGTTTTAGTTTTTGAGCAGTATTTTGTGGTCGAGGGTGTCAAACGCTTTCGCTAGATCAAAGAATATTGATAGTGTTGGTGTTTTCTTATCGATATTGTTTGAAATTTCTGATACGAATGCTGATAGTGCGTCTTCTGTTGGTAGCTTTTGCCTAAATCCAAATTGATTTTTGTCCAGGAGGTTGTGCTCATTCATAAATTGTATGAGTCTACGACGAAGCCATTTTTCCATGATCTTGGCTAGAATAGGTAGAAGGGAAATTGGTCTTGCTGTTTTTTTCCAGCTTTAAAACCGGTTTAATTATTGCTCTTTTGTATATTGTAGGAAATTTAGCCGAACCAAAGCCCACATTTATAATATGGGTTAGTGGTCCTGCTTTTATTTCCGCAGTTATTTTCAAGCATTTGGAGGTAATGTTGTCGTATCCTGGCGATTTACCGTCTTTCAATTTCATTATTTCCTTGTACCTTCTAGTTCGGATACTGGATATAGGTAGATAGTGTCTGCGATTCTATCGATGCCATTCCCTAGGAATTTTTCGTTTTTGATTTTTTCTGCTAGTGTTTTTCCAACGTTTGTGAAATAGGTGTTAAAATAGTTCGCTCTGTCCTTCTTGTTTTTTGTTTTCGTTCCATCTTCTTTGGTTGATTCGCCGCTTTCAATATTTTTATTGGTGTTTCTTTGCATAAATTCGTTCACTTCACCAGACGTTTTTTTGATGCCCCTGGTGTTTTTTGCAATTTTTTCAGGTATTATTCATATCTTGTTTTTTTAATAGTTTAAGTTAGTTCATTCCTGAATTGTCTGTGGTTTTCTATATCTATTTCGTTTTTAGAGTTTTTGGCTAACTTCAGTAGTTCATCTCTTTTTTTGATTAATTTACCACTTTTCGAGGTTATCCATGATTGTTTGTTCTTAGAGCTTTTTTTCGTTTCTTTTCCACTCATTTCAATAGCTTTGTGAATCTTATTGGTGAGGAATTCTGCACAGGAGTCTAACTTGTTTTGTATATAGATTTCAGTGAAATCGATATTTATCATGATATTTCGGAATTTGTTGAAATTAACGCTTTTTTGCGTTGCAGGCAAAGTTTCGTCCCTTTCTTGTTTTTCGGGACAATCTTTACCACGATCGGATAATGATCGGTGGTTGTCATTTCAATTACAAGAGCCGTTTGGTTTTCAGATGATTTCTCAGATTTTATAAAACAGTGGTCGGTACAAATTGCAGACGTAGTTGAAATTCTGGTTGGGATGTTTACAGTTGGGACATAACCGTACGCGGCCAGGATATTTGAGTACTTGTTTGTTGTGGTAGAGTTTTCTAGGAGGTCATTATTTAAGTCCTCAATGAGGATCTGTATAGCTTGTTTTTCGCCTTTTTTTGAATACAGAAAGCTTTTAAGATGGTCGATAAATTCTGGTATATTTATGGGCGGTGACTTGTATATAGCATTAACTTCATATTGGACACTGTGCTTCGTTATCCGATGTACATTTACTATTGTCATGCGTATTTTTACAGTTGAATGTTCATTTTGAAGTTCGCTTCATATTTATGTGACGACCCCAACATTTTGATTCAGGTTTCCTGAGTTATAGTTTATCTGCTAACCCGGGATTTCGTACAAGCTTTCATTTATTTGTCTTATCTCAGTGCATACTATAACGTCTGGCAGGTCGTCTAGCTCTGTTACCACAACCAAAAGTTCCTCAAAATGTTATCTCAAAATATTATATTTTGGCATGTTACCTGAGTGTGCATAACCGAGGCATTTCCTGCATCTTGATATATAAATTATGCTGACTTGTAATCCAATATAGATTTTTACTTTGGCATCAATTCGGAATATACTTTGGGGCTCACCTGTATATAGACAGTGTGTGTCTTTTTCTGGCAAGAGACTCCCTTTCTAGCCCCTCGATTTTGAGAGTGGAACTAAATTTATTTTACGAATATCTTGTAAACGAAATAAATTTGGAAATTTTCGTAAAACAAAAGTTGTTTTATTTTCATTTCTTTATCTAGTTCCACTCTCAAAATCGAGGGGCTAGAAAGGGAGTCTCTCCCCCTTTTTCTTATCGATATATTTTTGATAGGTTACCTGGATGTCATTCTCTTCGATATTTTCTAAGAGGTTTTGTTGAATTATGGTATTCCTCAGATCTACGTTCTCATATTTTATTGACTTCTCCGATTTAAATTATCGGTTTCCATAATTCCTCGGCCTGAAAAGTATATTTATCTGTAAACGTTTTCTGTAATTTTTTTGAAAGTTCACTATTTTTATCTTTTCGACGGCATCTTATTTTTATCGCTCCATCTTTTAATTTCTATGTTTTGCTTACAATTTTGAGTAATTTATCGCTGTCAGTTACATCTTTGATCGTCTGCTCTGTGTTTTGTTGTGTGGTTGGTTTAATTACTAATACCGGTACCTTTTTTTTGTTTACTGTGTTTTTGTGCTCAAAACCCCCTGTATGTGTTAGTAATACAAGCCATGAACCAGACTTTTCTACTACCACACCCTTAGCATCAGAGGGCCGGTTGCCACATCGAAGAATATGAAATTTTCATTGCGGGAATTTCGAAAAACGCAAATATTTTATACTAAAATCACTTTGTTATTCATTTTATGATATTTTTTATATACAAAAATGAATACAATTATATAGAAATAAGTATTAAAATACATATATTTATATACAGAAAAGTGGAATAAAATTAAATTATATAGGAAAATGAATTCACATATATAAAAATTGAATGAGAAAATTGCGTTATTTACAAATTAACAATAAAAAACAACCAAATATACGATATATAAAACAATAACAAGGGAAATCAACAAAAAATATTAAAAAAATTAAAATTATAAAATATAAATATAAAATGTTAACAATTTTTGTACCTGAAAAATTAAATAAAAAAACACTTTTTATTATATTTCAAGTTTCCTTTATTATAAAAAATTGAAATTTACATAAATCATTTTTAACATGTTACATTTATTAACGTTTTATTTAAATTGTTACATATTTTCACAAGTTCAGCATATAAAAATAATTTTTTTTAGCAATTTATATATTGCTATAATTTACTTTATATTCAAACCATCACAATAAATTGTTATTTTATTATGTCATTAGTAATATAAATATTATTTCACTATTTTAGAATCACAAACACTAAGTTTAATAAATATTTGCGTTTGTTTACCGACAAAACAACAAACGTCAAAATTCATATCGCCGACAAAATCCGATTTTGTGCGCGTTTGGCGGATTTTTCGATTTAGACTTTTTTTTAGATTAATTAAAAATACTTTAATAATAGCACTCATCATAAATTTTATATAATATAACCATTTTAAACACTTAAATTACATGAAATTCGCGGACGAAATAACAAACGCGATGAATTTCTCGTACTTCACTACGCGGAATATCGAGAGACGACGGCCCTTACACACACATAGGCAAAATCTGCTTCATGGCTTGTCAAGACCACTACATCCAGGGGGTTTTGTTGTGCTGGTTGCACAACACTGGAGAACAGACGTGTATTGATTTGAGATTTCTCTTCCAATGCCTTGTTTTTTTCTTCGAGTAGCTTATTTTTGTCTTTTAGTGTCTCATTGTGTTGGTTTTGTTTTTACAAGTATTCGTAGTCCCAGGTTTTGTATGACATATTTGAAATAAGTGTTTTGGCGTTTTCGATTTTAAGTGTTCCAATATCCTTGTTCGTGATTTTTGTGGTTATGTATTTTTCGAGGTGCTTATTGCATATCATCAGTGATCCGGTAAGCCATATTCCTTTTTTTTGCAACAACTTCGATGAAGTGCAATTCCGCAAAATACTGCATTCGTTTTGTTCACTTTTTTATGACAATTATAGTAGATTTGTAGATTTATAGTCCGGGGGTTCGTTTTCTTGTTCTTCGTTGTTCCATTTAAATTCACTTCCTGTATTGATTGCCATCACTTCCACTTCACTTCCTGTATTGATATAATAATAACAATAGTAATAACACATAAAACGACTATATTACTTTGTAAACTTTCATCTGTGTGATTTTCCTATCCTGGAGAAACCATTGTCATGACCATTGTATGTTTACATACTCCAATTTGAATTGACCATCTCGGAACTTCTCTCTGATGGAATGATTGTAAATCAATATTCGTGGTCATTTTATGAAAAACTGGATTCTTGATCAGACGTATGGCGCTCCGATTATTCATGTAAAACTTTGACGGCAAACTTGATTCCAATAACAATCCAGTTAAAAGACTTTAACCAGACTCATTCTTTGATTGCTTGACACATATTCAGATTCTGTTGACGATGTTGATACTGATTATTGTCTAATTGATTCACAACTTATGACACCAGAACTCATGTGAACCACATGGCGACTTGTTGATCGTCTTGTTTCAGTGTCTCCCGCATAATCGGCATCACTGTAAGGGTCACTTCTTCACTTCTAAGGGTTATACGCATTCCGATTGTGCCCTTAACGTACTTAAATATAAATTTCACTGCATTAACATGCGCTGAGCTTGGTTGCTCTAAATATCGACTCACAACACCAATTGTATACCTAGTTTATATCTGGTCGTGTCCCAATTGCCAGATACATCAAACAACCAACTATCTAACGATATGGATATGTTGCATCATGTTCATCATTAACAAAATCACCAAGATTTGATAAGGGGCCGTCCATAAATTACGTCACGCATTTTTCAGCGATTTTAGACCCCCTTCTCCCCCCATGTCACGCCTTGTCACATTTTTAGGACCCCCCCGTCTAAAATTATGTCACATTAAAATTTTTGACCCCCTTTAAAAAAAAAAAATCTTTTTAACGCTTTGGGTTTGAGAAAATTTTCGAAAACTTTTCGGGACGCTATACTGTTAATAATGGCAATTAAACAAGTACTCTGACAAAAAGAATAAATTTTGAGACCTTGTTTTTTTAAATTCTCTATTGATTTGCCTTTGAACTCTTTCTTGAAAAATGAGAACAAACAAAACGCACGCGACTCAGTTAGGAAGTGAGGATTTCAAAAATCAAAGATGCAAACACCCCCCACCCCTCTGTCACAGTGTGTCACAATTCTCAACCCCCCTCCCCCCCCTCCAGGCGTGACGTTATTTATGGATGGCCCTTAATTGTCCATTAGTGTTGACACAACTTTGGTTTTCATCATATCAAAACCATCCAGTATTTTTCTGGCATATGCCTGTTGATGAACACAAATTGAACCATCCTGGCCTTGATCAATTTCTAGACCCAAAAAAACGCTTTGCTTCGATCACTTTTACCTCGAAATTCTCTTGTAATTGTGTATTTATTGACTCAATTTCACTTACGTTGTTTGTCACCATCATAAACACAGATTGCGATGATTGCAGAAATGAGTAATTGAATACATTCGTTACTCGATGGGCAAGTATTCTTTGTATCCCCACGCAACGTTACTGATTCCTGAGCCTATGACTTAAGGCGAGCAAAAAAAAAATAAAACCGTTAGTTTTCATTTTATTACAAACCATTTTATTTCCATTCCACACTAAATAACAAATAAATATTTAACTAAACTGTATAAGTATACGATCATGGTCATAATTTTGTTAGAAAATCCTTAATTTCAAAATCCCGCTTGTTTCCATATAAGTTCCATGCAAAAATAGCCAAAGGAATGAATACTATCCAATGGGTATCTGGATCATTACTCGTTACCTCAGCAGTCGAAGCTCTTGCATAAAAATCCCCATACAAAAGTATTCGAAAAAAAAATCCGAAGCCCAGTCAAGGTCCGCGCCGCAGAATTTCCGTGAAAACTTGGGGATGAAATTGTAATAAGTGTTTCTTGTTAGTATGTACTTAAATCACTATCTCTAATACCATGGTTATACAAAGTAATACGGTCACAGAAAAGATAAATTACAAGTTTATTTATTCGCGCCTTTTTTCATTTCTTCTTTTGTGCTGCCGTAGCCCTGACATTTACTCGGCACTAGACACTTTACGTTTTTCTAAATTCGATTTGATGCTAGCTCTCTTTGATTTGTGGTTTATTCAATTCGGCCCATATTTACGACTCATATGAACCGATATTTTTAATTTTGTTTTCACTTTTCAATTTAATACCGATTTTTACTTATACTACAGCAAATATTTTTACTGTTTTACTTTTGGTTCTGGTAGTTCTCATCAAACTCCTTACAATGACACCCGAACGAACGTCCTAGATGATCGCGTTCTCACGCTACACTGATTTATAATTATAATAAAACTAAAAATCCAACGGACATAGAAAGTCACAAACAATACAGAAACAACTTGACAACAATCATCAAAAAATCAAGACATGAATAGGTCTGTTCGCGTACGTGCTCGGAACATGTTGCAATATGTTTCAATCTCGAGATTGGCGTTCGCGTACTTTCTCAAGCATGAATTTTAAAAGAGTTTCGCGTGACGTCATGGAGGGGAAACGAGCTCGAGCTTGAAAAATGTTACTCGAAAAATTTGGTCGAGTAAAGTCGAGGTGCTTGAAAAATTCTTTGACAGCTGTCAAAGTTGTCAGATTTTCAAGTAAACGTGCTTGATTTTACTCGAAAGCGTTTTCCTACTTTTCAAGTAACAGAGCGAAATCATTCAAACCTCTCATTTTTCCTCGAGTAAAGTCTAGTAAAATTCAAAAGTACGCGAACAGACCCAATATTATATTAAAAGCTGCAAAAGAATAAAACCGACCAGAAAAATATCTGGAACGTAATGAATGATTACATGTAGAGGAAAAATAACAAATAACTTGAAAATGTGGAACTAATTAAAGAAGATAGGACGAAGGCCAGAAACAGAGAAGACAGGTAACATTTTTTCGTTTGCTGATGATGCTTCCATTGTCTTTCAAAAGCAAAGTTGGGATAAACTAAACGATAACGTCAAAAATGAAATGCTAAACATCTACGACTGCTTCGCACAGAACTCTTTGACGGGATATGTGAATAAAACAAAAGTTGCCTTATATGGATCACAAAAAACTTCTATTCCCCCTTGGCAAGAAATAACATTCACATATGAACGAGGACCTCTAAAACTACAAGTTACAGAAAAGGCTAAATATATGGGATTAATAATAGACAGTAATTTACGCTGGGATCAGCTCGTAAATTCTTTATGTAAAAAATTGCGATACTCGCCCTGTGTCTGAAAAATGAAAAAACATCTTCGATGAAAATATACTCCCAACGTCATTGTACCTTGTTATTTTCTACTCTACCCTTAGGTATGGAATCTTGGTATGGGGAGGCACGAACAAAACCACTACAGGAGAAGTGAAAATTATTCAAAAAAATTAATCAAAATTATTCACAATGAACTGCGAAGATACTCCACCGAACTACTTTTCCACGAAACGGAACACCTTTCAGTAAAGGAAACTTTCGCCCTGAAGGAACCCTCTATTCAAGGAACCTGAAACAGACACCAAAATAAAAACAAGGCAAACTTCAAATCAACATGTCAGGATTCCAGCAAGAACAAAAGCAATTAGCCAAAGAAGCTGTCAACATTACAACCTAGTGAAAAATTAAAAATAAAGTACAGTAGAACGCCGATTATCCGAAGTAATTGGGACCGGGGTCGATTCGGATAATTGGACATACACTGGTTATAAAGAAAAACGAACTGTCACACATAGAATAAACTTTATTAAGTCTAACAAACACAGTTCAGTTCACAGTTCAAATAACGCTCACTTGAACATCTCGATCAAAGTAAGTTGCCTCGGCGTTGAAGCTCGTTTCCGTGCGGCAAGGCCACGCAGGCGCCGGACGGCAAGAAGTTGTACACCGTCGCATTCGGGTTGCCGCTCCATCCACTTGAGGGCGTTATCGAAGCACATAAACGCCTCGCTGTGAGATGGTACACTTTGGTCTTGTGCCTCTTCCCCTATGGTCGCATTGTCGTCCTCTTCATTATCCTGTTCGTCCATGACACTCGCTGCGATTTCATCGTCTGTCTGTATCTGGAACCCTTCATCGTTCTTATCACAGTGCAACCACTCTTCCATATCAGCGACATCACACTCCGAACATCCCGCGATTTCATTAACTATGTTTACAAACTTTTCCACTAACGGTAATTCCTGTTCGTCTTCATTAACTTCAGCGGTTGATTCACGTTCCTTCGCTTGCTTTTCTAACTCGAGTTGCTCTTTTGTTGATGTGCCTTTTATTTTATTCCAAGTTCGTTTCAGTGAAACACTTTTAACCATGCTCCAGGAATCTGCAATCATGTAGCAACAGTCTTTCAAGTTGATTTTTTTCTACGAATCCAAAACCTGTTCTTCGTCGTTTTCTTCAGCTAGAAGCAATTTACGAAGCAACTGTTGTCTGTAAAGTCGTTTCGTGCACTCAGTAACACCCTGGTCCATGGGCTGCAGCAGACTTGTGACGTTAGGTGGTAAAAAGAGACACTTAAATTTCCCTTCTTCTCTCACGAGAATCTCAAGTGATGGATGCGTTGGTGCATTGTCAATAATTAGCATAACTTTTCCCTTTTTTCCTGTTTCCTTTTTAAACTTTTTTGTTTCAAGAATGAAGGTTTTATCATACCACTCCAAAAAAATACTACTGTCCATCCATGCACTCTTCTGATTAGTGTAGGTCACTGGTAAGTTGGCTACGTTCTTAAAAGCCCTCGGCTTCTTTGCTTTACCAATCAATAATAGAGGAAGGCGATGGGTACCAGTAGAGTTAGCGCAGACCATTATGGTGACGCGATCTTTACTGACTTTGTGGCCGGGAGCACTCTGTTCTCTTTTAGATGCTAGGGATTTTCTCGGCAAAGCTTTCCAATTCAAACTAGTCTCATCAGGATTTTAAAGAAGATCTGGGTCGTAGTTTTCAGTTTCTTTTTTAAAGGTGTCCACAAATTTATTAGCAGCTTCACTATCAGCAGAAAGTTTTTCACCAGCAATATTCAGTTCCCGAATGCCATGCCTATTTTTGAAATTGCGGATCCATCCAGTGCTTGCCTTAAGACCAGCTACACCCATTTTTTCACTGAACAATCGCGCCTTTTCACATAAAATCGGTCCTGAAATCGGTTGTCCAATAGATCGTTGCTGCAGAAACCACGTAAAAACAGCATTCTCAAGCTGTTCATCCTTTGCCTTTTTCATTACTTTTCGCGACGAACATCCATCACCAGTTTCCAACGCAGTCACAAACCTTAAAATTTTTTCACTGTTAGTTTTAACATCAGTTATTGTAGCCGCCCTTACACCAAATCTGTCTGCCAGTACCTATCCCACCACCCCTTTTTTTAACTGATTGATTATTTCGACTTTGTCCTTTAGAGATAAGACGACACATTTCCGCTTTGCACTCATTTTGGTTATTCGCTTATCTGTAATTCAAAGTTGATGAGTTGAAAAAAAACAAACGTTCCAACGTAGTACATACATACATATGTATGTACAGTTCCAAAACATGTAGTGTCTCGCCTCTATCTTTCAACCATAACAGTTGACATATATCTGGACTCCAGCGAGTTCCAACTTGTTAAAACAAAACAAAAATTAATTGATTTTAATTTTGTATATTACGCTCAGGACCGATTCGGATAATTGGCGATTCGTTTAATCGGCGTTCGGATAATCGGCGTTCTACTGTATTACTAATCACCTTAACACCAGAGTGAACTTATATTTTCCAAATGAAATTGTTTTATATTATTTGAATTAATATTATTTATATTTTAATATCTGTTATATTGTGTGAAATGTATATATATATTTATTTCATATACACGATTCAGCAGCAGATGAGGATTTAGTTCCTCAGGCTAACATGTAACTTGTTTACTTGTATACTGAATAAATTAATAGTAATGAATAATAATAAAATACCTATAAATAAACAAATTTAAAGTCAAATTACCAATTGTCAAATATCAAAAACATGCATTTTACTGTTGTGAGATATTTACTGAACCAAATTTGATCAGTAAAAATCAGCAAGGAATGGAAGTGCTTGTGCGAGCAATTTTCTCGCAACACTTCAGTTTTCTCTTATACGGGAACGAAAAGACTCTCAAGTTCAGCAAACATCAGTAAAACTCTGTAAGATTTTCGAGTACGGGAACAGACCTAATGCTCGAGTGAAACTGCGACATGTGCACATTCATTTGCATGCACTCGAAATTTCGTTCTTATTTGTTTCATCTCATCACGCTTACTGACCGCAACTATTTCACCTGGTTGATCCAAAATTTTACAGCCACCCTTTAACCTTAAGACCCTTATCCGTCACGACTGTCGTTGAAAATAAATTTCCTCCATGATCTGGAACATAGAATACAATTTCAAGACGACACTGCTCCCATTTATTGAATACTTTCGCATCAATGAGAACTGAACCAATTCAATGTGCTCGACGCAATGACGATCTGCCATTTTTATTTGATCGCCGTGTTTCTTTAGCTCTGAGGACCATTTGCAAGGGATTGTAATGTTTATCTTTCCATCTAAATATCAAATAATTAAAATTCTCACCATATTGAAGTGCTGATAATAAGCACCGTCCAATACTGATGTGAGATGTAAAATAACTGAGAGCACCCAAAAGTGCCCTGTGGTTAAAACAAATGAAAGACCTCTTGAAGATACAAAAATTGACTGACTTTATTGTCCAAATACAACCAATATTTATACTAACTTTAAGTTATGATTTAATTAGCTCATGTGAACCATTCCCATGAGAACCAACATTGATTGCACAAAATTTCGTTAGAACTTTGGTGCAATTGATTTAGTTCTCATGAACTAATTAAAGTTTAGTGATTTTAGCGTGAAATCTAAGGTAAGATCAAGGTATTTGTATTCACTAAATATTTATTAGTAGTGTCACAGACAACTATTCAGATGTCCTATTGCCATACATCGTGTTGGCACAAAATTTGTCTACTAGCGGACATAAAGCTTTTGATGAGCGCATGTTTTATGCGCTCTGAAAGCGAAATTTGTCTGCTAGTTGGTGTCGACTAGTTTGTGGGTTGTAGGAAGGGAACATCGCAATATGAAGAAAGGGGGGGAAGTAAAATTTGGTGGATGGAACAAAATTTTCATTTTTAGAAATTTTCGGTTCGCTCACACCAGCAGAAATCATTTGGGTGTGTACATTCGTGAGTACAGTTTACTCACTTACAGGGAAATACACACAAAAATTTCTGTTTGCCGTGTTGAAAATGGAAATTTTTGTATGTATTGGTTGTTTTTATTAATTCGGGAAAAAATATGTAAATTAAATATAAAAAAATGAAAAAAAAACATTTTGACGAGTTTTCTTGAAAAGTATCAATTAACCGAAAAAATAATCAAACATCTAAATTTGATGGGAGACAAAAATGGTGGGGTAGGGTGCACATAAGCTAATTTTTTATTAGTGATTTTTTTTTCAGTTATCTTCATTTTAAAGGGTGGAACAATTGGTTTTTCCGTTCCAAAACACTAAATTTTCAATTTTTGACACTTTTCGCCATTTTTCGAAAATAAGGAAGTATGTTGCACATTTTGAACTTCGAACACAAGAATTTTGAATTAAAGCAGAACTCTGATGCAAATCATACACATCTGCCTTTTACAAAAGGCCCGGATGGTAGGGGGGGGGGAGTCAAAATATTTTCCACCCCTTAAAATGAACTGAATAGTCTAATATATATAAATAAAAAAAAAAATCAGTAATGAAAAATTAGTTTAAGTGTACCCTACCCCTAAAATGAATCAAATTTCACAAATATTTACATATATTAATATACAATAATTGAAAGATATATTGATATAATTTTTTCCGAAATTTTATTTTATTCATTTTCCGAAAATTACTGAAAATTTACTACAATAATTGAATGCTAAATAGATTCAGCTTATGTTGCTTTAATAAGGAGTTTATCAGAATTATCATCAGGAAGGACTTCTCTTCATTAAATTTATGGAAAAGTTGTCCGTGTTCTATAAGTTAAGAAAAAAACTATAACTATAACTTTTTTCAGGACTAAAAAAAATAATATTTTAATACTTTTTGTTTGAAATTTAAGATTTAAAAAACATGGTTCCAATAATACGCTATTTTTATTATTTCATCTATGTCAGACAAATTTGTTTCGACAACTATATGTTGTCTTCATCAGTGACAATTACAAAACTAAAGATTACATGGCAATGTTGCTTATAAATATAGTGAATACATCAAATTCCCAAAACAACTAGTTGACTAGTTTGAGGAGTGGTGAGTCGCACCACCCATTGTTGTCGTTGAGAAGTAATTCTGGGTTTTCCCTTGATATCATTAAACTTTCGTAAACATCAAGTTTCCTCCCATCATTTACTTCTTTGATGTTTTAATAATATTTTCACCTTAAAATAAACGTCATCATTAAATCTTAAAAACAAGAAATATATACGAATATGATTTGCGTTAAATTAGGTATATCTTGACGGAAAATTTTTGATTCAATCTTAACAAATATAGAATATGAAATGAATGACCAACAAATTACAAACAAAACTTTCTTTGAATAATTTAACAAAATTATTTTAATGATCTTTCAAATTTTATTTGGTATTTAAATTAAATTTTAATTTAAACAATTAAATTACAACTATAAACTAGGTACCTATAAACTATATAAACTATGCAATTCTCAATACGGTCGGAAACAATCATATGATGCATTTCAATTAGGTTTTGAGTTTTTCAAAGATTGATCATACATATGAGCCCTCTATGAGCCCTCTAGGTTAGTTTAGCCGCTAGAGTAGAAAACTGTTAAAAATTCAAAATTAGAATTTTGTATGGACACACCTTTAAAAACTCACGGTAGGGAAAAATAATGTATAAAAGAAAGATAGAAAATATCATAATATTGGGGGTCAGTCATATATATGAGCCCCCTAAAATCCTTAGTTTCGCCGCTACGAGCAAAATTTGAATTTTATCATATTTCCTAACTTTTGTCTGTACACCTTTAAAAACTCAATTTATAGTACAAAAGTGCAGAAAGAAAATGTAAAAAATAGAAAAATAATGGGGGTCGTTCATAAATATGAACCCTCTAGGACTCTTAGTTAAGCCGCTACAAGCAAAAAGTTGTTAAAAAATCAAAATCTGAATGTTTTAATATTTCTTAAGTTTTCTATATATTTTCAAAAACCCAATCGAGAAAAAAATGATATATGTCAGAAAGATAGGAAATGAAACAATAATTGGGGTTGGTCATACATACATATGAACCTCCTAAGATCCTTAGCTTAGCAGTTATGAGGGAAAAAACTGTTACAAATTCAAAATCTGAATTCTATCATACATGAATGTCATACATATGAACCTCCTAAGATACTTAGTTTAGCAGTTATGGGGGAAAAACTGTTAAAAATTCAAAATCTGAATTCTATTTTATTTCCCAACTTTTATCTGTACATTTTTAAAAACTCAATTTAGAGCAAAATAATGTATGAAAAAAAGTTAGCAAATAGAAAAATAATGGGAGTAGGTCATACATATGAACCCTCTAGAACGCCCTGTTTAGCTGCTACGGGCGAAAAACCGTTGAAAACTAGAATTTTTACCGGAAAAGATCCCTAAAACCCGGAAGAAAATTGATTAATTTATGGTTCCCGGAAACTATAATGTCCTGTAATCTGTAATTCATAACTAAACTTACAATTTAACAAAATCCTTAAAAATTCACCTGCTACGGGTTGAATGAACAAAAAGTCATACAACCCGAGCAAAGGGATTGTTGTTGTTGTTGGGAAACAAAATTCAATTCGAATTTTTGAAAAATTCGCTACCAGAATTTATGTACCAACACACTGCCAACAATCCCTTTGGTGGTGTGTGTAGCTACGTAAATATATAACCGGTTTTGAATTTATTTCATAGAACATTGCGATCTATGAAATAAATTCAAAACCGGTTTTCACCCTAAAAACAAATGAAACTTTGAAGAGAGCAAGCTCTTCAAAGTTTCACATTCCCAACAACGATTTGGCAAAAGCTCCTGAAAAGAGCTTTCAAAATCGGGTGCCAACTCGTTGTATGGGAACGAGACATCTGGATCACAGACAACTATTCAGATGTCCTGTTGCCATACATCGTGTTGGCACAAAATTTGTCTACTAGCGGACAGCTACTAGCGGACATAAAGCTTTTGATGAGCGCATGTTTTATGCGCTCTGAGAGCGAAATTTGTCTGCTAGTTGGTGTCGACTAGTTTGTGGGTTGTAGGAAGGGAACATCGCAATAAGAAGAAAGGGGGGGAAGTAAAATTTGGTGGAAGGAACAAAATTTTCATTTTCTGAAATTTTCGGTTCCTTCATACCAGCAGAAATCATTTGGGTGTGTACATGCGTGAGTACAGTTTACTCACGTACAGGGAAATACACACAAAAATTTCTGTTTGCCGTGTTGAAAATGGAAATTTTTGTATGTATTGGTTGTTTTTATTAATTCGGGAAAATATATGTAAATTATATATAAAAAATGACAAAAAAATATTTTGACGAGTTTTCTTGAAAAGTATCAATTAACCGAAAAAATAATCAAACATCTAAATTTGATGGGAGACAAAAATGATGGGGTAGGGTGCACATAAGCTAATTTTTTATTAGTGATTTTTTTTTTAAGTTATCTTCATTTTAAAGGGTGGAAAAATTGGTTTTTCCGTTCCAAAACACCAAATTTTCAATTTTATTCCGCGAAGAGCTCATAAGAAAATTTTGACACTTTTCGCCATTTTTCGAAAATAAGGAAGTATATTGCACATTTTGAGCTTCGAACACAAGAACTTTGAATTAAAGCAGAACTCTGATGCAAATCATACACATCTGCCTTTTACAAAAGGCCCGGTGGTAGGGGGGGGGGGGGGGGGGGGGGTCAAAATATTTGCCACCACTTAAAATGAACTGAATAGTCTAATATATATAAATAAAAAAAAAAAATAAAAAAAAATCAGTAATGAAAAATTAGTTTAAGTGTACCCTACCCCTAAAATGAATCAACACAAATATTTACATATATTAATATACAATAATTGAAAGATATATTGATATAATTTTTTCCGAAATTTTATTTTATTTATTTTCCGAAAATTACTGAAAATTGACTTCAATAATTGAATGTTAAATAGATTTAGCTTATGTTGCTTTAATAAGGAGTTTATCAAAAATTATCATCTCAGGATGGTCTTCTCTTCATTAAATTTATTGAAAAGTTGTCCGTATTCTATAAGTTAAGAAAAAACTATAACTATAACCGTTTTCAGGACTAAAAAACCAATTTTTCGTAACCTTAAAATAAACGTCATCATTAAATCTAAGTTTATTTATAGTATATACATACAATATTATTTCTTATTTGTTAAAAATAAGAAAAATATACGAATATGAATTGCGTTAAATTAGGTATCTTAACGGAAACTTTTGGATTCAATCTTAACAGATATAGAATATGAAATGAATGTAAACTAAACTTACTTTTAATAATTTAACAAAATTATTTTAAATATCTTGAAAATTTTATTTGGTATTTAAATTAAATTTTAAACTAAACAATTAAATTACAACTATAAACTAGGTACCTATAAACTATATAAACTATGCAATTCTCAATACGGTCGGAGACAATCATATGATGCAATTCAATTAGGTTTTGAGTTTTTCAAAGAGTGATTGACATATGAGCCCTCTATGAGCCCTCTAGGATAGTTAAGCCGCTAGAGTAGAAAACTGTTAAAAATTCAAAATTAGAATTTTGTATGGACACACCTTTAAAAACTCACGGTAAGGAAAAATAATTTATAAAAGAAAGATAGAAAATATCATAATACTGGGGGTCAGTCATATATATGAGCCCCCTAAAATCCTTAGTTTCGCCGCTACGAACAAAATTTGAATTTTATCATATTTCCTAACTTTTGTCTGTACGCCTTTAAAAACTTAATTTATAGTACAAAAGTGTAAAAAGAAAATGTAAAAAATAGAAAAATAATGGGAGTCGGTCATAGATATGGGCCCTCTAGGACACTTAGTTAAGCCGCTACAAGCAAAAAGTTGTTAAAAATTCAAAATCTGAATTTTTTAATATTTCTTAACTTTTGTATACATTTTCAAAAAAGCAATCTAGAGAAAAATTATGCATGCCGAAAAGATAGGAAATGGAAAAATAGTTGGGGTTGGTCATACATATGAACTTCCTAAGATACTTAGTTTAGCAGTTATGGGGGAAAAATCTGTTAAAAATTCAAATTCTGAATTCTATCATATTCCCTAACTTTTATCTGTACATTTTTAAAAACTCAATTTAGAGCAAAATAATGTATGAAAAAAAGTTAGCAAATAAAAAAAAATGGGAGTCGGTCATACATATGTACCCTCTAGGACGCTTTGTTTAGCTGCTACGGGCAAAAAACCGTTGAAAATTCACATTTTTACCGGAAAAGACCCCTAAAAACCGGAAGAAAATTTATTAATTTATGGTTCCCGGAAACTATAATGTCCTGTAATCTGTAATTCATAACTAAACTTACAATTTAACAAAATCCTTAAAAATTCACCTGCTACGGGTTGAATGAACAAAAAGTCATTCAACCCGAGCAAAGGGATTGTTGTTGTTGTTGGGAAACAAAATTCAATTCGAATTTTTGAAAAATTCGCTTCCGAATTTATGTACCAACACACTGCCAACAATCCCTTTGGTAGTGTGTGTAGCTACGTACATATATAACCGGTTTTGAATTTATTTCATAGAACATTGCGATCTGTGAAATAGATTCAAAACCGGTTTTCACCCTAGGGACAAATGAAACTTTGAAGAGAGCAAGCTCTTCAAAGTTCCACCACGTTTCACATTCCCAACAACGAGTTGGCAAAAGCTCCTGAAAAGAGCTTTCAAAATCGGGTGCCAACTCGTTGTATGGGAATGCGACATCTAATTACTTGTTTGTGTCTGGATTGTCTGTGATTCTAGTTCTATAGTTCTTAGTACTAAATTGATTTTGTTCTATGCTAGGTTCTATTCTATGTATTTCTCACAGGGTGACCTTACATCCCCGCCGTTAAAGAAAAAAAAATTTTTCACAGTCTTTTATCATTCGATGGATCTCTTCGCTTGCTTTAAAGCTGTCTTCAATTTCTTCCCCGGTTTTCAGCTTTTCTTCATCTGGTTCATCCAGCCTTAACTCTCTGTATAGTTTGTCTGCTGCTTCGAGGATTTCATCGAACTTGCTCTCTTCTTGAGTCGTGTTCTGACAACGATAATGAGAATAATACATGTAATACATGTTAAAATTTTTCCTGTTTTTTTTTTTTTTTTGTTATATATGTATATACTATCTTATCGGTTATTACATTTTTCTAATCTATTGCTTTCAATCTATTTTTGTGGACATACTTAATCTTATCTTCTATTCTTAATTTTACGTTTACATTGTCTATGCCTAGTACTTCAAAAGGACCATTGTATTGCTTATCTAGTTTTCTTCGATTTTCATTTTTTAAAAGTACCTTATCTCCTACTTTAATTTTTAGTGGGTTAACCTCCTTGTCAAAATAATTTTTTCTTTTTATTTTTGCGTTATTTAACATTTCTTTAGTTCTTTCATGGGCTTTCTGTAAACGAAATTTTAGTTCCTGTACATAATCATCATAGTTATATATCGGAGATGAATTCATAACTATGTGACTAGGAAAAGTAGCCAATCGTCCAAATACTAGTTCATATGGGGTGTACCCTGTATCAGAGTGGGGTGTCGTATTATAACAAAATACATAATATGGCAACCACTCATCCCATCCACCATCCTGTACAAATGAAGCTAAGTATTCATTAAGTACTCGGTGGTTTCTCTCAATAGATCCCAGAGTTTCATGATGATAAGGTGTTGAATTTATTTGGCGTATTTGAAGCAAACTACATAAATTTTTAAATAATTCGTTAACAAATTCAGATCTCAAATCAGACTTCAAAATTTTAAAAGTTCCAAACTTTAAAATGAATTTTTCTATTAATGCTCTAGTTATTGTTAATGATTCTTTATTCTCTAGGGGAATTGCTTCTATGTACTTAGTCAACTCACATTGGACTGTTAGTATGTACCTAAACTCTTTTGATATCTTTAAAGGACCTACTGTATCTATAGAAATTATTTCTTTGTTGAAGGTGTATCTGTTATAACCATATTTTCTTTCGTATGTCTTGTGATTTTATTCTTTGAACAGGTTTGACACTTGCTAACATACTTCTTGACCATTTTATTTAAATTCTTCCAAATGTATCGTTGTTTTATCTTATTTATTGTTCTCTTGATACCACAGTGTCCTCCATAGGGTGAATCATGAAATTCTTCTATTATTTTAATTTTTATTTCATCATCTATTATTCTGTGTGGAGATTTATACAAAATTATTTTCAAATTTGTTTGCCCTCTATTTTCTTTCATTTTTGATTGCAATCTATTAAAAATTCCTTTAAATTCATTGATACTTATATTCTTGAATATAATATCTTCTCTTGCTAGCGCTAGCTTTTGAATATTCATCTTTTTAGCAGCGAATATTAGCGTCTCCAAAATTAAACCTAAGTCGTAACATGGATTATTGCTAATTTCTACAACTACTGCTTTGTTATCTATCTTTATGTGAGGCAAACTTTCTCTATTTTTGCGCGAATCAAATCTTAATTTCTTTACTCCTCTTGTTTCAGAAATAGACGTGCATTCCCAAGCATAGAGTTGATCAGGCTCTAAACTACAGGAATTACTATTTCTTTTCGATGGAGCTTCCTTCTTTTTAACCATGGCTCTTGTCATGACTTTGACATCTGTGGGTATCATATCTTTTAAAATTTCTGAATCTAGCTTTATGCGTGACAAAGCATCGGCATTTGTATTCATTTTTCCTTGTTTGTAAAGTATTTCGAAATCATAATCCATTAAGTCTAATCTTACACGCGTTTATCTTGAAGATGGGTTTTTATGTGTGAACAGACTTACTAAGGGTCTATGGTCTGTCACTACTAAAAATTTTCTACCACATAGGTGTAAAACACACGCTTTCCCTGACGCTTCCATCAGTAAGTCTATATATTTAGCAAAGTATAACAACGAACATAACAAAGAGTATAACGCTTATAAGTAATCTTCATAGTGCTGCCATACACCTCAATTCTACATATGCTACAATAGGTACGGCCTAAAAAAATTTATCGCCCAATGTATCGCCAAAAGTTCTTTTTCGATAATCGGTTTCTTAATTTCATGTTTACTTAAACTCCTACTGGCATAAGATATGGGTAAATCATTTCCAATTTCTCCCTTGGATAAGACAGCACCAAGTGCATACTGTGATGCATCAGTGGTAACAATGAATTTCTCTTGAAAATTCGGGTATTGTAGTATGGGAGCATTGATTAATTTTGACTTCAGCTCTAGGAATGATTCCTGACATTCATCAGACCAGCTGAATTGAGTATCTTTTTTAGACAAATTATTGATGGGTCTAGCTATTTCAGCGAAATTATGAATAAACCGTCTGTAATAATTACAGAAAGCTATGAATCTGTTTGCTGCTTCCCCTGTTGCAGGTTTTGGATAGTTTAATACTGTGTCATATTTTTGGGGGTCAGTTCTAATTCCATCTTGGGTGATGAGGTGTCCTAAATAAGTGACTTCTGTCCTTAAAAAGTTGCATTTTCGTGGATTCAGTTTGAGATTATATTTCCGAAGTCTCTCAAATGTTTTAATGAAACTTGAATTATGGTGCTGTAAGCTACAGCCAAAGATAATAATATCATCCACGTACAAAAACGCCTCACTGTCTAAACCAGCTGATGCTATGGATAACATTCTCTGAAAACTATTCCTAGAAATTTTTAAACCAAAAGGCAAACGTTTAAATTGATAATGTCCAGTACTGGTTGAGAAAGCTGTTAAGGGTCTAGAATTAGGATGTAATGGAATCTGATGAAAAGAGCTAGTAAGATCGAGGGTTGAAAAGTATTTTGCTCTTCCTAGCCTATCAAGAATATCGTCTAACCTGGTTAAAGGAAATTTATCATCCATGATTTTCTTGTTTAATTGTCTGAAATCTACAACTAGTCGCCATTTTTTAGTTTCACCATCTAACTTTTTTGGCACTATCAAAAGTGGTGAATTATATGGACTTACTGAGGGTTCTATGATGTCCTCATCAATTAATTTTCTGACTTCTTTATTTATATCTTCCACTTGAGAATGCGGAAGTCTGTAATTTTTTATATAAACCGGACTTTTACCTATTACTGGAATTTTCTGTTCATAAAAATTATTGCAACTCAGAGTGTCCCCTTCAAGATAAAATACATCTGAGAATTTTTTGCAAATGTCCACTATTAGTTTTCTTGCAGAAGTATCAAGACCACTAATATTTAGCTCATTCATAAGCATTTCACTTCTATGAGAATCAGTACTTGAAGTTTTGAAATTTAGGATGTGATAATGCTCCAAAGGTTCTATCTTAGGTATAAAATTGTTCAATACTACATCATGATCCAGAGTGTTAAGTATTTTGACATGTGCCACACCTTTAGCAGGCACTAGGCTATTGGCTACAAAAACACCTTCTTGTATTTGTTCGTTAAGAACGATGCCGTCTCTCTCAATATCGACATTTACTGCCTGAATAACTTGCATTCTTGCTGGAACAATTATTTGTTCAAATTTTGGCATTTTTCTATGCATGGGAAGTGTAATATCACCATCTTCTAGCAATAATGTTATGGTAAAAGATTCATAATCTAGTTTACTTGAAGTTCTAATCAAAAAGTCTCTACCCAATATGCCATCTGTTAGGATTGGAAATGATTCCTCAACCACATGCAATTTTTGATATAAGGTTTGGCCTGATATATTTAATTTCGAATCAATAGTACCTAAAGAGTATGACTTCGAATTTGTTACGCCTGATATTTCACATATATTCTCAGTCGATATATTATTTGAACTATTTAACTTATTTATTTTTATAATTGATATGTCAGCACCTGTGTCTATTTAAAATGAAAGTTTTATTTGGGATACATCCGCTTTTAAATATATAAAGTTGGTCAAATGGCTATCTAGAGTGAATACATTTACTGTTCTTGAAATAAATTGTTTATCCCCGTCTCCGATTCGGGGTTTTCTGCGTTTCCCGATTCAGTGCGCTCAACATCTTCTGACGTAACCACATTAACCCTTTTATTATAATTCGTATTTCTATTATTTGTATTATTTCTCGATCTTACATTGTTGTAAGATGACTGCTGGGGTCGTCTATTATTGTTGGGTCTATTAAAATTAAAATTCCGTCGTTGTGAAAAATTTGGGTTTCTTGGAGAATTCTGGTAGTTGTTCATATTATTATTTCTACGGAAATTATTATGTCCACGATTTTTGTTATAATGGAAGACGCTTGCTTGATTATTCGAACGATCCAATTCAGAAGCTACTTGAATTGCATCTTGTAATTTGGTGGGCCTGGCTGCAAAGACAGTTGATTTTATCGGTTCATTGAGACGATTCTTAAATGCATTTAATGCAATTTGCTCGTTTAATGTCGAGATTATGTCTCGGTGCGATTCACCTTGTTCAGAAATTTGCAGCATATTTAATTGGGACATTAAATTTTCTATCTTTTGAGCATAATCAGAAACGGTTTTGTTTCCTTGAAATATTTTTGCCAATTCTGACTGTATTGACAGTGAAGTTTTGTTTGGCTTAAATACTTTTTGTAAAACATCTTGCAAAGTTCTCCAATTAGTTGGAGCAGAATATGTTATAAGTTTATTTTTGACATTGTCTGCTAGTCTTGTTTTCAAGACGAATTTTATGAGCTTGGCTTTCTCAGTGTCATCCTTGAGTGTGTCATGTAGAAGTTCTATTATATTCAGGAAATTGCCCAGTTCTCTTATTTCACCTCTAAATTCTGGCATTACCTTAATGGCTGTGGTTATGTCAAATGACGCCATTTTTACAATTTCTATATCAGAATTACTTGTTCCCAAATAAATTGAAGCTTTATTATCAATAATTTCATTTACCTGCACATAAATTTTATCAAAATTTGTTTTTAAGGTTATGGCTAAGTCTTTATCTGCTTTCAAAAATTCTAAATATCCCGTTTTAAATTCCTCTCTTATCTTTTTTATACATATTTGCTTTTCCAATAAATATTGTGAACTATAGGATCTATTGGGAGTTTTCTTAAAATTGTCTAAAACTTTCTTTAAATCTTGAGAAAGGGTTTGCAAGCCTGACGCCATTATTATGCATTCTGCATAACCTGCTTAGAAACAATTTTTGATAGATATTTTTTTAAGTAATACGAAAGCGCATGAAATCCTACGATCAATAAAAGAATTAAAAGCACTAGTTGGAAATCACTAAGATTCCTTTCTTGGAAAATATTAGAGGAAGCAGCATTATTATTATTGATAATGAATTCTTCTTTCAAATCTTTACGTTTGCTATTGAATGCACCCATTATAACCTAATAAGCAATACAATTTACAATTTATAATTTATTAATCAATGCAATGGTCAATTTTACAATGTTTCAGCTAATTAACACTATTCTCTTTAATAATTTGTACAATCTTTCTTTTGTCTAGCTTTTTAAGATTCTTCTTTAAAATTTTCAAATTGTTAATTTTTAATAATAGTTTAGTTTTAAAGGGGCCAGACGTGATTGCTGCCAATTTGTGAAGTTCTACCAGTTGACGTCGAATCTGGCGCTGTATTCCCCCTCGCTTCTTTTTTGGTTTTTCTTCTTTGATTTTATGATCTTTGACGGGATACCGTGGCCTGGGTCCATTTAGCGGATTCTTGAGCTCCTCTTCTAAAGTCGGTTTCTTCCTTCCTTGATAATTTATTCTTTTTAAATCAATCTTTACAATAATTCGCCCATCTTTGGTTATCAGAGAAGTTGAACCGTTTGAAGACTCCTAGATAAGTGGGCAGGATCGCCATGTAATGTTTATCTTTCCATCTAAATATCAAATAATTAAAATTCTCACCATATTGAAGTGCTGATAATAAGCACCGTCCAATACTGATGTGAGATGTAAAATAACTGAGAGCACCCAAAAGTGCCCTGTGGTTAAAACAAATGAAAGACCTCTTGAAGATACAAAAATTGACTGACTTTATTGTCCAAATACAACCAATATTTATACTAACTTTAAGTTATGATTTAATTAGCTCATGTGAACCATTCCCATGAGAACCAACATTGATTGCACAAAATTTCGTTAGAACTTTGGTGCAATTGATTTAGTTCTCATGAACTAATTAAAGTTTAGTGATTTTAGCGTGAAATCTAAGGTAAGATCAAGGTATTTGTATTCACTAAATATTTATTAGTAGTGTCACAGACAACTATTCAGATGTCCTATTGCCATACATCGTGTTGGCACAAAATTTGTCTACTAGCGGACAGCTACTAGCGGACATAAAGCTTTTGATGAGCGCATGTTTTATGCGCTCTGAGAGCGAAATTTGTCTGCTAGTTGGTGTCGACTAGTTTGATGGTTGCGGGAAGGGAACATCGAAATAAGAAGAAAGGGGGGGAAATAAAATTTGGTGGAAGGAACAAAATTTTCATTTTCTGAAATTTTCGGTTCCTTCACACCAGCAGAAATCATTTGAGTGTGTACATGCGTGAGTACAATTTACTCACGTACACGGAAATACACACAAAAATTACTGTTTTCCGTGTTGGAAATGGAAATTTTTGTATGTATTGGTTGTTTTTATTAATTCGGGTAAAAATATGTAAATTATATATAAGAAAATGAAAAAAAAAATATTTTGACGAGTTTTCTTGAACAGTATCAATTAACCGAAAACATAATCGAAGATCTAAATTTTATGGGAGACAAAAATGATAGAGCAGGGTACACATAAGTTAATTTTTTATTAGTGATTTTTTTTTTTAAAGTACATTCTTAGTTAGATGTGACTGGAAAAATCGGTTTTTCCGTTCCAAAACACTAAATGTTAAATTTAATTCCGCGAGGAGCTCATAAAAGAATTTGTCACTTTTCGCCATGTTTCAAAAATAAGGAAGTATAGTGCACATTTTGAGCTTCGAACACAATAACTTTGAATTCAAACAGAATTCTGATACAAATCATACACATGATCATGGCTCGGTGGTAGTGGGGGGGCGGTCAACAAATTTTCCACCCTATAAAATGAACATTAATTCAGTCTAATATATCTAAATAAAAAAAAAATTTAATAAAAAATCAGTAATGCAAAATTAGTTTAAGTGTACCCTACCCCTAAAATGAATTAAATTTCACAAATATTTACATATAATAATATACAAAAATTTAAAGATATGTATATTTATATAATTTTTTCCGAAATTTTATTTTATTTATTTTCCGAAAATTACTGAAAATTGACTGCAATAATTGAATGCTAAATAGATTCAGCTTATGTTGCTTTAATAAGGAGTTTATCAGAATTATCATCAGGAAGGACTTCTCTTCATTAAATTTATGAAAAAGTTGTCCGTATTCTATAAGTTAAGAAAAAAACTATAACTATAACTTTTTTCAGGACTAAAAAAAATAATATTTTAATAATATTTTCACCTTAAAATAAACGTCATCATTAAATCTTAAAAACAAGAAATATATACGAATATGATTTGCGTTAAATAAGGTATATCTTAACGCAAAATTTTTGATTCAATCTTAACAAATATAGAATATGAAATGAATGACCAACAAATTACAAACAAAACTTTCTTTGAATAATTTAACAAAATTATTTTAATGATCTTTCAAATTTTATTTGGTATTTAAATTAAATTTTAAACTAAACAATTAAATTACAACTATAAACTAGGTACCTATAAACTATATAAACTATGCAATTCTCAATACGGTCGGAGACAATCATATGATGCAATTCAATTAGGTTTAGAGTTTTTCAAAGATTGATCATACATATGAGGCCTCTATGAGCCCTCTAGGTTAGTTTAGCCGCTAGAGTAGAAAACTGTTAAAAATTCAAAATTAGAATTTTGTATGGACACACCTTTAAAAACTCACGGTAGGGAAAAATAATGTATAAAAGAAAGATGGAAGATATCATAATTTTGGGGGTCAGTCATATATATGAGCCCCCTAAAATCCTTAGTTTCGCCGCTACGAGCAAAATTTGAATTTTATCATATTTCCTAACTTTTGTCTGTACACCTTTAAAAACTCAATTTATAGTACAAACGCGCAGAAAGAAAATGTAAAAAATAGAAAAATAATGGGGGTCGTTCATAAATATGAACCCTCTAGGACTCTTAATTAAGCCGATACAAGCAAAAAGTTGTTAAAAATTCAAAATCTGAATGTTTTAATATTTCTTAACTTTTCTATATATTTTCAAAGACCCTTTCTAGAAAAAAATGATATATGTCAGAAAGATAGGAAATGAAAAAATAATTGGGGTTGGTCATACATACATATGAACCTCCTAAGATTCTTAGCTTAGCAGTTATGGGGGAAAAAACCGTTACAAATTCAAAATCTGAATTCTATCATATATGAATGTCATACATATGAACCTCCTAAGATACTTAGTTTAGCAGTTATGGGGGAACAACTGTTAAAAATTCAAAATCTGAATTCTATTTTATTTCCCAACTTTTATCTGTACATTTTTAAAAACTCAATTTAGAGCAAAATAATATATGAAAAAAAGTTAGCAAATAGAAAAATAATGGGAGTCGGTCATACATATGAACCCTCTAAGACGCTGTGTTTAGCCGCTACGGGCAAAAAACCGTTGAAAACTCAAATTTTTACCGGAAAAGACCCCTAAAAACCGGAAGAAAATTTATAAATTGATGGTTCCCAGAAACTATAATGTTCTGTGATCTGTAATTCATAACTAAACTTACCATTTTACATAATCCTTAAAAATTCACCTGCTACGGGTTGAATGAACAAAAAGTCATTCAACCCGCTCAAAGGGATTGTTGTTGTTGTTGGGAAATAAAATTCAATTCGAATTTTTGAAAAATTCGCCACCAGAATTTGTGTACCAACACACCGCCAACAATCCCTTTGGTAGTGTGTGTAGCTACGTGAATATATAACCGGTTTTGAATTTATTTCATAGAACATTGCGATCTATGAAATAAATTCAAAACCGGTTTTCACCCTAAGGATAAATGAAACTTTGAAGAGAGCAAGCTCTTCAAAGTTTCACCACGTTTCACATTCCCAACAGCGAGTTGGCAAAAGCTCCTGAAAAGAGCTTTCAAAATCGGGTGCCAACTCGTTGTATGGGAATGCGACATCTGATTACTTGTTTGTGGTAGTGTCTTTACTTAGTTTAGATTAGTTCAATTATTACAATCATTGTTCTTAGTATAACAGTCAGTTTATGATAGTTGTCTTTGCTGATCTTCAAAGTTGTCTTTGCTAATCTAACTTTTCCTTGCTAACTAGTACTAGCACAGACAACTATTCAGATGTCCTATTGCCATACATCGTGTTGGCACAAAATTTGTCTACTAGCGGACAGCTACTAGCGGACATAAAGCTTTTGATGAGCATCGTTCTGCTTTTACTCTCTTTGAGAGTGCAAAAGCACAAACGCGCTCTGAGAGAAATATGGACAGGTAAGAGTTTTTATCTCAGAGAGAGGAATAGAAGTAAGAGGAAAGGGTGTATTACTGTAATCTTTGCATAGGTGGACAAAATTCTTTGAATGTGTGTCGTTAATGAGGAAAATGTGCACACGTACAGGGACACACACTTAAAAATTCTTATATTTTGCGTAGAAAGTGGAAATTTTCATATGTATTGGTGGTTTTGCATAATTAGATGAAAACATATGCAAATAAAATCTACAAAAAACATAAAAAATTGTATTTTGCATAATTTTGCGTGAAACGTGGTATTTTCATAGTTTCTTTTGTAATTTCTGTAGATTTTCTGAAATTTTTTGTTAATGATGTATGTGTAACTTTTCTTTAAATTAAAGAAAATTTTTATACTGATATCTATGAAACTGAAAACGATTTGTTTGAAATTTTTAGGAAACTATTATATTATTTGCATCTATCGCTTTAAAGTTTATGATGTTTTTTCGATCTTTGTAAGTTTTTAGTTTTATTTTACTAATTGTGATTACGATTTTAAATGTTAAATTTTATGAATTTGTTTATGCATAAGTCTTATAGTTTATGTGTATTTAAATTTCAAGTAGTTTCAAATTGTACTTGTAATGTTATGTAATTTTCAAATACTATTTTAATTATTATTACCATTATTATCATATTGAAAGAAAAAATTATTGCCGTTGGTTTTCTTACCATATTTTGCTATTGTTGTCATTTATGTGTATAAAGAATTGCATTGAGAGTATTTAGAATTAATCTAAATGATTCAATAATTAATCAAGTTATATGATATTTTGAATATTGGCATCAAAATTCATTTGTATACAGTATAGATTTTGCCGGAAATTGGAGATATTCTCAATACTATTTATGTACAAATAATATATGTGCTTTTATAAATAGCATATTTTTAGAAAACCTTTGAATTTTCAGAAGTTTTTGGCTACGAAGCATTCTAGCGAGTTCAATTATATGAACAATCTACTCTATTTTTTGATTTTTCTAAATTTCTGCATTTTCTGCATAATATTATGTCATAATATTATGTGGATGTATAAAATAAAAATTTTTAGGGGAAAGTGAAGTTAAAAAATTATCTAAATTATATTATAAAACGTGCATTTATAATTAGAAAAAATAATTTTTTCAGGAGAATTAGCTGCCGTAATTTAAAGTTTTGACCAATGCAGTGTATAATGTTTTGGCGAGCGACCTATGAGACATCTGCAAATAATTTTTTGGAAAACAAAAACAAAATTAAAATGTTAAAAAAAAAACATCACGTTTTTTGGTATCAGTCCTTTTGCGAAATAAATTTTTGCATAAGCATCTCCCCTCCTCTTTTCTCACGCGGGCTTGGGACCGCCAATGGCAGAGTTAGAGCACTATTTTTATGTTAAGCTGAATTATTTTAATTGTTTCTGTGCTTTTGCTAAATTTGTACCCGTTCGCAAGCCAATTTAAATGTTCCTTATTCTTAAAAGTCTTTGTTTTATCGTGCAAGAACCATTTTCCTTGGATTTATCACTCACAACCCATTTGCAGTGTTTCCACAACAAAATCGTTATGAGTGAATCTAATAACATCAGTCTATGATTCTTGCAATTTTCATTCTCGTCAAACCAATCATTAAAGTACAAATTTGTTAATGTCACGCATCTTTCTGTGATATTTTTTTTTAAATTAGAAAGAGACGGACATATATCAAAATATTTTTTAAATACTGAAACGTGTAGCTTACAGACTCGATAGTAACGTTCTGATGGCCATACCAAAACTTGGCTGCCGTCACAAGTCTCATATTCTTTTAATTTTATCAGTATTTCCGAACTGTTAAGCTGTCCACCATCCTTGCACAAAGTTTCCTCACAGTCTTTACACGGCAATGTCATATTTTTCAATACTTTACAGTAACAATACCCTGCGAAATATCGAGTAGAGAGGTCAGTTAAGTCCGGTACATGAACGGAAACCGTGCTTTCCTCGTTTTTGTCGCAATCAATATCAAAATCGTCTTCAATGCACTCAAACGTATCTGTTAAATCTACTAACAGAGGTCGGTCCGACTCTAGAACCACATTGTCCTCAACCGACTGCTTTTCAAATACGGCATTCCAATCTACGTTCAACAAAACATCTTCATCTTCTTCACAATTTGCAAATTTGGAGTTGAACAAAAACTTCATCGATAATATTTTCGCAAATAAGCATCCAAACTCATAAACACTTGGATTTGTTTTGTTTGGGTTCCTACAGCGAATTTGGCCAAATAAATTTTCCAAAGGATCCTGGTTTATTTTTTTAGTGTTTATGAATTCCAAACTATCGAATTCGGAAAACATTTCTCTACTTATTTGGAGAATACCTTCTATTGTCATACTTGTTCCCTTAAAGCAGACTGCCCTATCTCTGACGCCAACAGGCTTTATTACCAGCAAATATCTTTGCATCTCCTTGAGGAAATCAATGTTTCTCTCTTCTCTTGTAAGATGAGGCTTTCCATTTAACACATCGAACAGGCGGTTCATTTTTCTTAAAAATAGTGCTGTTGGCAAAGCGTAACCTTTCAATTCGGATGGAAACTTGCTTGTGCAATGCAAAGTTTCCAAACCTACAGCGACACTGTCACTAAAAACTTGAACTGCAAGTTTAACATTCATTTTTTGAAAGTTTGTAGGGAATATGTGAGCATAAGTTAACTTGGGGCATATCTTTGTCGAGTTGTTACTTTCCATTCTATAAAGATAAGAGATGACTCGCCAGCTAACTATACCATCAGCTGTAGCTAAATCATTAGCCAAAAGTCTATTCCTCATGCTTTTGAATAAGTGTGGATAATCATATAAAACAAATATCTTTTTACCGTGATGCGAAAAATATGGAGTGTCTTTTGATGTGCTCAAACTATTATAAAATTTTCTATTTGTTGGGCCTTGATCGCAGCATAACGCACGGACATTTAAACCTATTTTTTCGCAAATATCAAGGCACTTGAATATTTCCACTGATAGTTGTTCAGCCGGTATATTACTTGTACAAGGTACATAGTAAAGAGGTTGTTTGAATTTCCCAAGTATACTACGTACACTAAATACACATACTGATTTTGCAATAGTATTGGATGTATTATCATTGCCGTAGTCTACAAATCCAATAATTTTATCTTTCGACTTATCATATGTTAAATTGGCTTGCACACTCATTTCGTCAAAAATTAGAACAACCTCTTTTTCGAACTCCGAAGAATTTCTAATTACCTTTTCTATTTGCTCTAAAACGAGTGTATTTGGACCTGGAGATAAATTTTTTATTGTGATCCATCTATGTAGGGAACTTGGGTGTGGCTAATGAAAACTGAGAGTGTTTCTTAGAAAATTATAACCGGCTGATGATCTGAAATACAGGCACTGACATAGCCACTTTTCGTCCTCCGAATATATCTTATGCGGTTCGTGAGAAGTTATTAGCTTTGAAAATGTTTTACTTCTCTCGTTCACAGATTTCAGTGCATCAATTCGTTTTCCTACACTCTCAGATGCTTTGGCTGGTAAGACCGCCCTTTTATTTCGATGCAATTTTGTCTGCTTTTTCAAATTCCTATTGATTTGCTTTATTCTAGCTATTTGAGTGCGAAGTTTTCTGTTTACTACCGTTTTCAATTTCTGGCAACAATTTTCAAATTGCCGATGGTATTCAAAGCACCTGCCACAGGCGATTTCAAATTCCTCAGTGGATGGTGGAACACAGATTGCCTTTGACATTTCATCCAATTCCTTCAACGTTACATCATTGGATTGTTTATCCTGTTGTCCGTATGTTCGAATTTTCTTGGAATTCGTAAAGTTGCTAGGTAGATCTTCATCTGGACCATTAAGATGAAAACGAGGAAACGATGTCTTTTTCAAATGTGACTTTGCGTAATCATCTGCCCCAAAATGACGACTACATATATAAGGACATTTTCGATTTCTTATATCTACTTTGATCGCCTTACACCAAACTTCATACATCTCCATGTTCTTAATAGGAAATCTATGCAGCTTTCTTTCGGGAAATAAGCGCTTATTCTTTCCACATCCTGGCACAATGCACTTATTTCTTTGGTGTGACATCTAATTTCGGAAATTAATAGCATGTTGAAATTATTTTGGTATGAAAAATCAAATATCTTTCCTGAACTAACGAACAACTTCATGCGTCTAAGTTGTTTCAATATTGACATGCTGAAAATTCCCATAGTCTAAACAAAAGAATAATACTCACAATAATGATTATTATCACTTGACATTAATTATCACCCAAGTATGTCTTCAGATGGTCGTTGCATTATTTACTCACCATATAACCATTTAAGGATTCCTAAGAATAGAATCCGCCAGCTCGTTCTAGTAGTCGAAAATTTTTAAACCAAATTTTTCCATATTTTCTTAAGACTAGAAGTGTTTTCTTCAATGCTTCACTTTTAAGGCTACATATTCATTTGTTGGATTACGATGTCAGAAGACTCAGGACAAATATTAGTTCTTAGTCATGAACATTGGCAAAAATCTGGAAGTAAATTGAAATTAGGACGTTATTATTAAAAGTTAACTTCATAATATTTTGCAAATACTCTGGGAAAATTATTTTTTTAGATGCGATGTGAATTCAAGTGACATTCAAAAGGAATATTTCATTTACAAATAAAATAAAAAATTTGAAATAAAATGTTTGAAAATAATTGTTTTAACGTGTATCAATGAAATAGATTGGGTCGTTTTCTTTCAAAAGCAAAATTAACCGTCCTCAATAGTAATGAAAATAACATTTTTTAAGACATATTTTTTTAATATATGCATATATATTTGGCGGAGAAATTAGTGACTCTTACCGGTAACATAACTGAAGTAAGGTTAATCTTACTTTAAGTAGGTAAATAATTAGAGCATATGTATTGCAACATGCAACTAAAGACGGACAAAAGCGAATATAACGACACGTACATGCAAAATGAAACGTATTGCACATTTCATTAAACCATTAAATATAAATCCAATTTGTAAAAATAAAAATTAACCACTTACAATTAATAAGTAGAATTTTTTTTTTTTTTTTTCAAATTTCAAACTCAAAAATTTATTTAAACGTAAAAACTTTCAAAATTTACTGCACTATGCGATGCAAACCCATACAATACAGAATTTCATCCATATGAAATTTTCACATATTTGGTGCAAAACCAATATTGAGTTTTTGCATAGATCAATGCAATCCATGAAAAATTCTAGACCGGTTTTGGATTTGTAGCGGTGCAAAGGGGTAAGAGGGAATGTAAATAATGTTGACATTATCCTTCGCGAGAATGCTATTGAGAGGCGCTCATCTCCTCGTAACAAGGGAAAGCTCTTAAATTTCGCTCAGTCGAAAATCAAAATGAGTTCGTGAAAGCTCTTCAAAAGAGCTTTCGAAAACGTGTGCCAACTCGTTACATGAAGACAGGAAATCTGAATAGTTGTCTGTGGTACTAGTGTCTGTGCTATTCTAGTTCTATAGTTCTTAGTACTAAATTGATTTTGTTCTATGCTAGGTTCTATTCTATGTATTTCTCACAGGGTGACCTTACAGGATGTCGAAAAAATATCGAAATATCGATATTATTTGTTCGATATATCGATATTTTTAAGCGATAATTGATTTTCCGATATATCGATATAAAATTCTTACTATCGAAAGGGTATGAACAAACGATATTTTTTGCAGACCGACAAATATATTACTTCTACCGTGAATAAGGAAAAATTAATATTTATTAATATTTTGAGAAAAATAAAATTTAACTTTTTAAGAAATAACTTTTTTTAAATACTTTTTAATATTTTTTAGAACGAGATCATTCTTCTATAAACTGATCCGATATATCGATATATCGATATTTTTTTTACAAACGATAAATATCGATTTCGATACTTCCAAAAAATATCGATATTTTTCTAATTTTCGACATCCCTACCATCATTGAATTAATAGACCAGGAATGGCCCATAGACAGAAAAGTCGAAGCAAAATATGCAAATTTTGTTTAATAGTGTTAGTACGCTTATATGTAGTTGTAATTTCAAAGGCGTAGCAAAAAGAAAAGGGGCATTATTTTAACAATGAGCGCAGATTTTTTAAATGTGATATAATAATACAAAATTTTTGTAAACATATTTCATTTCATGCGCAAAGTAATGAACAGTTGTGGTTTTACTGATAAAAATTATTAACTTGTGAATTTTAATACGTAAAAATCTAGGAATTGCCAAATTTTGCTACCAGGATCATTCAATAACTTTCAGTAAAAACATCAAATTTTGATGTGGACTATAAACTAAACATATAAAATTTAAAAAAATTTTCACAAAAATATACAAAAATCAATAATTTAACAAAATACCTATAAATAAACAAATTTGAAGTCAATTTAACATACGTCAAGGTTAAATACAAACATGAATTTGACGGTTTTCAGATCTTTTCCGAAGCGAACCATTTTTACTGAACCATCTGAACCAAAACAGTAAGATTTTCGAGTACGGGAACAAACCTATTAATTTACACTTACCCCTCGAAGAATTACTTCACTGATTTCCTATTCCACGAGGAGTAAACTGTATATATTATTTACTATCCCTACATATTGAATTTGCATATGGTCGTGGTACGAATACTCGACGCCTAAGCCAATAAGAAGCGTGAATTTCATAAATAAATACCAACACGCTTGCGACACTTATATGGCTTTAATGAAAATGATAATTTGCATAGCTGTACCACACAAATACTATTGATTTGACTAGCTGTACCACACAATACAAAGAAAAACTAAAAACACATGGGAAATACTCACCAATACACCTAACGATGAGGCACTCACACTAGAATTTTCCCAATAGGTGAGTACATTTGATTAGCTGTACCACGCTTTACATTAGTGTTTGAGTGATAATGCACACTTTTGTTCTTTCAAAGAGCACGTCACTCACGTATTCTATATGAATACGTTAGGGCCATTCCTGGTCTATTAATTGCCTACCATTTACGATGAAAAGTCATGTTACTTGTTGCATCTGAATCAGCACACCAATAATCAGGCTTCGATTGTTCCGATTTGGTTGAACATACTACTGAACACCATGCCAGCTTATGTTTGAATCTTTACTTGTCTTACCATCAGCAGTTTTCTTGCCCTTGCTGTCATTTGGTGAATTTTATTACTTTGGGCACTTCTTGTCCTTTGCCAAAAGGCCTACCTATATACATTATACATGCATTAAATTTTGTTTTCACGAGAGTGTAATTCTCACTGTGTGAGCAAAAACTTCGAAATAGTACGGGAACGGAAATTAAGTAACTTCCAGTAAAAATGTCAATTCGAATATAAACTAAACATAAAATCTGTAAAACAATGACCACACCTAAATAAACTAAAGTCGATAATTTATTAGTTACTTATAATTAATTTACTTATAATCTAACAAAATACCTACAAATAAACAAATTTAAAGTAAAGTTAACAATTGTCATATATCAAATACATTCATTTGACAGTTTTCAGATATTTACTGAACTTGATTCGTTCAGTACAAGTCAGGAAGGAGGGAAGTCCCTGTGCCAGCAACTTTCTCGCAATTCTCCATATCTTCCCTTATACAGGAACGTAAGACTCTCAAGTTCAATAAAGGTTAATAAAAATCAGTAAGATTTTCGAGTCCGGGAGCAAACCTTTTGTTAGGTTGCGTTAAATTCTTTGAGTTAATAACTTCCCATCTCTGAGCAAGTCCTACATAATGAAAATTTGTGGGACGGTATGTAAACCCATTTCACTGATTGGCTACACTGTAGCGTTTGTAACTATTTTGTTAGTGGCGTGGTAAGATATTTTACTTCTTGTTAGTGTTGCGGTTGGACAGAATGTCAAATCGACTGTTCATATACGTTTCGGTTGCTAAGTGGTATTTGTTTTCCAAAATTGATTATTTTCATTGGCCTGGGCCTCATGAATTTGTGGAACGAATACCTTGAATGGCTTTCTGTCCCACTTGTAAATATACTATAAGGAATATGGCATTTACGAGTGGGTCGTTTGTCAATCTGAAAATTGAATTTGGGTTTGACAAATTTCGTATTAACTATCCGGTTCGATTTTTCAGGCTAAGAATATTGCTTATGACCTACTGGACAGGGAAGTATTCCCCTTAAATTCCCATGCGAGCATTTGACAGTTGTTAATGTGATTTTCAATTTGTTTGTGTGAAGGTAATTTGTTAAATTATTATTAAAGCGTTGGAAATGACAGAACAGTGTCGCTAAATGTTTTGTAATAAGCGAACGTGGCCCACATCGAGAGCATGGGATCGAGAGTGAGGTTAAGCTTAGTAGTAGTTGGACATGTGAAGTCGAATCAAGTTGTATGAACCACGAGTTGAACATATGCATTTCATATATATATTACACCAAAGTTGTAACAAAAAGAATTATTAGTTATTATCACTAAGTTGGTTGGTGTTTTTTGGGGAATATCAGTAACTGCGCGGATTTCAAATTCTAATATTTCGGTGTTTGAAAAAAACGTTCCTTAATTAGCGCTGTTTTTATTATTTATTTTTTATTTTAAACCTATACAAATTTGTTTCGACAACCATATGTTGTCTTCATCAGTAGTCTTTTAAAACTAAGGAGTACATGACATCAGTGCTTATATTATATAGTGTACTTGCTTAAGATAACTCATTGACAATTTGGAGGAGTGGTGAATCGCACCACCCATTATTATCATTAAGAAGTAATTCAGGGTTTTCTCTTAATATCAACATGCTTTCGTATGCATCAAGTTTCCTTCCCTCATTTACTTCTTTGATGATTTCCACGTTATTGATGTTGATTGCGTGTCCCTCCTCCAATATGTGCTTGGCTACTCTGGACCGTGGGGTCTCGCCACCTGCGTTTGCTTTCCGTTTTTCTGCTCGTTCTGCCTCCTTAATGTGTTCCGTGAATCTTGTTGTAACCAATCTTTTCGTCTGGCCGATGTATCTCTTATCGCAATGTGGGCATGTTATCCTGTATATTCCGCTCTTCTCGTCCAGCTTCTTTCTGTCTTTCGTTGATCCTAGGATGTTTTTAAGTTGTAGGCTCCTACTCGTGGGTACTGCTTCGATTCCTATTTTCCTTAGTGTCCGTTTGACTTTGTTGGTTAGTTTCCCGTCGTGTGTGATGGCCACTCTCCTGTGGTCTGTCAGATGTTCCTGTGTCTGGTAGAAGGTCGTGAGTGAGTCTCTCCTTTTCCTGGCTGCGATTTTTCGAATGCGGTTTTCAATTATCTCCTCGCTATACCCATTTTTCTTTGCGGTGTCCTTAATGTAATCCTTCTCCTTCTTGAAGTCTCTATCTGACAAGGGTACATTAAGGAGGCGGTGTATCATGCTGTTGAAGGCTGCCATTTTGTGGTGCGCTGGATAGAACTATTACAGAAACACACAAGGGGTAGCAATGGGTAGCCCATTATCAGGATTCATGGCCGAAATATTCTTAAAAAAATTAGAAGAGGACATCGAACAAGAAGGGCTAATGCCTAGGATTTGGATCAGATATGTGGATGACGTCTTCGCCATTATAGAAAAGGAGGAAGTAGAAGCAACACTACAGGAGCTGAACAAGAGACACGCTAACATCAAATTCACTCTGGAAATAGAAGAACGAGGGAGAATACCTTTCCTGGACCTTTCAATTAAAAGAGATAAGGGAATGCTAGGGTTTGAAATATATAGAAAACCCACCCACACACAAAGGGTTATCCCGAGAGACTCGAACCACCCAGCGCACCACAAAATGGCAGCCTTCAACAGCATGATACACCGTCTCCTTAATGTACCCTTGTCAGATAGAGACTTCAAGAAGGAGAAGGATTACATTAAGGACACCGCAAAGAAAAATGGGTATAGCGAGGAGATAATTGAAAACCGCATTCGAAAAATCGCAGCCAGGAAAAGGAGAGACTCACTCACGACCTTCTACCAGACACAGGAACATCTGACAGACCACAGGAGAGTGGCCATCACACACGACGGGAAACTAACCAACAAAGTCAAACGGACACTAAGGAAAATAGGAATCGAAGCAGTACCCACGAGTAGGAGCCTACAACTTAAAAACATCCTAGGATCAACGAAAGACAGAAAGAAGCTGGACGAGAAGAGCGGAATATACAGGATAACATGCCCACATTGCGATAAGAGATACATCGGCCAGACGAAAAGATTGGTTACAACAAGATTCACGGAACACATTAAGGAGGCAGAACGAGCAGAAAAACGGAAAGCAAACGCAGGTGGCGAGACCCCACGGTCCAGAGTAGCCAAGCACATATTGGAGGAGGGACACGCAATCAACATCAATAACGTGGAAATCATCAAAGAAGTAAATGAGGGAAGGAAACTTGATGCATACGAAAGCATGTTGATATTAAGAGAAAACCCTGAATTACTTCTTAATGATAATAATGGGTGGTGCGATTCACCACTCCTCCAAATTGTCAATGAGTTATCTTAAGCAAGTACACTATATAATATAAGCACTGATGTCATGTACTCCTTAGTTTTAAAAGACTACTGATGAAGACAACATATGGTTGTCGAAACAAATTTGTATAGGTTTAAAATAAAAAATAAATAATAAAAACAGCGCTAATTAAGGAACGTTTTTTTCAAACACCGAAATATTAGAATTAGTTATTATCGTTTTTTAAATATTTTGAGTTAAAAATGAATTTAAGTTTAGAGTTAACAATAATTTAAAGTTAAGAAAGAAGAAGGCGGTGATGTAAAATTTTGTAAACAAAATTGTTACGAAGTTTAGAAAAACCTAATTTATTTTCATATTTTGTGGGGGTGTGCGAAACGATATAAATGGAGCTGAATTAGCTTGCTGAATTGGGTAATTCTAGTACTTCTTCATTTAGTGATTTTCCGAGTATGCTAAATTAATTCGAAGGAGTCTAAATTTTGTTGTTGTCCTCTTGAAGATTTAGATTGGCGCTATTTTTGAATTTGTAAATAAGAGGAATTTAAGTTAAAGTTTTTGAAAATAGATTCAATTAAGAATAATATAAATAATTTCATACATGGGAATTTCATTTTGATTTTAATTTCAAACATATAAAAATTTCATAAAACGAATTTCTACATCACATTCCAGATGTCAAAACTTAGCCAAGCGAACCAATTCGCACAACCTGTCTAATTCATTGGAAACTCATTGGAACGATTCCAGTGAAATTCCAAGGAATTAGACTTAGATTTAGAATTAGCATGGTTTCGCACACGCCCTGTGGATCGAATTATAGTTTTTGCCTAAAGTTTCCTGTAAATTATCAAATTGTAAATAATCTCTGGTTGTATCATTAAATAACATTTGAAAACCCCAAGCAAAACTTGAAAATTATGCCCCCGTTGTTTTGTTTCGACTCTGTAATTACAACTCATGTAAGTGCACAAACACAACTAAACAAAATTTTCATATTCTCCTTAAGGTTTTGTAGTTATTTTTTATTCCTTAGTTATTATATGAATGGCAAAAATGGTACCCTGAAATGTCATCGGGTATTAGTGATTTTTTTTTTCAAAAGGCACTTATTTTGTTAGATGTGATTATTATCTCTATTTAAGGGGATGAAAAAATTGGTTTTTCCGTTCCAAAACACTAAATTTTCAAAGGTAGAGTAAACTTAAACTAAGTTTTTATTAGTGATTTAAACAAAACAACAAATATTTAGTTAGACGTGATTATTATCTCTATATGAAGGGGTGGAAAAATTGGTTTTTCCGTTCCAAAACACTAAATTTTCAATTTTATTGAAACGCGCATGCAAAAATTTGTCACTTCTCGCCAATTTTCAAAAAAAGGACGTATAGTGCCCATTTTGAACTTAGAAGTAAAGCTGAATTCTGATACACATCATTCACATCTACCTTTTACAAAAGACCCTGTGGGCAGGCGTGGTCACAAAATTTTCCAACCATTAAAATGTACAGAGTAGTCTAATATATCTAAATAAAAACAAATTTTTCATAAAAAATCACTAATAAAAAATCAGCTTAAGTGTACCCTACTCCCCTCATCGTGCCTATCCAATTCTCTTTACTCTAAGTGCTTGCTAAAACTTCGAAATTTCAAAAAAAGATAAAGCGCACGTCAATAACCCATTGAATTAATAACTCGATAAGGAAGGGAAAATATACAGCAAAGTTGAAGCAAAATATGCACATCCAGCTATTGAAAATCAAATACCAGGCAAGAGTACAGTTAGTTAGGTCTCGGAAGGCGCGCACTTAATCGACATGAAACCTGTACAAATATAATCTATATTTAAAAATAAAAATTAAATATCTAAAGGAAAAATCCTCGATTTTCCCTCGTTTTCGATATATTTATGATTTTATGTGAACGTGTTTTTTCGGGTTTTCAGAAAATTCACGCATCCTACCGCAACAAAGTATTGAAATATCAAATCAACACTCAAGAACAAACAATTAATATTATATGCAAAAACTCACAATTCTATCTAATTTTCGATATTTTCGTATTTTAAATATAATTCGAAATAACCTCAAAATTGACATAAATGGGGTGGTTGCGTCATGTTGGTGTCACGAACGATGTTGGCCACCTATGTGTGAAAATCTAACCTTGTGTGTTCGAGACGTCATTCACATATGTTCGGCTACGTTCGTTCATATTATGTTATGTTTTAATGTTTATAATAAAATAAATGTATATTATTAATTTGAAATGTTTTTAAATTTATTATTTTTAATGTAAGAAAATAAATAAATATATATTGCGCAAACATTATTCAATTTTTGGACATATTCATATGAAGAAAACCCTTCAATTGTTTCTGTTTTATGATATTTGTTTCACGATAATTTTCCTGTTAATATATATTATTAGAAATTTTTGCAATCATTATTATTATTTTTCAAATTATAAGAGAGGCTATATACCATAAAAAGCATAAAAAACAAAATATAATCACTTTGATGGAATGAACTGAAATCAAAGGATATTTTTGCGTTTTGTAGGAAAGATTTCAAAAAACTTATTTATGACGTTAAAAACATCAAAAGTTTGTATGGTAAGATGAAGTTTAATCTTGTTAGAAACTTATTTCAACTGTCCATTTTAGATTGGCAAATTTAAATTGTTCATTTTAGATTGACAAAAACAGTGTTTGCAGATACCAGCTATTGAAAATATAGAAAACCTACTTTATGCATTACCAACAAGTGGTGGTAAAACGCTAGTGGCGGAAATACTGTAACATGACCTTATATACCACGAGAAGAATGCGATATTTATGCTGTCTTATGTTTTATTTGTCCAGGAAAAGGTAACAAGAGAATCAGTCAGTATTGTAATTTACATGTTTGAGTATATCTTTGTTTCAGGTCACTGCAATAGGGCCTTTTGCTTTGAATTGTAATTTCCTTGTTGGAGTACACAGCAAAAGAACAGCACAGGAAAGGACGTTGTCTATCACCAAGTAGAAGAATGAATCTTTATTTATAGTATCTATTGAAAAAGCTTCAATATTATTTGATAGCTCATGTTATCAAGAAGCCGCATTGAAAAATAAAAGTAGTCTTACACAAACCTTGACACTATTCGTTTCAAATAATTTGAAATATTCAATTCAAAGGAAGTCTTTATTTGCTCTCTTTTTTCATGTGCTTTATACAAAAAAGCGTCTCACCTTATAACTAAAGTCTACTGAGATTTCTTCTCATCTCCTTTAGCCTTGGTCTGATCGTCTTTAAAATGCAGGAAGACCAAAGGAAACAGGAATACTCTGATCATCATCAACTCAAAATTGATAAACATAACATCACTGATGTCTTACAAACAGATCCAAGATCTGTATACTTACGCACAAAACATGCTTCACAAATTTTTACTTTCCAACTTAGTTCAGTTACGGTTACATGCAAATTCGATGATCGTCATGGAACTGTGACTGTTGTCCAAGTCCGCAGAACTGAGAATGTCCAAGACGAGGGCTTAGATACTAATTAGAATGTAGGCTTGTTAATAGATAATATATGACGCTTTCCACAGAGTTCAGTTGAACAGAAGCAAATGTGAATTCCTTTATGAAAACAGGCCAACAAAACGAACAGTGTTTTCAATATGATTTTTCAAAAAGGACCCAAAGGAAATCTTAACAGGACCTTGGAACGGACGAAGCTTGTATTCAAAAATATTTATTTGCAGATAGTCAAAATAAAGTGGACTTCAAAAATCTCAGACAATGTAAAGCTTAAGACCTTTATAAAATCACAATATGTTTTGGAATGATACTTATATGATTTACAAATTAGCACTAATAACATCAACGTTATACTTGACACTGAACTCATACAGTTCCTTAATCATAGCTCTCAATTCCCTGTCAACTGCTTCGCCCACTCGCTCATACATTTCTTTCGACAAATCAACCGCCTCTTGGTACTTCAAAAACTCCTCAACGTCGAAATCGTCCGGCTCATGGAGATTCATTAAAAACGTTGATGCGATTTGAATACCATAAATGTAATATTTAGCAAATTCTTTGATGAAGTTTTCGTGGCTAAATATGAAAATAAACTAAATGTTAAACATCAATTAAGTGAGTTAGACGAAGTACCTCATGAAATCTGGAATATCATTTTGTCCAATTCCCATTTCAGTACAGTATTGTTCTACTAGAGTTGCGGTAGCACTGAAAAATTTTATCAAAATTGGAAGATCTAACATCAACTCCAGTGGAGTTTGCAAGAAATACTGATAGATCGATCATTGGTGAAGAGTAACGTAAAGTTTGGAAATCAAATATTAGCACATCCACAGGTAGTTCCTTATCCTAAAGCACACCAGAAGTGAATAGAGGCATGGCTGTAAAATCAGAAACCTTCATACCTTTTCGTCATATTTGAATGCCAAATTGTTTCTTAAGTAATCGCCATGGCATATAACTGCATAGGGTTCAATTGGTTTCACCTTTTCTCTCCAATAAGCAAACGCATTTTGGAAAGCCTTAGCTAACTTCTCCACGAAATCCGATGACATACCCAAATCATGTTGACTAAAATTTTATTATAAATGTTATAAAGTATGTAATTCAACAAACTTGTATCTACCTTTCTCTAGCAATTTTAATAGCTCGTCCAGTACCATGTTTGATAACCTCGGTATACACACCTGTAGGATCGTGAGTAAAGCGTGACTCTACTAAGGAGTCTATAATCCTTTTGAAAGTTTCTGGACTTTTGCGCTTTGTCGCGTAAAATGTACCGTGGAATCTTCCGAGTTCCTTTACTATAAAATTACAATATTTCAGAATGTATTTATAACAATGTAGACTTTGGGAGATGAAGATGACAAATTATTTCTAACTCGGTAGTGATAAAGTTGATGTCATACTTCCATAGTGTCATTATTTGAAGATTACAAGATTACAAATGCGCTAGCATATTATGGGAATGCACTTGGTATGAAACGTTCGTACTGTGTATGCTCCAATAGTCTTACTGAAACCTGCAAATAATGATAAATCATGTGAAAATTCTCAAGATAATTTAATCGATAAATTTTACCTGTATGGTGCTAGACAGATGAGTAAAGCCCACATGGTCGTAGTCCACTTTGAATTGATACACCCCATACACATTGGGAATTTTGAATTTAGCCTGATATTGGCCACCGTTCACATTTTTCAGGGTAGTGCGGACGAATTGGAGTTGAACTTCCACTTTCCATCAATAAGTTGCTCGATAGCAATTTTATAAACTACAGGATTCGTGATAGTGTAAGCTGCTGGTGGTTGTTTCTCTCCTTCCTTTTGATAATCAACTAATGCTACACGCAAACGACCAGTTTCACCGAATACCCACTTACTAATGGATGTTGCTACTTTTTGGTTTCCTGACACTGGATAAACTTTTGTCGATTTTGTGTTTTGAACACTTGATGTGAATTCTTCATCTGAGAAAAAGTGAAGGGACCCAGAGAAAACTACACGGGCATTATTTCTTGCTTGCAATCCAGCAATGACCAAAGTACCCCGACCAACTGCATATGGAAATTCTTTAATTGTATTCTCTGGGTCGTAACTGTATGCTACAGGATTTTCTTTGTCGGCGAGTAGAGCTGGTCCAGGGTAAAGGAGAGGATTTACGTCTTTCTGCCCTACAATTATTGGAGCATCAATAAGATTCTTTCCTGCAGTCAAGATTGTTGAATGATCTCCAGCATCGGAAACGTTTAAGTTTATGTGATCAATGACAAAAGCATCTGCGTTATCTACTTCGAAACCACATTGAGAAGTTAGTTCCCTCACAACATCACCGGTCTGTGGGTTTCCAGCTACCAACACGGTACCTGCGTCATCAATAAATCGTGTTATTCTTTCCGCATTCAAATCGCCTCCGAATTCGCCAACAGTCGGTGCAAATATAATTAAATTTTTATACAAATACTCTCCATATTTCGACAACAAAAGACTTGAATCATCAGCCAATTTGTATATAACCGCGTTCTGGAAGAAAATATAATTTTAATTTCCCATTTAACTTCTCAGTAGGGAGACGTCACTATCCAAGCCGGCATTTTGACACTTGAAAATGTATACTTATTGAAGTATTGAAATATTGAAGCTTTTTCAATAGATACTATAAATAAAGATTCATTCTTCTACTTGGTGATAGACAACGTCCTTTCCTGTGCTGTTCTTTTGCTGTGTACTCCAACAAGGAAATTACAATTCAAAGCAAAAGGCCCTATTGCAGTGACCTGAAACAAAGATATACTCAAACATGTAAATTACAATACTGACTGATTCTCTTGTTACCTTTTCCTGGACAAATAAAACATAAGACAGCATAAATATCGCATTCTTCTCGTGGTATATAAGGTCATGTTACAGTATTTCCGCCACTAGCGTTTTACCACCACTTGTTGGTAATGCATAAAGTAGGTTTTCTATATTTTCAATAGCTGGTATCTGCAAACACTGTTTTTGTCAATCTAAAATGAACAATTTAAATTTGCCAATCTAAAATGGACAGTTGAAATAAGTTTCTAACAAGATTAAACTTCATCTTACCATACAAACTTTTGATGTTTTTAACGTCATAAATAAGTTTTTTGAAATCTTTCCTACAAAACGCAAAAATATCCTTTGATTTCAGTTCATTCCATCAAAGTGATTATATTTTGTTTTTTATGCTTTTTATGGTATATAGCCTCTCTTATAATTTGAAAAATAATAATAATGATTGCAAAAATTTCTAATAATATATATTAACAGGAAAATTATCGTGAAACAAATATCATAAAACAGAAACAATTGAAGGGTTTTCTTCATATGAATATGTCCAAAAATTGAATAATGTTTGCGCAATATATATTTATTTATTTTCTTACATTAAAAATAATAAATTTAAAAACATTTCAAATTAATAATATACATTTATTTTATTATAAACATTAAAACATAACATAATATGAACGAACGTAGCCGAACATATGTGAATGACGTCTCGAACACACAAGGTTAGATTTTCACACATAGGTGGCCAACATCGTTCGTGACACCAACATGACGCAACCACCCCATTTATGTCAATTTTGAGGTTATTTCGAATTATATTTAAAATACGAAAATATCGAAAATTAGATAGAATTGTGAGTTTTTGCATATAATATTAATTGTTTGTTCTTGAGTGTTGATTTGATATTTCAATACTTTGTTGCGGTAGGATGCGTGAATTTTTTGAAAACCCGAAAAAACACGTTCACATAAAATCATAAATATATCGAAAACGAGGGAAAATCGAGGATTTTTCCTTTAGATATTTAATTTTTATTTTTAAATATAGATTATATTTGTACAGGTTTCATGTCGATTAAGTGCGCGCCTTCCGAGAGCTAACTAACTGTACTCTTGCCAAATACCAGCTTGAAACACTTCATCGAGAAGGATGTATTACCGTTGGGTTTTTTCGTCGAATCCGCGGACAACGCTAGTCCTCGCAAGGTCAGGTCTCTTTTGACATCGTCTGGCTATAAATCTTTATAGTCGCCGAAAGTTAGGCAATCGTCAGTTTAAGTAAATTACGAAAAATCAGATGATTGCCTACCTCGAGGCGTTTGAGCACGGATCAAGCGACTGACCGTGTCACCAGTCATCAATCAAGGATGACCAGTGGCGATAAGACCCCTCCCCCGGTGAGCACAGTTGAGAGTCGCAGACTCCCACGCGTTTCGGGTCAATGATCGCCTGGAATTTTTCGATCATTGACCTCGCTCAAATCTCTATCAGGATATAGCGTGGGAAGAAATGACGTCCCATGTAGCTCCATGGGTGAGGGAGCAACCCCTTCAAACAACACATTTGAATGACCGGGGAACACGGCTGAGTGTCGTGGACAAAGAGAATACGTGACTTACAGCACCTACGGCGAGGACACGCGTGACGCGAAACATTGGGGTCGTGTGCATCCGAGCTCCCGTTATTACAGGAGGATATAAGGGATCCCCGGGATGGTAAAGATCTTCTTTTTTTTCTGGTTCAGACGGAGTGTGAGGACCCTTTTCTTTCGGGTTGAAATACGGGAAGAACGGTAAAACAGGAAGTCGCGGTCGCGTGAGGCAGGAAGTGGTGGGGTTAAAATTAAAGTTGAAACGTGAGAAAGTTCATGAATAACATAAAGGAAATCTCGTGGAAGGTGACGTGGAGAATTAATGTTAGGGTTACCTAATGGGAAGTGAATAATGAGTGACACAAAAACATAAAGATTAATGATAAATAATAGTAAAGGAACGGACTATATGTAGAGATTGAAAGAATTAAGATGTTGGTGATATTCGGGGCGATTCTGGCCACTTTCGTTAAGTTAGCAGTTTTCTGTTAAGAAAGTTAAAAGATTTGGTTTCTAACAGAATTCTTTAAGTTGGTACTCTGGCCAAAATTTACTCTCAAATCTGTTGCGAAACCGGTTTTGTTCCAAATCTCTCAACTTTCTTAGCAAAAAACCTTTTACGTTTAAGTTGAAGAATTTCGGGCTTGTTACGTTAAAGGATTTTTAACAAAAATCTGTTAACTTTTGGCACCCAGAATACCAATTTCGACCGTAACTAAACTTTTCGAATTCCAACAACAAATTACATGGGTTGTCAAATTAACAGAATCTGTTAAGTGTGCACAGAATTGCCCCGATATTGATATCAAGACTTAAAGAATAATAATAAATAATAGTGAGGAGCGAACTATGTTGAAGAATTGAAGCAACTTAGAAAGTGAGTCATATTGTGATACAAATGAACAAGAGGATATAAAACATAAATTATGATAATAAACACTAGTAGGCATGAACTACATTGAAGAGTTGAGAGAATTTATAGATTGGTTGACTGTGAACACCCGGTAGGAGCAACAGGAACGAAAGGAGCAGGCGGACGACGGCAGGAGCAGGCGGATAAGATAAGTGATAGGTTTAAGATACACATGTACAATTAGAGAATTGATTAGCGTATCATGCATTAGCGAAGAGTAGGCAGCATAGATTATGGATTGTAATTTTGGAAAAGTTAGTTAGGAGAACTAATGATAGACTTGGCCGAGTTATAGTTTTGCAAAGTTTGGAGCTTGAATTTTTGTACACGATTAGGAAATTTGTGATCTGGCACCTACCAGGAAATTAAAGTCCATTGAAGAAAACATTAGCTGCGCTTTTTCTTTCCACCAATTGTGCATGGAGCCCTCTTAGTTGACGCCGTCGCAGGATTTCTCGTTTTGACCGCGAATCGCGTAGGTGACTCGGCCAAAACGAGCGGCGTCTACCCACGACCTTTTCTTCGCGGGTAATAGGCCGGGTGAGCCACCACCCTCCGAGGGTGGTCACATCACAATTTCGCGCGTGACAGATATTAAGGTACAAAGATCTCCAGGATACGACCTGATCGACGTGAGTTACCAGAAGCAGCAGTACGACGACTGACTCGTATTTTCAATTCAATACTCAGGCTAGGTCTTCTTCCAACAACCAGGAAATTATCTGTGATAACGATGATTCTAAGACCAGGGAAAGAGCCAACTAACTTAGGATCCTACAGGCAAATTAGTCTGCTACCGATCCTTTCCAAACTCTTTGAGAAAGTGACCCTGAAAATAATTCTACCCCAAATTAAGGACCATGTACCGCTGCACCAATTTAGTTTCCAGGCTGAACATAGTACTGTTGAGCTAGTTAACCGTGTAACAACGCACATCAGCGGAACCTTTGAAAGACGGAACTATTGCTCCGTCGTATACTTTGACGTTGCCCAGGCATTCGATAAGGTGTGGCACGATGGTCTATTGCTCAAAATCCAACAAACTACAGCACAACTGCATCCACTTCCTTCAAAATACGCTACACAAATGGAGCATCATCTGAGCGACTCATCAACGCGGGTGTGCCACAGGGACTTCGAAAAAATATCGAAATATCGATATTATGTGTTCGATATATCGATATTTTTAAGCGATATTTAATTGTCCGATGTATCGATATATCGATATAAAATTCTTACTATCGAAAAGGTATGGAAACACGATATAGTTTTTCAGACCGACAAATATATTACTTTGACTTGAATAAGGAAAAATTAATATATATGAATATTTTGAGAAAAATAAATTTTACCTTTTCAAAAACTATGTGATTAATGTATGTTAGGATAAATATACTATTTTTTGGAACGCGATCATTCTTTCACAAATTGAACCGATATATCGATATTTTTTTTACAACCGATAAATATCGCTTTCGATATTTCCAAAAAATATCGATACGATATATATCGATATTTTTTTAATTTTCGACATCCCTAGTGTGCCACAAGGAGTTATACTTGGAACACCCCTCTACCTGTTATTCACAGCCGGCATACCATCATCCACAAATGTCCTAACGTCAACATATGCGATATGCGACGATACAGCAGTAATCTGTACACATAAAAATCCACGTGCGGCAACAGCTGATCTCCAAGTACACCTCTAAGTACATACCGTAGAGGATTGGTTTAAGATGTGGCGCATCAAAATAAACGAACCGAAAAGCGACCACGTAACTTTCATCTTGAACAAGAAAACATGCCTTCAAGTTCAACTAAACGGCGTCACAATTCCACAGAAGGACGAAGTAAAATACCTTGGATTCCACCTCGACCGACGATTGACATGGGCTTAGCACATCCAGTCAAAGAGAGACCATATGAAAATCATGAGCAGGACCATGTACTGGCTAACAGGCAAACACTCCAAATTAAAACTCCAGTATAAAATCCAGCTGTACAAATCACTAATACAACCTATCTGGAGTTACGGCAGCCAACTTTGGCAGTCTGCAAGCAACAGTAACATCGATAAAATTCAGCGTCAGCAATCCATAAGACTTAGAAGGATCCTAGGCGCTCCCTGGTACATTTGGAATGATAACATCCAAGGAGGAACTTGAACATACGCGAAATCGTTATAGAAGGAAAATTGAACAGCATCCTTATCCTGAGGCGACTTAGTGCAGTAAGATCGACATCGCGACTAGTGAGGAAAAAATTGACACTATAAAGTTAGCCTACAATTTGCAAAACCTTTGTGTATCTGCCCCCGCAGTACATAAAACAATTGTTTAGCTTTTTGAGAATCGAACCTTTATTGTTATTTTCTCTTATAAAGAAAGATCCAATAAATATAGTGAAACATTAAAAAGAAACAAAAAAAAATAACGAAACACTTGATATCTTAAAAACCGACCAATTGTAAGACACAAGTTTATTTTATTCAAATCTAAAGTGGATTTGCGGCTGTTCGTCCCCATATTAGTTAATTCTAATTTAATCCCGGAAATAAAAATAATGAAACATAAGAGTTTTGCCTATGAATGGTTTGTCTTTTAATGCATACCTTCGAAATAAGCAAAATAAAATGGTCTAGTAACCCTGCAGATCTAGTAGTCCTATTTGTATCTCACATTTTCGCACTTGGTTTATCAAGTAGGCTGCTGTTCCCTCTTTTGCAGAAATGGTCATCCCGTCAGTTCATCCCGAACAGTTAAGAAATTCAGACGTGCTAAAGTATTAAATAATTATAAGTGATTCAGACGATTGAAATTGATTGACAGTCAAATCGTTGATTAGGAATTGAAACAGGTGGGTTATCTTACTAAGTTTTTTGAATATGCATTACTGAATGTAGGTTGATTTGGAATTGGTGATCTGAAAGTGGTTATAAGTTGGTGGAATTATTAGTCAAGAGTGATCCGAATGGAGGGTTCTTCCTAGTTTGTCAGGTGAGATTGGTGTTCTCCTGCACCTGAAGTAATTTGTAATAGTGCCTACATGGCTATCACATGTGGTTGGTTTACTCCACATGAGGTCAGGAATGCCTTCAGTTCGTGATCACTGACTTTGTGTGCAGAGTGATTGAATGTGATGGTGAACATTGTGGGAGAATTTCTAATTCAACAATGATTAAAACTACGATGTGGATCCATACAGTTGGGTATATGGTTGGTGTTCTCCCATACCTGTATGGTCGGGCAAGTTGGTTGGTTTTCTTCACTGTCCTTGATCAGAAATGTCGCTGATGGGTTGGTGTTCTCCCGTCTGGTAGTCGCTTGGAAGTTCCACATCGTTATTTCGTTTGATTAGTAAAATAATGCATTGAAACCGGGATTCTCCCTATAATGTGAACCTCAAGAAGGGTAGCGAATGAATGTTTAAAATTTATAGTGGATTTTTATTTTACAGAAGTGGCGTCTTCCTCTCTTCATCTCCATATGACCATATTAATTCATATATTATAAATTTTATAGATCATATTATAATTCAGAAGTGGGATACTGGTCACAAATGAATAGATGTTACCATCCATTTTCGAAATCTTCTCGGGAGTAGATTTATTCGAAATCTGCACTAAATCGCCTCAGTGGCACCATCTAGTGGTGATCATTTGTGCTATTTTACGTCCTTTAGCACAGTTTAGTACTTTTTCGATGTATCCGAAGTGAGTTCAATTGGTTGTTGTGCGCGATGTTTAATTTCATTATGTGGCGCGATTTTTGATTTTGAAAATTTATTTAAGTTTTAATAAAAAAAATTCAAAAGAGGCAAAGGAAGGCATGAACCGTTGTCCACGATAGTTTTGTAATAGATATGAATCAAAACAAAACCACAAAACACTACAATTTCACATGAAAAATGTCGAAGTGTCAAACTAAATCTCCTCACTGGCGGTGTAAACGGGCGAGGAGATTTATCAATTCATCTCACGAAAACTACTAGATTTCGGTCGGTGTAAACGCGGTATAAGTCATCGGACCAGACATTGGAAAAGTTTACGGAAGCGATTACGAGGGTTTTGGAAAATTCAGCGAATCGTCAATCTTCGCAAATTTTAAGAGGTGAAATCGTTCCAGATTTCAATCCGGACGATCGTAACCAATCGGCAGAGAAGTGGTGCTAAAAAGTAACGAAACTTCGTCAGCTTTATCGGTGGAATGAGGATTCTACAATTTATTTTGCGTTGGCGAAACTTAAAGGAGTGGCAGATACCTGGTACAAGGGACTGGGAACTTTGAATTATACCAGGGAGGAGTGGAAGGCGAAGCTGACAGCAGCTTTTCCGGCGCGGCGAAATTATTATTGTCTTTTGGGCGAAATGATGCGGCATACAAAACGGGTGGAGGAAACCTATACGAAATGCTACCACGAGATGGCGTTGATAAACGCTTGTAACATTGATGGTGTGGACGTAGTTTATTGTATATTGGGAGGCGTCCACGACAAGGTCTTTCTTGCAGGAGCTAATGCTGGCCAATACCAAACGTTTGAGGCCTTATTTATATATTTCGGGGCTAGTGACCACTACAATCTTCCTTCCACGTCGAATTATGATGGTCGATTCCGAGGTAATCATGAGTATAGTGCCAAGTCCAAACCGCAAGGAAATCGTTTTCAGCTGAATGAGAAGCCTGTAGTTTGCCACAAGTGTGTCCTGCCTGGACACTACGATAGTTCTTGTAAAGAGGGAGCTAAAACAGGAACCACAGAGAGAAGATGCAAGAACTGCAACAATCGAGGACATCAAGAAGAAAATTGTTTTAAAAAAGAAATGAGCAGAACAAAAAGGTTGCCCTGCTTAAGGTGGAAGATGATGATCCTAGAAACAAGAAGTATTTTAAAAATGTAGAAATAAATGATACGATTTTGCAAGCTTACATAGACTTTGGAAGTTCGTGTACGATTATAAGATTGAATGAAGTTGAAAAGTTGAATTTGGTTACTGAAAAAGGTAAGGCAATACTTTGTGGATATGGTAGCGGAAAAGCCCAAAGTTTAGGATCTGCAAGATTTACACATTAAAGTCGACAGCGATAATAGTGAGCAAGGACGAACAGGGTATCCCACTGTTGATAGGTCGAAATTTCACAGAACATCCTCATGTTCTAGTTGAGAAGGATAAGGATCACCTGAAATTTTCGGTTAATATGAGCGTAGGGATGAGACAACCAAAAAAAAATGGAGTTGAGAACGTTGCAAAGAAAATACCATTAATTATTTCTCAGGACACGGTTATACCCCCACATTATATAGGAGTAATTAAAGTGTATGCAACGAGTTTTGTTGGGAATGATAACGACGAAGGGAGTGTTCTTATGCATGAGGGGAAAGAATCGTGCATCCCAAACGCGTTACTGCATATTAGCCCAAAAAAACCACTTCCACCGTGTGTAAATTTATCAGATGGCGACATAGTGCTTAAAGCCGAAAGGATATTAGCGAGGAGTTGGCCCTGTTTTGAAGAAAGTGAGTCAAGTGAACTGGTACTCCACATCGAAGAAAAACGAATACCGCCTTTTAATAGAGAAGACATCAAAATTGCACCTATAAGTTCCGAGCAAAAGGAGAATATTTACGAATTGCTGCAGGAGTATCAGGACTGCGTCGCTCAGAACGTGAAGGAACTTGGTTGCGCAGTGGAGACACAAATGGAGTTACAATTACATATATTCCTTATCGTGTAGCCAGGGTGAAACAGGAGAAAATTAGCGAAATTGTAAAAGAATTATTGAAGAATCGGTTTAAGACTATTCATCGCCCGTGGTTTTGGTAAAAAAAAGTATGGGGAGCAGCGCATGTGTATCGATTACAGGAGATTAAATTCTGTGACCATTCAGGACCGCTATCCTCTTCCTAGAATAGATGACCAGATCGACCGATTAATAGATGGAAAGCTCTTCACTAGTTTGGATCTAAAGTTCTGTTACTACCAAATACCTATGAGCGACAGTTCAAAGAAGTATACTGCGTTTGCAACTCATCACGGTCTTTATGAATTTAAAAGAATGCCTCTCGGTCTCACAAACGCTCCAAGATGTTTTCAGCGTTTCATGGACAAGGTACTGGGACCGGTTAGCAATCTAGCAGCAGTCTACTTGGATGATGTGTTGCTCCACTCCAAAACCGTCGAAGATGCTATTGAGGCATTAAGGAAAATCTTACAAATTTTCCGGGAACAGAACCTGACATTGAACCTGGAAAAATGTTCCTTTTTGATGACTTCGATAAATTTTCTTGGTTACGAAATAGAAAAGGATACGGTTAAACCCGGAAAAGAAAAGATGAAAGCGGTAGAGCACTTTCCTGTACCGAAATCGGTCCGGAAAATACGACAGTTCCTAGGCTTGACCGCATATTTCCGGCAATTTGTCAAAGATTATGCGATATTATTCAAGCCACTAATGATGTTGCCCAAGAAGACGATCCCCTAGAAATCGAAAGAGGAGCAGAATGCAGCCTTCAGCAAACTTCGGCAGATGCTGATTAGTCGTCCGGTTCTATCTTTGTACAATCCTCAAGCTAAAACCGAGGTTCATACGGACGCCAGTTCAACAGGATTAGCCATTCTGTTTCAAAGGCAAACAGATGAAAAATTGCATCCTGTAGCATATTACAGTCGCCAAACATCAAACTCGGAAAAATATACCATTCTTATGAGCTGGAGACTCTAGCTGTTGTGGAGTCTCTTAGAAAGTTTCGAACCTATTTCCTTGGAGTTAACTTTACGCTGGTCACGGATTGTAATGGGCTAAAGGCCACCAAGGACCAAAAGGACTTGATACTTCGAATTGCAAAATGGTGGCTTCAACTTCTGGAATTTAATTTTGACATCAAATATAGACCAGGAAACAGGATGCAGCACTTTGATGCTTTGAGCCGTCATGTGGAAGAGCAGAAAACGGAAGAAAAAGTGATGCATATTACCCGAGGTGATTGGGTTTTGGCGGGTCAACTAACTGATGCCAAAATCCAGGATATCAACGAGATTCTCAAACGGACGCCAGTCACGGATCATGAGAAGAAAATCTTTAAGGATTATGCGTTACGAAATGGTAGGGTGTACCGCTTTATAGCAAGAGGAATCCAATGGGTACTTCCCCGAGGTATGCGACCACATGTCGTAAGAGCGGCTTATGACGAAATGGGGAACTTTGCGGTGGAAAAACCTTGTATCGATTAGGGGAACATTATTGGTTCCCTAACATGAGAAAATATGTCGAAAAGTATGCAGCTTCGTGCATACAATGCCAAAACAAGAAGAAAAGTGGCAAGAAAGAAGGATATTTGCACCCTATACCAAAAGGATGTGACCCTATGAGGACAGTTCACATCCACCACTTAAGACCATTTCCTAAGGGCAAAAACGGCAACCTATATATTATTGCAGTTGTGGATGCTCTTAGGAAATTTTTATTTATGAGAGCTGTTGAGACAACTAAAACGAAGTATGTGCTCGAGCTATTAAAGGACTTTTTCTCGACCTATGGCTCTCCACAAGTCCTAATTTCGGACCAAGGTAGCGCCTTTACTGTGAAAAACTTTGCGGAATTCTGCTTACAAAATAATGTTCGTCACGTGAAAAACGCGGTGGCCACTCCCAGAGCGAATGGACAGGTCGAACGGCTGGACCGCACAATATTAAGGTTCTGCTTCAATATGGAAGGATCTGGAGATGTGAACATTTATAGTTCCCCTGTAGCTTCTCATTCAATCGGTGATGGGACAGAGCAGCAATTAACAATTGCAAGCACTTATATGAATAAATTACCACTCTTCTGATCGAATATGCCAGAAATTTGGTTTATTCAGGCAGATTTTTGCTCTAAATAGGATAACAACAGACATGTCCAAATACAGACATGTAGTTGCTGTTCTGGTCCATGAAGTTATGCGTGGTGTGGTTGAATTGTTAAGAAGACCTCCTGATTCAAATAAATATGAATCATTGAAGCAGGCTCTTATTACGCGACATTCATTGAGTGAGAGCAAGAGATTAGAAGAATTATTGAGTTCTTCCGAGATGGGAGATCGTTCTCCTTCTGCGTTTTTTTAAAGATATGGAGAATATAATGGGTTCTCCTAGATTTCTAAATATAGATCTTCTCAAACAACTATGGTTGAGGAAACTACCTGATCAAGTTAAAATCCAGGTAATTTCCTCACACTTTGAGAATATTCAGCAAATTTTGGCATTAGCAGATAAAATATGGGAGGTAACTCATCGTTCTTTTGTTGCCTCTGTCTCATCAAAAACATCTGTTTGCTCATCATGCAAAGATGATTATAGAATAGAGACAATAAAAAATTTATCGATGGAAGTTTCCTCTATAAAGAATAATTTACTCTATGAGGGAAATTCTCGATTTTCACAAGGCAGACGGAAACGTTCGCTATCTAGATCAAAGTCAAGGGAGAATAGGGGTTATTGTTGGTATCATTCTAATTTTGGCGATAAAGCCAATATATGTATACAATCATGTAGGTACACCAATGACAAAAAGAACAATATCCATTTAAAAGACTAAACACTAATGTTGCTGCGACGGATATTGGTGTCACATCTTCACGTCGCCTTGTTATTAGAGATAATATAACTAATTTTGATTTTTCAATTGATACCGGCGCGAACTTTTCTGTTCTTCCCAAAAATTTTTTAAAGGAAAATAATATTCGTTTTAGTAATGGAACCAATGATTTCAATTTAACGGCAGCCAATGGTACTCCGATTCACGTTTTTACCAATGGTCCTTTACCTTTTTCAAATGCAAGACGATTGGACGTTAAGCGACATAATGTGGCAAAGAATGAGTTTGAATCACTTTGTCAATTGGGCATTTGTCGACCATCTAATTCGATGGCTTCAAGCCCACTTCACATCGTACCGAAACCCGATGGGCATTGGAGACCATGTGGAGATTATCGTTGCTTAAATAATATCACCCAAACTGATAGATATCCACTACCTCATCTGCAAAATTTTAGCCTTGTTTTGAACAAATGTTCAATATTTTCAAAAATTGATCTTTCTCGTGCGTACCACCAAATTCCTGTCGCACCAGAAGATGTACACAAAACAGCAATAGCCACTGCTTCTGGAATGTTTGAGTTTCTGCGAATGCCTTTTGGTTTGAGAAATGCAGCTCAAACATTCCAACGCTTTATTAACGAAGTACATACTTAGAGGTTTGGATTTCATCTTTGCCTATATTGACGATATTTTAATAGCAAGTAAGGATGAGTACGAACACCTCAAGCATTTAACGTTGATTTTTAATAGATTAAAAGGATTTGGTCTAAATATTAAGATGAACAAGTGCCTTTTTGGAGTCCAAAAAATGAACTTTTTATGCCATATTATTTCCCAAGAAGGTATTCTTCCAGCAAAAGACCGAGTACAAATTATAAATAGTTATCCTTCTCCTAAAAATGTCAAAGAGCTGCAAAGATTTATTGGTATGGTGGATTTTTATCACCGATTTTTACCTAATTTGGCGGAAGTATTGATTCCTTTACATGAACATGTTGCTTCTAGCAATAAAAAACAAGCTTTGTTTTGTTGGAATGATATCCATAATGATGCATTCTGTAATAATAATTGTACCAATAGATATCATATTAATAATAGATGGGTATTTAAGAACGCACCCACCAATGTTTTGTCATGTGTGGGGTTATGTATTGAAGTTAGTTGATCATCAACCATGAGCTGTAATAGTAATAAATGAAGATACGTGAACTTAGCATAATAAAGTCTTTTTATTAGAATAAGTGAGACCACTTATTACATGGTGTCAAGAGTGAAAAGAAGGAATTAACGAAACTTTAGTTTGGAAATAAACGTAGCGAAAAAAACAACACATGAGCCGTGTTTTATTATCCACCAGATCCATATGGATCACGAACGTAATAGATTTTTCAAGTGTATTCCAACAACACGTGATCTTGGTAGCTATCCGGATCGCGTGTTGTTGTTGGAATGCATTCAAAAAATCTACTACGTTCGTGATCCATATAGACCTCGTGCGTAACAAAACACGGCTATGGTAACAACATCTGGAACCTGAACGAATCATAAGGAGAAAGTAATAGAAGGAATCAACGAATTATCGAAGCATCATAAATCAAAACGAGGATTTAAGAGTGAACTCATCATCGGAGGGATATTTATCGTAAATATTCGGGAATATTTTTTGTGAAAAATCAACAGTTTGTGGAAAATGATGTTGAACGACCGGTTGCCGAAAGAATTGGATTGCACAAACATTGCAAAGGAATGGCGACCACGGAAAAATGAACTTTTAATGTACATACATGCGAGCAACTGGCAAAGTGAATAAAACGGAATCAACGAAAATTGCGACATTTTTGTGGTTAATTGGTCGTCAAGGCCTTGAGATCTACAACACATTGTTCCCAAATGATGGAACAGAAAATGGGATGCTGGGAGAAACTGATGTTGTTGCACCGGTGTCGGATAAAAATGTAGATCAAGGTCAAAATAGTCCTGTTGCAGTACTAAATCAACATTCCTTCAACTACGTGTTGAAAGCATTTGATGATCATTGTATCCCAAAGAAAAACACAACTATGGAGTCATTTAAATTTAATAAAATGGAACAAAGAGAAAAACAAACGTTTGCAGAGTTTGAGACAGAACTTCGTAAACAAATTCAATTTTGTGACTTCAAGTCTAAATGTGACTGTGGAAGGGAATTCAAATATGAAGAACGCATGTTAAAAGATCGAATAATCATTGGGGTGGAAGATAGAAAGCTGCAATTGAAGTTATTGGATGGCAAGGGTGAGCCATTAAACAAAGTAATTGAAATATGCAAAACGTATGAGGCAGCAAAAGAAAATAAGGTGGTGTTAAACACAAATAGTCAATCAAGTATCAACAGTGTAGCGGGTGTGGAACATCAGCTATGTGAGACAATGAATGCAGTACAACGTCGTGCGTGTTACAATTGTGGAAATGAGTTTACAATAAATCATAGAGAAATTTGCAAAGCCAAAAATATCAGCTACCGATCGTGTGGTCGTATGGGTTATTTTCGGGGTTTTGTAAATCAAAAATGAAACAAATAAGTATCAAGGGGACTAAATTGGATGGACATCAGTTAATTGGACATCAGTGAAGACCGTATGCTGCAGACCAACAACAGCGATAAAGGAAAACAACAACAACATTCACTCTACTGGGGTTGCGCAAGTAATTTTGTACAAATCATTGATGGTAGTACGAATAGGCTTATTAAGCTAGATCGTATTTATAGAATAAACGCAAACAATGTGGAAAATCAGAAAAAACGACGGTACAAGGAATGTCAAATAGGCAATCAAGTAGTTAAGTTCAAACTCGATACTGGATCAGATGTGGATTGCATTCCGATCGGAATATTGAAAAAATTAAAGTTGGAATTAGAAAATGAAAATGAAGATTATCTGATTTTTGATTATAATGGTAATAAAGTAAATGTTTTTGGGACAGTTAAATTGAAATGTGTTGATCATAAGTCTAAAATGGAACGAATTTCGAATTTGAAGGTTTCGGAAAATTTTCAATTTATTTGAAAGAAGATTCAAAGCCAGTCCTCCACTATAATAAACGAATACCACACGCGTTATAGAGTAGAGTAATATAGTCGCCGATGCTCCCTCTAGAGTTGTAGACCAAATTGACATGGGGAATAAACTTAATTTTAACATTAAAGATTTTTATGAAGCTCAACTTTTGGATGAGGAAATTAAATCACTTCTTTCGCATAAAGAAGTTTCCTCTTATGACAAATTGGTAACGTTTCCTTTAACCAACGACCAAGTTTGGTGTAACATACCTACAAACGTTATGCGCCCATTGGTACCAAAACAATTCCGAAAATAACTTTTCCTTAAGTTACATTCATTGTCTCATCCTGGTATTAGAGCTACCAGGAAGCTAATTAGTGACAGTAACTTTTGGCCATGTATGAAATCAGAAAAAACGGATTCGACCAAAAGATGTATCATTTGTCAGCAAAATAAAATTTCGAGACATATCAAATCCGAGACTGGTACCTTTCCTCTTCCAAGAACTCCCTTTGAACACAACCACATGGATATTGTTGGGCCATTACCAGTTTGTAACAACTGTTGATAGATTTTCAAGATGGCCAGAAGCCTATCCTTTAACAAATATCACAACTGAGATGGTGGCTGGAACCTTCGTTAGTATAAAATCGTTTATTAAAGAAAATTCACGTTACTACAGCTGTCACATAAGTGTTCACTCCCAATGCATCGGTAAGACTGACGCGCTAGAATTAGAACAAAGGCATCAGGGTTCTTATCAGCGCGCCAATCTCACCCACGCTACACATACATCTATCTATGTACATATGTTTACAATAGTTCTAATACTAGCCTAAAGCTTATGTCTAAATGCGGCAGAGGGCCGCAGTATGGTTGAGTGACACTAAGCAGAAGGCCAATATACAAGTTTGTCACAACAAACCACTATACAAGATCATACAATACTACAGTTAGGGAGTATGTTTCGAGATTCGGAGTTCCATTAACAATGACAACCGATCAAGGTACTTGTTTCGAATCGAAATTTTTTAATTCCTTGACGAGGTTTCTAGGAATAAACCGAATACGAACACCCACCTGTCATCCACAGAGCAACAGCATGGTGGAACACTTTTACAGACAATTAAAGGCAGTTTTAAAATCCACTTTTACAATTAACAATTGGATGAAGAAACTTCCTTTGGTCTTGCTGGGTTTTCGCATTGCCGTTAAGGAGGATTTGAAGTTTTCTTCGGCAGAGCTTGCTTATGGTCGGAATTTAAGAATCCCTGGGGATTTCTCTTTGGCTTGTGATATTGGTTTGTCTGTGTCGAATCGATATACTCTTGAAAAGTTCCGAGACACATTTCACAATATTCTACCTATATCACCTATTAAACATACCAGCAATAATTCTTTTATTCCAACCCAATTAACCTCTTCTTCCCACATTTTCTTAAAATCAGAGGGAAGGAAAAGTTGTTTATCACCTCCATATGAGGGGCCATTTCCGGTTATTTCGAATTTTTCAAAATACTTATTGGCAATAATGAAAGAACTGTCTCTATTGATACAGTTAAACCCGCTTTTCTCGACTCCGTCACTTCAAGAGAGAGTGATGTAGGGTCTATCCTACATAATGACTAACATATACGCTGTACATACACAGTGTACATTGTGCATAAGTTTATGAATCTAGTTAGGTTGAAATGTTATGAATTTAGATCTAAGTAGTTTAGTTTTTTTAATATTAGGTTGACAAATCATTCGAGAAGTTAGAATTGTAGAAATAACAAGAATGCATTATTTGCTTAAAAAAAAGAATTTAAAATATAATATATGAACATTTTATATGTAAAATAGTTAAAATATAAATTAATTATAAATATATACATGTATACATGGTATTATGGATTAATATGGAGTTTCAGTAGAAATATTATCTACATAAAGGATCTACAGCATACCTTTGAAATAAAACAAAATAAAATGGTCTAGTAACCCTTGAGATCTAGTAGTCCTATTTGTTTCCCATGTTTTCGCACTTGGTTTATCAAGTTGGCTCGTGTTCCCTTTGTTGCTGAAATGGTCACGTCTTAAAGAATCAGTTCATCCCGAACAGTAAAGAAATTCAGACGTGCTAAAGTATTAAATAATAATAAAGTGATTAAGACGATTGAAATTGATTGACAGTCAAATCGTTGATTAGGAATTGAAACAGGTGAGTTATCTCACTATGTTTTTTGGATATTCATTACTGAATGTGGGTTGATTTGGAATTGGTGATCTGAAAGTGGTTATAAGTTGGTGGAATTGTTAGTCAAGACTGATCCAAATGGAGGGTTTTTCCTAGTTTGTCAGGTGAGATTGGTGTTCTCCTGCACCTGAAGTAATTTGTAATAGTGCCTATTGGGTTGGTGTTCTCCCATAGGTTGTTTGATAGCCATGTGGTTGGTTTACTCCACATGAGGTCAGGAATGCCTTCAGTTCGTGATAACTGACTTTGTGTGCAGAGTGATTGAATGTGATATAGGTGAACATTGTGGGAGAATTTCTAATTCAACAATGATTAAAACTACGATGTGGATCCATACAGTTGGGTATATGGTTGGTGTTCTCCCATACCTGAATGGTCGGGCAAGTTGGTTGGTTTTCTTCACTGTCCTTGATCAGAAATGTCGCTGATGGGTTGGTGTTCTTCCGTCTGGTAGTGGCTTGAAAGTTCCACATCGTTATTATGTTTGATTAGTAAAAAAATGCATTGAAACCGGGATTCTCCCTATAATGTGAACCTCAAGAGGAGTAGCGAATGAATGTTTAAAACTTATAGTGGATTTTTATTTTACAGAAGTAGCGTCTTCCTCTCTTCATCATCCTATGACCAGCATCCACGACTCAAAATCTTGACAAGTGTTAGTTTTAAAATTCAATTCAATTTATATAATACATATATTATAAATTTTATTCATCATATTATACAATAATACTCACGTTTTTGCACAATTTCACATTCATTTTTGAATCCTTTTTTCACAATTTCACAAACAAATCACTTACCACAAGTTCAAATTGACTATTTGCTGTGTTCCATTTAACCGAAAATTTCGTTACCAAGTACTTGCGAGTACTTGGGGAAAGGAACGCGATTTTTAATACAAAGTGAGGTAAAACCTAACCTACATTTTCCCAGTTTCAAGTTTTTTTCTCGATTTTATGTGTTAAATGTTTTTTAAATGATAAAATGTCGATTGAGTTGTATTGAGTCGATTGAATTGACTTCAAACTTTTCTATAAAAATCTTGATAAACCTAAAATTTCAAACCAAACAAAATCCATTTAGCGGAAAACTGATGCGTAACTACAACTGGCAATCTACTCGCGTATATGAGCAAGGGTAGATTGCCACCAGCCAAGTACTTTGTCAGTGTAAATGGAACACAGCAAATAAGTACAACCGTTTTGACATATTTGAGACCAAACTACACATACAATCGAAATTTTTGCTCACTACTACTGAGAAGAATGAAATTCCCACCAATCAAAATATGGATTTGACATATGTAAGACGAATTTTTTGAATATATCAAGTTCTTAGGGTGGTGAACGTCGAAAGGTAAGAAATAAATTTTTGCCACGCTCACCTACAGTATAGATGAGCCTTAGGGGCCTTCGTTAGTTATTAATTCAATGCACAAGACTCACGAAACGAAATTCGCATTCTTGCTTCAACTTTTCGGCTTATTTTCCCTTCTTGTGTTATTAATTCAATTCGAGGAACGTTGGTTCACATCTGGGAATTGAATCGCGATATTCAGGAAAGTGAGGGTAAGGGGAGTGGAAGAGAGGAGTGGCCAGTCGACCAGAAATCCCTACGTCGCAGTGGATTCCGATTGTTCGTTTTCTTAGTGTGTGTGTGTCCAAATTATTCGGAGTGTCACATTAATCATTCTGGTCGTAGATGTGGAACGAGTAACATCTCTTGCTTATTGAGATTTAACCATTTTTATGAGTTTAAATCTAGCAGGGAACATTAATTACCTGCTAGAGAATGCAAATATATCATAAATGTGTACATTAATGCACTAAATTTTCAAATTTACGAAAATCATAAAACCCGTATTTCCAACATCACCTCACGAGAGCCAAACAAATATGATATCTTATGATTGCGTTTGTGAATTGTACCGCATTTCGGCTAGCTGAATTTCGCGATTTCATTCACAGCTGTGAACCCTAGCAAAGGAATCCCGAAATCAAACTAGCCAAAATTCGGTACAATTCACAAACGCAATCATAAGATATAATTTTTCTTTGGCTCTCGTGAGGTGAAGTTTTAAATACGTGTTTTAAGATTTTCGTAAATGTGAAATTTTACTGAATTTATATGCAAATTTATGATGTAGGTGCATTCTCTAGCAGATAATAAATGTTCCCTGCTAGAGATAAACCCACTAAAATGGTTGAAATGTAGTGGGTTGGCTGGCTGGAGTTCTGGATTTCATTCACATATGTGAACCCTAGCTACGACTAGAGATGGGAGTGATTTCATATCGCAGTGACTAAATCACAGTGATTTCAGCTTCCGGAACGTCGCTGTTATTTTTAAATCGGAACATAGGTGATAAAATCACTGTGAGCTGGAACCTACGTTATAAAATCACCCTGAGTTGAATATTTCTTTTTGTATGTATGTTCGGCTACCGAGCTGATTACGCTCACCCTCACGACTGTAGTCTGTACTGAAAAATGTGGTTATTTATTGTTACCTTCGCTTTCGCATCTCTTTTTCCTCTCTGCACGTATTCATTCGTGAAGTTCTCTCGGATATATTTCTTCCGTCGTTGCTCTTAAGAACAACGTTGCTCCTAAAGATAACTCTGTTCCTAAAAATAACTCCGTTCCTAAAAATATCTCTGTTCCAAAAAATAACTCTGTTCCAAAAATCACTAGCAATAAAATCGCAGCGACCGGTTACGACTTAACAATGATGGTTTTACCTGATGGACACTCACTTCGCAAAACCGCAGTTTTCAAAACAATATCTGGAAACCCAGACAGAATATGAGCTTTTCCATATTTTTTCGGTATAAATAAATTTTTCTTCCTTCGGTACGCCTTTAAGAAGATTTTTATTATACCAATTTTTGAATAAATGATAAATTGTCCGAAGAATTCGATACTTATTTTATTACTGTTTAATTAGTGCGCTTAATGAGTACGGGACAAACAGTTTTGGTACGTAGATGTGATTGAATATTATTTTTGAACCGGGGCGTTAACGAATTTCTTGAATGAAGACATCATAATGAATTTTGATGGTACGTTCGTCATCCCAAGAATTGTCACTAATTACCAACGGAAGTCTGGCAGGACCCCGGATATAAATGAGCGGGTGAACTACTAACTCATTAATTTATTAAAACATATTCCATACATAAAATTTTCCAGAAAACCACAAAATCAATTAATATATGATTGACGAACACCCAATATGTAAGGACGTTCCAAAAAGAACAGAGTTCCAAAAAGAACAGTGTTCCAAAATTGCAGTGATTTATCACTGCGATTTTTTTATCACAGTGACAACTCCGACGGTGATTTGAAAATCACTCTTTGTCCCATCTCTAGCTACGACTTTTCTATCTATGGGCCTTTTCTCGTCTATTAATTCAATAGCCGCGTTTTATTATGAACAAGATCTATATGGATCACGAACGTAATAGATTTTTCATATGTATTCCAACAACAACACGTGATCCTGATAGCTACCAAGATCACGAGTTGTTGTTGGAATACATTTAAAAGATCTAGTACGTTCGTGATCCATATAGATCTCTTTCATAATAAAACGCGGCTAATGCCACGACCAGAATGATAAATGCGACACTCCAAATAATTCGGACACATGCACATTAAGAAAACGAACTCTCTGCATCCACATCGGGATAGAATTCTTTGGCCGATTGGCCACTCCTCTCTTCAATTCACATTACCGGAACTTTCCAGGTTTCCTCGATTCCAGACTTAGATGTGAACCCTCGCTTGGAGTTAGTAGTTATAGCCGAATCGTGACAATGGACGTGTTTATTTGTAACTATACATTAGTGGATCCCGAATTATATCAGCTGTGGGTTGAAGGCTACTCTTGTCAGTATAATCCTATAAAATAAAATGTGTTATTAATTAGTTCTTTAAATGTCAGCAAAAGAAGTTGTTACAGTTCTCAAACGAAAAGGTTTCAACCAATTTATGGGAATTTCAATGGAATTTATTGCTTCTGACGTGTTAGATCATTATCGCACTTATGCATTAATCGAAAGATTTTTGTACATCCCTTCGAAATTGTCAGAGCAGGCATCCTTTCAGCTGGAACGGCAAAGTTCCACACTAATAATTGACAAGTAAGAGATGATCACGAATAGGTTGTGAATCAGAGACAAAATTTTTAGGTACTATTCACTGGATGACTGTGTCGCAAGAGAACTTCTGGGAAAGAAGCTATCTTCGCGATACCGTAAGGATCTGGATGAAATCTCTGAGAAGACGGGAATTCGTTTGAAATCCTGCAGGTGGAATCAATCATATGTATACCTTAGAAAGTTTTATAATATATAGCTTTCAGACGTCAATTCGACAATATCAAACGGATTTTCAAGAGTGTAGAAGAGTTGCCAGGGAGCATTAAAAACAATATAAAGCATCTGTTTCTATTACCTGAAGAACTTGCGAAGTGGGTATATCAAAAATTGTGTTTTATTGTCAGTATAACGTCAAGATTACAGAAAGTACGCCACAATCGTGTTCCTAGCCTGCCTGAGATTTGAAACAACTAAACGGAAGCTGCATTACCTAAATTTTTCTGATTTTTTTGATTGTTCGCAAGCAGTTATGGCATTTTGGACCTATACGTATCAACATTCTGGACCTGAGTACTACGATGCAGAAATGGACAAGGAATTTTTGTTAGATTTACGGGAACTTCGGTGTTTATTGGACAAAGAAAAGGAAATCAAACAGTTAGTTTGGCCTTTTAATATTCAATATGTTTTCAACCTTTTCTTTCCAAACTAGTCTTGTCCTGCTTCGTCTAAAGTCAGTTCTGTTGGAGAAATTCTGTCATGAATTAGACATAAATTTCCGGTAATTGTTCTGAAAAAGGAATACAGTTTTCAAGTATTGTAAATTTTGCGCTTAATGAGTTAGGTCACATTGGAGGTCCCTTATTTCAATAGCTTGCAATCTTCACCGCACGCGAGAAATGAGATGTTTTTTCCTAGAACTCTCAGAAAAGTTAGTTGATCCATGGCGACAATTTGGTTGGGGCATGGAGCAAATTAAGCAGCTTTTGCCGTCTATAACGCAGAGTGTTCTGGATTTGGAAATTTCAAGGTTGGCACGTGTTTCAGAACGTTTGGTTTTTGATGCTTATATATATTCGTGTTAAAGGGATCAGGAAATACGATGCTTATGGGACAGGTATATGCAAGTTGTCAACATATGTCTATTAAGAATGTATCAAAACATATACTAAGAAAGTATGAGAACCAGGTTCGATTTTCGTCCTCCATCCGTTTGTGTGTACATACTTCTTTTAGTATGTGGAATAGTTATACATATCTCCAGGAAAACTCTACATTTTTCAAGTCGAAATAGATCATTTGAAAGACAGCGAAGATCTGTGTACCTCTTATGTAGTCTGTGCTTCCAAAACTGAATGGAGTAGTCAAGAACCAGACTATTGCATCCTACACATGAACCAAGCGGCTTTGCTATCACATACATAGGACAGAAAAGTCCATTTGCCCTACGAATAAGTAGGATTATATAGTTAGCATTTGCATTTGCCACATTAAATCGGAACCCATATTAATATACACTTATGTAACATACAACATGTTTGTATTTATAAATTAGGAACATATATTTATATTTATAATTTAAAAACTAAAAACTCGCTTTTAACCAAGCTAACAAGTAAAAAAATAATCTATATTATAATCTCAATCTTTCTGTCGATCCTTCTATCACAATCTTCAATAAGCTTAGAATAGAAATAGAGTGATTGACAAAAAAATTCATTTTATCATAAAAAGCGTGGGGTGCTCGATGTCAATTGTTATTGTTTTGTACTGAATTACCGTGAACGGTCAACAGTGGTTTCCAGATACAAATACAGCCTTGAGGTTCTTAATGTTGCAGTGTAGCTTAGGAAGAATCTCTAATCCAATGCAACTTTAATAATTCAAGCTGTTGTTAATAATTGGCCTAGGAAAATCGTCTAGTCAATTCGTATTAGGAAGAACTCAATTAAAACACTGTTTGAAGGTTGTACCTAAACTGATTTTATTTTTAAATTATTCTCAGTTATTAGTTAAGTTATCTCTAGTTACTATATTCCATATACAAAGAGCATACACAACATACTCATTTCCTGACCAAAGATAATTATATACAATGTGAAATGATAAATATACAGATTACAATTTGCAAGGAATTACTTATCTCCTTACCTATGATAACTATGTCAATATAAATACAGATAATCGGGGCAATTCTGTGCACACTTAACAGATTCTGTTAATTTGACTACCCATGTAATTTGTTGTTGGATTTCGAAAAGTTTAGTTACGGTCGAAATTGGTATTCTGGGTGCCAAAAGTTAACAGATTTTTGTTAAAATTCTTTAACGTAACAGGCCCGAAATTCTTCAACTTAAACGTAAAAGGTTTTTTGTTAGAAAGTTGAGAGATTTGGAAAAAAACCGGTTTCGTAACAGATTTGAGAGTAAATTTTGGTCAGAATACCAACTTAAAGAATTCTGTTAGAAACCAAATCTTTTAACTTTCTTAACAGAAATCTGTTAACTTAACGAAAGTGGCGAGAATCGCCCCGAATATTATATCTAACCTAATTCTTGACTTCTCAGTCATGACTCACTCATCGCCAGCACATGTCGATGGTCGGTTGTTATGTATTTTTTATTCGTTTTGTTATGGTTTCAATTTTCAATGTTAACCAGTTCAATGTTGAGAGTAGGCTTGACACAAGTTTTAAGTTGGCTTAATATTTATTATTGTGCATACACTAATTACAATCCTCATTTACATTTTCATTCATTTTCCTAAAGCTTTATACAAATCAAACGTCCAAGCGACCAATCTACTAATTACCTTCCTAATATTTTATACAAATCAAACGTCCATGCGACCAATCTACTAATTATCTTCCTAATACTTTATACAAATCAAACGTCCATGCGACCGTTTCATTCCTTCTATAAACTAATCTACTAATTATTTTTTCATTCCACTACTCAGCCAGATTCAAATTAACTTTACTTTCTTGACTAACTTCATGTTTCTAAATTTCCAGTTTATGTTTTAATCCTAATTTTATTCAGTTTTTATTTCATTCCTTAATCTAATTTACAATTCCTTATTTATTTTTATTCGTACTCATTTTGGTACGGCGGTACTTCAACCGGTCGTTATGGAGCCGTTGGATCTCCCTGCTGATCCGTAGACGCTCCTATTTACCTACTGCCAGCAGCAGACGACGACGGACCTCCTCTATGGCCCGCCTGAAGTTGGCCTCCACCCCAGTTCGATACTTCACGGGACGCTCTTGTTCTACGGCCGGTGGCGCGGCGACCTACTTCTTGTCCCGATTCCTGGCCCGGTATTCCTCCACGGTAATCGGCCTCGGTCCGGCCCTGGAATCGGGCAACGCCTCCTCTAATGTTGTTTGCGACGTCCCCGACACTGTGAAATAGCCACTTCAATGACGCCGTACTTGGAACTAGGTTGATGGGTTCTGGCGACCACTTTCAATACGAAGTTTCTTACTGCACCGATAGGTTTCGAGAACCTTGTTCGGTCTTGCAGCTTCGAGCTCTAGTTTGATGGGTTACTATGACCACTTTCATGCTCGAGCTCCCAACGCAGAGAACCGAAAGGTTTCTAGAACCTTGTTCGGTTTGGCAAATTCGAACTTGAGTTTGATGGGTTACTATGTTATGTATTTTTCCTCTTTTAGGGAATCGTGGGTGACCAAGGGTATTAAAATTCAATATTTCTCTGTTATTTGTACATTTATTTATTGACTCTTATACATAAATTACTTTTGGTTTCCATTCTTTGCCAACATCTTCTGCTTCAACTTCTGGTTTCTGTAGTTGCGTCGGTCCTGTTTCAACTGGTCAATCTTTCTGCTAGCGGCTATGCGCGCCTCCTTGTTAGGGGATAGCACCCAGTTCCTGATAGCCTCTTTGATTTCTCGACGGAATCGAGCCTCTACGCCTGTCTTCTCCTTCTTTTGTGGTTGTCCTGGAGCCTCGATGAATTAATGGGGCGCTGGATTTCGCCGTCGATACTCGTCCAGCGATATTGGACGCGGACCAGCCCGGGGATCTTTGAGTGCCTCTTCCAGTCCAATCTCCTTCATTCAGACCTGTTCGGTGATACTCTAGTGACTTGGTGTTGCGTTAGCTACCCCTTTTACAGATATTATTTTCGCGTTTTATTAGGGAAGTAGTTTGGTTATTGATTAATACCGGATTGCTATATTATTAAATTACTCTTTTATTATAATATTGTTATATGTTAGTTTTTATTTTTATTACGATGTTTTTGTATTAATTTTATTTATTTATTAGTTTGACGTATTATTGCTTTGATTTAAGTGATTGTTATTTAACCGTATTAAATTCGCCCTCCAGCCCAGGAGCCGGTTTGAGCACAAGGTCGGAAACCTGTCCACCGATTTTTTTATGGTTTATTTTTACTTGATGCTTCCCACAGGCTTTCGGGGGCCAACGGCGTTCTCAGGGGTCTTCCGGGGTCTTCGGAGTCTTCTGTGTCTTTGGGAGTCTTCGGCGTCCTCGGTGTCTTCAGACGTCTTCGGTGTCTTCGGCTTCTGGCGATATAAGTAACGTCTTCCTCAGATCGGGCTCCAGAACTGACTTCTTCTGTATTTCGGGTCGGTTTTTATATTATTTTTCTGCTGAATGAGCAGCCGATGACCCGCCAATATTGCCTAGATCAGCGTCTGGTTGATCGTCCATCTACTGTCAGTTCATATTCTTTGTTTAATTGGCCGTTTATGCCATTCACCTGTAACTTGCGCCTTCCGATGCACATTTCGTGTCATTTACCTGCATTCCAATGCCATTCTCCCGTAGGTTGCACATTCCATTCCATATTTCGTGTCATTTCCCTCGGTCACAATGGAATGTACCTTTCTAGGCACGTGTCTTCACCTGCAATCAAAACATTTGTAATCGACCAAGTCATTTGGTCCGGGTCTGATTGCAGTTGTTGCCCGAACGTTCAATCTGTGGAGTCAGCAATTTATGTTGACTGGCGTAAGTGTTGGTGCGCTTCTTCTGTTCTGGCCATTCTGCCGAGTCAGCATATTTTGTTGATGTGGCGCGAGTAGTGGCGTACTTGTTTATCGCTCGCGAGCGGCTCGGATTACATGTTGGGGTAGGTAAGTTTTATTTACGTTTTCTGTGTTTGTTTATTTTGACTTGAATGAATTTGTTTGTTGAGGTTGGTCAAGGTCATTCAGAATGGATTTGAGGTATTTTGGGCTATACTGGGCGTATTTTCGGGGTGAATTGGGTGTTTTGGGAATATTTGGGACTATTGGGGTGTATCTAAACCCATTCAGGAATGGTCGGAGACATTTAGGAACACTCAGTGTGTTGGAGTTGTTTGGAGGTATTTGCGAGTGTTCGGGAACAGGGGGGGATTTCTTGTATCACAACACTCCTCCCTCCTTTAGAATAGTTCCCCCACCATTTTTTTTTTTTTTTTGAAATGAGAGCTTGAAGTTTTTTTTTTTTCCTAATTTCTTTATTGGAGATCACCATAATTTATTTTTTATTTTGTTTCTTGGTGTTCAAGATTCTGTTGTTTTTAGGTCGCCTTGTCTCGTCCTTCGGGCGTCTACTCTGCACCGGTTCCTTTGGTTGAGGAGCAGACTGAAATTTGAAAAATGCCGGGTGTAGGAGAATTGGGGGTCCTTCCTTCTGCATTATGTAGGGTGGCTCTGGTTCCCAAGGTGCTTCTACTTCTTCATTTCTCTTCTGTTTTCTGGCTTCGCTCACCTGGAGAGCTTGGAAGTCCCTGGCTAGCTGTTCAAGGATTTCGTCGGACTTGTCCTCTTCGAGGTCTCGGTCTCGTTGTCTGCGTCGTCCGGTTGATCAATGCCTAGTTCTTCTATCCACTGTGCTGTTTCTTCCAAGATGTCGTCTAGGTTGGCCTGGGTTAAATTGTCTCCCTTTGAATCCATTTTCGCGGGTATACTGTTGATGGGAGGAAGGTTGTTGATTTTGTTGGTGGGTACTTATTACGTACATAGTTGGTTATGTAATGTTATATTGGTAGGGTTATGGTTTTTTTTTTTTTTGTATTATTATTTTTATTTTAGTTTTGTTTATTTATTTATTTATGTATTATTATTGTTATTATTATAATTATTTTTTTTTTTTTTGTGTTATTTTTATAGAGTGTGCTGGTCGATCGTAGAGGCTCGTTCGGTTCCCAATAATTGTTGTCTTCGTGGTATGCTTATTGGGACTGGAATGATATTTATGTCGGGCGCGGCTCTAGTTCCGACGGTCTTCACATTTTGTTTTCGGCGTTTGCAGACTCTAAGTATCCTGATAGCAGTTATTGTTATTATTATGGTTAGGATGCATCCTGATATAGTGGTCGTGATGTGCATCTGTATTCGGGCATGCCTTGCTTCCTCTTCTTTTACGATTTCGGCTTCCAAGTCCTTTACAGCGTCACTTTGTTCCCTGAAGCGGTCGTTGAATACCATTGGTTGGATTATTTCGATTTCCTTCTTGGTGTTATTCTTTAATTGAGTAGTTTGATAACGAGAGAAATTTATGTGGGGCATAGTATTGATTGATGTGGTTGGTTGAACATGCATGTTATACCGTTCTCCAAGTTTGTACGGAAGTATATACCCTGCCAGGTGGTAGGTGCATTTCGCCCTTAGTACTGCTATGCCGAGTCCGGATATTTCTCTTGTGTGTTCCGTATTTTCGCATTGTGCTATGAGTGGTGTGGCTTGCTGAAGCCAAAATAGCCAAGCGTTGTCCCTATGCATAGGCACGATAACGTTCTGGACTTGTTTTAACACTCGAAACAAGCAGCTCCCAATTTTGCCATTGATACCCTTAAACAATTCTTTTAGGCATTCTGTTCTTGTGGGTGTTACTGAGATGGGGTGGTTTCTGTGGCATAGTGTGTGTGTATCATTCAGGTTTGTACACTGGAATCGATAGTCCAATTCACTCATACCAAAATTCAACTGTGATCGACTTGTATTTAGAAAGTATGCTGCTTGCAGTTCGTATATAAAATAGGTGTTGTTATTTGCTGCGATTGGTGTGGTGTACACTCGATTTATGGTGTACTGTTGGTTGTCAGCTTAGGGGATTCGTATTCTTACCAGGAGGCTGTTTTTGTAGGATTCGCAGTCTACCTTAGCTATTTTCTGTAGTGTCGGAAAGTCCATGATAGTCTCCTTTCCGTAATGCGATTTTGTTACGTTAGCGTATAGTTGCTGGAATTGATTTGAGGGGAGCAGTAGTGGACTCAACTCTCGCCTATTCGTTGCCTCCATCATTATGAACATGACATGATAAATTTGCAATAGTTCCTCTACTATTACGGGCATAATTTCACTTATAGCTTCCCGTAGTTGCATTTGGTGTAGATTTGTTGTATATCTGTGGAGTTCGTCCTGCCTTCCTTCATTAATTTGGTTTAGCTTCTGGACCAACTGATTGTACCGTTCGACCATTGCTCTATTTGTCTCATTAGCCGTTTTAAGTGTGGTGTGCATAATGGTAATTTGCTGTTTGGCCAATTGGAAGGTTCGTGTGTTGGTGTTTTCTAGCTCATCGAGTTTTTCGTGGATTTGGGTGGAGTCCTCGTCATCCATTGTTCCGAACAGCTTATTCAGTATCCGGTCTCCCAAGTTTATCAAGCCTCTCTTAATTCTATTGTGATTTTTTGTGGTCAACTCCACCTTCTCGATGAGTTCCTCTACCTGTTCCGTCCTCTTCTGAAGTGTAATGTTCCAGTTGTCGCATAATTCGTCCTCCATACCCTTACATAGTTGTTCGAGGGCTTGTCTGCTTTTCTCGATGTATCGTAACTGTAATTCCCATTTTGGCGTGCTAATCCGTGTTGCGATCGTCCAGTAATCATGGTAGGTTTTTGCTACTCCTATTGGTTCGAATACCACACCTTGTCCTGCCAGCGTGGAGATACACACCATTGGTTGCTGTATGGTGTCGACCGTGTTTCCTAATGCAATGTTGGGCATTACGTTGATGATGTGTAGGACTTCCATTATTAATATGAGCCGGCGATAGAGGGATGCCCTAAATAGAGAAGTTATTAGTAGAAGAGTTTAAGGCGGTTGTTATGGAATCTTCTTTTCTTATTTCCTATTTGGATCGTAGTGTTCACTGGACTATTCAGTGATACTACTTTAAAAGGACCTAACCAATATTGAGCAAGTTTATTCTTTCTAGCCCCATTTCGTAGAAGTACTTGGTCACCCACATGTAATTTTATCGGGCACGTTTTTTGGTCGTAGTATTCTTTGGCATGTAATTTACTCTCCTGTATATTGCGTCTCGCGATCTGGTAAGCTTTCTGAAGTTTATTCCGGAGGTTGAGATAATAATTTTCATGGTCGTATACAGGTTGTGGTTCTTTTCGTAAATTGTTCGGGAGAGGTGCCGAAAACCCGTATAAGCAGTCCATGGGTGTTAGCTTTGTTGTTGTATGAATACTATTGTTCCGTACGAACATTGCTGCCCGAAGGTGTTCGTCCCAATCGGTTTGGTTTTCATCCACGAAATTTCTAAGGTAGTCCGCCAGGGGTCTGTGGGATCTTTCCAGGGTTCCATTCGTTTGTGGATGGTACGGTGTCGTCTCTATTTTTTGAATTTTTAATAACTTACATACTTGTCGGAACATCTCTGAAGTAAAATTTGCTCCCTGGTCCGTGACCAACTTTTTTGGGATTCTATACCGACTTATTATTTCATCCACGAATGCCTGTGCTACCGATTTGGCTTCCATGTTTTCCAATGGTACCACATCCATGAACCTAGTTAGGTCGTCTTCGAAACTGAGTATGTATTTGTTTCCCTTGATTGTTTCTGGTAGGGGACCGACGATATCCATATAGACTTTATCGAAAGGAAGATTCGCAGTGTCTGTCAGTACCATGGGTTCCTTGTGTTCTTTCGTGCGTTTGTTTATTTGGCATTTTTTGCATCGTTTTATATACTTAGTTATATCCCTCAACATCCCTTTCCAGTAGTACTCCCGTTTCAAGCGATGATATGTTTTATACACCCCTTGGTGTCCGCCCAGTGGCGCATCGTGGCAGTCTGATAAGATGGTCTTAATGTCTTGGGGATCTGTCAATACTCTTTTAGGGTGTACCTGGCTATTTTCTGGGGCTTCTCGTTCTTCGGGCTCGATGTGTTTGTCTTTGTTTGCCTCTGGTGGTGGTTCCCCTACAGATACTGGGTCTGCATTGTTTTCTCTGGCTTCTAGTTCCTTAGCTTTTTGACGCGTTATCGCCATAACGTCATAGGGTATTCTGCTTAGCGCGTCGGCGTTATTGTTTTTCCTTCCCTCTTTATACTGAATGTCGAAAGTATAATCGGACAATTTGTGCCAGAGTCGCAATATCCGACTGGTTGGATCCTTGATTCTTACCGCACCCTTTAATGGTTTGTGGTCCGTGAAAACCGTGAAAGGTCTTCCATACAAATAGCTCCTATAGTTCTTTACTGCCCAAACAATTGCTAGAAGCTCCCTTTCAATGGTTGAGTAATTCCTCTCAGCTGGGTTAAGGGTTCGGCTAGCATAGGCGATTGGCTTTTCTTCGTTATGTGGCCCTTGTGCGAGTACCGCTCCCAATACCTCTCCACTAGCATCCGTGTAAAGTTTAAAAGGTTCATCGAAGTTTGGGTATCTTAGTACCGGTGGTGAAATTAATTTGTCTTTTAACGTTTGGAATGCCTTACTGCAGTTCTCATCCCAGATAAATTTCTCATTCTTTCGCAGCAGTTTGTTGATGGGTGCTGCGATTTTGGAGAATCCTTCTATAAATTTCCTATAATAATTGGCCAATCCGAGAAACGATTGTACCCGTCGGATTGTTTTCGGAGTCGGAAATTCTCTTACGCTTTTAACTAAACTCGGGTCCGGTGCCACACCTTCGGTACCACATTTATGTCCCAGATACACTATTTCTCTTTTCAAGAAATTGCATTTTTCTGCATTTAGTTTTAGTTGATGTACCCTTAGTCTTTCCATAATGGATCGTAATTTCCTTTGATGATCCACGAGGTTTTTACCATATATTACAATGTCGTCTAAGTACACGAAGCAATGCAACCCTTGCAATCCGGTTAACACATGGCTCATTAATCGTTGGAAAGTCGCTGGTGCCCCTTTTAGCCCAAATGGCATTCTCTTGAACGCGTAATGACCATAGGGTGTACTGAATGCCGTTTTATCCCGATCTTCCGTTTTCATGGCGATCTGGTGATAGCCACCAGCGAGATCGAGAACAGAAAAGTAGCGCGAGTTCCCTAGCTGGTCCAGAATATCTTCTATCCTGGGCAGGGGGTAAGAGTCGCCTTCTGTCACTTCATTCAACTTTCGATAGTCTACTACTATTCTCCAGCGCTTCTGGCCGTCAGGTCCAGGTTTTTTGGGAACTACCAACAGTGGGGCGTTCCACTGACTCCAGCTGGGCTCAACGATAACATCTTTTAATAACCGGTTTATTTCTTCCGTGATGACTTGTTTTTGTGTTTCTGGTAACCGGTACATTTTGCATTTAATCGGGGGTTGATCCTCTTTTGTTCGTATCTCGTGATTTACGCTCGTCGTGTAACTCAGTTTTTCCCCAGGTAAATGAAATACGTCCTGGAACTCCTTAATAGTCTCGGTTATTGCTTCTTCCTCCTCTTTATTCAACTCTTCCCCTATATTTACTATCTTCATTATTTCTTCCAATCTTGTTTCCTTAGTTGTGGTGTCTTTCAGTATACCATAGTTTTCCTTGACTTGATACGTATTTTCTACTGCCGGCTCCATATTAAATTCGTTAATATCTTCCATAGTTACTGCTAGTTCCTTTAGTGTAACTTCGTAATTATTGACATTCAATATGCTTATCTTAACTTTTCCTTCTATAGGTAGAACGAGAGCGTTGCTTACATAAACTCCTTGTTCGAGCTCTGTACCTTTGACTATATATTCCCCTTTGATCTGGACTGTCAACTCTATAACTTTCACCGTTCTAGGTTCAATTTTAATGGATCTTTGTTCCACTATTTCTATCTGTTCCCTCTCGTATCCTAAGTGGTTATTTCCTTTGCCAAGCTCTTGTTGCTGGTCTGAGGTGCAAACACCTACCGTAACATGCGAGTTCCGGAGATCTAGGTGATGATTGTGTTCCCTTACTGCATTTTCTTCACCTAGTGCGAGTCCCTCTTATCCAGGTGGTAATTATTTTCTCCTAGAGTCATGCCCTCACTTAACGGAACGTGCGAGTTCCATTTATCTAGGTGGTAGTTTTGTTCCCCTAGTGTCTTTCCTTCACCTAGCGGAACGTGCGAGTTCCACGTATCTAGGTGATGGTTATTTTCTCCTAGGGTCATGCCCTCCCCTAACGGAACGTGCGAGTTCCGCGTATCTAGGCGATGGTTGATTTGTTCATGACTTCTGCTCGTGGTGGTGGGGTCAAGTGTCCGCGCGACGGACGCTTGTTGGTGTTGTGGTTCCACCTTGAAGAATACTGCTAAATCCTCTAGTGCTTCTGTGTCTTCGGTTGACGGTAATAAGACTTTGTCCTGTCCGTTGTTGGCCTCCATGTGCGAGACTTCGATACACTCCGCAGTTTGCGAGCCGCGGTCATTAAAGTGTTTATCTTTGATGGGGGTTTCACGTTTGCCATTCTTTTCGTCCTTTTCTATTACGTCAACGAAACGCATATGTTCACTGTTTTGGGGGCTTTGCGAGTGTTCAAACGGAATTTTAATTACTTCACTTTCGTTGCTCGATGGAAATACCAGTGTTTTAGTTGGACCTTCGACGTTGCAATGTTTGGAAACAAAGTCGTTTCCTATTATTCCCGCTATATCTTGGGCGCTTATTTTCTGTATCACTTGGAATTCACAGGGGTATATTTGGTTTAGTTCTATTCTCCCTGCTATTTTGCCTTCTGAAAGTATTTCACCAGATATCGTGTTGAGTGTAACTTTTTCTTCTTTATTTATGCTGCTTAACATTTGGTTTTTTATTTCTTGCTCCTTTATGAGACTTATCTCCGATCCCGTATCTATTATGAATTTTGCATCTTTGTTTTTGGCTATATCTATTGGCAGTTTTACTGTTGGTAGCGTCGTTGATGAGTCGCACTATTTGTTATTGTCTTCTATTGACGACTCGAGGTGCGTTCGGTCGCCTCTACGGAGTTTTCCGAGTGCTTAATTTTCTCTTCCATTTGCCTCCTTTCCCATCTTTCCCGTAGGAAACATCTATCCTCTGAGTGATCGGTGGCCAGGCAAAATTGACATTCATTTGTGCCCCTACTTGTTGTTGTCTGGTTTACGTGCCTTTGATGTTGTGCGCCCCTATTCCCCTGGTTTTGTGATGTAGGGTGTCTGTTTTGAGAGCAATTCTGATTGGTATGCCCGTAAGTTTTGCATACGGGACAGAACGGAGTCATTTGTCTAGTTCGACACTCTGACATGATATGTCCTATTCTATTGCAAAAGTGGCACCGGCGTCGTTCCGGTCTGTCGCGGGGCGTGTTGTAATTTGCGTGTTTCGTGGTGTTGGGGGATCCCTTGAGTTAAACGGTTGTCTATTTTGGTTTTGGTAGTTGCCCCTGCTTCGTTCATACGGCTGGTCCCATCTACCTCTGTTGTTTGTGGTTTGGTAGGCTTGGTGCTGGTTATAGTTTTGTCTGTCTATATTTTGCTCTGACATCGGCGTTTGATTTGTTTGGTTGTTTCCTGTTGCATGTACTGCTCGGTTTGCTCAAGTCTTAAAATTTTCTTTCCTAATGCTTCTAAGGAATTGTCCGAGTCTTGCAATAGGTAGAACTTATGGTTGGCATTTATGATACCTATCTTCAAGCAATGGAGCCCTACCTCCTCTATTTCTGTTTTTAGTCCTTCTCCTCCATCTGCGTACTGTATTTCTGCAGCAGACTTACATGCATTAATTAGGGACTTTACACGATTGAAGTAGCCATATAAGGTCTCTGTAGGTAACTGTCGTACATTGCGTAGCTGGTTGTTTAATGTTATGTACGGTGTACCTTGGGCTAAGTTCGACCTCAGTGTATTTGTAATGTCTTCCAGCGTGTCTCTTGTGCCTAATTGGACAGCTTCTAAAGCTCTTCCTCTTAAACGTGTGGGTAGGAGCTTTACAAACAGGGTTCTATCGGGTATTTCAGTGAGTGTTTCATAAGGTAATCGAGCACAGTTTATGAATTCACTCAATTCATTTTCTCTTCGTGGACTATCCTTCCCTGATAATATGGGAACATTGTTGGATAACATACTATTGACTAATGTGATGTTCGCCATTTTATTTGTTGTTGTATTATTCTTAAGGTGATTGTCTGTACTTGGGCTTTTGGTGGTTACTTGATCACTCTCAGAAATAAGTCTGTTGTATCTTTTTCCGCTTCTAAGTTGCACCGTTTCTAAGGGATCTATCCTGGGTGTCTCACTCGTTTCTTGGTTTTCCTGTTTTTCTGTTTGGGTTGGTTTGTGCACACTCTTGCTGGTTCCTGGTGTTTGTTTTGCGTTCGATGTTTCTTCCTCCTGGTCTGATTGGGCTTCTTGCATATATGGTAGTTCACTATTATTTATTTCCAAAGTTTGATCGTTATTGGTTGATGGGTCTTGTGGGTTCACTTCCTTGTTTACGGTGAACACTTCGTCGTTACCGCTGTCTTGAGTGGTTGAGAATTCAGGTTCTGGATTTTAGAATGTGAAGGAGTCTATTTTCTCTATCAGACTTTCGAGTCTTTTATTCAGTGGTAGTTTTGGTGTAGATGTTGCCATATATCTACCCAAAATCTCTTTTACGAATATATTTCCCTCTCTCGTTTTGAACTTTATTTCTTTATATTTGCTCTTTTCCTTATGTTTTTAATTTTGTACTATGGCCCTTTTGTGTGGTGCGGGTTCGTGTGTGCGGCTGCGCCAAAAATGTTATGTATTTTTCCTCTTTTAGGGAATCGTGGGTGACCAAGGGTATTAAAATTCAATATTTGTCTGTTATTTGTACATTTATTTATTGACTCTTATACATAAATTACTTTTGGTTTCCATTCTTTGCCAACATCTTCTTCTGCTTCAACTTTTGATTTCTGTAGTTGCGCCGGTCCTGTTTCAACTGGTCAATCTTTCTGCTAGCGGCTATGCGCGCCTCCTTGTTAGGGGATAGCACCCAGCTCCTGATAGCCTCTTTGATTTCTCGACGGAATCGAGCCTCTACGCCTGTCTTCTGCTTCTTTTGTGGTTGTCCTGGAGCCTCGATGAATTGATGGGGCGCTGGATTTCGCCGTCGATACTCGTCCAGCGATATTGGACGCGGACCAGCCCGGGATCTTTGAGTGCCTCTTCCAGTCCAATCTCCTTCATTCAGACCTGTTCGGTGATACTCTAGTGACTTGGTGTTGCGTTAGCTACCCCTTTTACAGATATTATTTTCGCGTTTTATTAGGGAAGTAGTTTGGTTATTGATTAATACCGGATTGCTATATTATTAAATTACTCTTTTATAATAATATTGTTATATGTTAGTTTTTATTTTTATTACGATATTTTTGTATTAATTTTATTTATTTATTAGTTTGACGTATTATTGCTTTGATTTAAGTGATTGTTATTTAACCGTATTAAATTCGCCCTCCAGCCCAGGAGCCGGTTTGAGCACAAGGTGTTAGGTCGGAAACCTGTCCACCGATTTTTTTATGGTTTATTTTTACTTGATGCTTCCCACAGGCTTTCGGGGGCCAACGGCGTTCTCAGGGGTCTTCCGGGGTCTTCGGAGTCTTCTGTGTCTTTGAGAGTCCTCGGTGTCTTCAGAGGTCTTCGTTGTCTTCGGCGTCTTCAGAGGTCTTCGGTGTCTACGGTGTCTTCGGGATCTTCGGCGTCTTCGGGATCTTCCGTGGTCTTCACGTCTTCGGTGTCTTCGGCTTCTGGCGATATAAGCAACGTCTTCCTCAGATCGGGCTCCAGAACTGACTTCTTCTGTATTTCGGGTCGGTTTTTATATTATTTTTCTGCTGAATGAGCAGCCGATGACCCGCCAATATTACCTAGATCAGCGTCTGGTTGATCGTCCATCTACTGTCAATTCATATTCTTTGTTTAATTGGCCGTTTATGCCATTCACCTGTAACTTACGCCTTCCGATGCACATTTCGTGTCATTTACCTGCATTCCAATGCCATTCTCCCGTAGGTTGCACATTCCATTCCATATTTCGTGTCATTTCCCTCGGTCACAATGGAATGTACCTTTCTAGGCACGTGTCTTCACCTGCAATCAAAACATTTGTAATCGACCAAGTCATTTGGTCCGGGTCTGATTACAGTTGTTGCCCGAACGTTCAATCTGTGGAGTCAGCAATTTATGTTGACTGGCGTAAGTGTTGGTGCCATTCTTCTGTTCTGGCCATTCTGCCGAGTCAGCATATTTTGTTGATGTGGCGCGAGTAGTGGCGTACTTGTTTGTTGTTGTTTGGAGCGGCTCGGATTACATGTTGGGGTAGGTAAGTTTTATTTACGTTTTCTGTGTTTGTTTATTTTGACTTGAATGAATTTGTTTGTTGAGGTTGGTCAAGGTCATTCAGAATGGATTTGAGGTATTTTGGGCTATACTGGGCGTATTTTCGGGGTGAATTGGGTGTTTTGGGAATATTTGGGACTATTGGGGTGTATCTAAACCCGTTCAGGAATGGTCGGAGACATTTAGGAACACTCAGTGTGTTGGAGTTGTTTGGAGGTATTTGCGAGTGTTCGGGAACAGGGGGGGATTTCTTGTATCACAACACTCCTCCCTCCTTTAGAATAGTTCCCCCACCATTTTTTTTTTTTTTTTTAAATGAGAGCTTGAAGTTTTTTTTTTCCTAATTTCTTTATTGGAGATCACCATAATTTATTTTTTATTTTGTTTCTTGGTGTTCCAGATTCTGTTGTTTTTAGGTCGCCTTGTCTCGTCCTTCGGGCGCCTACTCTGCACCGGTTCCTTTGGTTGAGGAGCAGACTGAAATTTGAAAAATGCCGGGTGTAGGAGAATTGGGGGTCCTTCCTTCTGCATTATGTAGGGTGGCTCTGGTTCCCAAGGTGCTTCTACTTCTTCATTTCTCTTCTGTTTTCTGGCTTCGCTCACCTGGAGAGCTTGGAAGTCCCTGGCTAGCTGTTCAAGGATTTCGTCGGACTTGTCCTCTTCGAGGTCTCGGTCTCTCGTGGCTTCGGTCTCGTTGTCTGCGTCGTCCGGTTGATCAATGCCTAGTTCTTCTATCCACTGTGCTGTTTCTTCCAAGATGTCGTCTAGGTTGGCCTGGGTTAAATTGTCTCCCTTGGAATCCATTTTCGCGGGTATACTGTTGATGGGAGGAAGGTTGTTGATTTTGTTGGTGGGTACTTATTACGTACATATTTGATTATGTTATGTTATATTGGTAGGGTTATGGTTTTTTTTTTTTTTTTGTATTATTATTTTTATTTTAGTTTTGTTTATTTATTTATTTATGTATTATTATTGTTATTATTATAATTATTATATTTTTTTTTGTTTGTGTTATTTTTATAGAGTGTGCTGGTCGATCGTAGAGGCTCGTTCGGTTCCCAATAATTGTTGTCTTCGTGGTATGCTTATTGGGACTGGAATGATATTTATGTCGGGCGCGGCTCTAGTTCCGACGGTCTCCACATTTTGTTTTCGGCGTTTGCAGACTCTAAGTATCCTGATAGCAGTTATTGTTATTATTATGGTTAGGATGCATCCTGATATAGTGGTCGTGATGTGCATCTGTATTCGGGCATGCCTTGCTTCCTCTTCTTTTACGATTTCGGCTTCCAAGTCCTTTACAGCGTCACTTTGTTCCCTGAAGCGGTCGTTGAATACCATTGGTTGGATTATTTCGATTTCCTTCTTGGTGTTATTCTTTAATTGAGTAGTTTGATAACGAGAGAAATTTATGTGGGGCATAGTATTGATTGATGTGGTTGGTTGAACATGCATGTTATACCGTTCTCCAATTTTGTACGGAAGTATATACCCTGCCAGGTGGTAGGTGCATTTCGCCCTTAGTACTGCTATGCCGAGTCCGGATATTTCTCTTGTGTGTTCCGTATTTTCGCATTGTGCTATGAGTGGTGTGGCTTGGTGAAGCCAAAATAGCCAAGCGTTGTCCCTATGCATAGGCACGATAACGTTCTGGACTTGTTTTAACACACGAAACGAGCAGCTCCCAATTTTGCCATTGATACCCTTAAACAATTCTTTTAGGCATTCTGTTCTTGTGGGTGTTACTGAGATGGGGTGGTTTTTGTGGCATAGTGTGTGTGTATCATTCAGTTTTGTACACTGGAATCGATAGTCCAATTCACTCATACCAAAATTCAACTGTGATCGACTTGTATTTAAAAAGTATGCTGCTTGCAGTTCGTATATAAAATAGGTGTTGTTATTTGCTGCGATTGGTGTGGTGTACACTCGATTTATGGTGTACTGTTGGTTGTCAGCTAAGGGGATTCGTATTCTTACCAGGAGGCTGTTTTTGTAGGATTCGCAGTCTACCTTAGCTATTTTCTGTAGTGTCGGAAAGTCCATGATAGTCTCCTTTCCGTAATGCGATTTTGTTACGTTAGCGTATAGTTGCTGGAATTGATGTGAGGGGAGCAGTAGTGGACTCAACTCTCGCCTATTCGTTGCCTCCATCATTATGAACATGTCGGTGGTGTCCAGATAAATTTGCAATAGTTCCTCTACTATTACGGGCATAATTTCACTTATAGCTTCCCGTAGTTGCATTTGGTGTAGATTTGTTGTATATCTGTGGAGTTCGTCCTGCCTTCCTTCATTAATTTGGTTTAGCTTCTGGACCAACTGATTGTACCGTTCGACCATTGCTCTATTTGTCTCATTAGCCGTTTTAAGTGTGGTGTGCATAATGGTAATTTGCTGTTTGGCCAATTGGAAGGTTCGTGTGTTGGTGTTTTCTAGCTCATCGAGTTTTTCGTGGATTTGGGTGGAGTCCTCGTCATCCATTGTTCCGAACAGCTTATTCAGTATCCGGTCTCCCAAGTTTCTCAAGCCTCTCTTAATTCTATTGTGATTTTTTGTGGTCAACTCCACCTTCTCGATGAGTTCCTCTACCTGTTCCGTCCTCTTCTGAAGTGTAATGTTCCAGTTGTCGCATAATTCGTCCTCCATACCCTTACATAGTTGTTCGAGGGCTTGTCTGCTTTTCTCGATGTATCGTAACTGTAATTCCCATTTTGGCGTGCTAATCCGTGTTGCGATCGTCCAGTAATCATGGTAGGTTTTTGCTACTCCTATTGGTTCGAATACCACACCTTGTCCTGCCAGCGTGTGTATCTCCATTGGTTGCTGTATGGTGTCGACCGTGTTTCCTAATGCAATGTTGGGCATTACGCTGATGATGTGTAGGACTTCCATTATTAATATGAGCCGGCGATAGAGGGATGCCCTAAATAGAGAAGTTATTAGTAGAAGAGTTTAAGGCGGTTGTTATGGAATCTTCTTTTCTTATTTCCTATTTGGATCGTAGTGATCACTGGACTATTCAGTGATACTACTTTAAAAGGACCTAACCAATATTGAGCAAGTTTATTCTTTCTAGCCCCATTTCGTAGAAGTACTTGGTCACCCACATGTAATTTTATCGGGCACGTTTTTTGGTCGTAGTATTCTTTGGCATGTAATTTACTCTCCTGTATATTGCGTCTCGCGATCTGGTAAGCTTTCTGAAGTTTATTCCGGAGGTTGAGATAATAATTTTCATGGTCGTATACAGGTTGTGGTTCTTTTCGTAAATTGTTCGGGAGAGGTGCCGAAAACCCGTATAAGCAGTCCATGGGTGTTAGCTTTGTTGTTGTATGAATACTATTGTTCCGTACGAACATTGCTGCCCGAAGGTGTTCGTCCCAATCGGTTTGGTTTTCATCCACGAAATTTCTAAGGTAGTCCGCCAGGGGTCTGTGGGATCTTTCCAGGGTTCCATTCGTTTGTGGATGGTACGGTGTCGTCTCTATTTTTTGAATTTTTAATAACTTACATACTTGTCGGAACATCTCTGAAGTAAAATTTACTCCCTGGTCCGTGACCAACTTTTTTGGGATTCTATACCGACTTATTATTTCATCCACGAATGCCTGTGCTACCGATTTGGCTTCCATGTTTTCCAATGGTACCACATCCATGAACCTAGTTAGGTCGTCTTCGAAACTGAGTATGTATTTGTTTCCCTTGGTTGTTTCTGGTAGGGGACCGACGATATCCATATAGACTTTATCGAAAGGAAGATTCGCAGTGTCTGTCAGTACCATGGGTTCCTTGTGTTCTTTCGTGCGTTTGTTTATTTGGCATTTTTTGCATCGTTTTATATACTTAGTTATATCCCTCAACATCCCTTTCCAGTAGTACTCCCGTTTCAAGCGATGATATGTTTTATACACCCCTTGGTGTCCGCCCAGTGGCGCATCGTGGCAGTCTGATAAGATGGTCTTAATGTCTTGGGGATCTGTCAATACTCTTTTAGGGTGTACCTGGCTATTTTCTGGGGCTTCTCGTTCTTCGGGCTCGATGTGTTTGTCTTTGTTTGCCTCTGGTGGTGGTTCCCCTACAGATACTGGGTCTGCATTGTTTTCTCTGGCTTCTAGTTCCTTAGCTTTTTGACGCGTTATCGCCATAACGTCATAGGGTATTCTGCTTAGCGCGTCGGCGTTATTGTTTTTCCTTCCCTCTTTATACTGAATGTCGAAAGTATAATCGGACAATTTGTGCCAGAGTCGCAATATCCGACTGGTTGGATCCTTGATTCTTACCGCACCCTTTAATGGTTTGTGGTCCGTGAAAACCGTGAAAGGTCTTCCATACAAATAGCTCCTATAGTTCTTTACTGCCCAAACAATTGCTAGAAGCTCCCTTTCAATGGTTGAGTAATTCCTCTCAGCTGGGTTAAGGGTTCGGCTAGCATAGGCGATTGGCTTTTCTTCGTTATGTGGCCCTTGTGCGAGTACCGCTCCCAATGCCTCTCCACTAGCATCCGTGTAAAGTTTAAAAGGTTCATCGAAGTTTGGGTATCTTAGTACCGGTGGTGAAATTAATTTGTCTTTTAACGTTTGGAATGCCTTACTGCAGTTCTCATCCCAGATAAATTTCTCATTCTTTCGCAGCAGTTTGTTGATGGGTGCTGCGATTTTGGAGAATCCTTCTATAAATTTCCTATAATAATTGGCCAATCCGAGAAACGATTGTACCTGTCGGATTGTTTTCGGAGTCGGAAATTCTCTTACGCTTTTAACTAAACTCGGGTCCGGTGCCACACCTTCGGTACCACATTGATGTCCCAGATACACTATTTCTCTTTTCAAGAAATTACATTTTTCTGCATTTAGTTTTAGTTGATGTACCCTTAGTCTTTCCATAATGGATCGTAATTTCCTTTGATGATCCACGAGGTTTTTACCATATATTACAATGTCGTCTAAGTACACGAAGCAATGCAACCCTTGCAATCCGGTTAACACATGGTTCATTAATCGTTGGAAAGTCGCTGGTGCCCCTTTTAGCCCAAATGGCATTCTCTTGAACGCATAATGACCATAGGGTGTACTGAATGCCGTTTTATCCCGATCTTCCGTTTTCATGGCGATCTGGTGATAGCCACTAGCGAGATCGAGAACAGAAAAGTAGCACGAGTTCCCTAGCTGGTCCAGAATATCTTCTATCCTGGGCAGGGGGTAAGAGTCGCCTTCTGTCACTTCATTCAACTTTCGATAGTCTACTACTATTCTCCAGCGCTTCTGGCCGTCAGGTCCAGGTTTTTTGGGAACTACCAACAGTGGGGCGTTCCACTGACTCCAGCTGGGCTCAACGATATCATCTTTTAATAACCGGTTTATTTCTTCCGTGATGACTTGTTTTTGTGTTTCTGGTAACCGGTACATTTTGCATTTAATCGGGGGTTGATCCTCTTTTGTTCGTATCTCGTGATTTACGCTCGTCGTGTAACTCAGTTTTTCCCCAGGTAAATGAAATACGTCCTGGAACTCCTTAATAGTCTCGGTTATTGCTTCTTCCTCCTCTTTATTCAACTCTTCCCCTATATTTACTATCTTCATTATTTCTTCCAATCCTGTTTCCTTAGTTGTGGTGTCTTTCAGTATACCATAGTTTTCCTTGACTTGATACGTATTTTCTACTGCCGGCTCCATATTAAATTCGTTAATATCTTCCATAGTTACTGCTAGTTCCTTTAGTGTAACTTCGTAATTATTGACATTCAATATGCTTATCTTAACTTTTCCTTCTATAGGTAGAACGAGAGCGTTGCTTACATAAACTCCTTGTTCGAGCTCTGTACCTTTGACTATATATTCCCCTTTGATCTGGACTGTCAACTCTATAACTTTCACCGTTCTAGGTTCAATTTTAATGGATCTTTGTTCCACTATTTCTATCTGTTCCCTCTCGTATCCTAAGTGGTTATTTCCTTTGCCAAGCTCTTGTTGCTGGTCTGAGGTGCAATCACCTACCGTAACATGCGAGTTCCGGAGATCTAGGTGATGATTGTGTTCCCTTACTGCATTTTCTTCACCTAGTGGGACGTGCGAGTCCCTCTTATCCAGGTGGTAATTATTTTCTCCTAGAGTCATGCCCTCACTTAACGGAACGTGCGAGTTCCATTTATCTAGGTGCTAGTTTTGTTCCCCTAGTGTCTTTCCTTCACCTAGCGGAACGTGCGAGTTCCACGTATCTAGGTGATGGTTATTTTCTCCTAGGGTCATGCCCTCCCCTAACGGAACGTGCGAGTTCCGCGTATCTAGGCGATGGTTGATTTGTTCATGACTTCCGCTCGTGGTGGTGGGGTCAAGTGTCCGCGCGACGGACGCTTGTTGGTGTTGTGGTTCCACCTTGAAGAATACTGCTAAATCCTCTAGTGCTTCTGTGTCTTCGGTTGACGGTAATAAGACTTTGTCCTGTCCGTTGTTGGCCTCCATGTGCGAGACTTCGATACACTCCGCAGTTTGCGAGCCGCGGTCATTAAAGTGTTTATCTTTGATGGGGGTTTCACGTTGGCCATTCTTTTCGTCCTTTTCTATTACGTCAACGAAACGCATATGTTCACTGTTTTGGGGGCTTTGCGAGTGTTCAAACGGAATTTTAATTACTTCACTTTCGTTGCTCGATGGAAATACCAGTGTTTTAGTTGGACCTTCGACGTTGCAATGTTTGGAAACAAAGTCGTTTCCTATTATTCCCGCTATATCTTGGGCGCTTATTTTCTGTATCACTTGGAATTCACAGGGGTATATTTGGTTTAGTTCTATTCTCCCTGCTATTTTGCCTTCTGAAAGTATTTCACCAGATATCGTGTTGAGTGTAACTTTTTCTTCTTTATTTATGCTGCTTAACATTTGGTTTTTTATTTCTTGCTCCTTTATGAGACTTATCTCCGATCCCGTATCTATTATGAATTTTGCATCTTTGTTTTTGGCTATATCTATTGGCAGTTTTACTGTTGGTAGCGTCGTTGATGAGTCGCACCATTTGTTATTGTCTTCTATTGACGACTCGAGGTGCGTTCGGTCGCCTCTACGGAGTTTTCCGAGTGCTTAATTTTCTCTTCCATTTGCCTCCTTTCCCATCTTTCCCGTAGGAAACATCTATCCTCTGAGTGATCGGTGGCCAGGCAAAATTGACATTCATTTGTGCCCCTACTTGTTGTCTGGTTTACTTGCCTTTGATGTTGTGCGCCCCTATTCCCCTGGTTTTGTGATGTAGGGTGTCTGTTTTGAGAGCAATTCTGATTGGTATGTCCGTAAGTTTTGCATACGGGACAGAACGGAGTCATTTGTCTAGTTCGACACTCTGACATGATATGTCCTATTCTATTGCAAAAGTGGCACCGGCGTCGTTCCGGTCTGTCGCGGGGCGTGTTGTAATTTGCCGTGTTTCGTGGTGTTGGGGGATCCCCTGAGTTAAACGGTTGTCTATTTTGGTTTTGGTAGTTGCCCCTGCTTCGTTCATACGGCTGGTCCCATCTACCTCTGTTGTTTGTGGTTTGGTAGGCTTGGTGCTGGTTATAGTTTTGTCTGTCTATATTTTGCTCTGACATCGGCGTTTGATTTGTTTGGTTGTACTGATAGGTTGTTTCCTGTTGCATGTACTGCTCGGTTTGCTCAAGTCTTAAAATTTTCTTTCCTAATGCTTCTAAGGAATTGTCCGAGTCTTGCAATAGGTAGAACTTATGGTTGGCATTTATGATACCTATCTTCAAGCAATGGAGCCCTACCTCCTCTATTTCTGTCTTTAGTCCTTCTCCTCCATCTGCGTACTGTATTTCTGCAGCAGACTTACATGCATTAATTAGGGACTTTACACGATTGAAGTAGCCATATAAGGTCTCTGTAGGTAACTGTCGTACATTGCGTAGCTGGTTGTTTAATGTTATGTACGGTGTACCTTGGGCTAAGTTCGACCTCAGTGTATTTGTAATGTCTTCCAGCGTGTCTCTTGTGCCTAATTGGACAGCTTCTAAAGCTCTTCCTCTTAAACGTGTGGGTAGGAGCTTTACAAACAGGGTTCTATCGGGTATTTCAGTGAGTGTTTCATAAGGTAATCGAGCACAGTTTATGAATTCACTCAATTCATTTTCTCTTCGTGGACTATCCTCCCCTGATAATATGGGAACATTGTTGGATAACATACTATTGACTAATGTGATGTTCGCCATTTTATTTGTTGTTGTATTATTCTTAAGGTGATTGTCTGTACTTGGGCTTTTGGTGGTTACTTGATCACTCTCAGAAATAAGTCTGTTGTATCTTTTTCCGCTTCTAAGTTGCACCGTTTCTAAGGGATCTATCCTGGGTGTCTCACTCGTTTCTTGGTTTTCCTGTTTTTCTGTTTGGGTTGGTTTGTGCACACTGTTGCTGGTTCCTGGTGTTTGTTTTGCGTTCGATGTTTCTTCCTCCTGGTCTGATTGGGCTTCTTGCATATATGGTAGTTCACTATTATTTATTTCCAAGGTTTGATCGTTATTGGTTGATGGGTCTTGTGGGTTCACTTCCTTGTTTACGGTGAACACTTCGTCGTTACCGCTGTCTTGAGTGGTTGAGAATTCAGGTTCTGGATTTTCGAATGTGAAGGAGTCTATTTTCTCTATCAGACTTTCGAGTCTTTTATTCAGTGGTAGTTTTGGTGTAGATGTTGCCATATATCTACCCAAAATCTCTTTTACGAATATTTTTCCCTCTCTCGTTTTGAACTTTATTTCTTTATATTTGCTCTTTTCCTTATGTTTTTAATTTTGTACTATGGCCCTTTTGTGTGGTGCGGGTTCGTGTGTGCGGCTGCGCCAAAAATGTTATGTATTTTTCCTCTTTTAGGGAATCGTGGGTGACCAAGGGTATTAAAATTCAATATTTGTCTGTTATTTGTACATTTATTTATTGACTCTTATACATAAATTACTTTTGGTTTCCATTCTTTGCCAACATCTTCTTCTGCTTCAACTTCTGATTTCTGTAGTTGCGCCGGTCCTGTTTCAACTGGTCAATCTTTCTGCTAGCGGCTATGCGCGCCTCCTTGTTAGGGGATAGCACCCAGCTCCTGATAGCCTCTTTGATTTCTCGACGGAATCGAGCCTCTACGCCTGTCTTCTCCTTCTTTTGTGGTTGTCCTGGAGCCTCGATGAATTGATGGGGCGCTGGATTTCGCCGTCGATACTCGTCCAGCGATATTGGACGCGGACCAGCCCGGGATCTTTGAGTGCCTCTTCCAGTCCAATCTCCTTCATTCAGACCTGTTCGGTGATACTCTAGTGACTTGGTGTTGCGTTAGCTACCCCTTTTACAGATATTATTTTCGCGTTTTATTAGGGAAGTAGTTTGGTTATTGATTAATACCGGATTGCTATATTATTAAATTACTCTTTTATAATAATATTGTTATATGTTAGTTTTTATTTTTATTACGATATTTTTGTATTAATTTTATTTATTTATTAGTTTGACGTATTATTGCTTTGATTTAAGTGATTGTTATTTAACCGTATTAAATTCGCCCTCCAGCCCAGGAGCCGGTTTGAGCACAAGGTGTTAGGTCGGAAACCTGTCCACCGATTTTTTTATGGTTTATTTTTACTTGATGCTTCCCACAGGCTTTCGGGGGCCAACGGCGTTCTCAGGGGTCTTCCGGGGTCTTCGGAGTCTTCTGTGTCTTTGGGAGTCTTCGGCGTCCTCGGTGTCTTCAGAGGTCTTCGGTGTCTTCGGCGTCTTCAGAGGTCTTCGGTGTCTACGGTGTCTTCGGGATCTTCGGCGTCTTCGGGATCTTCCGTGGTCTTCACGTCTTCGGTGTCTTCGGCTTCTGGCGATATAAGCAACGTCTTCCTCAGATCGGGCTCCAGAACTGACTTCTTCTGTATTTCGGGTCGGTTTTTATATTATTTTTCTGCTGAATGAGCAGCCGATGACCCGCTAATATTACCTAGATCAGCGTCTGGTTGATCGTCCATCTACTGTCAGTTCATATTCTTTGTTTAATTGGCCGTTTATGCCATTCACCTGTAACTTGCGCCTTCCGATGCACATTTCGTGTCATTTACCTGCATTCCAATGCCATTCTCCCGTAGGTTGCACATTCCATTCCATATTTCGTGTCATTTCCCTCGGTCACAATGGAATGTACCTTTCTAGGCACGTGTCTTCACCTGCAATCAAAAAATTTGTAATCGACCAAGTCATTTGGTCCGGGTCTGATTACAGTTGTTGCCCGAACGTTCAATCTGTGGAGTCAGCAATTTATGTTGACTGGCGTAAGTGTTGGTGCGCTTCTTCTGTTCTGGCCATTCTGCCGAGTCAGCATATTTTGTTGATGTGGCGCGAGTAGTGGCGTACTTGTTTATCGCTCGCGAGCGGCTCGGATTACATGTTGGGGTAGGTAAGTTTTATTTACGTTTTCTGTGTTTGTTTATTTTGACTTGAATGAATTTGTTTGTTGAGGTTGGTCAAGGTCATTCAGAATGGATTTGAGGTATTTTGGGCTATACTGGGCGTATTTTCGGGGTGAATTGGGTGTTTTGGGAATATTTGGGACTATTGGGGTGTATCTAAACCCATTCAGGAATGGTCGGAGACATTTAGGAACACTCAGTGTGTTGGAGTTGTTTGGAGGTATTTGCGAGTGTTCGGGAACAGGGGGGGATTTCTTGTATCACAACAACTATGACCACTTTCAAACTCAAGCTCCCAGAGAACTGATAGGCTTCTAGAACCTTGTTCGGTTTGGACCACTTACTTTTCCTTGTTTGTCTACTCCCTTTTCAATCGGATAAGGTCTGCCTGACTTGTAAGGTTGATCCCAACTATTGGTGATATTCCCAATTTTTCTCCGCTTTTTATCCCAAGAAACCGGGATTTTTGACCGTTTGAGCGAGGTTGCCATCAATTTCGAAACGCACTTAACTTCTGCATGGCGCCATCTACCGGTGACGGGCGGAGGTTTTTAGAACAACGTAAGTTGATTGAGTTCTTAACGTTTCCCCATGTTTCGTTTTGACGTTTCAGTCTAGGTTAAGATCGTGTTGTGATGTCGCGTGTTTTATGTTCGTTAGTGAATTTCATGTTATTGACATAGGTTTCCGGGATCCAATGCTCACGTAAGTGTTATGAAATAGTATGTTTGTTTACATTCTACATATTTGTAGGTTTATTTACGTCGTTTAACCGTGTTGTGTTTGCGCTTGATGGTAAGTATAGTGCATGTTTAACTTTTGTTGTTTTATGTTTTTTAGGCAGTTTTCTGGTGTTTTATGCTTTATGTTTTATTCCTCATGAAATACTCCGTGTGGACTATCTGTGTGGACTATGTTACTCGTTATGTGGACTATGTTATGTAAACATCAACATCGACATCGACTTCTCGCGTGACATGTTCGAGTGAGTGTGTTAAATTTCTGGTGCATTATGTTTTTTAGGTTCATATGTGTTGTGGGTATGGCTAGTGACTCGCATAGTTTATTTGTTATGTTCTAATCTCCCTTCTATTTAGGTGACGCGACGCATCACAACACGGTTAGTGAAAGTTGTCATGACTGGACATCCTCCCCCAGGTTGCGATTAGTAATCTCAAGCCGGAAGTCCTCCTATGTGACTTCAGTCTTCAGATGCTTCGGTGATCCTTGTGTTTGCAAATGTACATAATTATCCCTAATATAGCTAGGATTGTGGTCAATATGAGTGCTGCGTAACTGGCTATGTATTGATGTTGGATGTGAGTCAATGTGTAAGGGTAAGTTGTTTTGATCTACAGAATCATGGTGGACTTGAATGATTTTGTTGCTCCATTTGTGTTTGTTGTTACTCATGGGTTGATAAGGATTCGTTACTTTGTTCCTTATCGCTAGTTATTGCGCTGTTGTTAGCACGGTATGTTGCTTGCCCCTGTTGAAGATTCTCTGGGAGATGTATGGAGGACGGGCGTGGTCAACGGTTGATGGGGTTGCTGTTGGTGTTGTATTGTCGTTTTCTGCTCGTGTGGTGGTGGACTGACCGATGTGAGAACATGGCTTGCGTTAAGTTGATCAGTCTTAAAACAATCATTGAAGAGGTTGAAAGTTGAGTAAAAATTATTAATAAAGTAGGTGAGTGTATTCACTGAGCAGTTTGTCACTTCTTTTGTTAATTGCATGACTTATTCTGAGGATATCGCTCGAGTTCCAACCTTTGGCTGAGTACGGTGCAAGTGCAGTTCGTCTGAACGCTTCGAAAGTTTTCGAGTTATTCATCTTAATAAAAATAAAAATTTTCTTGATCTATGAGTTGAAACCTCCGTTCGCAAGTTTACCCTAGTGTGATAAATTTAACTGCGTTGTAGAACAATAACAGTATCATCACTTATAAAATCTGTTGTGATTGTGTTTTTTACTCATTTGTTCTTACTATTAACAATTGTGCCATACTAAACTCTCAAATCACTGATCTCATCACTAAAGTCTGCGATAAAAGGCTCGTTATGAACTGAAGATATTAACTAATAGAAATTGGAAGTGTTAAGTAATTTAATACACAAGTGGGCATCTACCATTAACGACCAATTTGGTTGCAATTCCTCGAACACTGTGTTTCAGAAACTCAAAATATTTGATTTCAAGTGACAAAGGAAAGTTGCTATTCGAAAGAATAACTGCTGCTGCTGTAACGGCTGGACCTTGTTTGCAACAGCAACCGTGGACAAATACCGTGGACAATCACCGGACTTGCCAGGCTTGAAAATCAGTTTCTAAGCAATAAAATATATAATTTTAATAATTAATATTTATTCCAACAGAAGCATCTAAGCACTCCTATTCTTACAGCTTACGTTACTTGTACACTGTTTTCGTTACCGGATCAGGAAACTGCCACATTTATAATGACTTTGGATTGCGCCGCCGCGACCTGCAAAGACAGTAACTCTGATAGGTTCCTTTCTTGCCAGGGTCTTTGTGGTGAATGCTTCCACCCAAAATGTGTGGGTCTTACGGGTGCTATAGCCGACAAGATCGTCGCAGCTAACACCGGTGTCTACTGGTATTGCGCAAGATGTCGCAAATTTACTTTGAGTGCGCTTTTCCCCCGTCCTTTGAAAATAGACTCGGATCTGCGTTCTCTTGGCTCAACCCTTAGTCAACTTTCCACAATACACTCTTCTCTCTTGTCAGAGATTGATACCCTGAGGAGTTTTGAACCCCCCCAGGCCGCCGCACGGCGTGTCCCTCCTATTGTACCACCTATCTCACTATCCATCCCTATTGTATCAACCAGGATAACCAGATCCAACAAATCCAGTAATTCCTTACCACCGGATCCTTCTCCCCCTCATCCTCATCCCATGAAAATCACAATATTCCTCCTCCTAATCCCACTACTCTACCAAACAATCCTCCTAATACTCTAAATCAACCTATCCAGTCCACTGATTTGACCTCCTTACTCCACATCTCTCCCAACATCTCCCTACCCACCATATCCCAAAATAATGTTAATGTTCCTTCCCCTCCACCCCACAACAATACCCCCCTACTTAACGTTGCCCCACAGTCCTCACTCATCTCTTCTGATCCCCTTTCAATCTCAACTAGTATTGCTCCTGTCATTACAGTGCCCTGTCCTGCTAACGGCACTTCCACCAAGCCACTCAACTCTCAGTTAGATACCTCACGCTTGTCCCTTAGCACGTTGCGGACTGTTCCTAAGGCCCCTATTCTGGGAGTCACGTGATTAGCTCCGTGACGTGAGTTTCTTTTTAAGAATATATGTACTGCTCATGATTACCTAGAACTACAGCAGGACCTCAACCGTCTCACAACATGGTGTTCAAAGAGCAATTTGAATTTGAATATCTCCAAGTGTGAGCACATTTCCTTCCATCGGAAGCGTAACATGGTGCCACACGTTTTCTATATTAATGGAATTGCGGTGAGTTCGGTAAGCTCCACTATGGATCTGGGCGTCCTTCTTGATACGAAACTTTCCTTCCGTGATCACCTGAACCATGTTGTCACTAAAGCGAGAGTCATGCTTGGCTTCATCTCTAGGTGGTGTAGAGAACTTGCAGACCCTCACACTTTTTTGACACTTTTCACCTCCCTGGTGCGCCCGATCGTTTCATCTTGTGCACATTGAACGCGTTGAAGCGGTCCAGAAAAGGTTCCTCCGCTCTGCACTTTCTCACCTCCCCTGGTCTGATCCTTTTCATCTTCCCCCATATGTTGATCGTCTCCACCTCCTTAATCTGCAGTCTCTGGCAGAACGGCGTGTTATGGCGGACCTTTCTTTTATGCACGCCATTATTCAAGGTCACATCTTTTCTCCGTACATACGTGACCAGATTGTTCCCCGTCACAATGTCTTCCATCTTAGGTCGCGTGTCCCATTTGATGTTAGGTTCCACCACACGGAGTTTGGCAGAATGGAGCCTATCACACGCATGATTCGTTCTTATAATCATGCTATTGCTTTCCTGCAGGACGCGGAGGGCACTTGTGAAGCTCTTAAGGCCTTTAGGAAGTGCTATAGTGCGCTCCTACTGCAACTGAATGGTTAGTTCGCGCACTAACTGATACGAACGAAATCAGTACATTTCATTCAGTTTATTAATTTTTTTTTCTTTGTTTTTTATCTATTTCTTTTTATCTATTGTATCGTAATTCTATTACTTTACTTATTGTTGATTTAATTTAGTAAAATTATGATTGTTTATCGCGTGCTTCTGTTTTTTCAACTATTTTTTCTTTTTTATATTTCTTATCTATTGTCTGTTTAATTTTCTTTTTTTTCTTTTTTGCCTATGTGTTTTTGACTTGTATTTAATTTGTAACTTGTATATTTAACTTGTATTAAGTTTAAATGAAATAAAATAAAATAAAATAAAATAAAACATATGCCGATATAACTCGGGATTCAGAACGTAGCACCACGGTTAACACAAATGATTCCATCGATAGGCTAACACAAGCCATAACATCGGTTATGGAAACAGCTACAGTCCGTGCAGGTACTGTACCCATGAAAGGAAATTGTGTGCCAGTGTTTAACCCAGAAGATATTAACTGTACGGCTGTAGGATGGTGTAATAAAATTGATGAGTTACGGAGTATATTTAATTGGACGGAACAACAGACCATCTACTTCGCTCTGTCTTAGCTAGCAGGGTTATCAGAATTGTGGTACAAAGGTTTAGGTACGGTTTTTTATAGCTGGGACGAATGGAAAGTCAAAGTGATAGAAGCCTTTCCTTTTAAGAAGGAATTTGATGACTTGATCAAGGAGATGGTAAAAAGGAATAAAAAAATAGAAGAGACCTATGCCAAGTATTACTATGATAAGGTCGCACTGCTGAATGCCTGTGAAATCTATGGGGAACGAGCCGTTTCCTGCCTAATCGGGGGAATATCGGATTATGTGGTCAAAACGGGGGCGAAAGCAGGACGACATTCTACGCCAGAGTCACTCTTCAAATTTTTATGCACCGTCAGCAATATTTCAAATTCCGTTCCTGTTCCTTCTGGTAGCCGACATCATACTTCAAAAAGCTGGAAACAAAAGACCCAACGTCACGAACGCGATAAAATAATTAAACAACCTCCAAGTGATATCGTATGTTACAAGTGTGGTAAAGTCGGTCATTTTGCCAACATGTGTGAAGGAAAACCAATGGAAAACCGATGCACTTTGTGTAACAACCGGTACCATGCGGAAACAAATTGTCCAAAAAAATTGCTTCGGATGACAACAATAAGAAATACTTTAAAGAAATCAAAATCAATGGTATAGCATCCAAAGCATATGTAGACTTTAGCCGCTCGTGTCCACTTATTATCCTTAGAGAAGTTGAAAAATTAAAATTGACAGTTGATTTCACAGACAAAACTATTTTACATGGGTATGGAAGCGGTATTAGTTATACTATAGGATCCACGACGTTTAAGTTAGGAGTAGATGGTGTTGAGGCAAATATTAAGGCTTTGGTTGTAAACGAACAAGATATTCCTGTAATCGTTGGGAGAACGTTTACGGAATTGCAGAATGTAACTGCAATTAAAGATAATAGCAAATTGTTATTTTTATGGAACAACCCGAAAACTATCGAACCTGAGCGTAAAAAGAAGAAACTAACCTTAAAATCAAAGGAAATTGCTATTATACCCACAAATCATATGAAGTATGTGGAGGTGATCGTGGAAGGATATATGGGTGATATTTATATCGAGACCAGCATTAGGCCGCAGGAGGATCGCGAGGCTTGTGTCCCTCAATCAGTCGTTACAACTGGTAAGAACGGACAAATAATTGTGCCAATTATGAACTTGTCGCACCAAGATATTACAATTAAGAAAGGTGAAGTGGTCGCTCGAGGTTGGTCATGTAACGAAGAAACAGCTAATCCAGAAGTTGTTTTGAAGATCAAAGAAAAGAAATTTACCGAAATAAAATTTGACGAAATAGTTATTGGAAATAGAGATGAGAAGGTGAAAAAGGAATTATTTGATATACTAACCGAATATCGTGACTGCATCGCTCAAACAGCAGAAGAACTAGGATGCACAAAAACCGTAGAAATGAAAATTAGACTGAATCTTAGATCATACAGAACAGGATATGGCACGATGACAGATGAGCGTATCATTTTAACACGACCTAACAAAATTTACTACCACACTTGAACGAAATGCATTGACGTCGGAAAATGTCTGTACACGACGATGACACAAGTAGAATTGGACACAAATAATTAAAAAACGCAAATCTATTTTTTTAGAAACATTTATTTATAATTTTTACCTATGTTACATGTTCTTAATTTTAATTCAGTATACAATTTTATAAAAGTTTTATACTACTACTCCACTGCTCGGATTTTACACGAATTTCACAACCGATGCGTCATTTACTATGTTCCATTTTTCCAAACTTGAAATTTATTTAGAAAAACAATGTTTTTCACTTTGAAAACAATTGAAATAATTAAAGAAAATATTGAATTTCACATACTATGTATACCTATAGGTAACAAATCAAATAATTTCTTCCTCTGAAGGATATAATTTGAACAATTTTTCCGACAATTCACTTCGTGTTTTTCCTTTATTAATGATATATTGTATTTAAATGAGAATGTCACTTCACAAAACTGTTACTATCACTCCACTGTACCTCACTTTATTTTATTTTCAACAAATTACTAATTTTTTTCCATGAAATACTATAAAATTCATTAAATTTCGGTTTGTTTTAACATTTGATGGTCAATTTATTTACAAGCACCTACCCCCCATGTTAGCTGGTGCCCATGTTAGCTGAAAATGAAAAATTGTTGTAGCCGAAGATGAAAAAGGTGGTTGTTTTTGCTTGAACAAGCAAATTTATTTACAATTTTCTGAATTAATATGAACAGAAATTAGAAAAGATATGTATGGGGGACTATTTTAGAATTTGTTATACCTGTTGTAAATAAAACTCTATTTGAAAAAATGTGCGCCTGAGCTGGTGGTTTGCGGCTAAACGAAAAATTTTAAATCACCATTAACTCGTTGGTACGCTCATGTCGCTGCTGTGCCCGTGTATGTATACGGTTTTTAGATAAGGTGTCATATCCTGTTCTCTATGATCTAAGGACTGAATAATGACGAACTTTTTTCTTGTCGACCATACAGGATGTCAAAAAATGATCAAGAAGTTACACACGACCAGTGTTGCCAGACGGAATCTGGGAAAAACAGTAGAAAATTGTCAAATTAATCAGTAGAACAGAGAAAAAAACAGTAGAATATATCTAGTACTTCTTCATGACATTGAATTAACGGAAAAACGTTAATTAAGAATCGTTTCATGCAGTTACAGTATAAACAGAATGGTACAAGATTAGAATTATGTTTATTAAATTTCAAATAGGAACAAAACTGGAATTGCAAAATTTTGAAATTCATTTTGCGGGAAAAGAAAATAAATCAAACCACAAACGATTCATAACTTGAATAACTCACATGGTATCCCCCTCTCGTGAACATTCAGTGAACGCTATTTTATTACAGACAATCATTTTCCATCGTTTTTTCACACTATGGAGGGCTTGCTTCTTGCTGGCATATGGTTTAAATACTAAATAATTGACAACTTGAACCAAAAACATTTATGATTTAACAATTTTTGGTGGCAAGTGTAAAAGCAGGTAGATTGTTCAATCTGGCGGCGTAAAATCAGTAGATCAGTAGAATTGTGGAAAATCAGGTAGATCTACTGATAAATCAGTAGATCTGGCATCACTGCACACGACATCGTGAATGAACAGCTAAGGTGTGGCATTAGCCGCGTTTTATTATGCACTGATCTATATGGCTCTGGCTCAGTTATAATAAAACGATACGGATCATTGTTTCCGGAGGTTGGCAGCAATGTGAGTTTTGACATGCCAAACTGAGAACAGCTGTTTTTAAAGTGACATCAAACGTATTAAAAGTTGTTTTGAAAACTTCCGCATTAAAATTTGTTTATTCAATTCTGTTTAGCTTGTTTGAGTGTAAAAAAAAGTGTATTTAATTAAAATTGGAAGAGTTGTTTATATATTTATTTACCTGAAATAATATATGAAAATGGCAGAGGCTGTCATTTTGGTGAGTGAAGTTTTAATAATAAACTGAGTTAATAACTTACTAATGCTTGGTTATCACTAGAATTTCCTGGAAAGTGAAGACGAGAGCGATAGTAGTTCCTCTTCCTCTTCCAGCAGCTCCATGAGCTCCTTAAAGGATACACACGAAAGAGTGGAGAATTTCTTGGAAATCATCGAGAGGTATAATGCCGATGATTTCAAGAAAAATTTGAGATTGGGACGTACAACGGCCAACACTTTAATAGGTAAAAAAACGTAGTGTTATATTATTCTAATTATTCATTTACTTTAAACTTCATATTTAGATCTTTACTCGGAATCTGAGCGCTTCGCGGAAAACCAAAGTAAGGGTTTGGCCAAAATCCTTCCACAAAAGGAAATATACGTTTTCTTGTGGTACATGGCCAATACAAATACCTTTCGAGAAATCGGAAATTTATTTGGTATTTGTAAATCAACTGCATGGAGCATAGTAAGAAGAGTTACCATGTGGTTGATTTCTATTGGCCATAGGTATATTAAATGGCCAAATCCAACCGAAGCGCTTCAGAATGCAGCAGCATTTGAGGAAAGGACTAGAATCCCAGGGGTTGTCGGGTGCATTGATGGGACGCACATTGCAATCAAAGCTCCACAGGACCATAAAGAAAGCTACTGTAATAGAAAAAAATACTATAGCATATCTTTGCAGGCAGTAGTGGATCGTAAAAAAAGGTTCATAAGTGTGTATTGCGGCGAACCGGGGAGTCTGCACGATAGCCGTGTCTTGAGGAGGTCCGAGTTGTACCGGAATGTGCATGAGGATCAACAGTCCTACTTCCCAAGCAACAGTTTCCTGCTTGGCGACAGTGCCTATCCATCATTTGATTGGCCTTTCCGGGATAACGGGAGACTTTCAATAATTGAAAAGAATTTCAACACTATCCATTCAAGGGGAAGAGTCGATGTGGAACACGCATTTGGTCTTCTGAAAACCAGAATCAGAAGACTGCTCCATTTGACTGTGCTCACACACATAAAGTTTGTTGTGAACTTAGTAACATGTGGGTGCGTTTTGCACAACATGTGCTTAGAGAATGGAGAAATATTTGAGGAAGAATATCTCGAAGCACAAATCGGCTCTTCCGAAAATCTTGAAGGTAGTGGAACTCTAACCAGCAGTTCGAGACGAGAACAACTGGTCAAGTTATTAACGGAAAGGAGGATACTCTAAAAAATGGAAATTATTGTAATATAATTGTAATATGATTAATAATTTTATGATTATAAATTTTGCAAATTCCAGATTCCAGATGAGAGAGGAACACTTATATGAATGGGTTGATATAAATTCAGAAAATAGCGAAATCTTTGGAGGTATGTTTTTGAAATTGAAAAATAATGTATAAAAAAATTATTTATTCATATAATTGCAGTTGAAATAATTGGACTACAAAACTATCCAGAAGCAGTGAAGACACAAAATTCACAATGAAATATTTTAATAAATAATTATATTATTAATTATAGTAAGTAACATATTTTACATCTAATAATAAATGGCTTATAATAACTTAAATTATTATTTGACTCTTAACTCTAAACTAGACTACACTTATATAAATAATATAATTCTAAACTACACCTCAAAGTAATCTTTGACGATCTTCTTTTTTTCTTCGAACCTTACGTTCCGATCGGCCAAAGATTGCCTCCTGAGACGTAGTTTCTCCGCCCGATACGCAGCTTTATCCAGGCGGTCTTTTCCCTTCTGCGCAATTCTATCCCGCCGGTATTGCTCTTGGCTGCAGCAGCTACGCGTCGAGGGGCCCGGCATAGGTGGTTCATCTAAAAAAATATTTGTTAGTAAAATGTATGCAAAATAATTGTAAATGATTGATTACATGGGGAAGTAGCCGAAATAGTTTGACGGCTGGAGGAGTCTCGTGCTGAAGGACCTTCGTGCGTAGATGGTTCAACTAAATTAACATTTGTTACTAAAATATATGTAAAAACTGTAAATGATTACCTGGGGAGTGCGACATGTCCAATCCAACACTAGGTGCAGGACCCATCATGGACAATTAAGAATTGATTAAGAATTGGAGTCCCAAAAGTATATATTACTTACGAGTATGCCCTGTGCTAGAAGATCTTCCAGCACGTTGGCCATGGCGAACCTCCGCCTTCTTACATGGCCAAACTCCTCAGCCCGGTCTGCGTACGCGTTTAGAAACGCAACAGTCTCTTCGCGCGTCCATTGTCTTCTTACGCTAATAAAAATGGAACGGCACCGTACGACACTTAAAAAAAGAAAACCAAACAAGGGACAAACACAATTTTCAACAAAATACACAAATAGTCCCCACTATGTTGACTTGGACATAAACGACACAAAAACAGACAATTTCGGGTACGATACACTTATACAAATAACACTCATAACTTACGCAATTTAAATAAACATATAACATTAAAATAAACATATAACATGCCCGACAAAACGAACTACTCTCCGTTAAATAATATCATTACTTGTTTGATTTCTCCATTTTTGTTAATTTTTGCTGTCAAAACAATTATTTTGACGTAGGAATTGACATTTCCACCAACCTTTAAAATAAAAATAAGGCAGACGCCAAAAATTACACAAGCGAAAGTGTGTAACTCGCGAACTAAAAAATGGATCAATCGAAATGATCCCGATAGCAAGCAAGATCACGAGTTGTTGTTGGAATACATTTAAAAGATCTAGTACGTTCGTGATCCATATAGATCTCTTTCATAATAAAACGCGGCTATTATTAGAGAATCAGATTCCAGTTATGCATCGCCAATAGTATTGGTTCGAAAGAAAAACGGTGAGACGCGGATGTGTGTGGACTTCCGTAAATTGAACACGATCACTGCTAGGGACAATTATCCCTTACCGACGATCAAATTGATAGGTTACATGGGGGTTAGTTCTTTACAAGTTTCGATTTGCGTTCGGGTTACCATCAGATACCGTTAGAAGAAGGATCAAAACATCTAACATCATTTGTGACACCAAACGGCTAATATAAATATAACCGGATGCCGTTCGGACTATGCAATGCGCCAAGGACACTTCAACGTTTTATGAACAGAGTACTCAGACCAATTCATGATATAGCGGCAGTTTATCTGGACGACGTGCTACTTCACGCAAAGGAGTTGCCTGAAGCAATAGATCGGATTAGAAGAATACTTCAAATATTTCGCGAAGAAGAGCTGACTTTAAATTTAAAAAAATGTTCGTTTTTGATGTCAATGATTACATTCCTCGGTTATGAAATTCAAGAAGGTAAAATACAATCTGGGAAACAAAAAACTATCGCAGTTGCAAACTTTGACGTTCCGAAAACTGTACGCCAGGTTCGCCAATTCTTAGGATTAACAGGCTATTTTAGACATTTTGTTAGAAACTACGGAGTTATAGTGAAACCAATAACTAACCTTATGCGAAAATCGGTAAAATGGCACTGGACGATTAAGGAAGAGAAGGCTTTCCGAGAATTAAAAACAATTTTATCCGAGCGTCCAGTACTTGCATTGTTTAATCCAGAAGCCCCCACCGGAATATATATAGATGCTAGTGCCTTAGGACTAGCTGGGATATTACTACAACTACGAACTGACAAAAGATTACATCCTGTAGCTTATTTTAGTAGGCAGACCACCAATGCCGAAAGTAAACTTCATTCGTACGAACTCTAAACTTTGGCTCTCGTCGAATCACTACGAAAATTTCGATCTTATCTCATAGGAATACAATTTACTGTTATAACAGATTGTAATGCCCTAAAAACCGCAAGGAATAAAAAGGACAATACCAAAGATCGCTCGCTGGTGGTTGCAGCTCCTAGAATTTTCTTTTGATGTAAAACATAGACCAGGGAACCGGATGCAGCACGTGGACGCGCTGAGCCGGAATCCAGTAGCCAATGAAGCACCCTTATGCGCATAAATGAAGCAGACTGGGTCTTAGCTGGTCAACTAACGGACGCAAAAATATCTGACATCCGCCTCATATTGCTCAAGCCACCAGAAACAGAACATGAAAAAGGCATTTACAAGAATTACGCACTGAGAAACGGACGTGTTTATAGGACAACTGCACGTGGTGTAGAATGGGTGGTTCCACGGGGTATGCGTCAGCAAGTAGTGAGAGCGGCCCATGATGAGATGGGTCATTTCGCATTAGAAAAAACGGTCTTTAGGTTATGCGAACACTACTGGTTTCCTCGAATGCGAGAGTACGTACAGAACCATATATCATGCTGCATTCGCTGTTTGTTTAATAAAAGAGTTTTGGGAAAGAAAGAAGGTTAAATCAATCCCATACCTAAGAATCCCGAGCCGATGAAGACTGTCCACATCGACCATTTAGGTCCTTTTCCCGTAAGTAGGAAGAAAAACAGTTATTTAATAGTTGCCGTAGATGCATTTACGAAATTCACGTTCATCCGAGCGGTCAAATCAACTAAAACGGACTTGGTAATTCAGTTACTTAAGGATTTGTTTACGGTATTTGGGGCTCCAGAAATAATAGTTTCCCATCAGGGAAGTGCATTTACTTCGAAAAAATTTCAGAGTTTCTGCGATCAGAATGAAATTAAGCATATAAAAAATGCTGTCGCCACACCACGGGCAAATGGACAAGTGGAGCGGCTTAATAGATCGATTCTTGCTTCACTTATGACTAGTGTTTTAGAGGAAGAATTATGGGACCAGCACGGCAGAGACGTTTAATTCGCAATCAATAATGTCCCCAACAAAAGTACGGGTAAAACACCGAGCGAATTATTTATTATATGGTTCAAAACCAAGAGGTGGTAGCGATACACTTTTGAGTGACGAAATAAAGATGACATTAGACATAATAACGGATCTTACAGCTGTGAGACAAGAGGCATCACAGCAAATTAAGAAGGCACAGGAAACACAGAAAAGGAATTTCGACAAAAAACGTAAAAAACCACGAAAATACATAGGAGGGGACTTAGTTGTGATTGAAAAAAATGAACCAGCAGCCAATATCAGTAGAAAACTACAGGCACCATATAATGGGCCGATGGTCATAAAACGTGTGCTACCTGACGATCGGTACATTGTCCAGGATATGGAGGGTACACATCGTACATGTTCAAAGCGATCTTATGAACGAGTAGTTGCCGTAGATCGCATGAAACCCTGGACTGTTCCTGGGGGTTGTTCCGATGATACAGGAAGTGAAAGCGGCGAAGACGATGTAGTGCTTTCCGATCCGGATGAACTTACTGATGGAGGATCGACCCAACAACTCGAGACGAGTTCCACCCAGGATGGCCGAATGTAAGGGTAAGTTGTTTTAATCTTCAGAATCAAGGTGGACCTGAATGATTTTGTTGCTCATGGGTTGATAAGGAGTCGTTACTTTGTTCCTTATCGCCAGTTATTGCGCTGTTGTTAGCACGGTATGTTGCTTGCCCCTGTTGAAGATTCTCTGGGAGATGTATGGAGGACGGGCGTGGTCAACGGTTGATGGGGTTGCTGTTGGTGTTGGATTGTCGTTTTCTGCTCGTGTGGTGGTGGACTGACCGACGTGAGAACATGGCTTGCGTTAAGTTGATCAGTCTTAAAACGATCATTGAAGAGGTTGAAAGTTGAGTAAAAGGTTGTGTGTAAAAATTATTAATAAAGTACATATTATTGTGTAAAGCTGATTCAGGAGTTTGAGGTGAGTGTTTTCACTGAGCAGTTTGTCACTTCTTTTGTTAATTGCATGACTTATTCTGAGGATTTTAGTTTGCGGGTAGTACGTTACTACATTTCCATTGAGAGTGAATTCTCTTTTAGTTTTTTTTTCTTAAAAATACCTAAATCCAAAATATGTGTTCACCTGCATGATCAGATGTTGGCGAGAGTTGGTGTTTCTCTCTTGTCCGTAATTCCAGTGCCTGATTTGGTCTTTCTGCCGCTATATACATTTGTCAGATTTGGTTCTTCTGCTGACAAAGGTGGGATTACTTTTACTGGATTTGGTTTTTCTGCCAGTAAGTGTTTAATTTCATGGTCATAGTAGAATTGATTAAAAAATGTTTACATGTGAACAGTGACGACATAAATGAGGCAAACTAGAATCTTATTTGTTCGAAGTAGCCATTAGGGGGAGTAGGTTGCTCACCTGGTGTTTTTCTTTTTAGTTTTCTTCTGGGGGCTGATTGACATAGATGTGCTGCCCGACCGGCCTTCAAGAACCGTTACGTCAGGAATGAGGATTATAAATGTTTTTCTTTATATATATACCATATGAATATACATGTATCAGCCTCATTATTCAATCATTTGATAATTTATTTATTTCTTATAAATGTGACAGAGAATCCAGTCTGTTGATTTCGCAGGGGTTTAAGTTTATAAGTAAACTCCTTTAGCTCTGCCTCGAATGAATCTTTATCCAGGTTTAGTTGCTCAACTATTTCTTTTCTGGATAGTGTCACATTTAGCTCGGTAATCAACTCCACTATGGGTTGGTCCTTGATGATAAGTTTCGTAGTTGAGGTGTGATCGGCCTGGATTGTTATTTCATCCTCCTTCAATACGCAGTCCTCGTTCATAACCAATATGCCATTGCCGTCTAGTGTGACCTGAAAAGATTCTCCACTGCAAACCAGGTTGTAGATGCTCTCTTGATCCATAGAGTAGAACCACTGGTTTTCTTCCCTTAATTGAATCAAAGTCATTGCTGGTCTGTATTTCACATTGAAGATTCTGTGCCTTGCTGGTGTGCAGTGGTCCTTGCTGCCTACATATACGGTGATTGCCTTGAACATACGATCATTTATCGAACTCGCCAACGTTTCGTCCATATATCTGGTTTCGATGCGCGTTGATCAGCAGGTACTCTACAGTTTGCATTATTCTGAAGAAGCTGTGCTTATCTGCAGTATAAATATTGCCAATTGCGTTGTTAATTTGCCCTTGACCTTGGTGAGTTGATAAATCTCATTTGTCTTAGGAACCTAAAAGCCCGCTGGTAGCTCCTTTTTGATTTCTTCTAAGTGATCATTTAATTGTTCAAATGCGGCTATTCCAAGGTTAATCTTCCCATGTTGAGCATCCGTGAGTATATCTATAAATGTTTCCTGTATCCTTTGCACCTCGTTCATCATTCGTAAGGCAATTCTGGATTCTTTTTCTGTCTTGGAATCCTTAGAAAAGCTATTGGTTATGGAGGCCATTCTCTCTATCTTCCATTGAATTGTATGCAGCTGTATTACTTTTGCTTCTTCGGCCTTTTTCATTAAATTAGTGGAGGCTTCCATCACAGACGTTTGATTCTTCATTAAATCCAGCAAATAGTCTAGTCGTTCTTCAACATTTTTGATTGTGCCTTCTAACTGAGCGATATAGTTGATCCAGCACTCCAAATAACTTGTTGGCTATATTTCCGACGACATTTACCAGCCCGCGTCTTCTGCGTTTTTCCCTTCCAAATAGTAGCCTGTTCTCTTCTGATAATTCCCTAAGCTTATATTCAAATTAGTCATAAATCATTGGTAGGTAGTTGTGGCCGTTTGATGACTCGGTTAGGCGTTAGTTCATATACTGCGTTGTCCTAAATGCCTGCCAATATGTCGAACGGTTGTGATAAATGAAGATCTTCCACTCTGTTTTCGCTAATTGTCCTGTTCCTGAATTCTCAAAATATATGCCTGCCTTTTTATTGATAGTTTTTAACTGTGGGTTTCCAAAGGCCAATAGGGGAAACATCAGTATTGCAAGGGCAACGAACATCGTACTAAAGGTTTGCCTTTCTCGCTTTGGGTTTCCTCTTTCCTGTTCCTTTCTTGATTACTTCGTTCCTTGCTTGGTTCAGATCCCTTAATTGGTAGTGGCGCCAGACGGTTTATGGCTCTCTTGTATGTGCCACATGCTGTCCTTACAATGGCCACTCTAGCTAACCCATCATTCCCTTTGATTATTTGTTCTATTCTTGCCATTTTAGAGGTGGCGTGCTGTCTTCCTTTATAACCATCATTCCTGGCTGGGCGTTAGCCGCATCGTTCTTCAATTTATATCTTTGTTGCAACTCACAAAGGTATTCTCTGGTCCATCTTTTCCATAATTCTTTTCTGATGGCTGCAACTAACTTCCACCTGGTTAACCCTGCCATGTTATCTTGGGATGTGTTGGGTTCTGGTATAGTTGTCAGTGGCTCTCCTATCAGAAAGTGCCCTTGGGTGAGTGCCGCTAAATCATTGGGATCTGCTGACATTGGTGTTAGTGGTCTTGAATTTAGGACTGCTTCTGCGGTCACCGTACACAACTCTTCAAAAGTTAGTGATGCCGATGTTATTGTGTGTTGCAGAAGTTTTTTGGTAGACTTGACAGGTGTCTCCCATAGTCCTCCGAACTGTGGCGCTCGTGGTGGAGCGAAGTGAAACTGTATGCTCTTGTCGCCGCAATCTCTGCTTATTGCCGCTTTATTTGATTCTGCGTTCAAAAGGTTTGCTAATTCCTCCAGTTTATTTTTCGCTCCCACAAAATTTGTCGCGTTATCACAATGCAGATCTTAGCAGGATCCACTTCTAGCCATGAATCTTAGTAACGCTTCTATGAACCCTTCCGTTGTTAAAACGTACACTTCTTCCAGGTGTACTGCTTTTGTGGCTCTTCGTTGGCAGAAATCAACTCCAGTCGACAAAAACGCTCATGTTGGCACTACTCTTTCCTTGGGTAAGTTTCCCATCCTTTGTTGAAGCAACTGTGGCTTGCTTCTCACGCATTGAACACATTTCGCTACAATAGCTCTGGTGAACGTTCTCCCTTGGAGGATCCAAAATCTCTCCCTTGAATTGCCAGCAACGCTAGTGGTGCTTCATGCAGGTTCTTTTTGTGCAAGTGCTCCACTATAAGTCTTGACAAAAAGTCCTTTCCTGGAAGTAAAATTGGGTATTTGGCTTCATACCCTATCTCCGCGTTCTGTAGCCTACGTCTAGAAACGGTGACAATGTGCTGACTCGACTGCGTTCTTTATTTCTGCATTCTTTGTCAATTGCTCTAGCTCCTCTTTGAAGTGCAACTCTTGTACAACCCTTACCATTTCATTTTGTGGCTCCCTCAATTCAAGAGTTGAAAGCCTTTTCCCACTTGGTCCTTTGCCTTTCATACACTTTGTAGCTCAAATTACATGTGCCATGACCCTCTGGAGGAACGTAAATGAGTTTCGATGCTCGGGTGCTGTGTAGCGTCTGTTGTTTCATTGATCGTTAAGTACAATAAGTCTCGCTTTGGCCATTGTTCCTCTTGAAGGCTGAATAATTCTGGTCCGTGGAACCATAGCTCGGCATCTTTCAACTATTTCGGTAAAGTACCCCTAAATATCAGGCCCGCAGGGTTAGACCTTGTGTGGACATAATTCCACTCTTCTCATTTTTTCTCTTGTATCGCTGCTATTCTATGTGCTACATATGTTTTAAATGTGTATGGCTCACCATTAATCCACGATAGCACTATTTTCGAATCTGACCAAATAACTGTTTTAACCTTTTTCGCCAATTCTACCGCTAGTTGAGCGGCACATAATTCTAGTCTTGTCAGTGTGACTGTTTTCAATGGGGTAACACGTGATTTTGAGCATAAGATTCTTGTTCTTACATTTCCATCGAAATCAATTACTCTTATGTAAATTACAACTCCGTAGGCTAATTCGCTCGCATCGGCTTACGCATGAAACTCGACTCTTCCGGCCTTGTTGGAGTCCATAGCGCATCTTCCTATTTTCAGTTGATTCAGAGTGTTTAATTCCTGACGAAACTTCAGCCACTCTTACTGCAAGCAATCCTCTAGCTCTTGATCCCAATCTAATTTTTGTTTCCAAAGCTTTTGTATGAATAACTTCGCCGTTCGTATGACTGGATTCACTAGTCCTAATGGATCGAATAGTCTGGCAATTTCAGATACAATTTTCCTTTTGGCTATTTTTTCTGCATCCTCGTGCCATGTTATCGTAAATGTAAAGTTGTCTTGAGGACTTTGCTAAGATAGTCCTAAAGTTTTGATGTATCGTGAATCTTCAGTGTCGAATATCTTTTCCTGTTCTCTGTGTTCTGGCGGTATTCCTTCCAATAGTCTCGCGTCACTTGCCTCCCATTTATGTAACTCAAATTCACTTGTTGCTAGCATCCCTATTATCTGGTTTCTTTTTTGGATGCCCTCGCTTAAAGTATTGACGCCCGTTATAACGTCGCCCATGTAAAAGTCCTAAGCTGCCTTTGCGCCCAGTGGGTATTTGGATTCTTCGTCCTCAGCTAACTGCTTGAGGCACATAGCTGGCAAATATGAAGCTGCCTTCGTATCGTACGTTACGGTTTCTTATTTGTAGTAGCTGACTCTATCAGCAGGTGATGGACGCCACATTATTAGCTGAAATGCTTAATCCTCTGGTGCTACCTTTATTTGTCGGAACATTTGCCTGATGTCCCCCATTATTCCATATTTGTATGTTCTGAACCTAATCAGGGTGTCTGTTAGATCATCCTGAATTTTTGCTCCCTTCATCATAATATCATTCAAGGAGATGTTGCATGTTGTCTTGCATGATGCATCAAACACAACTCTGAGCTTAGTTGTGCTCTTATCTGGTCGCAGAACCCCACGATGTGGCATAAAATAGTGAGTTTCCGGAATTTTCCTTTCATTGATTTCACGCATGTGCCCCAATCGTTGGGGATCTATTTATTTTAGGCACTGTCCTGATCATACAAAAGTATCGGCTACGTTTATTGATCTAGTACACATCTGTCCTCCTTAACACTATGAGCTTACAAGTCCTAATTTTAGAAATTAACTTTCAGAGTCCAATTCTTTTTCTCTACATTCGTTTCAAATTTTCAATTAATAATTCTCTCTTTGTATTCTCTTTACAAATTCTCAATTAACAACTCCCTTTCTTCATTCCCTTTTCAACTTTCCAATATACAAATCATTTCAAATTTTCAATTAACAAATCTCTTTTTGTATTCTCTTTACAAACTCTCAATTAACAACTCCCTTTCTTTTCTCTCTTTTCAAATTTACCAGTTAACAAATAATATCAAACTTTCAATTATCAGATCTCTCTTTGTATCCTCTTTACAAATTCCCAATTAATAACTCTCTCTCTTTTTTCTCTTTTAAAATTTACCAATTAACGAATCATATCAAATTTACAATTATTAGATCTGTATTCTGTATTCTCTTTACAAATCCCAATTAATAACTCTCTCTCTTACTGGTCGCATTCTTCAGTTTTCCCTCGATTGTCGTGCTCTGCGGATGCTTATTAACTTGACTTTCCCGTTTGACTTGGTTTTAACTTGATTGATTTTCACGCCTGTTTACCATGATTTTCCAGTTTTACCAGCGTACTTTTGGTGATTATTCTTTTGTTTGATTGATTGTTTCTTTCGATTTTATTTTTAGCGATTGGGGATTGATTACTATTGATTATTTAGTGAGTGTTTGGTGTTCATTCTTTGCCGGATATATTGTTAATTTGTGTGGATCAATTAATATGATTAGTAAATTATTAGTGGTTAATTTTTCAGTCACAATCTAACAGGTTCCTGATTATTTATTGATTTTGTTCTTCGATCGTGATGGTTTTGTGATTGATTTCGTTCATCGATTTGTTTTTCACTTTGCCCAGCTTCGTCTCGAATGTTGTGGCTATCGTTTGTGAGTATTGCTTTTGCATACTTATTGATTGGTTTTAGTTTCGTTCATCGCTTGGTTGTGTTATGCTTTTCATATTTATTGATTGGTTTGGATTTCATTTATCGACTGTGATCAGGTTGTGTATTGCTTTCCATATTTATTGACTATTGTTGAGTGGTCCAGTTGTTGATGGGTTGTTGTTTTTTTATTGATCGCTCGTACACTCCTACTGATAGTGTTTCTTTTTATACTTCGATTGTTGATGTTTTGTACATTAGGCGATTTCGTGTCCTCGACAAATTTCTTATACTCCTTGCCCAGCTCAGAATTTCCTTGAAGCTTTTCTTCAAAGTTCTGGTATCTTCCTAGGCTACACCCCTTGAATTTCCAAGTACCTCTGTTGTTCATTGGGAGGCTCACTATAAATCTTCCCTCTTCGTCTCTGAGGATTGTATTCTTAAAGAATTCTTCACAATTCTTTTCATACGGACTCTGTGACTTTTCTGAAGTTATTTACTCTAGCTCCCAGAACTTCAATATCTGGTCTTCGAGTTGGACATTTGATATTCCAGCGAAGTCTCCTGTTTGTTGATTTTGTGATACCTTCCCTAGTATCATCCACCCGAGCACATTGTTGTGGAGTGTTGGTATGTTTGGCCTCATTCTTATTTGGCCGCTTCGCATTAGCTTCCCATACATTTCCGCACCGAGAAGTATATCTACCTTTTGCGGTTTATTGAAATGAGTATCTGCCAAAGTTATTTTTTAGGACCACTTCCATTGCGACGTATCTATATATTTTTGTGGCTACATGTTGGTGATGCATTTTATTACTTGGGCTTCAATGAATGTATGGAAGGTACTGGTTCTGGACTGAATTTTAGGGTTACTCTATCTTTTGACGGTGATGGTGCGTTGCCGATGCCGAATATTGTAAGTTGCCTGTCCCGTTTGTCCTGTTTTAATCTCTTCTGAAGTCTCTCCGAAATCAAGTTTATTTGAGAGCCTAGGTCTAATAAGGCTCTGCATTCCACCGGTTGATGGTCCTTGTTCTTCACCGTGACTTTTGCCGTTGCTAGGAATACGTAGTCAGTTGGACTTAGTCTAGTACCGGACAACAATGGTGACTACGACTGGCGGTGTCTCCTTAAAATTCTGCTCTTGGTGCAATAGGGTATGATGCTTCCGATTGCACTTCGTGCTTTCTCTGGAACGGCACTCACCTTGCCTGTGTCCTTTCTTCAGAGAGTTAAGGCAGAGATTCTGCTTCTTAATAATAGCCTCTCGTTGCGGTATCGTTGAACTTATAAACTTCTCGAATTGGGACATCGGACGGGTATTACCGCACATTATGCATTTAGAAATGTTGCTGTTGACTGTAGATGTTGTTGCCTTTAAGCTCCTTTGACCTGGTTTCGTATAATTTGCCGTTTTTGAGCCTAGAGTCTCTAATGACTGGAACCTAGTCTCAATGAATTTAAGGAATCCATCTAGTGTCTCTAATTCACTCGGTGCGCTTAGAGGCTGTTCATAGCTGGTATGTGACGCGGGGTCCAGCTTCTTTATTAAAATATGCAACAGAATAGGGTCACAAGATCCCATTACTTTAATGTTATTTTGATGTCCAGCTTCTTCATTAAAATATGCAACAGCATAGGGTCCCAGGATCCCATTACTTTGATGTTATTGCTCTCTAACATCAGCACGCACTCTTGCGTAATGTCGTACAGTCTTTTAGACCCTTTGCGCAATCTGCTGCCACGCATGGTTGGTTAAGCAACCTTTCTAGAATTGAAGAGACCAGGAGCCTAGTGTTACTTGAGCCGATATGTTCAAGTGGCCGATTAGTTTTGCCTCTTCCCCAGTAGCATTGGTCTTCAGGTACCACGTCTTTTACACACTTCTAGGAGCTGCTTGTCGATCATTTGCAGGAACATTTCTCGGAATTGCGTCCCGGAGCACCTAACCCCATCGAACTGGGGGATGGTTATCGTGGGCAGCCTTACGATCGTTCTGGCCGATTGCCCGCCTACCGTTTGCTGTGATATTTCGCCTCCTGAAATCATATCTAGCCTATGCTTTAGATTGATAATTACGTCTTGAACTTCATTGTCCAGGTCATCGATTTGATCTGGATCGAACCCATGCAGCGATGGGTTATCCGTTTCTGCTTGTATTCTCTGGCCCTGCTCTTGAATGTTGGCCCAATCAGCTTTCAGCCTTTCAATCTTGCATTTAAAGTATTTTGGAGCTTGATTCTCCATGTCCAAAAGCTCAATTATTCTTTTTATCGAGGCTTGTCTCTTCGTGTATCTTCGAACTAAATGTTGTATTTCCGGATTAAGAATGATTTCGTCTGTCGGCGCCTGTTCGTTTGTAGTACCTGTCGGTGCGCCAAATACCTTAAGTCTCACTCCGAGCTCGGCTTTAAAGCCTTCGCAGACTTTCACCGTTTGCTCGTACAGATCTTCCGTGGAATAAGTCCGCGACTTTTTTACCGTCGTAGGGCAAAACCTTACAACATCTCCCAAGTATATTTTTTAGTCAAAAAGACGAATGTTAGGCGTCTCCGTAATTAATTTTATTATATTTTTCTACATTCCTTTTCCTTAACCTATTACATCGAATCGATATTCAAATTTCTTTCAATTACTATTACTAAGAAAACAGATGATCTTTCCTACTTCATACTTCCGGCCCCCTTTTTGCCCATCGCTTCTCCGCCCGGTAACGTAAACGCACGTTGTGGAGTTTCTGCAGCTATCTGCTCACGGCTGCTCTTTGGTGGCTCCCTACAGCCAACATGAGGTCCCTCCTAGCCTCTTCTATTTGTCGACGAAACCTCGCCTCTATCCCCGGTATCCTATTTTTCGTAGGTGTCTCTGTTCCTTCCTGGAGCTCACTTCACTTTTTTTGTGATGGCCCGTCTGTCTAGTCCGGTATTCTTCGATGGTGATAGGCCGTGGTCCCGCCTTTGTGTCTCGTTTTATCGCTTCGTGAAGCTGGCGATCCCCCATTCCTTTACGGTCTAACTATAATTTATTTTAATGCCCATTGGGTTCTTTCGAGCCGCGTTTGGGACCTCAACGGTGAATAGTTAACTCATCCGCTTTTGTATTGGTTACTTTTTATTTCCTCACCTATGGTATTACTTCAAAGAAGGTCAGGAAGTTCCATGCACCAACGTCCCAAGCTACTACTAGTTCTCCACGTTATTGACTGCGTCTCTTTGGAAAAGTCCAACTCTCCTAGTTTGATGGTAAATCATCTCCAGTTCTCGTCCAGTTTCCTAAATGATGATTGATGCTGCTAGTAGGTTCAGTCGTCTCCTTCACTTGAGTGCACGAATTCCTCTGCTTCCTAGTGCATTTTTGCCTGTCTATTTATATTCAAATATTGCTAGCGTCCAGCTTATTTTTGACTTGATGGGGGTTTCCGTTCCAATGAGGTTATTGGTTCTCAATTTCCTGTCGTTATTTTGCAATATTTCAATATTTGCAATATTTACCAATTGCATTTCCAATATTTGCAATATTTACCCATTGCATCTCCAATATTTGCAATATTAACCAATTGAAATATTTCCAAATTGCATTTTTCTTTTGGGTTTTGGCTGCTCCCAATTCATTGCTCCATTTTTCATTGGCTGCTCCCAATTCATTTTTCCGAATTGCGGTAAGTTGCATTTCCGCTGGTTTTTGGTGCTTAGCTGATGCAATCCGCTGAACTGCATTATGCATCGATGTTTTTTTCCGCCGAATTGTGTTTTGCATTTGTGCTGGCCATCTACCGGACACTAGTGTACTGCATGTGTCGGTCATGCAGTTCTCTTCGCGTTGCAGATTTATTCCGCGTGTCGATCGCTGTCTGTCAGATTGTTTACTGTCAGATTGTGCCGTGTGTCATCCTCACGTAAGTATATTACGGTTTTTATATGTTAATCGCGTTCCTTTTTAGTTTCCTGATATATATATATTAAATGGTCGACTAGTCCTACTTGGAAACTATCAGGTATATCGTGGATTCATAATTATTGACCTCGCTATGATCTTATGTTTGTTTTTAGTTATGGGGCATGACATGCCTCCCTCTTTCGGAGCCTTTTCATCGGAAAAGAAGTAGGCGACGATACTTATATCTAATTATTATTAATTCGTTTGCCATACTAATGATAGCGTACATTTTCCTTTATTTTTAGGGTTTTTTAACCTGGTTACCGCTACATCTTTCTCCTAAATTATTCTAAATTCTAGTGCTATTTTCTGTTTACCGTTGTTACGGTATTTCATGTTTTCAGTATGCATTCACATTTTACATTTACGTTACTTGTTACATTTTCCATATATTTTGTTCAAATTGTTATTCCAGACTTTCAGTAAAACTTTACGGTATCAATAGTGTTACAGTGGTTTATATTTTGCGGTTATTGGTGCATTTATTCTCAACTACCTTCTTACAAAAATTTAACAAATGACGCTTATACCTTATGTTACTTTTCATATGTATCGTTTCTTAAGGATTATTATTGTCTAACAACTGTTTTTAATATAATAATTGTATTAATTTTAACATGATTTATAGTTTTTTAAATATTTACTTAGATCAATTCGTCGATTTCTCTTGGTGTTGAGAGTACCGTGTTTCCTGGTCGATGGTGTATAATTGCTGTCATACCTGGTGCCGAGGTTGATCCTTGGTTCCAAATCCACTGACGTCCTCCTCTTTGAGCTTTCGGGTGGATACTCGTAGGTTAGCCTACCAAGTAAGTTTGTTTTTCTGCGGTCTGGTACGGTGAATGGTTCTCCAGTTAAAGTTGCTTTTGCTAATTTTTTCCTCACCTTAGCGATTTCATGAGTTAGTTTCTGGCGTTGTTCGATCTGACGCTACAGCTGGTCAGCCTCTTTCAGTGTTGCTTCCCAATCAATCCCATGTCATCGACGGTCTCACTTGTGTTTCTGCGGCCTCTTGGCGTTGGGGCACCTAAGTTGCTTTCGATATTCGTTGTTTTTAGGTCAGGATAAATAAGTATGTTTTTAGGTTTGAATTGGATATGAATGTCCACATCGTCCAGATCGCCTTTAATGGTGATGGTTATCTGTGTACTATTCCCGGACATCGCGTTGAATTCTGGTAATTAGTAATAAAGAAAGTTAGTGATAAGGTTTTTAAGCTTAAGTGTTAGGGTTTTCTTGTTTCGATTTTCATTTATTTATTTATTTTTATTATTATATTTTTCTTTATTTATTCGTTATATTATTTGTTTTTTTTGTTGGTTTTATTCTCGTGTGTTGTGTTTATTATTTTATTTTTTATTCTCGTTTACTGTTCGCTGGGGATCAATACGGTCGGTGCGGGCCCGGGGTTCTGTGCAACACTCTCGTTCGTGGTTATTATTTGATTCCTTCTGGGAATCGTCGCGGGCATTGACACGATCGGAACCCGTCGGGGGCTTGGTCGTGAGGGTTGTGGAGGAAGGCGGCGGCTTCGGTTTTCGCAGCTTGTACAGTTGTGTATTACTACAATCGTGATGACAACCAAAAGCATCCTGTTACTCCGGTCGTAGTGTGAATTTGGATCCTTTCGTGGCGGCGTTTTTCATTGTCTCTAATTTCTGAGTCCAATTCTTCAATTGTTTCGCTGAGAACTTTATAGTGATCGTTTAGGGCCACTGGATGTATGATTTTCATTTGTTTCTTCTGTACTTTGGGAGGTATTTTATATTGTCCGAAATCGAATTTGGAGGGGGGAGGGGAGGTAGTCAATTTTTCTGGTTGCTGTATCTTTATAGTATGCGCATCTGCTATTTGATAGGCGAGAGTTTATTCTGCCAGGTGGTGGATACGTTTCTTTTTCAGTTCCAAGATGCCTAGTCCCAGCAGCTGAGTGGTTTCTTCATGGATGTCGCACTGGCTTATTTAGTCGGTCGATTGTTGTACCAAGTGTTCTCGCGGTGCATCGGCGTCACAATTGTGTGAAACGTGGTTAACAATCGGACTTTGCAGTTGCTTGGCACCTCCTCCGTTGACTTAAAAGCGCTGATATACATTCCGTGTGCGTAGGTTTTGTCAGCACTGGGGCGTTATGCTCGCAAATACTTTAGGTTATTTACGGTGGTGCACTTGATTTGGTAGTGCAACTCAGTTAAGCCGAAGTTTTGTTGGCTAGGAAATAGAAATATCCAATGTCGTAGACGTAGTACGTGTTGTGTCCAGTGTCAATCGGAGTGGTGTATATTCGATTTAAGGTGTATTGTTGAGACTCGACTAGAGGAATCTTTATCTGTATGAGCATTCCGTTCTGGCTTCCTTCATAGTCTACTTTAGCTACCCGTTGTAGTGTGATGGGGTCCATGGTAGTGGTTCTACCCTGATACCTCTCGGAGGCGTTTACGCATATGTTTAGGATTTCATGTGTGGGTATCAGTTATGGGCTCAACTCTCGTCTGTTAAGTGTATCTAGCGCGATGAAGAGATCCGTTTATTCCCAATATATTTGTTGGAGTTCCGCCATTATGTACATGGCTAACTCGTTTACATCTATTCGCAGCTGTGTTATGCGAAGTTGATCTGTCTGGTTCGCTAATTACTCTATCTTTCCATTAAGGTTCTGCACCCTTTGCACTAATTTAGTATGTCTTTCGTGCATATCAGTGTTTGTTTCGCTCATAGCTTTCAATGTTGTTTTCATGGTGGTTACTTGTTTTTTAGCCAGATCTAAGTTGGCTTGAGTGTCTTTTTCTAACTCATTTAGCTTTTGGTGTATGTCTTTGGAGTTATCACTGTCCATAGTCCCAAATAGCGTCCTCATGACTTTTCCCCCTAGGTTCACCAATCCTCTTCTGGCCCGCTTATGGGGTGTTATGGTAACGTCTGCTTTGTTTATTAAGTGTCTTATTTGAATGACCCGTTTCTTAATTTCAATTTGCCAATGTTTACAATTTGCTCCCCCCGCTAAGCCGTTTGTGTTGTTACATAATCAGTGTAATGGCCTTTCGCAGTTTTCCAGATAGCTCAGGTTAAGGTTCCATTTTGCCTTTGGTAGTTGGGTGATGATAGTCCAGTGATCGTGGTATGTCTGCACTTTCTACAGTGGTTCGAACACTATGCCTTGGTGTCGTAGTGGGTGTACCTCCACTGGGGTTTGTCGGGTTACCGTTATTCCCAGGCTTATTATTAGTATCAGTTGCATCATTCTGAAAAACAGAGAGAGGGTGTTTAGTTGAACAGCTTAAGCCGGTTATTGTGCACACGGCGCTTGCGTTTCCCTATTAATATAGTGGTATTAACCGGGCTATTTATGTCTACGATCTTATAAGGACCTAACCAGTGTTGGACTAGCTTGCTTTCCGGGCGGCTTTTCGCAGAAGTACTTGATCACCTATATGTATCTTCACCGGATTTATCTTTCGATCGCAATACTCCTTAGAGTGGATTTACTCTCTTCTAAGTTTCTTCGAGCTGTTTGGTAAGCTCTTTGTAGCTTGTTCCTAAGGTGGAAGTAATAGTTTTCATGGTCGTAGAAAGGTTCGGGCTCCTTTTTCAAATTGTTAGGCAGGGGAGCAGAGAAACCGAATAAGCAGTCCATCGGTGTTAGCTTCGTGGTTGAATGTGTACTGTCGTTCTTTGCAAACATTGCCGCTCGCAAGTGCTCATCCCAGTTCGCCTGATTGTTATCAACAAAATTTCTTATATATTCCACTAAAGGCCTGTGGGATCTTTCTAGTGCCCCGTTGGACTGGGGATGATACGGCGTCGTTTCTAATTTCCTGATCTTGAATAGTTTACATACTTCTCGGAATATTTTCGAAGTTAAATTAGACCCTTGGTCTGTGATTAATTTTTTCGGAATTCGGTATCGACTTATAATTTCTTCCACGAAAGCTTGCGCCACAGTTTTTGCTACCATGTTCTGTAAAGGCACTGCATCCATAAATCGAGTTAGGTCTCTGTTGGTTTTTCTCTTTAATACGTTCTTCTCCTGCCAGGGTGTTATTCGTGCCAGTCGTGTCTGCTGCCTGTTCTTTGGCTTTTCGGTGAGTCATAACTAATACTTCATATGGGATTCTGCTGAGAGCGTCCGCATTGTTGTTCATTTTCCCCTCCTTATATTTTATTTCAAACGTGTAATCAGTCAACTTATCGACTTGTTGGGCCTTTTACCCTTATTGCTCCTCGCAAGGGTTTATGATCCGTGTATACGGTGAATGGTCGTCCGTACAAGTAGTTTCGGTAATTTTTTACTGCCCAGACTATGGCCAGTAACTCTCGCTCAATGGTAGAATAATTTATTTCTGCGGCGTTTAACGTTCGACTCGCATAAGCGATGGGTTTTTCCTCGTTCTCGGGTCCTTGTGCTAGCACTGCTCCTAGGGCCTCTCCACTTGCATCCGTATACAGCTTAAAAGGTTCTTTGAAGTTCGGATACCGAAGGATGGGGGGTGTCGTTAGTTTCTCTTTTAGTGCACCGAACGCTCGCATTCGTCATCCCACATAAATTTTACATCTTCTCGCAGTAGTCTGTTTATGGGTGCCGCTATTTTCGAGAACCCTTCTATAAACTTTGTGCAGTAATATGCTAGGCCCAGAAAGGATTGTACTTGTCTTATCGTTTTTGGTACGGGGTAATCTTTCGCCTTTTGTGTTAGGCTGGGATCTGGTGCTACCCCGTTGGTACCGCACTTGTGTCCGAGATAAACAATTTCCCGCTTGAGAAAGTTGCACTTCTCTGGGTTTAATTTCAAATTGTGGTCTCTCAATATTTCTAAAATAGATCGCAGTTTTGCATGATGGTCCAATCAATTCCTGCCGTAGGTGACAATGTTGTCTCGATATACAAAACAATATAACCCCTGAAGCCCCGTTAGTACATGATTCATCAACCTTTGAAATGTAGCTGGTGCTTCTTTCAGTCCGAAAGGCATTCTTTTGAAAGCATAATGACCATAGAGTGTACTAAACGCTGTCTTATCCCGATCTTCAGCTTGCATTGCTATCTGATGGTAGCCGCTGGCGAGGTCGAGTACAGAGAAGTAACGAGCATTTCGCCATTTTTTCTGGCCATAAGGTCCTGTTTTTTTTTGGGACTACTAGCAGAGGAGCGTTCCACTGGCTCCAGCTGGGTTCAACAATGTCATCTTTTAGCAATCTGTCTATTTCCTCAGTAATTATTCCTTTCTGCGTTTCCGGCAATCTGTATATTTTACATTTTACTGGCACCTGATTTTCTTTGGTTCTTATTTCGTGCCTAACTGTTGGAGTATTGCTTAGTTTTTCGCCTGGGATATGGAAGATATCGTGAAATTCCTTTATAATCCCTTCAATTGACTTCTTCTCTTCACTGTTCACATTTTCTTCTATGCGTACTATTCGCAGTAGGTCTCTCTGGCCCGGCTAAAAACATAGTGACATATAGATGTTATTTCAAAGGGACCAAATAACTGCTCAACGTGAGACCATCGAAGGAAGACACTTATATTACCGAGGTCCGCAAACTGCGAAGTGTACTACAACTTTCTACGTGGAAAACACACGAAGGAAAAGTAAAAGCCTCAATAACATAAAACAACTCCAAACTGAACTTCGCAAACTCTTCGAAATTGGTACGGAGCACGAAAGCAAAGGTTCGGTTACAATGCGTGCCGAGAAGAGTCACCTAAGTTGATAATAATGTTGATAATAGGGGTGTAAAAACTACTCAAAACTGAGTAATCGAATGTATTCGTTACTTGATGACCGAGTATTCGTTGTATCCGCATCATCGTTACTGATTCCTTGGGCTATACAAAGCGAGCAAAAAAAAAAAAAAAACCCAATTTTCCAACTTGAATATCATTTTCCAATATGAAACCATTTCATTTCTATATAAATTTCAATTTAAACAAATTTGCTATCAACGCACACTGATAGCGAATCGCTCACTCGAATACTTACCGTCACTCATCTCTCTTTCTCGTAAGAGAGAGAGTATTCGGTAACGAGTAGTATTCGCGAGTACTCATTGGATACTCGGAATCATAGTGAGTATCCAGTACTCGGTAACGAATACTACTCATTTCTTACATCTCTAGTTGATAATGTTTCAGAATGTACCCCACGTCATACGCGCAAATATGACGGTCACCTAAGTATCAAAAACCAGCTAGTTTTCATCGGTTACAATGTTTGAAAAGACACATTATACCGGAGAAACGGACCCAATGCAAAATAAGGAAGTATATACCAAAGAAGTAAAACGAGAGATATAAGGTAGATATAATGCAATGTATTAAAAATTGGAAAAGACAAAGGTGACGGAAAATGAATGAAACAACTAAAACCACATAAACATGAAGTTAAGGAAATTTATAGAAAAAAAACTACTAACAGAATCACAAAAGTAAGACACTAAAGTGAAGCAATAGATAGGAACAATAGATAGGAAATTAAATATATATATATATATATGTATATGCAAGCAATGATAAAGAAATGAAAAAGAGAACTTTATGTGGAAAAGAAAATTTAGTCTTTAGACAATATACCAGACCTGTCAGGGAATCAATGTCACAGTTCTGTACTCAACTCCATAAGCAGCTTCCATCGGATAATAGGAGTGACATCTACTTACATATATAAAACTCAGCCAACCGGGAATCAACAACATACCAAAATCAGTTACATGAACGAAGACGCAGAAAGAACAACATCTACTCTGAAGACAACATCCACTTCACCCAACGCAATCGCACCAGAAACGTAAACTCCAGTACAGACGCATCTCCATGACATAAGCCGGTTCAATTCAAATTTTTCAAACTAAAATCAAGTTAAATAAAAATATTCTATTTAAATATTAACGAAAGAAAACTACTACTGTAAATATTATGATAACGTAATTCTAAGCTCTAACTAAATTATAAAAATGTAAATTCAATTGTTATTGCCTGTATCTTCTAACTTTGAATTTTATTTTGCAGAGAAATGTAGTTTGCAGTACCTATTTGTAGTACATATATAAACTAGGTGGCGTTCGCGAAGTCGCACACAAAATTGAGCTGAGCGGTCGATATATAGACACTCTGTTTCATAGTCATCTGTGGTAATGTAATAATTGGTAGCAATTGGTTCAAGTCGATACCATGTGTGTTGACTTGGTTTTATTGTTAAAAAATATGTGTATTACAATTCTAGCCCTAAACACTGATTTATTGGCCATTTCTTGTTTGTTATTCTATCTCTTCATTATCTTCAGTGAGAGAAACTCAAGAGATAAAGGGTGGGCCATATACCTACGATTTGGAATTTGAATCGGATATAAAAAAAACTAATGAATATTTGTCCAAAACTATAACTTTGTAAGAAAGATTGAACTTTTCCATTTACGAGTGAAACACAACATCATTCAAATGACTGCCAAGGCTGGCCTTACAGTACCCCATGGTATCAATCAAATTTTTCAGCACATTTCGATTGTTTGGGCTTCAATCTCATGAATGGCAACTTCAATTTCGTGTTTCAAGGATTCAATCGTCTCTGGATGATAAGCGTAAAATATATCCTTAATAAATCCCCACAAAAAATAGTCTAATGGGTTGAAATCACAGCTCTGAGGCGTCCAATTCGGATCAGAATTTCGCTTTATTATTCGATGTTCAAAAGCGGTGCGCAAAAGATCGATTGTTTCGTTGGCTGTGTCGCAGCCCCGTCCTGTTGGAACCAAATTCCGTACATGTAACACTCTTCAATTTGTGGGAACTGAAATCCATTTAACATGGCTCTGTAATGCTCGCCATTGACCCTGAGGGCGGCAATTTTGCTTAGTGAAAAAGCCTCCACGGTGGAAATGAGCTCCATCGGAAAAGATAATTTTTCGGTAAAAATGTTCATCTACGACCAAACGATCTTCAGCCCATCCGATGCGATAGGCGAACATAAAACGCATCAGATGGTCATGAGGCTTCATTTCTTGCATATATTGAAGATATGAAACAATTTTCAGTAATCCATTCAATCATCTTTACTATCAGATTTCAATGATTTACAAAATTATTAGCTAGAATCGTAATTTTGGATATGGACATGTTTATAAAAACTCACAGTAGAGGAAATTAATGTTTGACAAAAATGCGGGAAATGTCAAAATAATGGGGGTCGGTCATACATATAAACACCGAGGGATACTTCGTTTGGCCGCTACGGGCAAAAAACTGTTGAAAATTCAAAATTTGAATTTTAGCACTTTCCCCATCTTTTGTATGCACATCTTTAAACTCACTTTAGAGCAAAATGATGTATGAAAAAGAGGTAGAAAATGTCAAAATAAGGGGGTCGGTTATACATATGAGCTCTCTAGGATGCTTCGTTTAGCAGCTACAAGCAACAAACCATTAAATGTCCAAAATCTGAATTTTATCATTTTTCCCATTTTTTGTATGTACACGTTTAAAAACTCCATTTAGAGAAAAATTATGTATGACAAAAGGGTAGAAAATGTCAAAATAATGGGGATCGTTCAAACATATGAAACCCCTTTAGTCCATAATTTAGCCAAAAAACTTTAGTCCTACGGGCAAAAAACTTTTAAAAATTCAAAATCTGAGTCTTATCAGTTTTCCGATCTTTTGTATGTATATCTTTAAAAACAGAATTTAGAGAAAAATCATGTATGACAAAAAGGTAGAAAATGACAAAATAATGGGGGTCGGTCATACATACGAACACCCTAGGACGCTGCGTTTAGCCGCAACGGGCAAAAAACCGTTGAAAATTCAAAATTTTAACGGAAAAGTACCCTAAAAACCTCAAGAAAATTGTCCAATTTCTGATTCCCGGAATCTTTCCTGTCCCATGATTTAAAATTAAAATACTATCTATAAATTAAAATACTATTTTTCAAGAACCTGTAAAAAACCACTTGCTACGGTTTGAGTAAACCAAAATAAATTTTTTCTTCATAGTTTCCGATTCCCCACAGCGAATTGGCGAAAGCCCCGGAAACAATCAGGTGCCTGTGCTAAGATCTTTATGTGAAAGCTTATTTTGGCTCGAGCACGCGAAAACTAATTACCCAAGATCAATACCATAGCTTCATTTATACAAGAAAACTAACGGTTATTGTTGCAAAGACAGCGATTTTTTGTCAAAATTGTATTTTGTTTGCCGTATATTTTGGAATTCTTGGAAAAAAACGCAGTGATCGTTCTTAATACATAAAAACTAAATTTAGATTTCCATGACACAAACCTTTGTACTAATTTTGGTTCGTTCATCAGACAAATTGTTAACTAAGAAGCCTACCACTAGTGATTTTTTTTCGCGAATTTAGTAACAAAAAATAGATGTTAGCACTCACCGTCGAAAATACTATTAGTATGTAAAATTTCAGATCGATTGATCAAACGGTCTAGGAGGAGTTTGGTTACAAAGGTTTCATATTTCGTCGACGCATAAGAACCATAGGGAATAAGTTTGATTATGACAAAATATAATATAAATTATTTGCAAATGTATTTAAAACCTGAAAGTTGAAAATTGTTATGTTGGAAATTTCTACCCTTCCCCGTCGTAGGGCAAAATCTTACAACAGCTCCCAAGTACGCTTTTAGTTCTGAAGACGAATTTTAAGCGTCTCCATATTTAATTTTACTATCTTTTTCTACATTTCTTTTCCCTAACCTTTTACAACGAAATGATATTCAGAATTCCTTAAATTACTATTACTATTACAACAGATGATCTTTCCTTCTTTATACTTCTACTTTATTATCTTTTTCTACATTTCTTTTCCTTAACCTATTAGATCGAATCGACATTCAGAATACCTTGAATTACTATTATCATTACAACCGATGATCTTTCCTTCTTTATACTTCTGGCCCCCTTTTTGCGCGTCGTTTCTCCGTCCGGTAACGTAAACGCTCGTTGTGAAGTTTCTGCAGCTCTCTGCACACGGCAGCTCTTTGGTGGCTCCCCACAGCCAACATGAGGTCCCTCCTCCTCTTTTAGTCGACGATACCTCGCCTCTATCCCCGGTATCCTCTTTTTCGTAGGCGCCTCTGTTCCTTCATTGAGCTTCACTTCGCTTTTCTTGTGTTGGCCCGTCTGTCTAGCCCGGTATTCTTCGATGGTGATAGGCCGTGGTCCCGCTTTTGGGTCTCGGTGAATAGTTAATTCATCCGCTTTTGTATGGATTATTTTTTATTTCCTCGCCTAAGGTATTTCTTCAAAGAAGGTCCGAAAGGGCTAGTTACGTCTCCTCCACTTGAGTGCCCGAATTCCTCTGCTTCCTAGTGCATTTTTCCTCGCCTATTTATATTCAAATATTGCTAGCGTCCAGCTTATTTTTGACTTGATTGGGGTTTCCGTTCCAAGGAGGTTATTGGTTCTCAATTACCTGTCGTCATTTTGCAACATTTCCAATATTTGCAATGTTTCCACATTGCATATTTCATTTGGGTCATTGGCTGCTCCCAATTCGTTTTGCCGAATTGCAGTAAGTTGCATTGGTTTTGGTACTTAGTTGATGTAATCCGCTGAATTGCAATATGCATCGGTGTTTTTGTCTTCGCCGAATTGCATTTTGCATGTGTGCTGGCCATCTGCCGGTCACTAGTGTACTGCATGTGTCGGGCATGCAGTTCTCGCCGCGTTGCAGATTGGGTTCCGCGTGTCGATCACTGTCTGTCAGATTGTGTCGGAATTTGTGCCGCGTGTCTTCCACAAGTAAGTACGTTTTGGTTTTTTGCATATTAATTGAGTGTCTTTTTAGTTTTCTGTGACTTCGGTTATTAATGCATTATTGGATCGCCTAGTCCTCGGTGGGAATTGTCAGTGTAACTATTTGTTATAATTGTTTTTGACCTCATTGTGTTTTATTTTAGGTTTGCCTTTTCACCGAAAAAGGAGTAGTGGTGGTACTTGTTTCGGAATTATTAATCCTAATGGCGTACATTCTTCTATACTTACAGATTTAACAAGTTTCTTAGTTCTACAACTCTATTATTCTAGACATTTCATTTAACGTCATGTTACCCTATTAATTACTCGAGCTTCTGATTCTCATTTCTATTTATTTATTCATTTATTTTAAATTACTGAATTTGTGCTCAATTAACGTGTATCGATATATTTATGCCTTATTTTCTTACGGTACCTTTGGCTTTTACTGTGTTATTTTCGGGCTAATCTCTAGTTCTATATTGAAAAGCTTTCAAATTTTTTTTTTGCTACAACATTATTTTGTGCGCTACATTTAACTATTCTTGGACGGCAATTTATTTCCTTGCGACTCAAAGATTATATATATTTTAAAAATAACTGCTACATTTATTGGTTCTTATCAGTCATGGTTTGTAATTTTTCAACCATTTACTTAGGTCTACTTTCTTGCTACGTTTAGAATTAAGTATACCATTCCTTCTCGTGGTTGGCTCTGACGTTTGGGATTGGTAGGGTCTGGTATCACGTACAATAGGTCCTCTGTTCTTCCAGTTAGTTCTGTGTTCTTCTATTTCTAACGTCCTTATCATTGTAGCGAGTTCGTCAGATGCGTTGCACATGTCCTCTCATTCTTCTGGAGTGCGCTCTTTCTCCTCCTCGGGTTTATCGAGATTATGCTGGTGGTATAGGATATCGGCATCTTCAAGAACTTCGTTCCAGTCGTTTTTTGTTAGCCCCAGCTCATCGACTGGCAACTTTGGGTCCTCACGGCTCTCTGGTATTCCGCTACCGTTGTCTAAGTCGTTTTCATGGTTTATTATGACAGTTTCCTGGTTAACTGGACTATTTGTTGGTGCGGACTCCCGGCTAATCTTAACGATGATGTCGTTCGTGGGGTTAGTTTCGACGATAACTTCAACAGAATCCAGGAGGTTGTCGTCGAAGTTTATGGTGATTAAACCCGTTTTGTCGGTAACGTTGATGTTGGTTGGACCAGGTCGTCTGTTATTCCGGGACATTGTTGGAATCTAATAATTTTGCGGAGTAAGAAATATTAGTAATGAGGTTTTTGGTTTGTGTTACGATTTTTTTTTTCTCATTTATTTATTTGTTATTATTATTGTTATCGTTATTATTATTATTTATTTTTATATTTTGATTTATTTATTAGCATTATAATTATATATATATTTTTAAAGTTTTTTTGTGTTTATTTATTTATTCTAAGTTGATGTTATTCTCGTGTGTTGCGTATCGCGTTTATACCGCGTTTATTGTTCGTTTGAAATCGATACGGTCGGTGCGGGCTCGGTGCTCTGTGTAATATTCTCGTTTGCCGTTATTATTTGATCCGTTCTGGGAATTGCCTCGGGCATTGATACGATCTGAACCCGTGGTTTGGTCGTCAGACTTGCGAAGTTCGATTGAGGGTGACAGCTTAGATTTTTGTGGCTCCTGTAGTTGCGTACTATTGTAACGGTGATTATGACCACTAACAGGCATCCCGTAACTACGGTCGTGGCGTGTATTTGAATTCTTTCGCGGCGATGTTTTTCAGTTTATTTAATTTCTGAGTCCAATTCTGCTATGGTTTCGCTGAGACCTTTATAGTGATCGTTTAGGGCTACTGGATGTATGATCTTTATTAGTTTCTTCTGTACCCTTGGGGGTATTTTATATTGTCTGAAATCTATGCTTGGGAGGGGAGCAGTTTTTCTGGTTGGTATATACTTATATTGTGCGCATCTGCTATTTTGATAGGGGAGAGTGTATTTTGCCAGGTGGTGGATACATTTCTTTTTCAGCTCTACGATGCCTAGTCCCAGCAGTTGCGTGGTTTCTTCATGGATGTCGCACTGGCTTTTTAATGGGGTCGGTTGTTGTACCCAGTACAGCCAATCGTTCTCGCGGTGCATCGGTGTTACAATTGGGTGTACCGTGGTTAATAATCGGACTTTGCAGTTGCTTGAGACTTCCTCCGTTGACTTAAATAACCATGATATACATTCCGTGTGCGTAGGTTTTGTCAATATTGGAGCATTATGCTGGAAAATACTGTAAGTTTCATTTACGGTGATACACTTGATTTGGTAGTGCAACTCAGTTAAACCGAAGTTTTGTTGTGAGCGGGTTCGTATTTAGGAAATAGGTATAGCCAATATCGTAGACATAGTAAGTGTTGTGTCCAGTGTCATTCGGACTGGTGTTTATTTGATTTAGGGTGTATTGTTGACAATCGACTAAGGGAATCTTTATCTGTATTAGCATTCCGTCCTTCCTTCCTTCATAATCTACTCTAGCTACGCGTTGCAGTGTGATAGGGTCCATGGTGGTGGTTCTACCATGATAACTCTCGGATGCGTTTAGGTCAAAACCCTCTGTAGTAGTACAAGCCATGAAGTAGACTTTCCTACTACCACATTCACAGAGAAGGCCAAACTTCTGCCATATGGAACGAAATGAAATTTCATATGAGAAATGAAATTTTCATCGCGGGAATTTGAAAAACTCAAATATGTTATAAAAAAATCACTTTTTTATCAATAAATGACTTTTATTATTTGCAAAACTGAATACACTTGTATGTAAACCAGTATTAATATATGTTTACATATTAAAAAGTGGAATAAAATTAAATTATATAGGAATGTTGAACCAGGTATTACATAAATTTAATAGCAAAACTACGTTATGGACAAATTAACAACAAAAGGCAATCAAGTAAACGAAATATATAACAATAGAACGAGAAATTAACAAGAACTTATAAAAAAATAAAAATTATATGGTATAAAACTAAATTTAAGCAGATTTTGAACCTGAAAATTTTAATAAAAATACACTTTTTGAAATTTTTTTAGATTTCTCTATTATTGAACAATGAAGTTTAAACAAATTATTCTTAACAGTTTATATTTGTAAACATTTGTTTATAAATTTTTACTTTTTTTCATATTTTGAAACATTACAATTTATTTCTAATGAGCAATTTACATATTGCTACGATTTATTTTATCTACAAAACTTTTCAATAAATTATAATTTATTCTAGTATTAAGCCCTCGTGAAATCAAAAATCTTATGGATCGTCAATACAAAATTTCACTCCGTGGAAATTTTTTCACAAATGTTTCATTTCGAGTACTGAGCCTTCCGTGAAAATTGTGGTGGATTGTTCGGTTGCGGTGGAAAATAATTTATTTTATCGGAGTTTTGATTGTCCAGGCCATTTAAAATGAAGTGAAAAATTTACAGTGTTGTGAAATAACAATATTTAGAAATAAATTGTAAAATTTCATAACTACAACTAAATGTTTTTTTTATATCGTTAAAATAAAAATGTTTTTATGCGGCATTTCCTTGAATTCCTAATTTTCATCCCTTTAAATAATGTTTAAAAATTATTTGTCACACCAGCCAATGACTTTCACCACGGTCAGTATATTTCGAGGTAATTTCATTTCAAGAATTGACCGATTTCATTCCACAAAGGCTTAATACTAGGCATTATTGTAAATAAAAATATTTTTTCACTATTTTAGTTTCACAAGCACTGAATTTAATGAATATTTGCGTTTGTTTTGCACCATAATAAACAAACGTCAAAACTCATACCGCCGATAAAATTGACTTTTATAGACTTTTCGCGGATTTTCCGATAGAAAATTAATATGATAGTAATTAACAATACTTTACCAATTACACTAATACAACATTTTGTATAATATAATAACTTTTTCCACTTAATTAACATTAAAACCGCGGAAACGATATGAATATAGTGCGAAATAAAGGCCTACCATGCACACATTGACAAGGCCTACTTCATGGCTTGTCAATACATACAGAGGGTTTTGGTTTAGGTATATGTTTAGGATTTGATGTGTTGGTATCAATAAGGGGCTCAACTCTCCTATATTAACCGTTTCTAACGCGATGAAGAGGTCCGTTAATTTCCAATATATTTGTTGGAGTTCCACCATCATGTACATGATTAGCTCGTTTACATCCATTCGCAGCTGTGTTATGCGAAGCTGATCTGTGTGGTTCGCTATTTACTCTATCTTTCCATTAAGGTTCTGCACCCTTTGCACTAATTAAGTATGTCTTTCGTGCATATCAGTGTTTGTTTCGCTCATAGCTTTCAATGTTGTTTTCATGATGGTTACTTGTTTTTTACCTAGATCTAAGTTGGCTTGAGTGTCTTTTTCTAACTCATTTAGCTTTTGGTGTATGTCTTTGGAGTCATCATTGTCCATAGTCCCAAATAGCGTCTTCATGACTTTTCCCCCTAGGTTCACCAATCCTCTCCTGGCCCGCTTATGGGGTGTTATGGTAACGTCTGCTTTGTTAATTAAGTCTCTTATTTGAATTACCCGTTTCTTAATTTCAATTTGCCAATGTTTACAATTTGCTCCCCCCGCTAAGCCGTTTGTGTCGTTGCATAATCGGTGTAATGGCCTTTCGCAGTTTTCCAGATAGCTAAGGTCTAGGCCCCATATTGGCTTTGGTAGTTGTGTGATGATAGTCCAGTGATCGTGGTATGTCTGCACTTTCTTCAGTGGTTCGAACACTATGCTCTGGTGTCGTAGTGGTTGTGCCTCCACTGGGGTTTGTCGGGTTACCGTTATTCCCAGGTTTACTATTATTATTATTCGAATCATTCTGAAAAACAGAGAGGCAGTGTTTAATTGAACAGCTTTAATCGATTATTTTGTACACGGCGTCTGCGTTTCCTTATCACAGTGGTATTTATTATTATTTAACTCTGGGTCAGGGCCTTTGCAGAGGACCCTTGGGCACTGCGACCTGAAGATCTTTTGTACCATCCCCTATGTTATTCATTGCGTTACGTCAGGGCCTATTTCCAGCCCTTTGAAATACGCGATTAGTGATCTAGGATCAAGGTTTTTAAGATCCTCGTAACTTGGTGCTTCTTTGCCGAGTGATCATGATCTTTCTTTTGATAGCACTTCACATTCTATCAGAAGATGGTGTACAGATTCTTTGCCCTTGTTGCAGAATCTGCAGGAATCATTGTCCACCTTGCCCATCTTTTTAAGATGATCGTTGACATGATGGTGACCTGTGGTGATTCCTACCAACTGTCTAAGGTCATTTCTGCTGAGACGAAGAAGTGTTTACAACCCATTTGATAAATCAAAGTCCTACTGTCTTTTTGAAAGTTGTTATTTAATTGAACATTATTAACACCTGTTTGCATTATTATGGTGTTTTTACCTCTTTTGCTTTTAGGTGATGCGGCGTCTCACAACATTCCTCCACCTTTTAGAAGGCCTCCCCAGGGTGAGTGGCATTTCCTGGGGTAACAAGAACTAGTACCAGTTTTGTAGTGTGGAGTGTGGCTGTTTCTGTGGTAAGAGCGGTTCAACCTGATTATTCCGCGTTTGTAATTCGGAATGTTAGGCGGTTAGAGGGTTCGCGCGATTCGAGTATAAGTGTTATTTTTTTTATAATTAGGGTAGTTTAATCTTAAATTCCTAGTTTTGTAACTCCTGTATTTATGGGTTTCTCTTTATTTCATTTTGAACTTTACATCTATTATGTTTCGCCTTAACTTAGTTGCTTTTGTTTTCCCGCCTTGGGTTTCGTCCACGTGTGTTTTTTGTTCCCTCCTGGGGTTGACAGTATTTATCCATGTACATGGCTGACTGATCCTCGGTTTCAGGCTCGCCTAACTGCAGTTGCTGGAATATCTGGTCTGTTTCCTGCAGGATGATATTAAGTTGGATTTGTTGGTATAGCCGGTCTGCTTCCCGTAGGATGTTGTCCCACTCGGCCTTGGTCAGTCCTAGGTCATCGATTTTAACGGGTGTAACGATTTGGTCCATTGTAAATCTGGTAATTAGGAATATTGTAGTTATTAATGATGCTCGGTCTATAGTGTGTGTGAGCGGGTGTTCCGATCTTAATTAAATAATAACTTAATAACTTATATTAAGTATCTTAAATAACTTGTTCACTTCCCTGAACATTTCGGACGTGAAGTTGGCTCCTTGGTCGGTAATTAATTTTGTGGGTATTCTGTAACGACTTATTATTTCCTCCACAAAAGCCTGTGCCACAGTTTTCGCCTCCATATTTTGGAGTGGTATTCCGCCCATGAAGCGAGTCAAGTCGTCTTCGAAACTTAGGATATACTTGTTCCCGCGTGGTGTTTCGGGAATTGGACCCACAATGTCCATATAAACCTTGTCGAACGGTTGTTTGGCGGTGTCTGTAATGACCATCGGCTCTCTGTGCTCTCTACTTAACTTATTTATTTGACATTTTCTGCATTTTCGTATGTATTTTTTAATATCCCTCATCATTCCCTTCCAGTAGAACTCTTTCTTTAAGCGGTGATATGTTTTAAGAACTCCTTGGTGTCCTCCTAGAGGGGCGTCATGACAGTCGCGTAGTATCGTCTCAATGTCCTGAGGGTCTTTCAGGATTCTTATTTGTGGTTTTTCTTGTACGGATGGGTCCTCCAGTGGGTTTTGTTCCGTGGGCTCTCTTCCTGGGGCAATATCTTCCCCGGTTTCTGAGGATTGTTCTTGTTGCTCTCTTGCCTGTTTTCGTGTGGTCACCATCACCTCGTATGGAATTCTGCTTAGGGCGTCCGCGTTGCCGTTTTTCCTGCCTTCCTTGTACTCAATTTCGAAGGTGTAGTCGCAAAGCTTGTACCACAACCGAAGTATTCGGCTTGTCGGATCTTTGATCCTAATCGCTCCTTTTAGGGGTTTGTGATCGGTGAATACTTTGAATGGTCTGCCGTATAAGTAACATCTGAAGTTCTTCACTGCCCATACGACTGCTAAAAGTTCTCTTTCTATGGTCGAATAATTCTTCTCCGCGGCATTCAATGTGTGACTAGCATAGGCTATCGGTTTCTCTTCCATGTCCGGGCCTTGTGCTAGAACTGCCCCAAGAGCTCCTCCACTGGCGTTGGTGTGAAGTTTAAACGGCTCCTTGAAGTGTGGGTATCTTAATACCGGTGGGTTGATTAACTTATCTCTAATTGTGTTGAATGCTTTGGTGCAATTTTCGTCCCATTTGAATTTTACATCCTTCTTCAGGAGGTTATTTATTGGTGCCGCTATCTTGGAGAAATCCGATATAAACTTTCGATAATAATTTGCTAGTCCCAAGAAGGACTGCACTTGTCGGATTGTTTTGGGGGTAGGGAAGTTCCTCACGCTGTCCACCAAACTTGGATCTGGTTTTACTCCTTCCGTCGTGCATTTATGTCCAAGGTATATAATTTCCTTTTTGAGAAAATTGCATTTCTCTGCGTTTAACTTCAGGTTATGTGCTCTCAATCGTTGTAGTATCGCCCGTAGTTTTGTTTGATGATCAGTTAAATTCCTGCCGTATACAACTATATCATCCAGGTATACCAAGCACTGTAGTCCTTTTAACCCAGTTAGTACGTGGTTCATGTGACGCTGGAACGTTGCTGGTGCTCCTTTTAGCCCAAAAGGCATGCGCTTAAAGGCGTAGTGTCCGTAAGGGGTGCTGAACGCAGTCTTGTCCCGATCTTCCGGTTTCATGGCGATTTGGTGATGTCCGCTGGCGAGATCGAGTACTGAGAAATACCGAGAATTTCCCAGCTGGTCCAGGATATCTTCAATTCTGGGTAGTGGAAAGGCATCCCCTCGGTTACTTCATTTAGTTTCCTGTAATCGACCACTATTCGCCATCGCTTTCGTCCATCAGTTCCCGGTTTCTTTGGGACTACTAGTAATGGTGCGTTCCATTCGCTCCAGCTTTGTTCTACTATGTCTTCCTCGAGTAATCTTTGTATTTCTTCCGTTATTATCTCTCTTTGTGTCTCCGGCAGGCGGTACATCTTGCACGTGATAGGTTGTTTCCCGGGTCGTACCCGTATTTCATGCTGCACTGTAGCTGTATGTCCCAGTTTCTCTCCCGGTAGATGAAAAACGTCTTGGAATTCTTCAATTATTTTATGCATTTCCCTCCTCTCTTCGATGTTCAAATTGGTTTCTAAGCTTATTAGCTTTTTAATCTGGGTTTCTCTTTTTCTTGGTCCCCATTCTTCGGTGCTAATACAATTGACGAGTTCTTCCTCAGAGCTATTAGTATCGTTGTTGTTTGGTGCTGTCGTTTCCTCGTATTTGCTCAATTTTACTGTCACATTGTTCACTTCTTCTTTATAATTGTTTATATTTAGCACGCTCAGTTTTATTTTCCTATTTGTTGACCGCACGAGCGCGTTGCTAATATATACACCCGGTTTTATCTCCTCTCCTTCGGTTACAAACTGTCCTTCTTCGTCCGTGATCATCTCCACACATTTCACTGTCCTTCCCGGTATTATGATGTTCCTGGGCTCTTTGGTTATAAATTCCTCCTTTGAGCATCTTTTTTCGCAGCTTTCTTCGTTTTCCCCATACGTGCGAGTATGGAATGGAAAACATTTTAAATTACACTCCCCGGTACGCATCCCCCTCTCGTAGTTTTCATGCGTTTTACCTGTCTCGAAGAGTTTTTCCAGATCTTTCAACACATCCGCTGTAGGCATTACGTCCCCTGTGTTATCACATGCATTCATACGGTTTTGCCTGACGTTGGTAATGTTCCCTGGCTTCTCCGATCGTTGTGAATCTTCTGATTGTTCAGCGTAGTGCTAACCCAGTGTTTCAGGTTTTTTGTCACCCCCCATATTAGTTTCACTTTGGAAATTTCGGGTGTTTTCCTCCCTGGTGTGACTATGCTCATGATTTGTTTTACCAGCTGCTATTACGTCCACAAAATGAACGTCATTCGTACTTCGGTTTTGGTTTTCTTCGAATTTGATAACCGTTCTTTGCCCATTATTTGTGGACAAGAACACGAGCTTCTTCGTGGGGCCTTCGATGTTGCAATGTCTGGACAAGAAGTCGTTGCCCAGCAGACCCGTTACATGGAATTTGCATGGATATATCTTTTCCAAATTTATGTGTCCTGTGATGGTCCCTTTCGTAGAAATTTCCCCTGAAATCGTGTTGAGTGTGAAAATCTTTTCTCTGTTTATGTCTTTTTCCATTGATTCATTAATTTCTTCCTCCTTTATAAGACTTATTTCGGCTCCTGTGTCCACTATGAACTTATTCCTGCTTCTTCTCGTAATATTTAGGGGTAAACTTACTATAGGGACGTCTGGACGTGGTTCACACCGCTTTTCTTTTTCTTTTAGCGACGACTCGCGGTGTGCCCGGTCGTCTCCTCGAAGTGTTCCGTTTGTAGGTTTGCTGTTTGTTTTTCTAATTGTAGTCTTTCCCATCTTTCTTTTAGGAAGCACCTATTTTCGGTGTGTACATTTTCCAGGCAAAAGTTACATACTTCGGTTGGGAGTGCTGCTGTGGTGTGGTTCACCTGTCGTTTCCTATGGTGATTAGTAGCTGCATACGTATGGTTACGCTGCCTCTGGTTGCTGCAATTTTGGGTTGAGTGTCCGTATGTTTTACACATCGTGCAGAATGGTGTCACCTGCTTTGTACGACATTCGGCTTACACGTGTCCTGGTCTTCCACAGAAATGACATCTTTCCACAGCCGTTTATCCTGTCTTTCTCGAGGTGTATTGGTGTTGTTTTCCACGGCATTTCTTGGTATCGTGTGGTAACTATTGTATCCATTGTAGTTTCTCGCCGATTGGTATTGTGGTTGTTGCTGGTTTTGTCCGAAGGTTCGGGGTTCCCTTGTTGTTTGATTTTGAAACCGACTTTCGGGCTGGCTCATCGTGTGCAACCCTGGGATTGCTGGTTGCTGATTTGTCATCTGCCGATTTGCAGTGCCTTGCTGCATATACTGTTCAGTCTGTTCAAGCCTTGCTATTTTTCTTCCCAACGCTTCCAAGTTGTAAAAGTTGTAGTTGCTTCCAAGCAGGTAAAATTTATAGTTAGGATTTGTTATCCCTAGCTTGAAGCAATGCAGACCTACTTCCTCGATTTCGATCCCTCACCACCGTTGGCGTATTGTTGTTCTGCTGCGTTCTTGCAAGCATTTATAAATGTTTTCACCCTGTTAAAGTAGCCCGTCAGTGTTTCCATGGGTAATTGCTGCACGTTTCTTAATTGGGTGTTTAGAGTTATGTAGGAGGTATTTTGGATTAAGCTTGTTTTAAGTGTGTTGAATATATCCTCAAGTGTCTCGTTAACTCTAGCTTGTACAACTTCTAGGGCTCTTCCTCTTAACCGTGTTGGCAATAGTTTTATAAAGAGCGCCTTATCTTGTACTTCGGACAGTGTCTCATATCATAGGCGAGCGCAGCTAATGAATTCATATACCTCATTTTGTTTTCGGGGGCTGTCTTCTCCCATTAATATCGGTACGTTGTTGTGTAACACGTTGTTTACTAACGTTATGTTTGCCATTTTCTTGCTTTCTATTGCTTTTCTTTCCTCAATTTCTTTTTTCTCGATTTCTGTTCGTGTGTTTGCTGTTGGCTCCTGTTTGTTGCTGGCGTGGTAGTCTTTGCATTGGTCCGAGTTCGTCTTACAATATCTTCTCCCGTGTCTCAGCTGCACTATGTCTGTTTCTGGCTCTTCTGTTGTTTTTTGTATATCTCCTGTTTCTATATTTCCTTCTATCTGATTTTCTGTTTCCGGTTCTGTTATCTGATGAGTTTCCTGGTTACTTGACATCAATACGTTAGTTTTGTTATTTGTTCCTTCCTCGTTGTCCTTCTTTCCGTTATATTCTTCACCTGTGTTGGCTTCCTCAGTGCTTGTAGAGAACTCTGGTTCCGGATTATCAATTGAGGAGTAGTCTAGAAACCTCGAAAATCTAGTTATAGATGATTTCAGAGACGCTTTCGGGGTTGACTGGGCCATATACTGTGTTTCTCGTTTGTTTTATCATTTTGTTATGACTAATTTTTACTAATTAAATATTTTTTCCTTGAATATACTTGTTTTAATTTCTTTTCCTATTTATATTTCTATTTTCTGATATATATATATATATATATATATATATTTTTCATATGTATCTGTTTTTTTTTTGTTTTTATGTATTCTTGTGTATAGTATTATTCTTCTATTATAATCAGCCATTATATTGGCTTTTTCATTGCCTGGTATGCCTAGGTGCCCTGGGATCCAGATGAGGCAAAGCTTCTTGTCTCTTCCCAGTTGTTCCAGGCATTCGTGGCATTCCTTGACCAGTTTGGACTTCTTTGTGACGTTTGCTACCACTTTTATCGCGGCTTTGCTTTCACTGGCTACGAATATCCTTGCCCCCTTGTATTTTCTCTTGAGAATACTTTGAGCGCAGACCATTATTGCCATTATTATCGTTTGGAAGACAGTGCAGCTGTGTCCCAGCGACCTTGCGATCCTTGTGGAGGGTCTCCAGATCCCCAGGCCGGATCCGCCGTCCCTCACCCAGCCGGCTGTATACTTTGGCTAGCGCACCCTTCTCCTTCTCAACGGGTAGTGGGGATTTCAGCCATTCGTTTTTATCCGGCACTTTTGTTGAGTAGTTACCGCCGAAGGTCACCTTCCAGTCAATGTCGTCTGTAGGTACTTCCTTCAGATGTGGTAATTGCTTCTGGATACTGAGATGTCCTGACCTCCCTGTGTCATTACATCGTGTTTTATGGGTTCTCAGGGCTTCGGCTAATGCCATTCGCCTTAAATGCAGGTGTAGAGGCGTTAGATTCAGAATAACCTCTAGAGCTGCCGTAGGCGTAGTCCGCATTGCTCCCATGATCCCCATACAGGCTATCCTTTGGATTTTTGTGAGTACTTTTTGAGTTGTACTCTGTTCCGTTTTCTTCCACCAAATAGAAGAGGCATAAGTGATTGCCGGTCTAACGATTATGGTATATGACCAGTAAGTCATATTAGGTTCCAGTCCCCATGTCTTTCCTAGCAGTTGCCTACATATGTGAAGACTTATCAGGGCTTTGTCCCTTATGTGGCTAAGATGCCTATTCAAATTCAGCTTCTGCTCCATGTAAACGCCCAGATAATTTACCTCATTGGAAATGTGCAAATGTTCACCCCCCATGGATATTGGTTTCCCACTTTCCATGTTTCTCTTTTTGGAGAATGGAGCAATCACAGTTTTTTGCGGGTTGACTCCCAAACCTTTGCTATTGCACCACCTGATGACCTGCCGGAGAGCTGTTTCCATTAGCTCCTTTAGCAGGAGTTCATCCACCACAATAGACCATAACAAGGGGGATAGTACCCCTCCTTGGGGGCAGCTCCTTCCCGCTATTACAGTTCTAGATACTCCTCCTAGCTTCGCTGTTATTTCCCTGCACTTGAGCATGGATTTTATCCAGCCAATAGTAGAGGGATCTATATCTTTCTGTTTTGATGCCTCATCAATGGCCTCAAAAGAGGTGTTGTCGAAAGCCCCTTGAATATCCAGAAACGTACAGAGTGCAATCTCCTTGTATTCCAGGGCTTTTTCTATTCTGCTCGTGAGGTCACTTAGGACGTCAATTGTCGATATGCCTTTTTGGTAGGCATATTGGCTTTTGTGTAGAGGGATCCTTTTAAGGCTCCCCTCTCTTAGGTGGAGATCAAGTACCTTTTCCATGCTCATGAGGAAGAATGAAGAAAGACTAATGGGTCTGTAAGACTTTGGCTTTTCGCTGGGTCTCCCCGCCTTTGGAATAAGGACACATTGGTCTTCCTCCATGAGACTGGAATCCATCTCATTGCATGGCTAGCCCTAAATATCTCCACTACTTGGTGTTCTATATGATCTAAACATTTTTGGATATAGGCATAATTCCATCCCTACCTGGGGCCTTGTATGGTTGGAAGCTTTTTATCGCCCACCTTACCATGTCCCTTGTGAAGATTTTCTTGGAGAGCTTGATTGCTCTTGTGATACCTTCGTATCGTGGGTATTCGCCGTGGTTGTTTGGTGGGACGCTGCAGCCAGGAAAGTGAGTACTCAAAAGCAGTTCTAGAGTCTCGTCTTCGTTCGCAGTGTACCCTCCATCTTCTCTTTGCAGTAGTCCTAAGCCTGAAGCGTATTCTTTCCTAAATATTCTTTGGATTCTTGCAGCACTAGGTAGGGTTTCAATCCCTTCACACATGCTTTTCCATGAGTTCCTCTTGGATTCTCGTAGGATCTTGTTATAATTTGTAAGGGCTGTACGGTATTCCCTTACAAATTATTCCCCTTTTTCTTTGCTCTATTGAACAGTCTTCTAGTTTCTCTCCTGAGTCTGTCCAGCCTCTCATTCCACCAGGGCACATTCCTGTTGACTGCCCTTTGTTTCGTGGGACAGCTGGACTCCAAGGCGTCAATTAGAAGACGTGTAAGGTCTTCGGACATACTTGCTGTTCGAATTCGAACCAATCCGTCTTTTCGATTATTCTTTTCTTTTCTATCTGGATGTTCTCAGCTCTAAATGTCAACCGTATGTAGCTATGATCAGACATTGAGGCTTCATTTGATACCTTCCAGTTAGAGATTTTTGTTGCACTGAAGGCATTTGCTAAGGTTATATCTAAAACCTCCTGCCTTATTTTGTTGGTAAAGGTAGGTGTGCTGCCCTTATTGAGTATCTGCAAGTTGTTGCGGGTAATGTACTCATATAGGTCCACCGCTCTTGCATTTGTGTTTGTGCTTCCCCACGTAATGTGGTGTGCATTGGCATCACTGCCCATTAGAAAGTTCAAATTTTTTACCTTGCAGTATGCAATGAGTTGGCTTACCTCTTCCGGGGGAGCTGACTTGTCCTCCCATGGAAAGTACGCCGAAGCGCAGATGAGTTCACCAGCACTGCTACTAGATCCCCTTTAACGAATTGTGTTACGGGGATGAATCTCACATTGTTTCCTAGGATTATTGCCGCTCTGGGCCTTTCCCCATTGGCACAGTGTATGATCTTCCTCGTACTACTAGGTATGCCTCTTATGCGTCCCTTGTAGTAGTTTGGCTGTTGCAGGAGTCCGATGTCGACTCTATCTTTCACCATTACCGCTCCAAGAATGCTCGTAGCCGCCTTGGATCTGTGAAGTTTGATTTGGACAAATTTAATCCCCTTTATCATCTTCTTTCCTTTTCCGTTTTTCGTCGGATCCATCTCGGTGTGGGTGTTTCTGGGCCGATCGCAGGCCCTGGAATCAACCTCTTCCCCAGATGGAATCATTTTTACCTTTCTTGAGGAATTGGCTGTGATACCTTCTGGGTTTCCCCGTCAGTTTCCATAGCCTATTCCCCACCGGAATCGTTTTCTGGTTTATCGATTGATTTTTCGACTGCAGGCGCTGATTGATCCGCCTTGTCCAACTTTTTCTTTAAGTTCAGCTTCATTTCGCCAAACTTAAAGCAGATGTAGACGTTGTTTTTTCTCAGGGTGGCCTCTGAAGTGGGGTCTATCTAGAAGGTGAGTAAGGCTGCCGTTTTTTCTTCCGTCCTTCTCAGAACCCTCCAGCTCTCAGTGTTGAGGTCATTTTGGGAACGTATGTATTCCAATATGTCCTCATTTGTTTCTTGATGGCTATCTTTGAAGAAGCCTGTTGCGATCACTAGGCGTGGCTGTTCCTTTTCTCCCAGTGTCGTCAGGCTCGCGCCTTCCCAGGGCTTAAAATCAAGCCCCTTCAGCCATTCCTCTGTTCTTTTATCCTTGCATGTTACAAGGAGCCAGCCGGGTTTGTAGTTTGCGTCAAGGAATCTGGGTTTTGTCTCTTCTCCCTTTTGTGCTCGCACCTTAGCCATGATAAACTCCTAAATGGTCCGTAACTGGTCCTTTGTCAGGAGTGTGTCTGGAAATTGTGCATGAGCTTCGCCTACCGTGATCCACAGGACTGCCTCCCTGTATGTTGGCTTTTTTCCGGGTACAGGTTCTTTATTACCTTCCCCCTTCTCGGTTTCCTGCTGGGTTGTAGGAGTTTTTTGAGGCGTACTACCTTTCGGTTTCTTCCTCTCCGAAGGATTTGTGGAGACCCTCTCTGGAGATCTCTCCTTCCATTTTGGAGTCGCTATAGGCAGTGTAGGCAGTTTGAATGGCAAAGCGGCCAATTTACGTGCCTCCTCCGCATTCATGCCTTTCTCAAGCAAGTGCTTTAGCCTTTTCTTGCCGGCTCCACTCAGCTTGGGCTTTTTGGGCCCGTTGTTTGGATGGGGTGGTCCTTCACCCTTCTTAGATTGATCGGAGGCACAGGTGGCGTCTTCCCCAACCTTCGATGTTGAAGGACGTACCTCCACCGTAGTTTGAGTGCTCTGAGAGCAGATTTTTTGTTTGGCGATTTAGGATGCCGGTCCCTTAAGCTAAAACTTAACTTGTTTATTTTGGTATCCATTTTTGGTCCCACGAGAAGCAAGGGAACATACGGTCACCTGCAGCAGAGCCCCGCATGCCACAGAAAGGCTAGTTGAAACAGGAGGTCGCCTGGTATCCTGAGTTCGCTATTAAGGACTGAGCTCGGCCCCAGCCTTCGACATAGCTCTTCCGTCATATATTGGCTTGGCGCCACAAGTGCGCTACCAAGAGAGGAAGCGTTTGCCCGATGGGGATCCTTGGGCTGTTCCTTCGTTTACTCCTTGTGGTCCCCCAGCGTGACATTTCAGCAGGTTCAATTATTTCGCTTTGATACCCCGCTGGTCACCATAAGAGTTTAAGCCTCCGAACCCGGCCCCAATCGGGGCCTTCGTCAAGGTCTCACAGCCCCTATCGGAGGATAACAGTGGTATTAACCGGGCTATTTATTTCTACTAACTAGTAAGGGCCTAGCCAGTGTTGGACTAACTTATTTTTCTCGGCTGCATTTCGCAGGAGTACTTGGTCACCTATATGTATCCTTACCGGATTTACCTTTCGAACGTAATATTCCTCAGATTGCATTCTACTCTCTTCTAAATTTTTTCGAGCTGTTTGATAAGCTCTCTGTAGCTTGTTCTTTAGGTGCAAGTAATAGTTTTCATGGTCATAGATAGGTTCGGGCTCCTTTTTCAAATTGTTAGGCAGGGGGGCCGAAAAATCGAACAAGCAGTCCATCGGTGTTAGCTTTCTGGTTGAATGCATACCGTTGTTCCTTACAAACATTGCCGCTCGCAAGTGGTCATCCCAGTTCACCTGGTTGTCATCAACGAAATTTCCTAAGTAGTCCACTAAAGGCCTGTAAGACCGTTCTAGCGCCCCGTTGGACTGAGGATGATATGATGTCGTTTCTAGTAGTTGTCGTTCTAGTTTGAGGATGATATGGTGTAATTTCCATAGAGTGTAAAAGTCTTTTCAAATAGAACAAACATCGCGAGTGTTAAATAAATTTTCTAAAATAAAAAAATAGTTAAAATTAATTAAATTATCTAAGCTTGGAGATCTATATCAAAACTTCTTTCTAGAGTGTAAGAAGGGTAGAAAAGCTGGTGTGGCTCAGAAAGAAATGAATGAGTTGTGAGCTGCTGGGAAGCAGAAATATTCTGTAAAAGAAATCTTTGTAAAATGGGCGAGTAATCTTTTAGTGGAGTATCGACAGAAAAACCAAGCTAAAAAGTCTGTCAATATCCTTTACTACTGCTCTAATTCTACAGAGGTTAGTCAAGACTATAGTTTTAATCAAAAATTTATTATACTCTCTGCCATATTATTTCAGATCGGTAGCAAGAATGTTCGTAAAAATATACAAACCATTGAACAAAATCCATCCTTAGAATATCCTAATATATGCACCTCTGAAGCACATTGTACAAAAACTATGACAGTGGAGAAATGCGATGATGATCCATGTGAAGGCAACTCTACATCACAGGACAAGTTGAGGAATAAGATCATACTTCTTCAAGCAGAACTTGACTTAGCTCTCCGTCGTAGGGATTCTTTGAGCGCCGATGGAAATGAGCAGCGTCAAGAGAAAAAACTAGGGGATAAAATTGATCAATGTAAAAAAGAGCTACGTAAGAAAAAGCAACACATGCACCACTCCAAAACACACAGGCGTTCAATAAAATCAAAGATTGAACGTGTTTGCCGTGACAGCCCTAATGTAGCTAATCTTCTCATGGGTCGTTCTGGCCCAGGCCGTCCACGACAAGAGGAGGAACAACCGGTATTGCTAAAGACTATCGTCGATTTGGCAATGTTTGGTGCTTCTGCGGAGGAACGACGCCGCTGTAAGGTTGTGCGCAGTTGCCGAACACTCAAGGATCTTCATGACAAACTAAAGGATCACAGGTTTTAAATTTCGAAAAGTGGCACATACCTTTGGCTGTTTCCAAGAAACTATTGCACGTTAGAGGGTAAGAGACATGTTGCCAAGGTACCTGTCAAATTGAGCCGTCCTGAGGCAGATCATCATAAATCTCACCCCGATCACCATTTTTGCTTGGCCACCATAAGATCCTTGGAAACCGTGGCTTCTATTCTAGGGCCAGAGTAAGTGTTCTTGTTATCACAGTATGATAAGGCCTGCGTACCTATATGCTTGACGGCTGCGCATAAACAAGCTCCTCTACTGGTGCATGTAGAATACCGCGTATCATTGCCTGATCATGATTGGGTAATTGCTCCGAAGAACAAATTTATCCCTAGTGTATGGTATATGCTGGATGCATCATAAAAGCCAATGATATGGGTCGAGCCGAAGCAGTGACATGTTCAGGACCAACATACGTGGCTGTTAGAACCGCCAAACATTCTTCATCAACTTCGTTGATTTCGACAGGCTTGCTAAACTGGAGGATTTTGAGGAAATTATGCGGACTAAAGAAGGACGACTTAAGCCAGTTGTATTGATTTCATCTGATGGAGGACCAGATGAAAACCCGAGATATACGAAGGTTCGAGAAGAGAATAGCACCTTTGAGCCGGGAGTTGGCTGGTCCATACTACCTCATGATTCATATGGAAGCAATCTAGATGAGCAAGGAAGAACGACAGATTTGGAGATTGAAAAAAAACTTTCAGAAAACTGGAGAAGTCCTTGTTGAAATATGGAATTCAATGATCATAGATCACTATCAAGTTGTGGCAGAGTTCGTGCCTGATGAGACTACTGAAAAATAATTTCCAGATCTGCCGTCCACACAGTGGTATAGCGAGCATGTACGCGGGAGCCAGTGTTTACTTCAGGTACAGTAGTATGTTTTAATCTTTTTTACAATTAACTTAACGTCATATAATCTTTGAGGTGGTGAAGTGTGACAACCGCGCTTGCTGCAGAAACATGCGGAGTTCTCTTCGACTTGTTCTTCCCGAACGCTTCCTGCTACCACCATATCCGATTAACCAGTCCCCCACTGGCTTATATATTCCAAAACCTGAAGACCATGATTGCAAGACGTTTGCATCGTTCCATTCGCAGCGATCTATAGGCATAGCTCCTGGATATGAAGGTTTTGTTAACATTCCTTATGATTTGTATTGTCCCAGCCTTAAGAATGAATGTCACACGGTTATGGGAAGAACATGTAAGAAGTGTGGACTGTATTTTTGCAGTAAAAAAAATGCTCAAGCACACAAGGGGTCTCTTCACTACGATGATATTGCAACATCTTATGTTCGTCCTGCCCGCATCGTGACACGAAATAATGTTTTGAAAAACGATTGAATGTTATGTATGATGACGTTGCTTGTCAAAAAAAAATTGTCAAAATGTTCCTCATATCAGTGTATTAAAACCTTAAATTTAAAAAAAAAAAAAATGTGCACGTGATGTTAGAAAGGGGTGCGAGGGGTAGCTTAGGACATTATCAAGCATCACCAGGGGGGAAGGGGGTGTAAAAAGGAATAATGGATCGCCTTGGTCAGGTAATGGATTTTCTTTAACTTGATGTGTCTGGTTTTCTTCTTCAGCGTTTACTTATGGTGAATCTACTCTTCCCTGGACAGGTAATGGTTCTTCTTTTACTTGACGTGGAGCGTTTTCTTCTTCGGCGGACACCTCCTCGTTACTGCTATTGTCCGCGAATTCGGTCAAAAAATTATGTAACGAGTACGAATCGATTTTTCGCATAAATCTACTTAAATGTTTGTTCAATGGTAGCCTTGGCGTGAAATTTGCCATATATACATACACTATCTGTACCCGCCCACTGTGCTGGGCATTACGTCATACTTCATATTTTTTGTGTACTGTATACTGTATATGTTGATACTATATATGTCTCATGCTTTTCTTTAGTTATAGATTTTTGATTCCTAGCAGTTATCTTTTGATTGTAACATAAGTTCAAAAACTTCCAATAAATCTTTGGCTATTTCAAAAATGTTTTTATTAACGTTTGGCTACAAATTATCGCCGTAAAAAAGATAATAAATTGAAAAAATTAATAGTGCTCAATAAGAAAATGAGAGATAAACTTAAAACAACTAACCAAGCACTCTTTCAAAAAGAGCCAATTTTGAAAATTATTCTACACCTTACAACACCTATTAAACTTAAAGTTATAAAAAAATTGAAATATAGTAGTTATGAGAAATCGAAATTTATCTTATGTTCGATGACAACAATGAAACAAATAATGATTTTAAGATTTCCAGTTGAAACTCAAACACAACTGGTTGACTTTTTACTTAAACTTCGATTAGTACCGACTACTTGTCTAAACTAGCTTAGCTTATATACATTTTCTGAATGTGAATTTTTTATGGCACAGTAATATTTGAGAGGTGAATCCGAGCCGATAGGCCACATCAATAAAACGCCCACGTTAGCCCTGTAAATTAATTTTCGGCGAATTTGTTGAAATATATTACTTTCTTCTACTTACAAAAAAAGTTAAGGTTTAATCACAGACAAAATAATTTACCAGAGCTCGCGATCCTATGTGACTCTGTACCCAATTTTTCCAAAATCACACACATAACAGCAGACAAAAGATGCATGGGCCGTATGCACCTTTGATCGGCCTTAACGTTTAAAGAACAGACAGTGCGCAAATTTTTCTTCTACTTGATGTTTGATTGTCAAATAGGGAATGAGTGATAAATAAATATATAAATAGATAAATAGGGAATAAGGGGAAAGAGGGCTTAAACAAGAAACTCGCGGATGGAACACAATGTACATGTACACACAATGCACAAAATTTTGATGTTCTGGAATTTGCGCAAAACAAACACAAACAAAAATCGTTCATAGGCGTACCATTGGAAAGTAAAATTTACTACCGTACACGTAAATAAACTCAAAAATTTCTGTTTTCTGTGTAGAAAATGGAAAGTTTTGTGTGCAACAGTATTTTTTATTTATTTGAAGAAAAAATATACTAATTGAATTTTGATATATAAAAAGTTACAAAATTTTTCCGAAAAACGCGAGATTTTGCATTTATTTTAGTTTGAATTTTATTATATATCATAACGTTTGTTTGGACACACCTTTAAAAACTCAATTCAGAGAAAAAAGATAGAAAATTGTAAAATAATGGGGGTTGGACATGCATATGCACCCTGTAGGAAGCTTCGTTCAGCCGCCAGGACCAAAAAATTGTTAAAAATTCAAAATCTGAATTTTATAAATTTTCCAATCTTTTGAATGCACATCTTTAACACCTCAATTAAGAGAAAAATAATGTATGAAAGGAAGATAGGAAATATTAAAATAGTAGGGGTCGGTCATACTTATGAACCCCGTAGGATGCTTTGTTTAGCCGCTATGGGCAAAAGACCGTTAAAAATTCACATTTTTGCCAGAAAAGAACCCATAAAACCGGAAGAAAATTGGTCAATTTCGAAATCAATGTTAGGAAATTTAAAAAAAATGGAGGTCGGTTATACGTATGAGCCCCGTAGCACACTTCGTTTAGCCGCTAGGAACAGAAAATCGTTAAAAATTCAAATTCTGAATTTTATCAATACTCCAATCTTTTGTATGCACACCTTTAAAACCTTAATTTAGAGAAAAATGACGTATAATGGGAAGGTAGGAAATGTCAAAATAGTGGAGGTCAGTCAGACTTTTGAACCCCGTAGGACGCTTCGTTTAGCCGCTACGAGCAAAAAACCGTTAAAAATTAAAATTTTTGCCGGAAAATAAACCTTAAAATCGGAAGAAAATTAGTCAACTTTGGTTTCAATTTTAGGAAATTAAAAACAAGGAGGGTAGGTCATACGTACGAGCCCCGTAGGATGCTTCGTTTAGCCGCTAGGAACAAAAACTCATTAAAAATTCAAAATATGAATTGAATGAGGAGGAGGTTAATATTTATATAGTATAAAAGTATATATGACTTCCAATCATAAGGACTAATTATTAATTAGTATAAATAATTTTTTCATTATTTATTATAAGTTCCATTATTATAATTATTGCTTTAGTAGTTATATTACTAGCAACAATTTTATCAAAAAAATCTATTATTGACCGAGAAAAATCTTCTCTATTTGAATGTGGATTTGACCCTAAAAATTCTTCTTGCCTTCCTTTTTCTTTACAATTTTTCTTAATTGCAATTATTTTTTTAATTTTTGATGTAGAAATTGCATTAATCCTACCAATAATTATAATTATTAAATTCTCTAATCTAATAATTTGATCGTTTACTAGTGCATTTTTTATTATTATTCTGTTATTAGGATTGTACCATGAATGAAATCAAGGGGCTTTAGAATGGACAGCTTAATTTAGGGTTGTAGTTAAATACAACCCTAAATTAACCGACCGAACTGTCCCTTCCGCTCCTTCACTTTCTTCCTCTTCACCGCAACCTGGTAACGCGGTTATCCCTGTCAGCGGTGACTGTGGTGTGCCTCCTAACTCAACGAATAATTCCTCCCCCCGCTCCTCCTGTATCCCTTCCAGCTCTTACGCTTACCGCTCCCTCAAATACCTATCTCACTGCCAACCCTATACCTATCCCCGTCGCGTCCTCCGACCTGTCGGATACCCTGCTGATCAAGTCAACTGCTCCCCCTTTCTCCACCTCCTGCTCTTCAGTACCTATTCCAGCCCACGCTTTGCAGACCGTCCCTAAAACTAGGTCTATATTTGTAACTGAGCTTGTTCCGTCAACTTCTACGGACGACATCCTTCGCCATATTGTTAACGTTATTGGGGTTGATGTTATCTCTAACAACATAAAAGTTATGAAGCTTTCGGCGGGTAGATGCTCTTCATTCAGAATCATAGTCCCCCCCTCCCTCTTTGACTTTATCTTGTGTAAAGTCAATTGGCCGAAAGACGTTTTCATTAAGGAGTTCGTCCCACGGAGACGCTCCCCTGCTAGCCTTGGCACTAACTCAGTCGCCGCCCCTACTGCCTTCACGGCCTCCTCTTCCACGCCAGGAAAAAACTACGTCCCCTCTCCATCTTCTACCAAAACGTGAGGGGTCTTAGGACAAAGACGCACGCTACCTTTCTTTCTTCTCTCACCTTACCCCACGACGTTGTTAGCCTTACGGAAACCTGGCTTTGCTCCAATATCAATGACCTTGAGATCTTCAACAAGGAGTTTAATCATTACCGTAAAGACCGGTGCGACGGCGATCCTAATCGACGTGGTGGCGGTGTCCTAATCGCGGTTCGTTCCTCCTTTAATGTTACTCCTATATCGATCCCCTCCATTGATTCGCTGGAACTCCTCTCCGTCAAGATCACTTCCCCTCTTACAAACTTTTCTTTTCGACATGTTACATACCTCCCCGATCAGATGTAACCGTGTTCATGCTCCTCTTTCGTGCACTTGATTACCTCTACAATCTCGTAGCTGATAGAGATCATGTACTACTTATCGGCGACTTCAACTTACCTCATATCATTTGGTCGCCTGCTTCTGACTCTAATTATCTTACCCCATCTATTCCAACCGTGTATCCCGACACTACACTTATCGACTCTTTGAACTACTTTTCCCTGTTCCAACTCAACTCTATCCTCAATCTGAATCAGCGCTTGCTCGACCTAGTCCTATCGAATAATCCCACCAACGTAGTTGTTTCTCCCAGCACAGTCTCCCTCTGCGCAATCGATCCTCATCACCCCCCCCCTCTCAATCTCTATATCACACTTGCACAGCTCCCACCTCGCTTCATCCCCCCTGCCAGCTAGTTTCAACTTTCGCAAAACTAATTTTGATCTCCTTCTTCACACCCTCAGTGGGTTCTACCTTAGTATGCCTTCCACCAATCTTTCTCTGCTAGTTGAAACCTCTATACTCTACGAGGCCTTACATTCTTCCATCCGTTCTTCTACTCCTTTCTCCTCACCTATTCCTCCTGATTCTTCCCCTAAATGGTACACCCGTAATGTGAAGTCCCTGAGGAACCGTCGCAACTCACTTTGGCAGAAATTTCTTCGCTCTGGGTCCCCAGTAGATCATAAAAACTTCTGCGCTGCCCACAGTGATTTCTCGTTATCTCCAGTTACAAGGCCTACTTAACAACTGTTAAAAGCAATATCTCGGCGAATCCACGACTCTTCTTCTCCTTTGTGAACTCCAAACGGAAACGCAAAGGTGATAACTACCCTCCAACGATCTCTTACCTCGGTTCGGGGAGTGATGATCCCCTAACCATTGCGAATCTCTTCGCTGACTTCTTCTCCTCCACCTTTACGGATGGTCATTTTGAGCCTGACGTGGAATACTTCACTTCACTGAAGCCCTACCTTACCTCGCCCCCTCTTAACTTTCCTGATCTCCATATTTCAGAGGTGGAGGTCCTCTCAGAGCTGTTACGTCTCAAGAATGACTTTTCCCCCGGCCCTGATGAAGTTCCACCCATTGTTCTGAAAAGATGTGCGTCTCTTATTGCTGGACCTTTATCTCATCTCTTCAATCTTTCTCTCCAGTCCGGTGTTTTTCCTGACTGTTGGAAAACCGGATTTCTAGTCCCGGTCCACAAGAAAGGTTCTAAGATTGATGTTTCTAATTACAGGCCTATCGCCAAACTTTCCACCATCCCTAAAATCTTTGAGAAGATACTAGTTGCCAAGCTGTACACCTTCCTTACCTCCTCCTTCTCTCCTAATGAGCACGGCACAATACAATAACCTCAAAGGTAGATCCACCACAACTAACCTTGTGCAGTTCGTCTCCTTCATCCTAAATTCCCTAGAACGTGGTGAAGTCGTCGAGGCCATATTCACCGACATGAGTAAGGCAGTATCCCCCACAATCTTATTTTATTAAAGCTTAAGCTGGTTGGCTGCCCACAATCCTTCCTCAGGTGGATTGATTCCTACCTGGATCACAGAACATACCGTGTTCGCTTCCGATCATCCCACTCCAAATGCATAACGGCTACCTCTGGCGTTCCCCAGGGCAGCCATATCGGCCCCCTGCTATTCATCACCGCTACAAATGACTTATCCAGCGTTATCCTAAGCTCCTCGCTCCTTTCCTATGCAGATGATACCAAGCTGTACAAAAACATTGTCAATCCTTCTGACAATATCGACCTACAGCTTGATCTCAACCGGCTATCTCTGTGGTGTTCCAAAAGTAACCTTGTGCTTAATGTTTCCAAGTGTGAGCATGTTTGTTTCACCCACAAACGTAACTATGCTCCCTACATGTTCACAATTAACGACTCCCCGGTGAGGCCTGTTGACTGTGTTTCTGATCTGGGGGTCCATCTTGATTCCAAACTTTCCTTCCATGACCACGTTAACCACATAATCCGGAGAGCGGGTGTCATGTTGGGGTTCATTTCAAGATGGTCTAGGGAATTCTATGACCCCTATGTTTTCAAAATCCTTTTCACGTCCCTTGTCCGACCCATACTCGAATATGCCTCGCAAGTCTGGTCCCCTTACCATAACCACCTAATTGGCAGATTTGAGGCCATTCGAAAGCGATTTCTTCGTTTCGCCCTCCGCCGTCTTCCTTGGTCCGATCCTTTCCATCTTCCTCCTTATGCGGATCGTCTTAAGCTAATCAACCTGCAATCTCTCTCGGGACGCCGTGCTATGGCCGATTTGTCGTTCGCCCATGGCATAGCCCTGGGACATATTGTTGCTCCAGACATCCGCAGCCAGTTCGTTTGCCGCCCTCACGTACGATCCCTCCGAGCTCAAGAATCTTTCCTCATCAACTAACACCACACAGACTTTGGTAGGATGGAGCCTATTACGCGAATGCTAAGGGTGTATCATAGGGCAATCCCCCTTCTCCAAGCAGCGGGAGGCCACACCCACGCACGGTTCGCTCCTTGGTCGATCACATGTCCTTATTCGCAACTTCCCGGTCCTGTCTTTCCTGAACCGACTGGACACTACTACCATCCCATATATTTAAGTATATTTGAGTAGTTGTAATAGTTGACCGTTAATTTCGTTCTGTTTTTCTCTTTTAAAGTCTCTTTCTTAATTTTTTTTATATTCTTAACTTCTGATATATTATAATGCTAACTTGTATTAAGTTTAATAATACATATATTCTTAACTTTGGATATATTATAATGCTCACTTATATTAAGTTTAATAATAAATAAATAAACATCATGCGTCAGCGCAACATTTTTGTTACTGCAGTCATGCGTCAGCGCAAACTGTTTGTTTGTAATGAAAGCTACGGCAATTCGTACGTATCATTTCCGATTTCTCTCTGTCTCTTAAGCATGAAAGAGACATTTATAACATTACGTACTACGTATCAGTGTGAGTTGATAGGGAATTGTAGCGTCACTCACTATCATGCTGAAGAGAGAGAGAGAGTAACCGGGAATGATATGTACCAATTGCCTGAGCTCTCATCAGAAACAAAAATGATGCGTTGACGCATGACTGCAGCGCAAAAAGCCGACGCGCGTCGGAGTCGCACATCAGTTTTGCAATAATTTAAGTCTCGGATTTTTGGACATATATCTTTACCACTGGCCACGTTGGAGAGTACCACGATTATAAATAGCCTATAGGCTTCCTAGGTTAATGGACTTTTTTTTTTATATATATATATTTTTGTATATTTTTTTGTCTCCTTTTTTGTTTGTTTGTCCTTGTTTCTTGTTTGTTTTTGCTACTAAAATTTTTTCAATCATACAATTTCTAATACACGAAATGGTCAATATTCTTGTTTCATTTATACAATCAAAGGTAAATTCTATAATGTCCTAAACTTTGAGAACTATTCTAATGATATTTTGCGATTCACATTTGCAGTGTGAGCAGCCTCTGATGGAAAAACTAATGTGATTTGCATAACCTCAATCGAGACACCCGATGGACAGGTATTTGAGATTCCGGATGATTTGAAACCCGCAAGTAAACACACCGCCATAACCAATACAGATGTTTTTACCAAAACTAAAAATTCTTTAAAGAAAAGACATCAAACACGAAAACTATGGATTCCCATAACCCAAGATTTAAGAAAAATTTACTTAGATGAAGGTGAGAATTTGCAATTTGGTGACCAATACCTAGATGAAATTAAACATGAAACGAAGCTCTCCGGTAGTAGACTAGTAAGGACACTGAAAAGAAAAATTTAGGAAAAATAGCTGAAAAATTTTTACTCGAAAAGTTTTCAGGAAAAACATCAAATGTTGACCAATGGATCAGTGATTTTCAGAATGAATGTACACGTTTCGAGATATTTGAGGAGGCCGGAAAAATTGAGACTTTAAAGTATTTACTCGAAAAAGAGTGTTTAGATTGGTACACTAGTACGATGATAAAATGTACAGTGAACGCAGGATGGGAAAACAAATTTTTGTGAAACATATGGAAACAAAGGTTGGTCACAAGTAAAATATGCATTTACATATAAATTCCAAGGGGGTTCATTACGTAAATATGCCACAAAAAAGGAAAGATTATTACTAAAGATAAATAAAAATATCGACACACAAACATTGATCCATCTTATTGTTATGGGTCTACCACATTATATAATGTACAAGATGGATAAAGAATCAATAACATAAACTGCGATACTTTTCAATCAAATTGGTCAACATGAACAAACAGTCAATAAAAATAATTACAATAAATTCAAGAGAAATACAGCTGATAATAAAGTGAAAGTTGAAAAAAATAAACCTTGCAAAATTTGTGGAAAACTAAATAAAGGTAGCCGTTTCCACCCTGAAGAAAAATGCTGGTTTAAACAAACCAATGACTATGAGAACAAGAGGAACTTTAATAAAAATGTAAGCAATACTGTATTAGATGTTGAATTAAGTGATCATGAGCCAAAAAACGAATGATTACACCATTAATTAAAGTAAAAATAACATTAGAAGGAAAATTAGACATATTTGGTATATATGATTCCGGTTCTAATGTCTCCCTGATAAATTCTAAATTAGTAAGACTCAAGGAAGAAGGACGCAATATGCACAAAAATAAAAACTTACTTACAATTAATGGTGAAAAAAATACAAAAGGATTAGCAACAATAAAAATTAAGATTTTTAATATAGAAAAAAAAATTGATGTTTATATTGAAGATGGAAAAGACTTCAAATAGGATTTTCTAATTGGACTTGATACTATAAAAGAGTTTAATTTGATCCAGAATGAATATTTGGAGATTAAACAAAACTTTACAAAAGAAAATCTAAATTTTAAAGACAATCCTGAAATTGAAGACAAAAGCAACTTGAACTTTATAAACTTTAATGAGCATATAAAGGAGGTAGAATTTATAATGGATCTGAGTCATTTCAATAATCAACAAAAAATTTAAATAAATAATATTGATAACTATAAATCATGCTTTGCAAAAGATAAATATGATATTGGGACAGTAAAGGATTTTGAAGCACGTATTGATCTACTCGTGGACAAATACTGCAGTAAGAGACCTCACAGACGTTCAACAAAGGATAGGTTAGAGATAGAAGAACAAGTAAGAAGATTGCTTAAAAGGAACCTAATAGAAGAATCATACAGCCCATTTGCAGCACCAGTAACCCTAGCTTTCAAAAAAGAAGACAATATAAAAACAAGATTATGTGTTGATTTTAGAGACTTAAATAAAATCGTGGTTCCTCAGGCTCAACCATTTCCTTTGATTGAGGACTTAGTAACAAAAACCAGAAACTGTAAGTACTTTTCAACTTTAGTTATAAATTCTGCGTTCTGGTCTATTCCCCTGCGAATTGAAGACAGAATGAAAACTGCTTTTGTTACCCAGGAAGGCCACTACCAATGGACATGTTTGCCGACTTCTCCAGCCATATTCCAAAGAATATTAAGCAATATACTGAGAAAATACAAGTTAACAGAATTTGCTGTAAACTTCATTGATGATATTTTAATATTTTCAAGATCTTACAGCGAGCATATAAATCACTTATCACAGCTCCTAGATGCGATAGAAAAAGAAGGTTTCCGACTTAAGTTCACAAAATGTCGATATGCAACGAATTCTGTAAAATACCTCGGACATAGAATAGAAGATAATACTGTAAAACCAGTAAGAGACAATTTAATAGTTCAATAATTTTAGAACCATGACATAATGTACTAAGAAAGCACCAAAAATTCATATGGTCAACAGACTGTCAAGAAGTTTTTAAGAAGATTAAATAACTACTGTGTTCACAGCCAATCTTGGAAATTTTTTATAAAGACTTACCAATAAACATATAAACCGATGCATCATTAGAAGATATTGGAGCAGTGTTAAAGCAAACTCAGCCAGACGGAAAAGAAAAACCTGTAGCATATTTTTCGAAAAAATTAAATGAAGTACAAAAGACGAAAAAGGCTATTTATTTAGAATGTTTGGCTATTAAAGAAGCCATAAGATACTGGCAATACTGGCTAATAGGCAAACCCTTCACGGTATGTTCCGACCATAAACCACTGGAAAATTTAAATATTATATCTAGAACGGACGAGGAGTTAGGAGACTTATCCTACTATCTGTCACAATATGATTTCAAAATAAAATATGCACCAGGAGAGAATAATTTGGAAGCCGATTGTTTGAGCAGAAACCCAGTATTAGAAGCTACTAAAAATGTACATGAACAATTAAAAATAATAAACTTAATAACATTAAATGACATATTAAAAGATCAAGAGAGAAATGAGGATATTCAAAAATATAAGAACAAGTTAATTAATAAACACAATATATATTATAAGAAGATAAGAAAGCAAGAAAAAATACTACTATCAGAAGAACTCAGTGTAAAATTTATAAAACTAATACATGACAATATGTGTCATATAGGCATAAAACAAATGCAAAAGAAAATTGGAAAATTTTATACAGCAAAGAATATAACTAAAAATATCATCAATTTATGCAAACAGTGTGAAATACATATGTATAAAAAATAAGACAAGAGGACAAGCCAAGTACGATTTAATGTCATACTTAGGTCCCGGAACAAAACCATTTGAAATTGTCTCAATAGACACAATTGGTGGATTTGGTGGCTCTCGGTCAACAAAAAGATATTTGCATTTATTGGTCGACCATTTCACTCGATATGCTTATATAGTAACCTCAAAGACACAAAGTGCAAAGGACTTTATAAAACTTATGAATATTGTACCAAATTGTAATGAAATTGGTATGGTTCTCACGGATCAATATCCTGGAATTAACTCTAAAGATTTTAAAACTTTTCTAAATGAAAGATCAATTAACACTTGTAAATAAAATAAGGTGCAAAATAAATGAAAATCAAAAGACTTAAACATGGACAACGATTGCTCACAATTGTGTAGATAGATATAATAACACAGAACAATCAATAACAGGCTTTGCACCGAGTTACCTATTGTACGGTACGGATGTTTCATTCATACCAAATGAACTTAAACTAGAAACCGAGGCAGGTGCCTGGAGTAGAGACAGGAAAATTGCATTTGAAAGAACAATTGAATCACATGAATATAATAAAAGGTTAATTGATAAAAATAGAAAAGCTCATAATTTTAAAACAGGTGATATGGTTTATGTTGAAAATGGTCACAAACTAAACAGAAGAAAATTAGACGAGTTGAGAAAAGGCCCATTTAAAATCGATGAAAAACTATCACAATCAATCTACAAGATTAATACAGGACATAGAAAGATGGAGTCATATTTATTCCATATTTCAAAACTTATTCCTGCCTCCATACCAGAAGGAAATGAAGATTAGGATTAAGGAAAAAGAATTTGGAGAAAGTGAAGATCTGTGGTGAAGATTTTCTAACCCTAGGGGGGGGGGAGATGTAAAAGAAATACCTAGACGTGCCTAGGATTCCTTCATATTTGAATATAGCGCGCTTTCCAATGTAGAGTTGATCCAAGAGATGGCGCTATCTAGGGAAGCTGAGTAAAAGAGTATTTGTTTTTTTTGACACGACGTGGCTGTCATTGGAGTGATTAAAATATTAGAACAGAATAATTTAATTTGTTTAATAGAAAAAGAGCGACAAATTAACTTTAAATGTCGTTTCTTTGTTTTACAGGTAATGTTTGTAACTTTACGATAGTGTAATAAGTGTTTATGTTCTTAAATGTAAAAGCTAAAATAAAAACTTTGTTTCACAGACCAACACATGGTTTAATTTGTCACTACGAAATTTGGAAAAAACTAACAAATAAGACGTATTATCTCATATGTATATTAAAAAAAAATTTTTTATTTAAATAATTATTTGACTTGATGGGGGTTTCCGTATCCATGAGGTTGTTGGTTCTTAATTTCCTGTTGTCATTTTGCAATTTTTCCGAATTGCAATATTTCCAAATTGCATTTTTCTTTTGGGTCATCGGCTGCTCCCAATTCATTTTGCCGAACTGCGGTTAGTTGCAATTTCATTGGTTTTGGTGCTTAGCTCATGCAATCCGCTGGATTGCAATATGCATCGGTGTTTTTGTCTTCGCCGAATTGCATTTTGCATTTGTGCCGGCCATCTGCCGGACACTAGTGTACTGCATGTGTCGGTCATGCAGTTCTCGCCGCGTTGCAGATTGGCTTCCGCGTGTCGATGACTGTGTTATGTTCTGTCAGATTGTGTCGGAATTTGTGCCGCTTGTCTTCCTCAGGTAAGTAGATTTTAGTTTTTTGCATATTAATTGAGTGTCTCTTGAGTTTTCTGTGGTTTCGGTTACTAATGCATTATTGAATCGCCTAGTCCTCGGTGGGAACTGTCAGTGTAACTATTTATTATAATTGTTTTTGACCTCATTGTGCTTATGTTTTAGGTTATGGGGCAAGACAAAATTGTAACTGTCACATTAGACCACTGTGTTGTAAAAATAATGTTCGACATAAGTTTGTCAAACTTTTTCACTACTATGTTACATGAAAATACAAATGACTAAAAATAAAATTACACAATAACCAAATATGTTTTAAAAAGAGCTTTCATTTAACAATAAAATATATAATGTACTTAAAAGAAAAAATTAGTTTCCACTTCAAATAAAAAACAAAATAGTTACTATTTTCAATTATGTCGTTTTATGTTCTTTCACTTAATACACAACACAATTATCATTTGATTTTCACAAAAAGGAAAAATTGTATTTTCTATGGTAGTTATTATGGAAACGAAAAATAATATCGGAAAATTTATCCCACAGAAATTTGATTTATTAGTTTGTTGAAATTAATTTTCGTTGTTGTTCTAAACTTTATTGTTTGTTTAATAAAAGTTGAACAAAATTTTCAAGGTTCACGAATATATTATTTTTATTTATTTACAAAAAAAAATCTTCTTTCACATAAAATGTTCATTTTGCCGTCGGGGTCACCAATTTGTGGATACGATCTCGAAGGTAATTGTTTGATAATTATGTTAACAAATATTTACTTAGTAATTTATTTATTTATTTATTTCACTTAATGCAAGCGTACAAAATGAGGGTAATTACAAAGAAAAAAGAATAATGAAAGTTTAAATACTAATATGCTGAATCTATATATAAGGAAAGTATTATGCGACTGTTGAGGATGAATAAAAGATACTAGGTATCGCTAGTTCTTATTATTTGATTAGGAAGAGAAACTAGGTATCACTAGTTCTCTGTAGGGAAGGAATGAAAACTCTTGGGTTGACACTTAAAGGGCAACTGACTTTATTGGGCACAATCCCGGTCTTTTATGCAATTCAAAAGCTGAACACATCAAAATATTTATCCAAAATAGCAATCATAGCAATTCGCACGGTAACGACCTTTTAACCAAACGCTTTCGTGCGAATTGCCTACTTTCTTGGATTTTCGTCAATTCTTGGGTGTGATTTCCATATAAAATGTTGACTGCAGTTGGTTGAGCCTTGGGAAAGTCTTCTAGTATTGAAACTTCGTTCGGTAAATTGATCATCGGATGAAATGTTGCGTTGCTTCGATTTTCCAATCGGTTATTGGCTGCTATCGTGATATGATTGTCTGTAAGGGTGCATCCTTTTCCAAGGTGGGCCAGACCGGTGAGGTTCAATGTTTTCTGGACCGTGAATCTTCTACAATATTGTAGAGTGCAGTTCCATTCAGTGAGTATAACCACTGATTAGGGTGGCTCAGTTTTATCCATGTTCCTGATGGGGTGGTTATCTCTAAGGAGCATTTGTCTGATAGTTGTTGACGATTCATTATTTGAGCTTCACACTGAATAATATCTGCATTTTGGTTGTATACTGGATGATTTTGTGGACATAAGAAATTATCTGGATGCAACTCCATACAATGCGCGAATTCCAAAATTGTTAGCTGGTAAAAGGCATCTCTTTGAAGGTTGACCAACAACAGTTCCGAGCCTGGCTTGATTGCGATGAATGTCTCGTTTACTAAAATTGGAAACGGCACAAGCTTGAATATTTCGAATTCTTGCAGCGAGGCAAGTGGTACGGTTACGACAAACATCGTGTAGTCTCTGTTGATATCACACTTGACTGTCATTAGACGATAAATTGCAGCAATATCAGAGGTTGGTACACATAGTGCCGACGGTAAATGCTCCTTAATGGCTGTTAATTCCTTGACAAGTTTTTCTCCGGAGATGATTCGTTGATTCAATTTGCCGTGATGGACGTCAGTGATAGTTTCTAACAACGCCGTTTGAATTTGCTGATATTCGGAAGAAATAAGTGACGTGAAGGCGCTTAATGCTAAAAATGTCTATGTAATAGCTTGTTCCTTTAGTTCGTGGTTCAGGTTCGCAATCTGGATCATGTGTTCTTCAAACATCCTTTGGATGGCCTTGGATTGCTTGAGTCGCTCTTCTTCCGATTTTTTGAACACAGACGCTGTGGCTTCTATGACTGAAGTTTGGTTTTTCAGTAATCCTAACAAATGATTTTCATTTGCTTGGACCTTGTCGATGGTGTCCTTCACTTCAGCTGCATAGTCTTCGTCTAGTACCCCAAAAAGCTTCCTGGCGACCATTCCCACACCATTTATAAGTCCTCGTTTTGATCTTTTGCGTTGTCTTATCCCGTGGTGAGATAATAAAATGTTGTTGACATCATGTATCCCTTGAAGCATGTGTTGATGTTGAGCGACAATGCCAGCGAGATAGGACTGTTTCTGCGACAATCGCTCTAAGATTTCTAGCTTATTTACGCCTTCTTCAATGGTTCTCAACATAGTCCAATATGAAGTCATGTTGTAATAGATAACCCATTTCCAGTCATGCGAGGTTAACTGTGCATGTCCTAGATTCTCAAAGTAGATTCCGGCCTGATTCGAAAATCGAAACGGTAATAAATTGATCACTGTGAGTCGCTATTGTTGACGACGGCAGCATTAAACACAGTAATAATAGCGAGGTCAAGGCTCCGCGAGCGGTGCATCTTCTTTTACTGGGTTTGTCCTCGGGGTCGTCTTGTCGTTTCTTGGACGTGGTGGATTCATCTGCCGAGGTCGGCGTTGTGTATTCTTCTTCGATTGGGAGACGGCTCAGATTATGAACTGCCCTTGTAAATGTTCCAGTGGCTGTTCTGACATCCACGACTCGCACCTTGTCGTCCTGTCCTGGGTGCAGCTTCACTATTCGTCCAAGTGGCCAATTTAGTGGAGGCAAGTTTTCATTTTTTATAATAACCATCTCACCAATTTTGACATTAGGGCTTCCCTTAGTCCACTTTACCTTCTGCTGTAGTTCAGCAAGATATTCCGTTTTCCACCGCCTCCAAAATTCATTGGTCAAACTAGTTACCAATTTCCAGCGTGATAATGACGACATTTTGGCTGTTTCACTTGAGTCAGGTACTGCTACCAGTGGTTCGCCAATTAAAAAATGGCCAGGAGTCAATGCGGTTAAGTCGTTGGGGTTACTTGACATGGGTGTTAACGGCCTAGAATTTAATATGGCTTCAATTTCTGCGGTGACGGTTGTCAGCTCTTCAAAGGTGAGCGAAGCATGGGCTACAGTTTTGTACAACAGTTCCTTAAATGATTTCACGGCAGCTTCCCAAAGTCCTCCAAAGTGCGGAGATCGAGGTGGACTGAAATGAAATTGTATTTTATCCTTGGCGCACTCGTTCAGTATTTTCTCCTTTTCTGGTTGCTTGTTGAGCATTGCGTAGACTTCTTCTAATTTATTTTTAGCACCAACAAAATTAGTCGCATTGTCACAATAGATGTCCTTGCATAATCCACGTCGAGCCACAAATCTCTTGAGAGCGCCTAGAAATGCTTCAGATGTGAGGTCGGATACGACTTCTAAATGTACGGCCTTTGTGACAAAACAGCAAAACACCGCGACATAAGATTTGTGTGGCCTTTTGCCACGTAACCTATAATGAGTCCAGGCGGGTCCACAAAAGTCCACTCCTGTCGTGACAAATGGTCGACCGGGCAATACCCTGCTGGCTGGAAGGTTTCCCATCAGATGGGGCTTAGCGCGTGCGCAATGCACACAGTTATTGACCACTGTGCGTATTATAGCCCTCGCTTGAATAACCCAGAATTGTTGGCGAACAATGGCCATGAGTGCTTGAGGACCTGCATGTAGGTGTCGGACATGAAGGTCATTTAATAACAATTTTGATAAAATGTGATCGCCCGGAAGAAGTAGTGGATGTTTGGCACTATATGAGATGGCTGCTGCCTCTAATCTTCCGCCAACTCGCAAAAGACCACGGTTGTCGAGAAATGGTGTGAGAGTAGCAAGGCGGCTGGAGTTTTTGACAACACCCTTTGTCCGTAAGTCTTTGATTTCTTCTTGAAATTTGTCACCTTGTATCCACCTTACTATCACGTCAAGTGCCTCATTGAGTTCCCTCACTTGAAGATGTCCTGCAGCTACGTCTTTAGAATACCTCTTCTTCATGATGTTGATGCTGCGCAATAAGTATGCCACTATGCGTTGTAGTTTCCAGAACGAATTTTCGTGCCTTATCTTGGTGAGGAAGTCGTCTGGCAAATCATTGTTTGAGCAGTTTAATGCAGCTCTGGTATTCTTTTCCTCGGTTACAACTCGAATTGCTTCGAATTTAAGGTCGGGCCATTCTGACATTGGCGTCTTTAGGAATGATGGTCCACAAAACCATAGTGCTGATGCTGTAAGCTGCTGTGCCGTGGCACCTCTTGACACTAGGTCGGCTGGATTAAACGTAGTTTTTATGTATTTCCATTGTGACGGCGACGAAACTTCTTGGATTCGTTGCACCCGATTCGCATTGAATGTTTTTAATGAAGCGGTATCCCCATGTATCCAGCTTAATACGATCGTGGAGTCCGACCAGTAGGTTACATTCGTGACCCTTGCCGCTATGTTTTTGGTAACGCATTGCACAAGCTGTGTAGCTAGTTTGGCGGCACAAAGTTCTAACCTCGGTATTGTGATTATTTTTCGCGGAGAAACTCTAGATTTAGCGCACAGTAGTTTCACTAATATATTGCCACTGCTGTCTGTGGAGCGCATATAAACTGCAGTCCCATAGGCTCTTTCGCTGGCATCAGCAAATATATGAAGTTCAATTGTTGCTGGCGATTCTGGAATAATTACGTGTCTTCCGATCTTTAGCTCATTCAAAAATCGTAGGTTCGCCCGAAAATCCAACCACGATGTTTGCAAATCTTCAGGTAATTCATCGTCCCAATCGAGGCTCAAACTTCATAAATGTTGCATAAATATTTTGCCAATGACAATCACCGGATTCTTCAACCCTAGGGGATCGAAAAGTTGAGATATATCAGCTAGTACTGTTCGTTTTGAGGTGATTGTTCTCATTGGCCATTCTATTGAGTACTTAAAACAGTCGCGTAACGGCTCCCAAGCTAAGCCTAATGTCTTTATACACTCAGTATTGTGCTTGGTGAAGTCTATTTGTAGTTCTATTTCTGATGCTGGAACTCCTTCTAGAATAGCCGGATGATTAGCGCACCATTTACGTAGCTTGAAACCACCCTTAGTCATTAGCTTGTCTAGCTCTGTTCGAATCTTCCTTATTTCTGTAAGGCTGTCGGCCCCAGTAATTATATCATCCATGTAGAAGTCTTGAATTTTACTTGCGCCAACCGGGTAATTAGTTGTTTCGTCTTCAGCTAATTGTTTGAGACATCGCGTAGCTAAGTATGGTGCGGCTCTAGTACCATAAGTAACTGTACATAATTTAAAATATTTCAATTTGTCTGCCGGATTTTTTCTCCACATTATTAGTTGTAAGTTCTGATCTTCAGGATTCATTAAAATTTGGCGGTACATTTGCGCAATGTCAGCTGTGAAAACATATTTGTGCATCCTAAATCGCAGCATGATATCAAACAAGTCATCTTGAATCCGAGGTCCGGCAACCATTAAGACGTTTAATGATATATTGGATGTGGTTTTAGCGGAGGCATCAAAAACTACTCGTAGTTTGGTAGTCGTGCTGCTTGGTTTCAGCACAAAATGGTGAGGTAGAAAGTAGTGTACCGCTGGTAGGTCAGTAGCCTCGATCTCTTGCATGTGGCCAAGTCGTAAATACTCCTCTAAGAAATCCTTGTACTGCTGATACAGTTCTGGCTGCCTCTGTAGCTTCTTTTCTATATTGATGAACCGAGGATAAGCCATGATTTGAGAGTTACCTCACAAGGATGCTTCAGTGAACATCGGTAGATTCACGGTGTATCGTCCGCTTGGATTTCTAATTGTAGTGGCTTGGAACCAAGCCTCGCATTTTTGGTCCGCTTGACTAATCAATTTCTCTGCAGTGCAGTCTTCCAGCTCCCAGAATTGTTGTATACGTTGATCCAATTCAACGTTGGTGATGCCACAAAATGGTGTTGGTCGTGACATTTTCCCCAGGACTACCCAACCTAGGCTTGTATTCTGGAGTACTGGCAAATTTTCTCCTAGTCTTATTTGTCCATTTCTCATCAATTCCCCATACAATTCGGCTCCAAGTAGGATGTCAACCTTACTTGGCTTGTTGAATTCTGGATCAGCCAATGCGATATTCGTTGGGATATTCCAGTCCTGCGTGTGGATATACTGTTGTGGCTGATATGAGGTTATGTTTTTGATCACATGCAGTTCTACGTTGAGGTTAGAACTTGTTGTTCTGGAGAGGAGTGTAACATAAACCTTCTGGTTAGCCTTCATTTTTGTTTGACCAATGCCTGTTACATCTAGATGATCTTGCATATTCGCTAACTTAAGCCCTTGATTCAAGCTCTCGGTGATAAAACTGACTTGAGAACCGGAATCCACTAATACTCGACATTTTACTCGTTCACCAGCACCATTTAGAATGAATGCAGTAGCTGTTCCCAAAAACACGTAACTAGTGTTCTCCGTGGATGAATTAGCTCCCAAATGGGTTGTAACTGACGAACCTTTGGCGTCTCCTTGCTGGTCGTTCAACTCTGATTGATGTAAGAGGGTATTATGTTTTTGTTGACACTTCCGACATCCTCCGGAGGAACATTGGCTCATTTGGTGTCCGGGGCGTAGACAGTTGAAGCACAGATTCAACCTTTTTACCGCTGCCTGTTTGCCTTGTGTTGGAAGTCTGATGAAGTTTTCACAATAATAAATAACATGATCCTTGTTGCAATAAGGACATGCTGTTCGTTTTGTTGCTGCATGCACTGATGCAGTTTTCCGATCAGGGTTGTCGTTCTGGGTCCTAATGGTTCTAATGCTTGGAATCGAAGTTCTAGGAAGTCCAGAAATTCCCTTAACGATTGTAATTCTCTTGGTTGGGCTAATGACTGCTCATAGGTAGTGTGGGTATTTTTGTCTAGTTTCTTAATTAGCAGATATAATAATATCGGGTCCCAATGCTTGTAGACCATCAGTCCTTGGGTTTCCAACCCCAAGATGCATTCTCTAGTAATGTCATGAAGTTTTTTAATGGATGACGCCGTTTCGACTGATATTGTTGGTATGTTCATTAGTCTCTCTAACAAGGCATTCACCAATAGTCGCTTGTTAGCATATCTGTTGACCAGGACTTCCCATGCAGAAGGATAGTTTCCATTAGAAACGGGTATATGCCGAATGAGTCTTTCTGCCTCTCCTTCTAGATTTGCTTTTAAGTAGAACATATTCTGCACATTGCTTATTGGTCTACTGTGGACCATTTGCACGAACAGATCTGAGAACTGTTGCCATTTCAAGTAGTCACCATTGAATTTTGGTAGTTCGATTTTTGGGAGCCTCATCATTGCTCCTACCTCTGATACAACCATTTCATTTGTCTGACAGCCAGTTTGCTCTTGTTTGTCAGTGAGGCTGATAATAGCACCATGATATTTTTCTTGGAGGTGGATGAATTCTTGGATCTCAAATCCCTCAGTAACCTCATTACTGCTTTCCCAAATAGCTTTAGTAACCTTCTCAAGCTCGGACCAATATTGGCTAACGGTCTGAGCCTTGAGTTTATAATATTGTGCTGATTGTATTCCAGCTACCGTATCCAAGTTGTCGATCATTGTTGTGAATATTTTGATCAGTCGCTCACGCTCTTGTTTCAGTTTTTGAAGATCCAGCTTGTCTTCTTCTTGAATCCTTGATGTTGAGGCCGTTGGGTCCTTTGTCAATGTAGATGCGGGTAAACTCACCTCATGGTGAGTCTTTGATGTTGAGGCAGTTTGATCTGTTAATTGAGATGCAGCTAAACTGTTCTCATGGACTTGTAGTAAGGCTGTCACTTCTGCATACACTTCGTCGTAAACCAACTGCACCTTTTTAAAATACGTCGAAGTAAAGTATTGATGATGCGTATGCTCAGCATAATTTTTTAAAATTAACTGGTCCTGTGCTTCAAATGCTTGCCATAGTTTGGACAAGCTAGCTTGCTTTTCCTTTAAATATGCGAGTGTTTTCCGCTCGGCGGCCTCCGAAAAGAAGGATTTGGCCAACTTTTCAATTTCTTTCCCTAGCTGAGCCTGTTGTGTTGATAATGCCTCTAATGCGGTCATCTTCCCGTAATGATGTCTACTTCGTGAATTAGTTTCTCCAGCTAGTCGATGTTACGTCAGTCGATGATTGTAGCTCTTGATTGATATTGATGATGTAGATGATGTACCTCTCGGTTGCTGTCTTCGTTTGTGATCACACACTGTGATCACGTCGGGGTCACCAGAAAATGTTGAGGATGAATAAAAGATACTAGGTATCGCTAGTTCTTATTATTTGATTAGGAAGAGAAACTAGGTATCACTAGTTCTCTGTAGGGAAGGAATGAAAACTCTTGGGTTGACACTTAAAGGGCAACTGACTTTATTGGGCACAATCCCGGTCTTTTATACAATTCAAAAGCTGAACACATCAAAATATTTATCCAAAATAGCAATCATAGCAATTCGCACGGTGACGACCTTTTAACCAAACGCTATCGTGCGAATTGCCTACTTGCAATTTTGGTGTGAGCGGTAAGGTGAATTGACTGAGCAATGACATCTATTAATTGCGTTTGTCTGCATTTTACCTGGTCGATGCACCTTACCGGTCAGCATTAGTTGCTGCCGCAACAGCGACCAAGAGAGAAAAGACAAAATTAAGAATAAGTAAAATAACTAAGTACTAAGACAATATTAGGACTAAAATGAGAAATGGAAACATTTCAAGAGCTTAAGACTAGTTACATTATGAGGCCAAGGATACTGAACAGATATTGTAGGCGAGAGGAAGAACGTTCGTCGAATTAGGGTACGCCCAGCTAACTACGAAGGAGGCGCGGTCTCCACACAATTGCGTAATGGGCAATATTATTTAACACTAAAATGATTTAACTGAAATCACAACTTATTTTTGATTTTAACTTTTTGATTGAGTTCACAAATTATTTTTTAACACTATTAACTTATTTATATTCATGAGTAAATGACCTTTTGTTTTAAAAGTGGACGGTGTTGACTGAATACCTTATGCTGAATTTACGCTGTAAGGTAAACTTTCAACGTCTCTACAATCAAAATAATACTAGATTGTTGTTCTTTCTTCAAGGACAGTGTTTTTAAGGTGGTTTGTAAAGTTTTTTGTTTACTGTTGGGTTTTTATTTATTTAAAAAGTGTCGCCACAAACTTAATCTATTGAAAAGCACTCCTTGGTCCCTTCCCAGTCAGCATCTAAGTCAGAAAGTCTGATTAAGAACCTCTTATAGAAGTCCTAATATTTTCGTACGTATATTAAAATAATATTATTTATATCACTCATTGTTCAATAAGCCTTAACTTTTACTTGATTTCACTACAATTAATTTTAGTGTTTGCACTTGCATCTGTTTGTTTAAAAAATTTTTATTTTCCGTTCTCACAGTAGTTACGGAACAAACGTTGAAAATCAGAAATGCAAATTAGTTTTTAAAATATCACTGATACCTTCTTTTGTTTGATAAATTGGTAAAGCAAATCATTCGATGCAATTTTAATATACGTACGAAAAATTTAAAAGCAAAATTATAAAATTAGTAAACATCGTGTAAGTCAGTTTTGTTTCTTTGGATTACGGAAATTTTCTATTTGTCGTGGACTGATTCACGGTAAACATCTGTTGGTGTGATTAGGCAGCGGCTCATACACAATGGAGGCAGAGAGAAGGTAGCAGACCATTAACGAGGCGTTGGATGGTAGGAGGAAGCTTAAGAATCCGGTGTTGAAAAAGAAGGGACCGAGGGCTATGGAGGAGGAGATTGAGCGGGCGAAGAGACAAGAGGCCTCGCTTGTCCTAAACAAGTCAAGAAAGGTTGCCAGAACCCCGCCAGGAGGCAACAGCGTTGAGGGGAATAAACGGGAAGGGCCGAAAACCAGGTAAAACCTGAAGAGTGAAGAAGGAGGGAAGACTGATGGGGAGCTGGCCGGGGCGGATGTGTCGTTGGAGAAGGTATTGAAGATGATCGACAAGATAGGAGAAGACAGGGAGATGGAGGAAGCAGAGAGGAGAAAATTCTATGAGAGAATGAGGGAAGAGGAAGTTGAGCGAGGGAAAGTGGAGAAAGAATTGTGGAAGGCGGTGAAGATCTCCCTTGAGGAGATTGAAAGGGAGCGAAAGGAGAGGATAAGAGCGGTAGAGGGGGCGAGGTTTGAGGCCAAAGAGGGAGATAGGCTGATAAAGGAAGAATTAGATGAGGTTAAGGAAGATCTGAGATCGATGAGGCACGTGTGATGAATTGTCCGGGCTCTATGAACATCCCGTCCAGGACGAGGAATCCTAAAAAGAAAGGAAATTAGAAATAAACACGTCAAAAGACTTACCTAGATATCACAAAACACCACACACGCCATGACACATGTCAGTCACCATGTCATGTCACGACTAGTACAAGTCGCGATCGTCTAGTACAAATCTGTACTAAAAAAGGTGTCTCCGCTAGACACCGCTAGATGGCGAAGCAAACGATCAACGTGACGAGCAACGTGACGCGAAATGACCCATTTGTTGAAGAATGCGCAGTGCGCGCGAAATACGAAATTGCGACATGAATTTTGTGCGGAAAATGCACTTGCCGCGAATTTCGAAATTGGGTCGAAAAATCAATGCGAAGAATGACGGAGTAGGGACTGCTGCGTCAGGGAAAACTAAGAATAAAGGGACTGGAAAAATTAGGGAACAGTCAGTCTTACTCAGAGAGGCAACCAGTCACCTTAGGCAGTCGATCACCAGCAGACGACGGGAAGAGCCAGTTAGCCAGGAAGACCATCCCAGCAACTCAATTACCATCACCAGGAAGACGGCCAAACAGTTCAACCGGGCAGCCTACCAGTACAACCGAATAAGAAGTGAGTATGAAACACTCGTCGTTAACGAAGAACTAGCGGATGAGAGCTCTTAGCCTCTCCGCTTAAGCCTCGACCACGGTTCTTTGAACCTATCGAGCTTAAAGACATTGTAATCACTGGGCAACTCTCCCCCAGTGAGCGACAAAAAACAACAGCTACAGGAGGAGCTCCGTAACCCCAAGGTTGGACCCCGGCCTCTCACAACAGAAGAATACCGGGAAAGGATAAAGGGGCAGACGCTACAGAAAACCACTCCGGAGGTACTGAAATTACCCCAGAGGAAGCGAACGGGCAAGGAGGCGCGATTCCGGGCGGACATCGAAGAGACGCGACGTCGACTCCTTCTGGCTGTGGGTCGGGAGCAGCGAGTAAGGGTGGAGCAAGAACTCCAACGGCTCTACAACGAGCGGAGACGATATCGCCAGGAAAAGAAGCTGGCCAGGTATAATCCAACAAACAGACGTTAACGGTCCAGCTTAGTTTAAGGGAAGAATGTGTTTGTTAGTAGTAAGAAAAATAAATGTATAGAAAATAAATATTAAAATTGTCTAACAACCGACTAGTTAATGGTGTTCAGGAGTGTACTCTTAGGAGTGTTACTGTGAAGTCCTCTCCTCCAACGACACATAGAGTCGAGGGAGAATCTTCACATAAATTTGGCGCAGCCGCTTTTCGGACCTATCTCCACAAAATCGTTAGAGAAAAAAAAAAGATGGTATTAGAGAATTTGAGAACTTTTCAGAGAAATAAAAATAGTAAATTTAATTAGCCAACCGTTAGAAATTGTTCGGGTGAAGAACTTAGAGAAAAAAAAAGAGTAAATACACTTCTGAGCACAAGCAATTAGTGATTAGATAATGAGAAAACTATAGGGAACTTAAAAGACTTAGGGTAATAAAGTATATAATAGAAAAAATCAAACATTTAATTGTATAATTGGAAGCATTGTAACAGAGTAGTTGAATTAATGTATGAAAGAAACAGCTGTACATTCGATGTTGTAATCTGAAAAAAAAAGAAAAGAGAAAAATTAAAAAAAAAAAAGGAAAAAAAAAAAGAAAAAGGAATAGATACATATATAAAGAAAAAAAACAAGATATAGAAAAAAAAAAGATAGGGGAAAGGAAAAAAAAAAGAAGAAAAAAAAACAAGGAAAGAAAATATATATATAAAAAGAAAAAAAAATACGAATGAAACAATAATAATAATAATAGTAATAAGCGAATAATAAGAGGACAATGATACAGTTAACAACGCAAAAACAGAGTAACGGAATATATGGCCACGTCTACACCCAAAATTCCGGTGAATAAAAAATTAAGGAAATTTTTAGAAACGATAAACTCCTTCATATTGGAAACAGAAATCGAGGAAATTCCGGAAGCACTAGCTGTTAGTGGGGCATCAACAGAAGGAGATAACACAAATAAAGACGGTGGCACACTCAGCGGGGAAGACCGCACAAACCCAGAAAACACCAACGAAAACAACACAAACACGGGCGCTTCACCTAATAAGCAAGAAGCAGAACTCACATTCAGCACGGAAGAGAATAACGAAGAACCTCAGGCAGAACATCAGGCAGAGGAACAGGAGGACAAACGGGTGCAAGCAGTGGATAACATAGTACCAGAAGAAGAAAACGACGAAGAGATTCAAAGACCCCTGTTACGAGAAGTAGTATCACTCAGGAACGGGAGGCGATATATCCGGACGCACTCAGTTAATTCCGACCCCGGAGGTAGTAGTAACAAGCAACGAAAACTCCGGAAGAATACAGATAGTGAGACTGTAGGCGAATCGAGTACAACAGAACGAAAGGCTGGTTGTAGCGATAGCAGACAACAAAGAGCACGACGGCATACAGATAGTGAGGAAGTGGGAGAAGAGAGTACAATAGAGGAAGAAACTAAAAAGATGGCCAACATAACCCTGGTGAATAGCATACTTCACAACAATGTGCCAATTTTGACTGGAGAGGATGGGCCCCGCAAGCAATGTGAGGTAAACGAATTTATAAATTGCGCGCGCCTAGGATATGAAATCCTCACAGAGGTGCCAGACAAAGTATTATTCACTCGATTACTACCAACGCGATTAAGAGGCAGGGCACTCGAAGTGATACAAGCAGGTGGAACCGACACATTGAACGAGATAATTTCAACATTGAGGGCAAACCTACTCCAGGGAGCATCCTACATCACGTTGAACACTCAGCTTCGAAATGTTCACCAGCTGCCAACGGAGACGTTATTGGGGTATTTTAATAGGGTGAAAGACCTCATTGCTGCCTGTAAGAATGCTGCGGACGTGCAGTACCCTAATGGTGGAGATGGATTAAAAGCCGAAATAGAGGAAGTAGGCCTACACTGTTTTAAGATGGGAGTGCTAAATTCAAACTACAAGTTCTATCTCTTACAAGACGTCGAGAACACGCTGGAGGCGATAGGGGCTAAGGTCAGAAGACTTGAACAGACGGAGCAGTGCATGCAACAGCCGCAACAGGACGTCGCCAGCCCGATGCAACAACCAACCCAACCCCACTTTTACATGCCCGCACAACGGCCGCAGCAACCGTTTGTTATCAAACAGGAGTACCATCAGAGAGGTCCCCAGAACTACAGGAATGGGGGTCAACAGTACCAGCAAACACGCAGAAATAGTTTCCAACCGGCTGGGAATAACTATCGAAGTGGGAATCAGGGGAGTCCACGAGGCAGACCGGATCGCCGACAGATAAGATGCCATTTCTGCAACCGCGAGGGACATGTAATGGCAGAGTGTCGCACAAAACAAATGACACCGTTCTGCATAAGTTGCAAGGCCTATGGTCACACAGCACAAAACTGCAACTCGCACGGTAGGAACCAAACAAATCCAGGTCCAAATGGATATAGGGTTCGCCAGGTGAATCACACCACGGCAAACGATACAGAAGAAAAGTGTAACTTTTGTCTGGCGCTTGGACATACGGAAGGCAGATGTTATTTGAAGGAGAGATGGGAACGATTACAGCTGGAAAAACAAACCATAAACAGGTCCTCGGAAAACTGCGAGGGGGCGACTGGACACACCGCGAGTCGCCACTAAACGATAAAGAAAGGCGGTGTGGATCGTGTCCAGAAATCCCTATAGTGAGTCTACCACTGAATGTGGCCCAAAGAAGTAAAAACTTGTTCATAATAGACACAGGAGCCGAAATAAGCCTTGTAAAAGAAGACGAAATTAACGAAGAAAGGAAAGGAGATATAAATAGAGAAGAAACTATCAGACTCAACACTATTTCAGGGGAAATTTCTTCAAAGGGAACCATCAGAGGACACATAAATTTGGATAAGATTTACCCATGCAAGTTTCATATTATAGAAACTGTCAATCATGGGAACATAACGGGATTATTGGGTAACGATTTCTTGTCTAAGCATTGTAATATTGAGGGCCCCGCACAGCAGCTCGTGTTCCCACCCACAAGCAATGGCAGAGGAACAATTATAAAATTTGAAGAAAACCGCAACCGACACGGGAATGACGTACACTTCGTGGACGTAATAGCTGCTGGTGGAACAAGCCTTGAGCGTAGTCACACCAGGGAGGAAAACACTCGAGATGACCAAAGTTGCACTACTATGGAGAGTGGAGAAACCTGAAATACTGGGTGAAGACAACGCTGGCCAGTCAGAAGAAATACGACAGACAGAGGAATCGGGAAGCAGCACCACCGCTAGGCAAAGCTGTCCGAAAATATGTGGAAGCACAGGGGAAGTAATGCCCACAGCGGAAATACTGAGTGACTTGGAACAACTCTTCGAGATAGGTACGAAGCATGAAAACTACGAGAGTAGGATGTGTACCAGGAAGAGTAGTGTAAATTGGCTTCCAGCCCATAACAAAGCCCAAAACAAAGAGAGTTGTGAGGGAAGCTGTCCAAAAGAGGAACCCATAACCACAGAGCCAAGAAACATCGTAATGCCAGCCAGAAATGCGTGGAAATGACCACGGATAGAGAAGGACAATTCCTAACCGAGGGGGAGGGAAGAGATAATACCGGGAGTATATGTTAGCAATGCGCTCGTGCAAGCAAGAAACGGGAAAATAAAATTGAGCGTGCTAAACGTTAACAATCACCAAGTAAAAATTAATAATGTGATAGTAAAACTGAGGCATCACGAAGAAACGTCAGCACGGGGAAAAAACAGTGAAGACGCTGATCAGAAACTAGTTTACTGTACAAAGGCCGAGGAATCAGAGCAAGAAAAAAGGGAGACTCGAATTAGGAAATACATAAGTATGGAAAAGGACTTGAATACCGAAGAAAGGAGGGAAATAAATAAAATAATTAAAGAGTTTCAAGATGTATTCCATTTACCAGGAGAGAAACTAGGGCACACGACTACCGTACAGCACGAAGTGCGAATACAACCCGGAAAACAGCCGATCAAGTGTAAAATGTATCGACTGCCAGAAACACAGAGGGATATAATAACCGAGGAGATACAAAGATTACTCGATGAGGATATAGTAGAGCCAAGCTGGAGTGAATGGAACGCACCACTGCTAGTAGTCCCTAAAAAACCGGGACCTGATGGAAAGAAACGATGGCGGATAGTGGTCGACTATAGGAAATTGAACGAAGTAACCGAGGGGGATGCATACCCACTGCCCAGGATTGAAGACATCCTGGACCAGTTAGGGAATTCCCGATATTTTTCGGTACTCGACCTCGCCAGCGGCTATCATCAGATAGCGATGAAACCAGAAGACCGGGATAAAACTGCGTTCAGCACGCCCTACGGGCATTACGCCTTTAAACGAATGCCTTTCTGGCTTAAAGGAGCACCAGCAACGTTCCAGCGGCTCATGAACCACGTGTTGACGGGGTTACAAGGACTGCAGTTTATCGTATAACTGGATGACATAGTCGTGTACGGTAGAAACTTAGCAGATCATCAAACAAAATTGCGGGCGATATTACAGCGGTTGAGAACACATAACCTCAAATTGAACGTGGAAAAATGTAACTTCCTCAAGAAAGAGATTATATATCTTGGCCACAAATGTACGACGGAAGGAGTGGAGCCGGACCCGAGTTTAGTGGACAGCGTCAGAAATTTCCCGACGCCCAAAACCGTCCGCCAAGTGCAGTCGTTTCTAGGGCTAGCAAACTGCTACAGGCGATTCATATCAGACTTCTCAAAAATAGCGGCACCTATCAACAAACTCCTGAGGAAGGACGTGAAATTCATCTGGGATGAGAGTTGCGTAAAAGCGTTCGAACACCTCAAGGAGAAATTGATAAGTCCACCGGTACTCAGGTACCCAAATTTCAAAGAGCCGTTCAAGCTATACACGGACGCCAGTGGGGAAGCGCTCGGAGCTGTACTGGCACAGGGACCACTCACCGAGGAAAAACCAATAGCCTACGCGAGTAGAACCCTAAATGCGGCCTAACGAAATTACTCCACTATAGAGCGAGAACTACTGGCAATAGTGTGGGCCGTAAAGAATTTCAGGTGTTACCTGTATGGACGACCATTCAAAGTCTTTACCGACCATAAACCACTAAAAGGGGCGATACGAATAAAAGACCCCACAAGTAGGATATTGCGATTATGGCACAAATTGTCCGATTACACGTTTGAAATAGAATACAAGGAGGGTCGCAAAAACAATAACGCAGACGCTTTGAGTAGAATCCCCTACGACGTGTTAATGACCACACGAAGACAGGCGAGAGAACAAAGGAAACAATTGGGAGAAGAAAAAGGGGAGAACCCAGTAACGAATGACCAGAATGAGCTTGCATCACTAAACAGAGCACCTGAACCGGAAAAAGAAAAACCACAAATCAGAACGCTAACGGATCCTCAGGATATAGAAACAATATTACGAGACTGTCACGATGCACCGTTAGGAGGCCATCAGGGGGTATTTAAGACCTACCATCGTTTAAAACGAGAATTTAGTTGGAAGGGGATGTTGAAAGACATCAAAAAATACATAAGAAAATGCAAGAAATGCCAGCTAAACAAATTAAGCAGAGAACATAGGGAACCGATGATCATAACGGATACCGCCCGGCAACCATTTGACAAGGTCTATATGGATTTAGTAGGACCGTTACCCGAGACACCCCGCGGAAATAAATACATATTAAGTTTTGAAGACGACCTCACCCGATTCATGGATGTGGTACCATTACCAAACATGGAGGCGAAGACAGTAGCACAAGCCTTCGTGGAGGAAATTATAAGCCGGTATAGGATCCCGAAAAAACTTATTACCGATCAAGGGGCTAACTTCACTTCTGAGATGTTCAGAGAAGTATGTAAACTATTCCGAATACGGAAACTCGAGACAACACCATATCACCCACAAGCCAACGGTGCATTAGAAAGATCCCACAGGCCACTGGTAGAATATCTACGAAATTTCGTGGACGACAACCAAACGGATTGGGATGAGCACTTGCGGGCAGCCATGTTCGTCAGAAATAACAGCATGCATGCCACCACGAAGCTAACTCCCATGGATTGTCTCTACGGGTTCTCTGCAACATTGCCGAACAACTTAAAGAAAGAGCCACACCCGGTGTACGACCATGAAAACTATTATTTACATCTAAGAAACAAGCTCCAAAGAGCCTATCAAACAGCCCGGAAGAACATCGAAGAGGGTAAACTCCAGTCGAAGGAGTACTACGATCAAAAGACCAACCCGCTGAAAATTCACCTAGGGGACCAGGTGCTACTGAGGAATGCGGCCCGAAAAAATAAGCTGATACAACATTGGGTAGGGCCATATAAAGTGGTAGCCATAAATAGTCCGGTTAACAGTACGATAATGATAGGCAAACGCAAACGGCGCGTTCATAACAACAGGTTAAAACTGTTTCACTAAAACCAGCTCTGTCTTTCCAGAAATGCTCCTTCTAATCATGCTACTGACATTGGGAGTCACAACTCAACCAGCACCGGTCGAGATACATCCGATTACTCGTAAAGGAGTAGTGTTCGAGCCTCTCAGAAAAGTGCAGATTTATCGCGACCATTGGACCATCGTAACCCGTTTACCAACACCAACGTGGGAACTACACCTGAAATACCTAGCAGAATGTGAAATCGCGATCCATCACCTTTGCGACAACACGGGCCTCCTAGTCGGGGAAGAGTATTGCTCTCACTGGCAAACTGAAATCAGGAAACGAACGAAACAAATACGCGAGCTTATGGACAAGGCAGATTATACGCTGACATCGCACGAGCGAACTAAGCGAGGACTGATAAATTTAGGGGGGAAAATAATAAAAGGCATCTTCGGAACCATGGACAGCGAAGACTCGGAACACATACACCAAAAATTAGCAGAGTTGGAGGAGAACACGAAAACCACTCTGGACTTGGCAAAACAACAAGTGACCGTTATGAAAACCACCCTAAAGGCTATGAGTAAAGCCAACGAAGAGATGACGGTAAGACAAAACAAGTTGACGCGAAAGGTCGAGCTTTTCAACTCCAAGATAGGGGAAATAGACAAGCATTCCGACCAAATCCACGTCATACAAGTACGCCTAGACCTCAACGAAGTAATACTATTCATGATGGCGGAACTACAGCAGATGTATTTAGAAATAACGGACTTATTTATAGTCATGGAATCACTAAACCGACGGGAACTGAGCCCACTGTTACTACCAACCAGACAAATTCTGGAAGTTTACGCCAAGGCCCTTGAAAGCCAACAGGGAAGAAAAACATTCATAGACCAGATGACGCTACAAAAGATTGCCAGAGTAGATTATGAACGAAGCTCGGGAGGCACCCTCATACAGGTCCAACTACCGTTACTGGAAGCTCAATTATATACCTTGAACAGGATATACACGACACCGATAGATTCAGGGCACAACTCATACTATGTATATGACATCGGGACCACATATTTCTTAAACACCAGTAGGTCCCAACAGAACTTCGGATTAACGGAGTTAGACTATCAAAGTCAATGCATCCAAGTGAACACTACCTACAGCGTTTGTTATCATGGCGATCCAGTTCTAGCGAAACCAACACGCACCGATTGCACATCAGCATTGTTCCGAGCCACTGACCAAATACCGACTGGTTGTCAGATACGCGTATTGATAAACGCAGGACCCGTCCTAGTCCCTATGCATCAGGATAACGCTTGGCTTTACTGGGTACAACAACCGACACCACTCATAAGCCAATGTGAGAGCCAAGAACAGACCTATCAACTAACTGGTTTGGGCATAGTGGAGTTGAAGAATAGATGTGTGTACCATCTAGCTGAATACACGCTACCATACCGAATTACGGAAATACAGCCACTAAACATGCATCACCCCGGAGAAATTCTACCGCCGACCGTAGACTTTTCCAAATACCGGGTACCGATTAAACCCCGAAAAACGGAAGCGCGGATGGAAATCTTGCATCCAGTAGCGGTAAATAGCCATTTCAAAGGCATTAGTGAGACGCTAGACGACCTGGACACTAAAATCACGGAAAGCCAACAAAACCGGCACCAAAAAGTCCAACTACACACCACAACCGGAGTAACGGGAGGGTTAGTAGTAGTCATAGCTCTAATCGTGGTGATACGCAACCACAGGAATTGCAGAATTAGGAGGCGTCAACCGCCACCTCAACCCTCACGACCTAGCCCACGGCGAGTGCAAATTGTATCAATGCCGATAACGATCCCCAGAAGAGATCAGATCCTCGCAGAAAATGAACAGGATGACTCATCCAACCCAGTAACCAGCCCAGCGGACAATCAGACGCACCCGCGAGAACCCTAACTACGACGATAAAATACGCAAAAGAAAAACTAAGCCCTAAGACCAATAGCAAAAAAAAAAAAAGAAAAAAAAAAAAGAAAAAAAACTTATACGTAACTTAGCCAAATATACCAAGAAAAAAAAAGAGAGAATGGAAAAAAAAAGGATGAAAAAAAAAAAAAACTTAACTAACACCTTAATTACTAATTACCAGGTTCCCACGATGTCCGGAAATAACCGACGAGCAGGACGTGTAGACAGAAAGGAGGCGACAACCATCATAATCAACGCCAATAACATCGGCGAAGGCAATTCCATGGCATGGTGGTTTGGAGCATCAAAATACATGAGCATCAAAATATGTAACATGGGTATGCCACCAAGAAACACGACATCCTTAACACTAAAAGAGATAAAAAAGTAGATTTAAGCAAATACTTAAAAAATTGTAAACATTTGTAGTATAAACAAAACATTTGTAAAAAAAAAAAAAAAAAAAAAAAGGGGTAGATTTAAGCAGACATTTAAAGTTATAAACATCTATAAACAAAGTATTTGCAGTTATAAACAAAACATTTGTATAAACCCAATATGGTTAAAAGTAGATTCAAGCAAAAGAATTGAACAGAGAGTAACAAAAAAAAAATTGTAAACATTTGCTAAAGCAATAAGAACATGATGTAAGAAAAATAAATGTAATGGAAAACACGAATAAAATTGTAACAGAAATATGTGAGGAAATAAATGAAATGGGGTAGATAAAGGTCGCATGACCACAAGAAAGTTAAGAGAAATGTAATAGATAATGTTAACACGTAAAACGAATAGGTAAAATTAGATTAGTTTAGGGAGTTAGAAAAATTAAACGACATAGGAATTAGTTAGGGGATGAAGAGATTTAGCTAACACTATTGTAAAACTAAGACAGAAAAGAGTAATACCGAACGCCACACCTGCAACAACCCGCAAAGTCCTGCACCAGAGATACCACCAAGCAGTAGAAAATCATGTAACTCCACTCGCATTGTCGACAACATAAGTCCGCGTAAACACCAAGAAAATATTGAAATCACCTGAAAAAGAAACAAAACACTTCTAACAAGGAAGCCTCCATCAACGAACTACTAACCTTCATCAACACCATGCACCAATTTCAATTAAAACAAATAAGCACGACACCCACCACAACACTTTTGTCCATGGGGGAGTTCTCCAGAGAGGGGACGAATGTGATGAATTGTCCGGGCTCTATGAACATCCCGTCCAGGACGAGGAATCCTAAAAAGAAACGAAATTAGAAATAAACACGTCAAAAGACTTACCTAGATATCACAAAACACCACACACGCCATGACACATGTCAGTCACCATGTCATGTCACAACTAGTACAAGTCGCGATCGTCTAGTACAAATCTGTACTAAAAAAGGTGTCTCCGCTAGACACCGCTAGATGGCGAAGCAAACGATCAACGTGACGAGCAACGTGACGCGAAATGACCCATTTGTTGAAGAATGCGCAGTGCGCGCGAAATACGAAATTGCGACATGAATTTTGTGCGGAAAATGCACTTGCCGCGAATTTCTAAATTGGGTCGAAAAATCAATGCGAAGAATGACGGAGTAGGGACTGCTGCGTCAGGGAAAACTAAGAATAAAGGGACTGGAAAAATTAGGGAACAGTCAGTCTTACTCAGAGAGGCAACCAGTCACCTTAGGCAGTCGATCACCAGCAGACGACGGGAAGAGCCAGTTAGCCAGGAAGACCATCCCAGCAACTCAACTACCATCACCAGGAAGACCAGCCAAGCAGTCCAACCGGGCAGCCTACCAGTACAACCGAATAAGAAGTGAGTATGAAACACTCGTCGTTAACGAAGTACTAGCGGATGAGAGCTCTTAGCCTCACCGCTTAAGCCTCGACCACGGTTCTTTGAACCTATCGAGCTTAAATACATTGTAATCACTGGGTAACTCTCCCCCAGTGAGCGACAAGAAACAACAGCTACAAGAGGAGCTCCGTAACCCCAAGGTTGGACCCCGGCCTCTCACAATAGTAGAATACCGGGAAAGGATAAAGGGGCAGATGCTACAGAAAACCACTCCGGAGGTACCGAAATTACCACCGAGGAAGCGAACGGGCAAGGAGGCGCGATTCCGGGCGGACCTCGAAGAGACGCGACGTCGACTCCTTCTGGCTGTGGATCGGGAGCAGCGAGTAAGGGTGGAGCAAGAACTCCAACGGCTCTACAACGAGCGGCGACGATATCGCCAAGCAAAGAAGCTGGCCAGGTATAATCCAACAAACAGACGTTAACGGTCCAGCTTAGTTTAAGGGAAGAATGTGTTTGTTAGTAGTAAGAAAAATAAATGTATAGAAAATAAATATTAAAATTGTCTAACAACCGACTAGTTAATGGTGTTCAGGAGTGTACTCTTAGCAGTGTTAGGAGTGTCGAGGGAGAATCTTCACACACGAACTCAGAAGTCTGAAGGATTTGGTAGCAGGGGGGTATATGGGGGAGGGGGGAAATAAGGAAGCAAATGATGCAAAGGGAAAGGAAGAGGAGGAAAAGGAAAAGGAAAGGGACAGGAGAGAGGATAGGTTGGAGTGGGAGCTGGAGTTAGTTAGGAGGAGGGAAAGAAAGAAAAACATTGTACTCACACGGGGAAGGGATAGGCAGGGGGGACAAAATCAAATTAGAGGGCTGGATTCTAGAGAAGTTAGGGGTGAAAATTAATGAAGAGGGGATCCAGTTAATAAGAGGCGTGGATCACAAAATAATAGCGGTTTGTAAAACCACAGGGGATAGGGATAAGGTTTTGGACAAAAAATTTAAGCTGAAGGGCACGAACATTTTTCTAGACAGGGACCTCACATGGAGAGAAAGACAGGGCAGAATTAGGATAAGGGAGCTAGCAAGGAAAGGAAGGGAGGAAGGGAAAAACGTTTCAATAAAAGGAAGCTACATAAGGAGGAGAAGTTTACGTGGGATGATAGGAAAATGGGGTTTTTGAAAAAGGAAGCGGCAGTGTAGGTGCTAGTAGCAGGGAGGGAGGAAGGAAAGCGAGGGGAAAGGGAGACATGTCAAGAGGGAGGGGAAAGAACTGAAGAATAGTAAGGGAGGGAGGATGCTGGTTTGGAACTGTGCAGGGGTGGGAAAGAAGGAAATGGAGGATAGGATTGAATTAAAGATGAGAGACTACGAAATCATTTCGAAAGAGGCACGTAGGGATAGTATGAGGGGAAGAGCGAAGGGAGGTTTAGAGATGGCGGTGAAGAGAGAGGTAGGAAGTTGGGAAGAGGTGCTCAATAGGAGCGATGTGATGGTCCTCCTTCGGGATACCTAAAAAGGGATCAAAACAATAAATTAAACACTAACCAAAAATACTTGCGACACGTTGATCCATTCCGCAACTGACGTCTGTCAACGAAAGAAACAATGTGACGAAACTATAAACAATTATAGCACCCATACACGAGCAATGATTTTGTAAGCGCAAGTTACTCACAGCCGCCAGCCACCACTAGGTGGCGCCACCAGGGCGGAAGCGCAATATGGCAACGTGACGATCAATGACAATGACCATCGATTGAACATTGATCGGGAAAATTTTGTATATTCGACACAAAATTTTCCGATAAATAACGGGAAACATTGGATGACAAGATAGTCTGGAGAAACGACTTCTCGAGGTGCGTACGCGACAGAGGGAACCTAGCCGAACAACTTGGACTTAGCCAGAATTCAGTAGCCGAACAACTTGGACTTAGCCAGAATCCAGTAGCCGAACAACTTGGACTTAGCCAGAATCCAGTAGCCGAACAACTTGGACTTAGCCAGAATCCAGTAGCCGAACAACTTGGACTTAGCCAGAATCCAGTAGCCGAACAACTTGGACTTAGCCAGAATCCAGTAGCCAAACAACTTGGACTTAGCCAGAATCCAGTAGCCGAATAACTTGGACTTAGCCAGAATCCAGTAGCCGAATAACTTGGACTTAGCCGGAATCCAGAATACGCCCTATGTCGGACTTATCAAGTCGTTCGCTAGAGGAGGCCTTACGGGATCAAAAGGTGGGACCGAGACCGTTAAGCTTGGAGGAGTACCGGGCCAGGCAGAAGGGTCAGCAGCGGGAGAGCGCACCTCCGAAGAAGGAACTACCGTCAGCGAAACACAGATCGAGGTGGAGGCGGAGGCGAGATTTAGAAGGGAAGTCGAGGCAGTCCGGCGCCAACTACTGACGGCCGTGGGTCAGGAAGAACGATTGCGGCTGGGAAGAGAGCTCCAGCACCTCCATAATAGCAGGAGAAAGTACCGCCAGGAGAAGAAGCGGACGGGCAGTAGAAAGAACCCCCGGCAGAGTTCTCACAGTTCGTCTCAGAATGCCAGTCTAGGATAAGCCCAGTTGGTTAGTTATTACTATTAGCATTTTTGTACTAGTATTAGGATTAATAAAAAGAAAGTTGAAAACGAACCACCATTCACTCTTTGAATCCAAGCCTCTTTCGTCTTCATGTAAACAAATGGTGTCGACCCGGAGTGTACCCTCAGCGATCGAACAATTGCATGGTTTAGCTCCACAAAAGAAAAGGTGCTAAACTAATGCATAACAACTGGCGCAGCCGCATTTAAAAACCTACGTTTGAGGCAAAAAATAAAAGTATGGTCAAATAGAAAGGCCGTTTGGAAGATTTAAAAAATAGTCAGTTTTTAGGAAAATAAACTAAAATCTTTGATTGGCACTTGCACAAAGATCGGGAAATCTAAAAACAATTGTTGATGGTACACAAGGGGAACCTCGAGGCAAGAATAAATGATAAGAACCTAAGAAATTTATGTTATAACTTTATGTGTTAATAACCTAAGAGCTTTATTTTGAGAGACAAACACGCAAAAAATTGTATAACGATATTGTATAAATGTTATAACGTAATTGAAACTAAAATTGTCAAACTGAAATTGTAAATCACATTTTAAGAAACGAATGTAACTTGGTTATAAGGCAGAACTGACATTGTATAACGTTAATTAAGGTACAAATTTATCTGAATTGTAAAATATAGAGTATAAATAGAACCGTATATGTGATTTGGTTGTGAATGTAGCCGGCTGGAAGATAAAAATATTAAATAAGACAAAAAGAGAAAAAAAAAACGAGAAAAAAAAAACAGTTAAAAGAAAAAATTAAGTGAAAAAATAAAAGAAAAAAAAAAAAAAACAAAAAAAAAAAATATTGTATGGCACAATCCACACCAAAGTTACCACTCACTGAATCTGTAAGTAGGTTTATGAGAAGACTTGACGCGTTCTACATTAACAACCCAGACCCTAATTTCCCCTGTGTTAGCAACGGGGAGGAAACCGCTAACCCAGAAGATCAGCCAAATCAAGACGAAGAGGAATCGCACAACGAACTAGCCGCTAGCCAGGAGGACCAAGTAGTTCAAGACGAGGAGACGTCGCACCACGAACCGGAGTCACCAAAAACGCCGGAGCCAGAACGGGGTGACGAACCCGAAAGCCGCGATTATAGCGAAGCAGCTACTCCAGAGGAGGAAGTTCAACCAGACGGAGTAGGACATCGGCACGAGCAAACAAAGGATCAAGGGGAAATAACAAACAAAGCCCATCTAAGACCCGAGGTAGTAGAGCTCAGGGGTGGGAGATACTACGTCAGGACATTTTCTGACCCGGGAAGCTATAACTGTGAAAGGAACGGCCCAAAACCAACAGAACAACAAAAGGTACAACCAACAACTAGTGAGGAAGCCACGAAAGATAAGGACAAAAAGATGGCTAACGTGGAGCTAGTGAACAACATCTTGTACAATAATGTACCAATCCTGATTGGGGAGGATAGCCCGCGTAAACAAAGCGAAATCAATGAGTTTGTTAACTGCGCTAGACTAGGCTACGAGACTCTCACAGAAGTACAAGGCAAGGTGTTGTTCACCAGGTTGTTGCCGACACGCCTGAGAGGACGAGCTTTAGAGGCAGTACAGGCAGGAGTATGTGACACGCTGGAAAATATTTTCTCCACGTTAAGAACCAGTTTACTCCAAGGCACCTCCTACATTACTCTAAACACCCAATTGCGGAATGTCCAGCAACTACCCACAGAAACACTACTAGGGTACTATAACCGAGTAAAAGGGTTAATAGATGCCTGCAAGACCGCGGCAGACGTTCAGCGGAGATGGTCTGAGGACCGAAATAGAAGAAGTTGGGGTGCACGGTTTTAAAATGGGTGTACTAGATTCCAACTACAAGTTCTACTTGTTACAAGATGTGGAAAACACACTAGAGGCCCTAGGATCGAAAGTCAGAAGGTTGGAGCAAACCGAGCAATGCATGCGACAGCCACCGCACATCGCGGCCAGCACAATGGCGCAAAACCTTCAGGTGCCTGGACCCAACTTGTACATGGGGCATAGCAACACGCAACTCTACTCTCAACAAATTGAGGGGAACATACGGTCACCGCAAAGAGATGACCACGGCACTTACAATAGAAATGGGGGTCAACAATATCAACCACCGCGCAGAGGTAACCAGCAAAACTCCTATAACAACTATAGGAACAGAAACCAGAACACATCACGAGATAGACCAGAGCGGCGTCAAATAAGATGCCATTTTTGTAATAAGATGGGACACGTAATGGCAGAGTGCCTTACAAAGCAGATGACACCTTTCTGCACGGCATGTAGAACGTATGGGCATAATACGCAGAATTGCAACAATAACCGCCAACGGAATCAAACGAATCAATCCAATGAGTACAGACAACGCCAAGTAAACCACACCACTGTGACACCTGCACCGGACCAGTGCAATTTTTGCCTGCAGAACGGACACATAGAAAGTATGTGTTTCCTTAAGGGAAGGTTGGAACGCCTACAACTAGAAGAGCAGGCGCGAACAAGTACTTCGGAAAACTGCGAAGGGACGATCGAACACACCGCGCGTCGTCACTAGAAGAAGATGAAAAAAGGTGTGACCAGTACCCTAACATCCCAATAGTGAGCTTACCTCTGGATTTCACTAAAAATAGAAAAAATAAATTCATAGTAGACACGGGCGCAGAAATAAGCCTGATAAAGGAAGAGGAAATCAGGAAAGACAAAGAAGAGTTAATAAATAAGAAAGAAATTATCACGATAAACACCATTTCTGGGGAGGTATCATCAGAAGGTACCATAATGGGACAAGTTGAACTAGATCAACCCTATCCATGTAAGTTTCACCTGATAAACTCACTAAATCACACCAACATAACTGGTATACTGGGCAACGACTTCTTATCCAGGCACTGTAACATTGAGGGCCCCGCAAAAAGACTGACATTTACGTCCAAAACTGGCAAGGAAAGAACAACTATAAAGTTTGAAGAGAATTGTAACCATGGTGAAACAGGGACATGCTTTGTCGACGTGATAGCAACTGACGGGAGAAAAACTAAAAGAGACACCCGAGAAACTCACAGTACGGAACCAGTATCTGTGGGGTGGGGTGACAACCTCGATCTCCTGGAGAACTGTCGCGAGGAGGCACACACCAGCCCACAATGGCGAACCGAAACGACAACCATCAACGACTGTGGGAATAACCCTGATCTACGTATTGACGAGGGGGTAGAATCACCAACGGAGGAGATAATGGAAGATCTAGCACAACTCTTTGAAGCAGGCACTCAGGACGGAAGTCCGGAAACCGTGCGCCCGGGAAGAGTAAGGATAAGTCCGATCCTGCCCAAGACCATTCTCGAAATTATGAAGACCCTGGGGACAGAAGCCCCGACGAAGAAATAACGACCACGGAGCCCATCGATGTCACAGTACCTGCCAGATGCGTTAAATTCATTAAAGCAATAACCTATGCCCGGGGACAGCAGTTGACCGAAGGAGAAGAAGTACTACCAGGAGTATACGTGAGCAACGCACTGGTCCAACCTAAAGATAGAGAAATAGTGATAAGCATAATGAACATCAATAACGAAAAATTGGAAATTAAGAATTTAAAAGTAAAACTGAGGAGGTACAGTAAGGATATAGACCATGTGAGCAAGGCAGAAAATGTAACACAACCACAGGTATATTGCAGTGTAGTAAGTAACGAGGAGCCGGGAAAAAGGGAGATGCAGATTAAAAAGCTAGTCAATATGGACGCCAATCTGAACGCGGAGGAAAAAAAGGAAATGAATAAAATAATCACCGAGTTTCAGGACGTATTCCACCTGCCAGGAGAAAAACTGGGACACACAGCTACGGTGCAGCACGAGATAAGTATAAAACAAGACCAACAGCCAATCAAGTGCAAAATGTACCGACTGCCTGAAACGCACAGTAACGTCATAACAGAAGAGATAAACAGACTATTGGACGAAGACATAGTCGAGCCAAGCTGGAGCCAGTGGAATGCACCCCTGCTAGTAGTCCCAAAGAAACCGGGACCTGATGGACAGAAGCGATGGCGAATTGTTGTCGACTACAGAAAATTAAACGTGGTAACCGAAGGGGACGCGTACCCACTACCCAGGATAGAGGATATCCTGGACCAGTTGGGAAATTCCCGTTACTTCTCTGTACTGGACCTCGCTAGCGGCTACCATCAGATAGCCATGAGACCCGAAGATCGGGATAAGACTGCATTTAGCACCCCGTATGGGCACTACGCTTTCAAACGTATGCCTTTTGGGTTGAAAGGAGCACCAGCAACATTCCAGCGTTTGATGAACCACGTGCTGACAGGCCTGCAAGGTCTACAATGTTTCGTATACCTGGACGACATCGTAATATATGGTAGAAATTTAACCGATCATCAGACAAAGCTACGAGTAATATTAGAACGACTAAGGGAACACCAGTTGAGACTAAACGCAGAAAAATGTAACTTCCTGAAAAGGGAATCATATATTTAGGGCATAAGTGCACCACAGAAGGAGTGGCACCAGACCCGAGTTTAGTAGAAAGCGTTAGAGAATACCCAACACCCAAGACCATCCGACAGGTGCAGTCTTTCTTGGGACTAGCGAATTATTATAGGAAATTCATATCAGACTTCTCCAAAATAGCGTCCCCCATTAACAACCTTTTGAAAAAAGACGTGAAGTTTAAGTGGGACGAGAATTGTGCAAAGGCATTCAGCACACTCAAAGAGAAATTAATAAACCCACCGGTACGAAGGTACCCAAACTTCAAGGAACCCTTCAAATTATATACCGATGCAAGTGGAGAAGCTCTAGGGGCAGTGCTAGCACAGGGAGAACCCCCAGAAGAGAAGCCCATCAACAATCGAGCGGGAGCTCCTGGCCATAGTCTGGGCAGTGAAGAACTTCAGGTGTTATTTATACGGAAGACCTTTTAAAGTATTCACGGATCACAAGCCACTAAGAGGTGCTATAAGGATCAAAGACCCCACAAGCAGAATACTCCGCCTATGGCACAAACTCTCCGACTATACGTTCGAGATAGAGTACAAAGAGGGGAGGAAAAACAACAACGCCGACGCCCTAAGTAGAATCCCCTACGAAGTTATGGTGACCACCCGCAAGCAAGCAAGGGAGCAACAAGAAGAAACTGAAGAAACGCAACCAAAAACCCCATCGGAGGATAAAAACGACGAACATGAGGTACAGGGTAATACCCCTGAGCTAGAGAATCCACAGATAAGAGTCCTAACAGACCCCCAGGAGATCGAAATCATCCTACGTGACTGTCACGACGCCCCTCTGGGAGGCCACCAAGGTGTATTCAAAACATTCCAACGATTGAAAAGAGAATTCACTTGGAAAGGGATGATAGGAGATATACGGAAATATATTAAGAGGTGCAAGAAATGCCAATTGAATAAACTAAGCAGAGAACATAAAGAACCCATGATGATAACGGACACCGCGTTACTTCCATTCGACAAGGTATATATGGACCTTGTGGGACCATTACCCGAGACTACACGAGGAAACAAATACATCCTGAGTTTTGAGGATGATCTCACACGATTCATGGACGTAGTACCCCTACCCAACATGGAGGCTAAGACGGTAGCCCAAGCGTTCGTAGACGAAATTATAAGTCGCTACAGGATACCCAAGAAGTTGATAACAGACCAAGGAGCGAATTTCACTTCAGAAATGTTTAGAGAAGTCTGTAAATTATTTAAAATTCAGAAACTCGAGACAACCCCGTACCACCCCCAATCCAACGGAGCGTTGGAGAGGTCGCACAAACCGCTGATCGATTATTTAAGAAACTTTGTCGACGACAACCAATCAAATTGGGACGAACACCTGCGAGCGGCGATGTTCGTCAGAAACAATACCATGCACTCAACCACGAAATTAACCCCAATGGACTGTTTATATGGGTTCTCCGCTCCCCTGCCCAACAACTTAAAAAAGGCCCCACAACCAGTCTACGATCATGAAAATTATTACCTCCATTTGCGGAATAAACTACAACGGGCATATCAAACTGCTCGAACTAATTTGGAAGAAGGAAAACTCATATCGAAAGAATACTACGACCGAAAAATAAACCCCGTAAAAATCCATGTAGGTGACCAGGTACTCCTCCGAAATGCGGCACGGAAAAACAAACTTATTCAGCATTGGCTAGGACCTTATAAAGTGGTAGCCGTGAATAGCCCGGTTAACAGTACCATTTTGATAAGAAACCGCAAACGGCGCGTCCACAACAATCGGTTGAAATTATTCAACTAAAACCCACACCCTTGTCTTTCCAGAATGGTACCTACATCGATAATAGTCCTAATGGTGGTAGCCCTAACCCAGCAAACACCGGTGGAAATACATCCAATAAAGAATCATGGAGTACTGTTCGAGCCCCTAAGGAAGGTGCAGACATACCACGACCACTGGATTATCATTACACGCCTACCTAGACCAACGTGGGAGCCACATTTAAATTACATCAATGAGTGTGAGGCTGTTGTATGTTGCAAACATAAGTTGTTATATGCATACATTAGTAGTTATAAACATAAGTTAAGTTGTTACATGTTTATTTTCTCCTTGTTACAATATGTTCTCGTTCATTCGAGTTAGTTAAATGTTGAAGGTTTACAATATAAACAATATAAACTGACTTAATAACTCTAGTATAAACAATTTTTGTACATTCCAACCTTAAAACTCTATCGCGTATAAACTTTATATAAACCAACTTTAGTAATTCTAATAAGAACAATTTTGGTACCTTCCAATTTCAATAACTCAAATGCGTAGATATTTTATATAAACCAACTCTATAACTCTAGTCTAAACAATTTTTGTACATTCCAATCTTAAATTTCTATTGCGTATAAACTTTATATAAACCAACTTTAGTAACTCTAATAAGAACAATTTTGGTACCTCCCAATTTCAATAACTCAAATGCGTAGATATTTTATATAAACCAACTCTATAACTCTAGTCTAAACAATTTTTGTACATTCCAATCTTAAAACTCTATTGCGTATAAACTTTATATAAACCAACTTTAGTAATTCTCCGTAAGACCTATCGTTATGCAAGCTGAACTAATTAATTCTAATGGTTACGAAATCTCCATCTCAGATTACACTACTGTCGCGCTACGATAATGCAGGTATACAGGCGGTTTCATAGACCGCGGTGCGGCATGGATTGCCGACTGTGAGGCTGATGTAAAAATCCGTGCATTTTGTTAATTTCAGTATTTATTTTCCTTTCTTCTTCTTCTCTCTTTATTTATTCACTAACTTAATTTTATTTATTTTTTAATATTTTTGTTAGTTTGGCGCTTCTCTCGGCGATATTTGAGCCGCTCGTTGTGGAGCCTTTGCAGCTCCCTGCTGATCTCCAGCCTCTGTTTTTGACCAACGGCTAACAGCAGGCGACGCCGGACCTCCTCAATTCTCCTTCGGAAGTTAGCCTCAACTCCTGTGCGTCGTTTGATGGTTACGTTGGACGGAGGGGTTGGACGGTTTGCCTCTAGTTTGGCAGAGTTCCTGGCGCGGTACTCTTCAATCGTGATTGGCCTGGGACCTGCCCCCGAATCACGCAGCGCCTCTGTCAACGTCTTCTTGCTGGCTTCTGGCACTGGGGATAGACCAGAAGGTTATTACGGTGAAAAAGGGGCCTAGTTGATGGGTTTAGACAACCACTTTCAACTCGGGAATTCCCCAAAAAAACCGATAGGTTCCAGGAACCGTGTTCGGGTGGGACGTTAAACGATGGGTTTACTAACCACTTTCGTTTGGGACGTCCCCAAAATGCCGATAAGTTTCTGGAACCTTGTTCGGCTCAAAAATTAGAAATTTTTGGTGATGGGTTATGTAACCACTTTCACCCTGATTTCTGGGTTTCACCGATGGGCTTTACCAACCGCTTTCGGTTCCAGTCGTACTCACTTTTCCTGTTGGTTAAGTGTAGCTTTCCAAACTGAATCCTGTCCTTAGCTTTTCGTTGGCTTTTTATATTTGACAACCGGGAATTTCGTCCGTTAATGCGCGGTTGCCATATTTCACAAAATATCTTCCACTGTACGGTGGCTCCATCGGGTGGTGAGCATTTAAGTTTTTTAGAACTTACGTTCCCACTTGTGTTTGGCTTTGTGACGTGTTAGTCAAGTGACAGTCGATGAGCGTGCGCGTTTGTTTACATTTCGTTTAGGTGTTCTTATGTGTTTTTATGTGGATTTATGTGGATTTATGTGGTTCTATGTGGACGGCGATGTTGTGGTAAGTATTACAGACCAGTTTACTATATATTGATTTTTTCCAGCGTTGTTTTGTGTTGAATGCTTCGGGCTGGTGTTGTTTGTTGGTGACACGTGCCTTTTGTTTTCTCCGGTGCCGTATGCTTCTATGCTGGTTGTTGGAGAGCGCATAATACTCTTGGTGAGTACATACTGGTTATGTTGTTATGTTTTTTGTGAATTTGTTTTGTAGGTTCCGGTATCCTAGGTATGGTGAGTGTCTTATGTTGACTTTATTTTGTTGTGTTAATCTATTTTATTTTTTGGTGGTCTGACGTCTCACAACAAGGCAGCCATAAATCAACTCTGCACCGACACCAGTAGCCTGGCAGGAGAAGGAAATTGTCACCACTGGCAGGGAGAAATAAAAAGACAGGTGGCGGAGATAAAGGACCTTATAAGTAAAACCAGCTCCACATTACCGTCGCGAAGTCGCGCAAAAAGGGGACTACTGAACCTGGGTGGCAAGATTATGAAAACCGTATTCGGAACAATGGACAGTGAAGATTCGAAAGATATCCATCAAAAGCTGAGCGAATTAGAAGAGGATACTCAAACTAATTTGGACCTGGCCAAGAAACAGGTCACGATAATGAAGACTACGTTGAAGGCCATGAGCGACACCAACAATGAAATGACCGGATGACACAACAAGCTGGTGCAACGAGTAGAGGACCTTAGAGTAAAGATGAGCGAAATAGCCAACCACTCGGACCAACTTCGGAAAATCCATATAAGAGTGGATCTCAACGAACTAACAATATTTATGCTAGGAGAGTTGCAACAGATCTATCTAGAAATCACGGACCTGTTCATAGCACTAGAAGCGCTAAACAGAAGGGAATTAAGTCCCTTACTGGTACCAACAAAGCAGATCCTAGAGGTTTACACTAACGCCTCTGAGAAATATAACGGAAGAAAAACCACCATGGACCCCATTACCTTACAAAGGATAGCAACAGTAGACTACGAAGGCGGCCAAGGAGGAACGTTGATTCAAATACAAATACCCCTATTAGAAGAACAACCATACACCCTTAACAGGATCTACACCACTCCGATTGAAACGGGTCACGACTCCTACTATGTCTACGACATAGAGAGTACATATTTTTTAAACACCAGTCGATCGCAACACAATTTCGGTTTAACAGAGCTGAATTACCGAATTCAATGCACCCATGTTAACGGTACATACAGCATCTGCCAACACGGGGACCCATTGCTAACGAAACCTACACGCACGGACTGCATATCGGCACTGTTCAAAGCAACAGACCAGGCTCCGGTCAGCTGCCGTATACGAATATTGGCGAACGTGAGGCCAATAATAACGCCCATGCACCAGGACAACGCTTGGTTATATTGGGTCCTAAAACCAACCCCACTAATAAGCCAATGCGAAAATAATGAACTAACCTACCAATTGACTGGTCTAGGAATAATAGAGTTAAAAAGGAAGTGCATATACCATCTAGCCGAGTACACCCTTCCTTATAAAGTAAATGAGAGGCACCCGTTACACATACACCAGGCAGAAAATATACCGCCACCTAAAATCGACTTCACAAAATACAAAATACCGTTAGAAAATACGGAAAGACAAAAAGAAAACATAGAGATACTGCACCCGATCGCCCTAAGTGAGCACTACAAGGAGTATAGCGAGACGATAGAAGCCCTGGACATCCAGATCAAGGAAACCGAAAAAGCACGTCGTAGTAGAATCCAGCTACACACCACGACAGGTCTATCCGCAGGATTAGTGATAACAATGGTCATCGTGATTACAGTATGGATCTGTAAAACAAGAATCTCACAGCCAGCGCAACCCTCACGACTAAAGCCGCAACGAGAACCACGAGTTCAGTTCGTGTCAATGCCAATCACAATCCCGAGGAGGGATCAGATAATCAACACCCGAGAAACCCCTGCTACGGTCAAAGAAATCCCTACTACGGCTCGAGAAACCCAGGCACCTTCAGAAACCTAAAAGCTAGCAAATAAGTGAAAACAAAAAAAAAAAAAAAAAAAACAAATATAGATAGACAATAATGTAATAATAATAATACTAATAACAATAACAATAAATAAAAATACCCAGAGAGAAGAATAACAATACCAAACAATTACAATTACCAGAATACAAAGATGCCCGCCCCGAACGCGAAAGGTGGACGATTCGGAAGCCAGAATAACTACCCAGAAGTCGACATTCTTGAGGAATCCCCCTGCAAAATAAAAATCAACATGGGTCCGCTTCAAGTTATCGTCGAAATCCACAACCTACACGCTGCACGCAGACCAGCAGATGACGGAAGCCGAGTGACACCAACCGCCAGGATACGACGGACCAAGAGCATGTGGGAAGACACCCTTGCATGCTATGCTGGAGACGTGGACAACTTGCGAATGACCAAGAGTATGTGGGAGGACATCCTCGAATCAGCCGACAAGCTGTATCACCATCTCAAACTGGGTGAAACGGAAGAAGGCAGACAAGGCCGCCCTGACGAAGAAGAAAAATTTCACAAGAGGGAAGAGGAGATATCTAAAATGATCCGAGAAATGAAATTAGAAAGGAACAGGAAAAAGCAAAATACCACCTAATACTCCCACACTGACCATCACAAGAAAGTAAATATCGGGCCCACAGCTAAGCACCCACCACTAGGAAGGAAGGAAGGCGACCACGTGGGGCATAAGCCTTGCTCGATTCAGATCCTTAACACCAAACGAGATAGAACCATCGACGTAAGTAGGTGGCTAAAAAATAAATAAATTGAGATAAATAGGAACATTAGAAAATTTTAAAACATAGCAGTTAGGAAAAGATGATTGAAATAATGTAACCTAGTAATAACAATTGACTAAACCGCAACTAGTAAGAAAATAGGATTCACGATAAGTATGTTAAAAAAGGAAGAAAAAGTATGTTAAGAAAACAGACGTTGTACTAATAACTGATTAAAATGTAACCACTAAGAACGTAGGATCTAGGAACTATAATAAAATACATCATATAATTTGTAAAGCCATGGAAAATGAGTCATGGAAGTTAGTAAAGAAAATATGAGAAATTGTTATTAACTAAGTGTCGATTAGGTCCAAATATAACTAGTGAAGGTAGAATTAGCATAAGAACAATTAAATAGAAAGCAAAACTGAGTAGATCCTGGAACGATGCCACACTAACCCCAGTCAAATGCCCCTAACACCAATGGAAAGAACCGTCGACCCCCCCAACATCGCTTCCTTTCCTTGGGAGGATCCTCTAAAAGGGGGAGGAATGTGATGGTCCTCCTTCGGGATACCTAAAAAGGGATCAAAACAATAAATTAAACACTAACCAAAAATACTTGCGACACGTTGATCCATTCCGCAACTGACGTCTGTCAACGAAAGAAACAATGTGACGAAACTATAAACAATTATAGCACCCATACACGAGCAATGATTTTGTAAGCGCAAGTTACTCACAGCCGCCAGCCACCACTAGGTGGCGCCACCAGGGCGGAAGCGCAATATGGCAACGTGACGATCAATGACAATGACCATCGATTGAACATTGATCGGGAAAATTTTGTATATTCGACACAAAATTTTCCGATAAATAACGGGAAAAATTGGATGACAAGATAGTCTGGAGAAACGACTTCTCGAGGTGCGTACGCGACAGAGGGAACCTAGCCGAACAACTTGGACTTAGCCAGAATTCAGTAGCCGAACAACTTGGACTTAGCCAGAATCCAGTAGCCGAACAACTTGGACTTAGCCAGAATCCAGTAGCCGAACAACTTGGACTTAGCCAGAATCCAGTAGCCGAACAACTTGGACTTAGCCAGAATCCAGTAGCCGAACAACTTGGACTTAGCCAGAATCCAGTAGCCAAACAACTTGGACTTAGCCAGAATCCAGTAGCCGAATAACTTGGACTTAGCCAGAATCCAGTAGCCGAATGACTTGGACTTAGCCGGAATCCAGAATACGCCCTATGTCGGACTTATCAAGTCGTTCGCTAGAGGAGGCCTTACGGGATCCAAAGGTGGGACCGAGACCGTTAAGCTTGGAGGAGTACCGGGCCAGGCAGAAGGGTCAGCAGCGGGAGAGCGCACCTCCGAAGAAGGAACTACCGTCAGCGAAACACAGATCGGGGGTGGAGGCGAGATTTAGAAGGGAAGTCGAGGCAGTCCGGCGCCAACTACTGACGGCCGTGGGTCAGGAAGAACGATTGCGGCTGGGAAGAGAGCTCCAGCACCTCCATAATAGCAGGAGAAAGTACCGCCAGGAGAAGAAGCGGACGGGCAGTAGAAAGAACCCCCGGCAGAGTTCTCACAGTTCGTCTCAGAATGCCAGTCTAGGATAAGCCCAGTTGGTTAGTTATTACTATTAGCATTTTTGTACTAGTATTAGGATTAATAAAAAGAAAGTTGAAAACGAACCACCATTCACTCTTTGAATCCAAGCCTCTTTCGTCTTCATGTAAACAAATGGTGTCGACCCGGAGTGTACCCTCAGCGATCGAACAATTGCATGGTTTAGCTCCACAAAAGAAAAGGTGCTAAACTAATGCATAACAACTGGCTGGCATTCTGAGACGAACTGTGAGAACTCTGCCGGGGGTTCTTTCTACTGCCCGTCCGCTTCTTCTCCTGGCGGTACTTTCTCCTGCTATTATGGAGGTGCTGGAGCTCTCTTCCCAGCCGCAATCGTTCTTCCTGACCCACGGCCGTCAGTAGTTGGCGCCGGACTGCCTCGACTTCCCTTCTAAATCTTCTAAATGGGGGTGGAGGGCGCCAGTTGTTATGCATTAGTTTAGCACCTTTTCTTTTGTGGAGCTAAACCATGCAATTGTTCGATCGCTGAGGGTACACTCCGGGTCGACACCATTTGTTTACATGAAGACGAAAGAGGCTTGGATTCAAAGAGTGAATGGTGGTTCGTTTTCAACTTTCTTTTTATTAATCCTAATACTAGTACAAAAATGCTAATAGTAATAACTAACAAACTGGGCTTATCCTAGACTGGCATTCTGAGACGAATTGTGAGAACTCTGCCGGGGGTTCTTTCTACTGCCCGTCCGCTTCTTCTCCTGGCGGTGCTTTCTCCTGCTATTATGGAGGTGCTGGAGCTCTCTTCCCAGCCGCAATCGTTCTTCCTGACCCACGGCCGTCAGTAGTTGGCGCCGGACTGCCTCGACTTCCCTTCTAAATCTCGCCTCCACCCCCGATCTGTGTTTCGCTGACGGTAGTTCCTTCTTCGGAGGTGCGCTCTCCCGCTGCTGACCCTTCTGCCTGGCCCGGTACTCCTCCAAGCTTAACGGTCTCGGTCCCACCTTTGGATCCCGTAAGGCCTCCTCTAGCGAACGACTTGATAAGTCCGACATAGGGCGTATTCTGGATTCCGGCTAAGTCCAAGTTATTCGGCTACTGGATTCTGGCTAAGTCCAAGTTATTCGGCTACTGGATTCTGGCTAAGTCCAAGTTGTTTGGCTACTGGATTCTGGCTAAGTCCAAGTTGTCCGGCTACTGGATTCTGGCTAAGTCCAAGTTGTTCGGCTACTGGATTCTGGCTAAGTCCAAGTTGTTCGGCTACTGGATTCTGGCTTAGTCCAAGTTGTTCGGCTACTGAATTCTGGCTAAGTCCAAGTTGTTCGGCTAGGTTCCCTCTGTCGCGTACGCACCTCGAGAAGTCGTTTCTCCAGACTATCTTGTCATCCAATTTTTCCCGTTATTTATCGGAAAATTTTGTGTCGAATATACAAAATTTTCCCGATCAATGTTCAACCGATGGTCATTGTCATTGATCGTCACGTTGAGATATTGCGCTTCCGCCCTGGTGGCGCCACCTAGTGGTGGCTGGCGGCTGTGAGTAACTTGCGCTTACAAAATCATTGCTCGTGTATGGGTGCTATAATTGTTTATAGTTTCGTCACATTGTTTCTTTCGTTGACAGACGTCAGTTGCGGAATGGATCAACGTGTCGCAAGTATTTTAGGTTAGTGTTTAATTTATTGTTTTGATCCCTTTTTAGGTGTCCCGAAGGAGGACCATCACAGCGAAAGAAACGATGTTATAGGGGGAGTGCTGGTTATGAGGGGCCGGAGGTGGCAATTATTTACCACGTATATGAGGGAGGAGAGGGTAGCGAACTGGGAAACAATTGAGGAATTGTTATGCACGTGTTTAACACTTTTTCTTTTGTGGTGTTAAATTATGCATGCTGTTGATTGCCGATGGTACACTACAGGATCACACTATTCGTTCACAAGAGTTCAGACCAAAATACAATTTGCCCATTTAAGTGGGATAATTTATTTCCTATTACCTACAGAATTTGATACAAACTATACCTAATTACATATAGAGTCCCTTACAGGCTATAACTTAATCTATATTTGTCGTACATCAAGAGATGGATGCCACACCGAAAAAACCCCCGAAACCCCCGCAAAACCCCCTAAAAAACATCGCCAAAAACATTCCCATACAAAAGCGGAATCCCCTATGACGTCACGACGTCAACGAATGCCCGGTTTGTAAGCAACCCTGACCTTGGGTAAATTTACAAACAAATATAACAATTTTCCTCTACTATTACTACTTTTTACTAGTTCCAATTACATTGAGATGTGAATTACATTTCTAATCACATCTAGTTCCTATTCATTTATATTACGCTTGTTTTCTAGCTCCCTATAACTTCTTTTTATTTTTAGTTCCTTTCACATTTCCTATAGTTCCTTTACATTTCTTGTTTTCTTTCCTCTATAAGTTCTTTCATATTTCTAGTATTTTGCTTTACCTATCTTGTTAGATGTTTCTTCTACATTTCTTGTTACATACCTTTTACATTTTATAGTTGTGATTTTTATAACATTTCTTTATTTTACATTTTTTGTTTACATTTTTTTATCGTTTCCCTTTAAATTCTCTTTTTTTTGTTTTCTTAACATTTATTACAAAACATTCTCATAACATTTCTTAATCCTAGTGGTTGCAGTTTAACGTCTTACCCAGGACTGTGTTACAATTCATATTTTTACTTAATTCTTCCTTACTATTCGTAATTTTTGTTGTTCTTTAACCACTTACTTATGTCGACGACTCTATCTCGTTTGGTGTTCATAGTGTATTTAGTGGATGTCCGGTGTTTCACGTGGTTATCTTCATCTCCTTCTGCTGGTGGGGACTTGGCTGAGGATGAGTTTTTTGTCTGCTCGTGCTGACCTGCATGAGAGTGTATGGGGGTGGGTTTTGTATTCTTTTTTTTTTGTATTGTTTTCCTTGTGCATTTCCTTTATCATTTTCGAGATTTGCTCGTCTCTCTTGAAGAATTTCTCCCTTTCCTCGGGATGACCTTGTCGGTCCCCCTCCGGTTCATCCAGTTTAAGATTATGATACATCTTGTCAGCCGATTCTAGGATGTCCTCCCACATACTGTTGGTCATTCGCAAGTTGTCTACTTCCCCCGCATAGCATGCAAGGACGTCTTCCCACATGCTGGTGGTCGTGTGTGGTTTTCTGCTTTGTGGACCTCTGGCGGCTATGTTACGGACTTCCACGTGTACATCTGTGTGGTGTGATTTAGCTCTCATCATTATCCTGATACCGGGTAGATGGTCGTCAGTGGTTATCTCGACCGAGTCCCAGTTACCCCCAATGGTAACAACAACCTCCCGATCTTGATTGGGGTTCCTGGGCTGTGTTCCCTTCGCGTTGGTGTTGGTTTTGTGGTAAGTTGGCATCTTTTGGGTCTGGTGAAGTAAATTGGTCGGTTTACAGAAAGAAAATTTTATGATATATATATATACATATAACATATATTGGGTACAACGACCAACCCCATTAATAAGTCAATGTGAAAATAACGAAATAACGTATCAACTAACCGGTCTAGGTATAGTGGAACTAAAAAGGAAATGTGTATACCATCTAGACGAGTATACACTACCTTACAAAGTACATTTCCTTTATCATTTTAATTTTTTTTTTTTTTTTTTTTTTGATTACTAATTGAGCGTGTGCGGTTTCTGTGATTCGGTTGGAGTAGGAGCCGGGGTGTCTCGGGCCGTGGCAGGAGTTTGCTGAGTGTTTATGATCTGTTCCCTCCTTAGGATTGTGATCGGCCTTGAACGGGACTTGAGGCTCTCGTTGTGGGCTTGGGGGTTGTAGCGGTCGTGTAATTCGCTTTTTGTATATCCATACTATTATGGTGATGACTATTAGTATCACCATGGCTCCCGATAAACTAGTCGTGGTGTGTAACTGGATTCTGTTACGACGGACTTGTTCGATCTCCTTGATGTGGGCATCTTGGGCCTCTATTGTTTCGCTGTACTATTTGTAGTGATCATTTAGTGTGATTGGGTGTAATGCTTCCATTCTTTCTTCTTGGTTTACTTTGCCCTTTGAGGGTAGTTTATATTTGGCGAAATCGGGTTTTGGTGGTAGTGCGTTTCCCGGTTGATGTATGTGTAGGGGGTGCCACTCATTTACTTTGTAAGGTAGTGTATACTCGTCTAGATGGTATACACATTTCCTTTTTAGTTCCACTATACCTAGACCGGTTAGTTGATACGTTATTTCGGTCTTGGGTTTCCTAGTATACGCACTCGGCAGCCAGCCGGGACTTGGTCCGCTGCTTTGAACAATGCTGATAAGCAATCGGTGCGTGTAGGTTTTGTTGGCACCGGATCTCCATGTTGACAGATGCTGTAAGTCTCGTTAACCCTTATGCACTGGATCTGATAGTTCATCTCGGTTAAGCCAAAATTCTGCTGGGATCGGCTGGTGTTCAGGAAATTACTATACCCTATATCGTAAACGTAGTATGTGTTGTGGCCCGTCTCCATGGGGGTGGCATAGACTCTATTCAGGGTGTATTGCTGCGCTTCTAATAAGGGTATTCTTATTTGTATGAGTGTTCCCCCTTGACTTCCCTCATAATCTACCCTTGCTATTCTCTGGAGGGTAATAGGGTTCATGGTAACCTTTCCTCCATAATGCTTTTCCGACACGTTGGTGTAAAGTGCCAAAATCTGGTTCGTGGGTATTAATAGTGGGCTCAACTCTCTTCGGTTTAGCGCTTCTAATGCTATGAACAGGTCGGCTAACTCTAAAAAGATCTGTTGGAGCTCGGACGCCATGTACAGGATGAGCTCGTTAATGTCCATCCTCACATGTAGTCTACGGAGTTGGTCCGAATGGTTGGATAGCTCTCCCATCTTCTGGTTAAGGTTTTCCACCTTTTGTATCAACTTATTATGTCGTTCAGCCATTTCGATGTTGGTTTTACCCATTGCCTTTAACGTGGTTCCCATTATTGTTACCTGCTTCTTTGCCAAGTCCAGATTAGTTTTCGTGTCTTCTTCCAGTTCGCTCAACTTTTGATGGATGTTTTCTGAGTCCTCACTATCCATTGTCCCGAACACTGTTTTCATAATTTTTCCTCCCAAGTTTAATAATCCCCTCTTTGTTCGGCTACGGGGTGCTGCTGCAAAGTTCGCTTTACCTATTAGGTCCAGTATTTGTGCCAGCTGTTTTTTGATCTCACTCTGCCAGTGCTGGCAATTGTCTTCCCCTGTTAAGTTGTTCGATTCCAAACATATCCTGTTTATCGCTGTTTCGCATTCCTTTATGTAGTTCAGGTGTTCCTCCCATTTGGGTTGTGGTACATGCGTGATGATCGTCCAAAGATCGTGGTAGGTCTGCACTCTTCCTAAGGGCTCAAATACTACCCCTTGATACTTCAATGTGTGTATGTCTACTGATGTTGGTTGGGTTGAGACCATTTCGATCATTACTATTACTACCGTTAGTATCATTCTGGAAAGACAGAGATGAATGTTTAGTTGAACAGTTTTAACCTGTTGTTGTGTACGCGACGTTTCCGGTTTTTTATCATAATGGTGCTGTTCACCGGGCCATTTATGGCCATGACTTTGAATGGTCCTAGCCAATGTTGGATCAACTTGTTTTTCCGGGCCGCGTTTCTGACATCCACATTCCGTGGATTTTGACAGGATTTATATTCCGGTCGTATTACTCTTTCGACTGGAGCTTGCTTTTTTCTAAGTTACTCCTAGCTATCTGGTAGGCTCTTTGGAGTTTATTCCTTAACTGGGGATAGTAATTCTCATGACCGTACACCGGTTGGGGTTCCTTCTTCAAGTTATTAGGTAACGGGGCGGAGAACCCGTACAAGCAGTCCATTGGAGTTAGTTTCGTAGTCGTATGCACACTGTTGTTTCTGACAAACATTTCGGCTCGCAGATGCTCGTCCCAATCGGTCTGGTTGTCATCAACAAAATGTCGTAGGTAGTCGACCAAGGGTCTATGGGATCTCTCCAGCGCCCCATTAGATTGGGGGTGATATGGTGTTGTCTCTATTTTGCGTATCTTAAGGAGCTTACACACTTCCATGAACATCTCCGAGGTGAAGTTCGTCCCCTGATCGGTGATCAATTTTTTGGGTATATGGTACCTGCTTATGATTTCGTCTACGAATGCCTGTGCCACCGTTTTCGCCTCCATTTTTGGTAGGGGTACCACATCCATAAATCGTGTCAGGTCATCCTCGAAACTTAGAATGTGCTTGTTTCCCCGTGTAGTTTCAGGTAATGGCCCCACGAGGTCCATATAGACCTTGTCAAATGGTAATGTAGCGGTGTCAGTTATTACCATCGGTTCTTTATGTTCCGTACTCAGTTTATTCAATTGACACTTCCTGCATTTCTTTATATAGTTTCGGATATCTTTCCGCATTCCCTTCCAATAGAATCTTAGCCGTCGCGTCTTAGCCGTTGATATGTTTTGTATATTCCTTAGTATCCGCCGAGAGGAGCATCATGACAATCTGCTAGTATTGTTTGGATATCCTCTGGGTCTGTTGATACCCTGACTTTTGTTCTGGGAGTGAGTTCCTCTTCCGTAGTTTTTTCCTGGGTTTCCGCATTTCCTGGAGCCTCGCTGGACACGGTTTTGTTTTCTTCTGTCTCTGTTTGTTCGTTCCGGTTAGTCTCCAGTTCTTTTGCTTGCACTGGCATCCGTATATAATTTAAACGGTTCGTTGAAGTTGGGATAACGTAGGACTGGAGGTGTTATCAACTTCTCCTTCAATGCATTAAATGCCGCCTCACACTTCTCATCCCACTTAAACTTCACGTCCTTTCTTAGTAAGTTATTTATAGGGGCTGCCATCCTCGAGAATCCCTCTATGACTGCACTTGCCTAATCGTTCTTGGTGTGGGGTATTCTTGAACGGATTTTACTAGGCTCGGGTCCGGAGCTACCCCATCGGTGCCACATTGGTGTCCTAGGTAAATTATCTCCCGCACTTCTCCGGGTTTAGTTTTAGGTGATGTTCTCGTAGACTTTGTAGGATCGATTTTAGTTTTTCCTGATGGTCCTCTAGGTTTTTACCGTACGTGACGATGTCGTCCAGGTAAACGAAACATTGTACCGGTTAATACGTGGTTCATCAATCTTTGAAAGGTCGCTGGTGCGCCTTTTAGTCCGAAATCTCTTTCGTGATTATACCCTTTTGTGTCTCCGGAAGGCGATACATCTTTATTTTCATGGGCTCTTGGTTTTCTTTGACTCGTACTTCATGTTGGACTGTTGTCGTATGACCTAACCTCTCTCCCGGTAAATGAAATACATCCTCGAACTCGTTTATTATCGCTCTAAGCAGAAAGAAATGACAGGGAAGCCTCAGGAAATTAGTGAGAACGGGGAAGGGGAGGGAGGGGTATTTGGCACAAAAATCCAAGTACAGGAGGTTACTAAAAAGGAAGAAAAAGCGGGACGAAGAAAAAAAATAGAGAGTATTATAAGGGAGAGGACCGGGAAAACATTCTGGGAAGAACAGAAAAAGGAGAGAAGGAGTAGATGATCGCATTAATGAAGCAGAGTGGAGGGCACACTTTGAGAGTCAATTAGGTGGAAGGCAGGAGAGATGGCTTGGAGTTGAAGGATTGTGGGAAAGTCAAATTACAAAAGTCTCAAATTACACTGAGAGAGGTCCAAGTAGCAGTGAAAAAGCTTAAGAAAAGGAAGGCGGCAGGGCCAGACGAAATACCGAGCGATGCTTGGTTATATGGGGGACCGCATTTGGAGAATGCTTTAACCAGGATCCTGAACAACATCTTTTTGGAGAGAGATCTCCCCACAGAATGGAGGACGGGTTTAGTGAAGCCGATATTTAAAAAGGGGAACAAACGGTTGGCCGAGAATTATAGACCGATTACGATGATGGATTCTGGTTAAAAGATATATGCGGAAATACTGAGGGATAGAATAGAATGGTTGCTGGAAGGAGGGGTAAAGCTGGCAGAAACGCAAAGGGGCTTCAGAAAAGAGAAAAGCACAATAGACGCGGTTTATTTGCTGAAAGCATTGATTGATTTCAATCTGAAGAGGGGAAGAAATTCAATGGTGAATGAGACGGGGGTTGTTTACGTCTACTTTGCGGATCTGAAAGCTGCTTTCGACAATCTCACTAGAAAGGTGGTGTTGGAGATGATGGAGAAGTAAGGGATAGGAAGGAGTTTGGTGGACGCGGAAACGATCAGTAGGGTGGTGGTGGGTGAGAAAACACTTGCCGAGTTTTGGACGGGAAAAGGAGTTAAGCAGGGTTGCCCTCTCAGCCCGCTGCTTTTCAATATTGCTTTTGCGGACCTAGAGGGCAAGATGGGGAGGCAACAAGAGGCAGGCTTGGTTCTTGGCAGAAGAAAGGTTTGATCGGTCACTTACGCGGATGATGCAGCTTTGGTGTCAGCTACTATGGAAGGGCTTCAGGGTTTAGTAAACGGCTACGACAGGTATGTTGAAGAGAAAGGGCTGTGCATAAACATAAAAAAGTCGAAGGTGATGCAGTTTAGGAGGGAGAAGGGTAGATGGAGCGAAATGAGGATCCATTGAAGGGGGGAAATATTTGAGGAGGTGAAGGAATTCCACTACTTGGGATATATGCTGGAAAGAAGTAATAGGGATGAGGCACATATTAAATTTTTAGGGAAGAAGGCGAGAGGGTTGATGGGCAAAGTTTGGAGTTTAGGGGAAAGAAAGCTAGGGGACAATTGGGAAGGGAAGATGAGGCACTTTGATGCACTCGTAGCAAGTTCTCTGTCCTACGGAGCGGAAATCTGGGGGTGGAAAGAAAGACGAGATGTCGAAAGAATACATGAGAGGTACCTTGGGTAGTGCCTTAGGTTGAATAGGTCCACCCCAGCACTCATACTGCTGGAGGAAACGGGAAGGCGGAAGCTGGCAGTTCGACTGGCGGTGAAATTTGAGGAAAAGTGGCGTAATTTGCAGGAAGGGGATTTAAGAAGGGAGTATGTTAGGGTTTTGGATGGAAAGTTGATAGGCTCAGAGTTAGTACAAGACAGAAGTAAGTTTCTCAGGGATAGAGGGTGGTCGGAAGAAGAGTGGGGGCGGGAGGGAGACTTGGAGAGAGCTTGAAAGGGTGGGGAGGGATTAAGGCAGGCAAAAAAGGTTGGAAGAGATAAGGGTGTCGAGATTCGCGGAGGAGATAGGGACTCTGGTATTGGAGGAGGAGAATCCTAAATACTTAGGAGGGGCCAGGAAAAGAAAGAAAGGAGAGATGGCTACAATAGCAGGGTTCCGTTTAGGAAATGAGTCAAGGGCATGCAACTATTGGTTACAAGAGGAGGAGCGAAAGTGTAGGGTGTGCCGTAGAGATAGGGAAACGTTGAGGCACGTCTTGGAGGAATGCGAGGTAACAGAGGACAAAGAATTAAGGTGGAAAGAAGTGTTAGGGAAAAGAGTGAGGGATAATCTGTCGACTCTGCATGGGGTACTGTACAAAATAAGACTCCATTTATGGAGCTGCAATAAATGAAGACTTCTTTTTTGGTTTGATATAAGTTTGTCACTAATAACCCCCCTTCTAGCTTTTAATCTATTAAAACGGATCGTGCATTAGTTAAAATTATTTAAGAACAATTTCGTAAACCACCCAATTTCCGTTCCGTTGACGATTAAAGTAAATTTGTTGGGAAAAAAAATTTTTTGTAAATCATTTTGATGATCATTGTTTTCTTTCTTTGCTCATTCAATATATCAGGATTGTTAGGTTAGTATCAGCGAGGCTACATTGTACACATTTGTTATCTTATTAATGTTTGAATAAAAATAAATAATAAAATAAATAATCAAATAATAGAAGTCTTAATATGAAGTCTTAAACACCTCAATTGTAAGAGCTGTGAATTGAGTGCTCCTAATGAACTCAGATATGAGAAGTCAATATTTGTCCATCCAAATATATAATTGTATTGAAGCTCTTTTGAATTGCGAATTATGAGCTCCTATGGATATCGTAGATAAGACCTCATTCTTATGTTCTTATAAATAATTCTTATTTTATACATCAAAAGCGGATACATCAAAGTCATGGAGCTACCGAAATGAAACTGATTAGTGACTCGAGTTTCATTTGAGTCACTGGTTGCAAACTGGTTTGTGATTTCTGGAAATTGGTTTGTAATCAGTCACCAGAGTTGCATGTTGAGTCGCTTACGAAAAAGTTTCTTACATTTTTGTTTTGAGAAAGTGCAGAACCAGAAATTAAACTTTTTGCTTGCCGCGGAAGTTGAAAAATGGCCTGTGATATATAATTTTCAGCTTCCTTGGTATAAAAAAAAATTTGAATACTAATTTGAGTAATTTAATTGCGTTTTGAGGGTAATTTGAGTTTCGGATGAGTAGCTTCGTGTGCAGAGCCTAGTCGCTAACCAGTCAGGAACTGGTTTGTAAATCAAGTTACCAACCCGTTTAGTTTGTTTTCTCCAGGTAGATTTTAGTTTGTGTCAACTTTATTTCTAATAATTTATTTTCTTTATACAACTGGATATTTTACAGTAAGTAAATACATTAATCTTTATATATATAATTCTTCTGTGCGTGTGTATGTTACTGAACTCCTCCTAAACGGCTGGACTGATTTTGATGAAATTTTTTGTGTGTCTTCTGGTTGATCCGAGAATGGATTATTTTCACAATTCGGTCCAATTTAAATAGTTTATTAAATAAATTTTTTATTTTTTTTTTTTTAATATCTTTTCTTTTTTTATTATTGTTTTACATTGGATCCGGTAGACTGCGCTACGATCGCGGTATTAAATATTCCAGTTTTTCCCGGCAATTGGTGCTGCTATCAAACTTACTGTAACTTCGCAGTGTAGGTTAGGTTAGGTTAGCAGGGTGGAGTGTTCACACCGATTGTGCGATCCACTCCCACTCGGTAGCCAAATGGCCCATTGTGATGCCCTTTATATTTTCGCTATCCCCCTCCTCTCCTATTTCTTGATCCATTTTTCCTCTGTCGTGAGGCATTTCCACCCCTTGGCTAAGTTCCTCAATAGTTGAACTTCCATGACCCCTATTTCCTCCAACCCTGTGAAGGATTCGCTCCCCAATATTTGCCTCCGACTATCGGCCAATGCTGGGCAGGAGCACAATAGATGTTCCACTGTCTCCTCTTCCTCGTCACACTCCTTACAGAGACTGTCGCTTGCGAGCCTCCACCTCTGGAGGTTTCTCCCGACCGGACAGTGTCCTGTAATAACCATTGTGATGGTCCGGACTGAGGTCTTTTTTGCTCTTAACAAGCCCGCCATTCTTGTTTCCTCAATTCTCGCCCACAAATGCCTTGAGTTAAAGCAGTCTTCTCTGTTGCTCCATCTCTTGCCATGTTGTTCCCGAATTACTCTGTCGATGGTATCTTTCAACAACCTCATCTCTGGCTTTGTAGAGTTGGCTTCTTCAGTACTTTGAATTTCGGTTCCGATCCTTGCCAGTTTATACGCCTGTAGATTCCCTTCCACATTGCTGTGTGCGGGCACCCAACAGAGGCTGACTTTGTCTCGGATCCAAGATAGTGCTTCCCGTCAACTCATCACTGCCTTTGACTTGATTGTCTTAGATTCCAGTGTTCTAAGAGTAGCCTGGCTCTCGCTGTAGATTTTGAGCTTCAGAATTTCTTCGTCGGTCAGCTGCTTTAGTCTTGCTGCTTTCTCTATCGCGTTAATTTCCGCCTGCAACATACAACAGCCTTTGTTGAGTCTGTGTGACTCCTTGACCTTGAAGACGTTTATTTCGTCTTTTTCAAAAATGGAACCATTTTCCCATTTCTCTTTGCTTGGGATTTTGATCTCCAGCTCCTCCCCAAACCATTGCTTTCCCACCATATAGTCCGTGCGCTGACGTAGCACTCCGGTTTCCACGGTGCCTCCCATTTTAACTATGTCTTCCAGTACACTAGCATGCCCTTGCCCTGTATGCCTCCACAGTTTCGTTTCTCTCAGCCGTAGGGCTGTTTTTGCTGCCAGGCCCTTTATAAATAGGTCTAACGGCTGCAAATTTAAGATCGCCTCCAGCGCCGCCTGAGGTGTGCTTTTGATCGCTGCCGTTATACCCATCGCTGCTAGTCGCTGCACCTTTCCCAGCATCTGTCTGTTCGTCTCCTTGTCCATGGCGTTCCACCACACAAGGGCTCCATATGTGATAATGGGTCTGACAATCGTTGTGTAGATCCAGTGTATGATCTTTGGTTGCAGACCCCAGTTCCTACCGAACATTTTCCTACATATGTAGAAAGTGTTTATCCCTTTTTTCATCCTTTCCTCCACGCTACTCCTCCAAATGAGTTTAGAGTCCAGGATGACTCCTAAGTACTTCGCCTTTCTAGAGAGGTCTAGTATCCGTCCTTTCACCTTTGGTAGTCTGACCTTCTGTATCTTATACCTTCTGGTGAAGAGAACCAGCTTCGTCTTTTCCGGGTTTATCCCTAGGCCATTTCCTCCGCCCAGTTGCTCGTTTCTCTTAAAGCTTCACCCATGGTGTCGCAGATCGTTTGTAGATCTTTGCCTGTTGTCAGTATAACTACGTCATCTGCGTAGGCGGTGACCCTAACTCTCCTACCCCTGAGATCTTTTAAGATCGTGTTGATTACGATCAATCACACAAGTGGGGATATTACCCCTTCCTGTGGTGTACCACTGGTCGTCAGTCTTCTGATTTTGTGTTCCCCCATCTCTGCACTGATAATTCTGCTTTTTAGCATATTTATTATCCAGTATGTGATGGTGGGCTTCACTTTCAGCTCCATTCGCAGTGTAACGTGGGAACATTTGTAACCACTTTGTGAAAAAAAGCAAGCGGGAAGTTTGAAGTTTCAATTTAAATACTAAATAATACAGTAAAGTTTGAATTTAAAGGAAGGTGTTAGTTAGTAAGTTCAGTTTTATTCATTTTTTATTTCTTTATTTAATTTTTCAAGGGAAGACGCGTGGAAATAAACGAAAAAGATTGTGTGCGACATATAATTGAAAAATAATAATATAATAATCATTAGTGTTTGAAGAGCTTTGAAGAAAAAAAATATATACATTTTGCAAATTTAGTGCGGAATTGAAATTAGTATATCTCTATACAATTTTCTATTGTTTTTATTTAAAATTATTTCTCTCTGGAAATATTAATTAGTGTTTGAAGAGTTTTGAAGAAAAAAAAACTATACATTTTGCAAATTTAGTGCGGAATTGACGTGAGTATATTTTATATAATTTTCTATTGTTTTTATTTAAAATTATATCTCTCTGAAAAAATTAATTAGTGTTTGAAGAGTTTTGAAGGAAAAAAAACTATACATTTTGCAAATTGCGGAATTGAAGTGAGTATTTTTTTATATTTTCTTTCTAGAACTATTAAATAAAGAAAGTAAAAAATATTAGAAAATAAAAAAAAATATAAATAAATAAATCTTTTCAGTCCTTATCTTGAAATCGTTGTGTCCTATTTTGCAGTATTAAAAGATTATTATTATTTTAAAAGAAATATGCCACGTCTTCGTGGAAGAGCAAGGAATATTGGTCGACGTACTCGAAACGCACAATTGGTCCATGATCGTCAATTAAATAGAACAGTTGAACAGCACTCGACGGATAATGTAAATTTAAGAGATCAAGTTGGACGTACACGTGCAAATGAAAATTCAGAGGTACGCAATCAACGTCTTCGTGCTAATACATTAAGACAACGAGCGACCAACGCACATAGAGAACGTAACCAACAGCGAATGCAAGATAGTCGAGCATCACTTAATCGTCTTGCGTTTGAATATGACCCTGAAATAGACTATTCGTCACATGAATTAATTATGATCAGTAGTATCGACAAAGAGTGTAAACATTGTCATGCATTCAAGTACAAAGGTGAATCAGCTGGTTTATGTTGCGCATCTGGAAAAAGTTCACTGCCACCGTTAAATTCACCACCCGAACCTTTGAAAACACTATTAGCTGGAATCACATCTCAATCGAAATTGTTTTTGCGGAAAATTCGTAAATTCACTTCTTGCTTCCAAATGACATCATTTGGAGCAACAAAAATTGTTCATATTGAAGATGGTCGTAATTTTGAATCTACATTCAAGATTCAAGGTCAAGTCTACCAGCAAATTGGTTTATTGCTTCCAATGCCTGATGCCGATCCAAAATCCTTACAAATTTACTATATGGGGGATGAGGAGCAACAAACTCATACACGCTTCGTATACAACCATATAGAACAGAGGGGCGGACGAGAAATTGTGGACATTTTGGAAACGTTTTTGCAAAACTATAACGAATTGGTACGATTATTCAAGACTCTTTCTAACTGACTGCAAAACGACAACTACATCATTGTCATTAAAGCAGACAAAGTGCCCATGGAGAGCATGTAGGCACATATAATGTTCCAACTATTAATGAAGTTGCAGTTCTTATGGCTGGTGATATATGTGAACGTCGAAATATTCGCATAAAATGCAGAGATAATACGATGCAAATAATTCACGACAATCATCGTTCTTACGATGCACTGCAGTATCCGTTGATATTTTGGGATCCGTTATTATTTTTTTGATCCGTTATATTTTTAAATATTAAACAAGGAAATCCAACTATAGGTACAACTTATAGATTATTTTATAATTCTTTTTTTAAACCAATAATTTCTGTTTATTTTATATTTTTATTTGCAGGTGAAGAACTGTTCAAAACAGGAAGTGCGATGAACTTCTACGCATACTGGTTGATGATTCGTGCTAATGAAGGTAATAACATTCTCTGATGCAGACAGCTATTTCATCAGTACATTGTCGATATGTATGTGAAAATCGAAAGTGAGAGATTACGATATATAAAATTTAATCAAGCAAAACTTCGTTCTGAGGAGTACATTCATTTGCGTGACGCCGTAATGGGTAACTTAGATGCAAGGAATGACATAAACAACATCGGTGCAGAGTATATTCTTCCATCACCATCCATTGGTAGTCCGCGTCATATGCAAGAATATATTCAAGACCCCATGACTTACGTACGTGCATACGGCCGACCAGATCTTTTTATCACATTTACGAGTAATCCAAACTGGGATGAAATTAAAACTTTTCTGTTGCCAGGTCAAATATCGATGCATCGCCATGATATGACTGCACGTGTGTTTAAACAAAAATTAAAATCATTGATGAATTTGATTACACATCACTTGGTATTTGGTGAAACATTATGTTGGCTTTACTCAGTTGAATGGCAAAAACGAGGCTTACCTCATGCGCATATTTTGATATGGTTAGTTGATAAAGTACGCCCACAAGAAATTGACAAAATTATTTCAGCAGAAATTCCTGATCCGAATGTTGATCAGCAATTGTTTGACATTGTTACTAATAAAATGATCCATGGTCCATGTGGTACTCTAAATATGATGTCACCATGTATGGATAATGGAAAATGTACGAAACGTTTTCCAAAACCATGCCAAACTGATACTATCACCAATATCGACGGTTATCCATCTTACCGTCGTAGAGATGTAGACAATTGCGGTCAATCATATGAATTGCGTCTGTCAAACGGTGTAAGAGTAGACAATAATAATCGTTGGGTGGTTCCATATTCACCATTGCTGTGCAAAACCTATAAAACACACATAAACGTTGAGTTATGCAGTTCTGTGAAGTCTATCAAATACGTTTATATGTACGTTCATAAGGGCAGTGATAAGGCTATATTTGCTGTTCAAAATGTAAACGAGAATGAAGAAATAACACGTTATCAAATGGGCCGATACATAAGTAGTAACGAAGCTATTTGGCGCATTTTTACGTTTCCTATACATGAAAGGGATCCTGCTGTTGTACATTTGGCTGTGCACCTTGAAAATGGACAGCGTAGTTTACTTTACAGAACAGACTGCACTACAACAAGCTGCAACAGCTCCAAAAACAACTCTTACTGAATTTTTCAAACTTTGTAATCGACAAGATGTTGTTGGTCAATTCGCAAAGATATTACTGTATACTGATGTTCCAAAATTTTTTATATGGAATAAACAATGAAATTGCGAAATGTCAATGGTACTTTATACTACACTTTCTTTAATGCGTGTCGTGAGTGACATTTGTTGGAGGATGATAACCATTGGGACCTCACACTTGCAGATGCAGCACTGAGCTTATCTCTACAGCAAATTCGTCAATTATTTTCCATAATATTGACAACGTGTTATCCGTCTGAAGCATCTGTTCTGTGGAACAAGTATAAAGACTCAATGAGCGAGGATATTTTGCATCGGATTAGAACTACTTATCAAAATCTCAATATTGAATTCTCAGAAGAAATATATTACGAGGCATTAATAATGATAGAGGATATTTGTATGCTTATTTCGAACATGCCGCTCATCCACTTCGACATGCCAGTGCTGAACCGCCCAGCAGCAAATATCATCAACAGGGATGTTCAACGTGAGCACCAGGTCGATATGACTTCTTTGGCTACTTTCGATGCTAATAATGAACGATTGCTTACTGCTGAGCAAGGAAATGTATATGATCAAATTAACGTATCAATTGCAGCACAACAAGGTGGATTCTTTTTTGGACGCACCAGGTGGCACTGGTAAAACATTCCTCATCTCACTGATACTTGCGCGCATTCGATCACAAAATCATATTGGATTGGCAATTGCTCCATCAGGCATTGCAGCAACCATACTTGATGGTGGACGGACTGGGCATTCAGCACTAAAATTACCTTTAAATATTCATACAAATCCCGAAGCAATGTGTAACATAAAGAAGCATTCAGGCATGGCTGCAATTTTGAGAAAATGCAAAATTATTATCTGGGATGAATATACAATGGCCCACAAGCATTCGCTTGAAGCTCTCTACAGGTCCGTGCAAGATACCAAAGATAATACAAGGCTTTCTGGTGTTGCTCTACTGCTGTTGTCTGGTGATTTCAGACAAACATTACCCGTCATTCCACGTGCGACATATGCGGACGAAAAAAACGCATGTTTGAAAGAATCTTATCTTTGGAGAAGTGTCAGTAAATTATGCCTTATTCTTAATATGCGCGTTCAACTTCAAAATGATCCATTAGCGTGAGGATTCTCTGAACAATTGTTAGACATTGGAAATGGTAAAATTCAATGGTATGAAGATACACAATATATTCTACTCCAAGAGAGTTTTTGCAACATGGTGGCTAACAAAGATGAGTTAATAAAAAGTATCTTCCCAGATTTGCGACATAATTATACTAATCATGCATGGCTACGTGAGCGAGCTATTTTAGCCGCAAAAAGTTTAGACGTTGACGCAATTAATTTTAAAATACAACAATCGTAATGAATCGCCTGGTAATGAAATTACATTCGATTGACACTGTTGTTGATCCTGATGAAGTTGTCAACTATCCTGTAGAGATTTTAAATTCACTGGATTTACCTGGAATGCCACCACATAATTTGCGATTGAAGATTGTTTCACCTATAATTTTGCTTCGAAATTTGAATGCCCCGAAATTGTGTAATCGCACGCGACTGGTCATTAAAAATATCATGGGCAACATTCTTGGAGCCACTATTCTGAGTGGAAAATTTCAAGGTGAAGTTGTACTTCTACCACGGACCCCAATGATTCCTTCAGATTAGCCTATACCATTCAAACGTTTGCAATTTCCAATCCGCTTGGCATTTGCTATGACTATTAATAAGTCGCAAGGTCAAACAATGACAATTTGTGGCTTAGATTTAGAAAATCCGTGCTTTTCTCACGACCAATTATATGTTGCGTGATCCAGGGTTGGAAAACCATCAAATTTGTTTGTGTATACTACTGAAGGATTAACCAAAAATATTGTACATACAATGGCATTACGATAAATTAATTTTTTGTAAATTGAAAATATATACCTGTTATAAAATAGTTTGAGTTTCGAATTTTTCACAATTAATGTAACATATATTAAGTACAGGAAGAAAATAGGTATTTCACTAGAAATATGAAAAATGGCCAATTACTGGAAAGATCTTGGTTATGTTATTCAAAAAGGGTTGGTACTGTTTTTTGTTTGACTTGCAAACTTTTTTCTAAAACTCCTTTTCAATACACAACCGGATTTTCTGATTGGAAACACATAGGATTTTGTTTAGAAAATCACGAAAATTCTAATGAACATAAGAATTCAATGTTAGTGTGGTTGACACGAAAAGAAAATAATTCTGTTTTAAACAAGCAGCTTCAGGAGCAATTAAATAAAGAAACAGAATATTATCACAATGTCCTAAAACGGGTTATTGCAGTGCTAAAATTTTTGAGTATAAGAGGCTTAGCACTTAGAGGTTCCGAGAAAGTATTTGGTTCTCCACATAATGGTAATTTTATGGGTGCTCTAGAGCTATTGGCAGAATTCGACCCATTCATACGTGAACATATTGAACAACGAGAGCTGCGACCAAACTCTGTAATATCATATTTATCAAAAACAGTATATGAGGAAATAATTGAGATTATGGGTAAACAGATCATTAAACAAATTATAACTGAAATAAATAACGACGGCACAAAGTATTATTCAATTATGATGGATTCAACCCCAGATCTGTCTCACGATGACCAACTTGCTATTGTATTACGATACTGTTTTCGGGGAAAAGTGTATGAAAGATGTGTATCTTTCATTAAAATTAGTAGTCATACTGGCTTATATTTATTTAATATTCTACAAGCCTTTTTGGAAACAAATAGACTACTACTGGATAATTGCAGGGGACATTCATATGACAACGCTGCTAGTATGGCCGGAATCTACAATGGTGTACAAGCACTACTAAAAAAAAAATAAATCCGCGGATTACGTGCCATGTGCTGCGCATTCCCTTAACCTAGTTGGTCAAGAATCCGTGAAGGTTGCAACCGAAATTGTAAATTTTTTTGGAATAGTGCAACAAATATACGTTTTCTTCTCTGCTTCGACCCATAGGTGGGAGCTGTTAAATCGTGAAACAAAACTAAAATTTACGTTAAAAAGTTTAAGCCAGACCAGATGGTCTTGTCACTTTGATGCTGTCAGAGCTTTGAAAAGTAATTATGATGGCATTATGAAAATTCTCAATAGTTTCGGCGAAAATGACGATCAAAGAGTTGATTTCCGAACATAGGCACGAAATTTATTTCATAAACTGGCGAAACTAGAAACTGCAATTTTGATTGTTTTTTGGAAAGAAATTTTGGAGAGATTTAATGTACCAGGTGTGTAAGTATGAAACCGGAATTTGCCTACAGATGGCCCTGGACGCGAATTTACTATCGTCTAAGCGTGCCTATGTTCACTTCTAATGTTATTGGTATCTGTCAAAGTCATACAGCTTAGAAGAGTACCAATTTATTGAAAGAGTTTTATTAAGAATCGGTTTTAAAATGTCTAGTTTTGTGCCTGAAAGTCACGATTCGCGGGCAGCGTTGATTTTCTGTTACCATCTAAAGAAGACTGCTGCAGAATCTCACCGTTTGCTTGTTGAGGCTTACGGAGACCATGCTCTAGGGAAATCACAATGCTTTGAGTGGTTTAAAAAGTTTAAAAACGGTGATTTTAACATGAAGTGTTTGGTAGGATCAAAGGGGTATAATATATTATGAGCTGCTTAAACCCGGCGAGAGCGTTAACACAGAACGTTACCGACAACAGCTGCTCAAATTAAGTAAAGTTTTACAGGAAAAGCGGCCACAATATGCAAGCAGACACAATAAAGTGATTTTACTCCATGACAATGCACCATCGCACACAGCAAGAGTGGTCCAGGACACAATTGAAGGGCTTAAGTGGGAGACACTTCCACATGCGGCTTATTCCCCAGACTTGGCTCTTTCAGATTACCACTTGTTCGCGTCAATGGGACACGCCTTGGCACAGCAGCAGTTCCAATCGTACGAAAATGTAAGAAATTGGCTGGACGAATGGTTTGCCTCAAAAGGAGAGCGGTTTTTTTGGCAAGGCATTCATAAATTAGCAGAGAGATGGAGGAAATGTATATGTAGCCATGGGCAATATTTTGAGTAAAACATATGTTCTTGTGTTTATAAAACAAATGCTTTTTTCTTAAACAGAAATTCCGGTTTCATACTTACACACCTGGTAGTTAATAAAAAGAACAGAGCCCTGGTTTAGACATTGGTGAAGGCAATTAGTTAATTGTGTCATTAAAAGAGTTCGTGAAAAACATAAGGCAACAATCAGATCAGAAGCTAAAAGAATACGAAGAGAAAGCTAAAAAATTAAGTACTAGTGTGGGAACAGACTACAGTGACATAAATAAGAGACGCATTACTTCAAAATTTTCAGATAAAGTCTCAGTAAACGGCGCAGAAAAATTTAAAAGGGACACGCTTAACGTTGCGTTGGATAAGATGATTATGGATTTACATAATAGAAGCCAAGCCTATGAGACTTATAGCAAAAAATTTAAATTTTTAATGAATTTGCAAGACCAAAATCAAGAACACATAGATCTGGAAAGTGTACGTAATATTATTGATTATTATCCAAATGACGTAGCTCAATGACGTGCAAAATTGCTCATGATGAAATACTTCTACAGCCACAAGTTTCCTCATCTTGGGTTCAAGCAAGTGAAAATACATCTGCTATCGTTGTAAATGTTATGTATCCGTTATCCAATATCCGTTATGTAGTACCTGGAGATTATTTTCATTATAGTTTGCAACAAGGACTAGTTGATCAATTGAAAGTCATATCAAAGTCAATTGTATCCGATACATGCGGAAATTTTTCCAAAAATTGTGCCATCTTTTCTCATCGTAGTTTATCATGGATTAGAAAAACCGAAGTAATGTGATAAATTTCTTGAAGAATTCATCGATGAATATAAGACTTCGCAGCTACAAGGTTTTCATTACTGTAACGATACGAGCCGTCATCTGTGATTCACCAGTTAGATCATTTTTAAGCATACAAAAGGATATAATGGTTACTATGCTTGTAGTAAATGCCTTCAAGAAGGTAGCTGTAGAGAACGTCGAATGAGATTTTTAAAAATGGATGCCTCCTTATGTACAGATGATAATTTTCGAAAGCGGCTGAATGAAGATCACCATACCTCGGGGAAATCAAAATTCGAAGAAACATAATGATATGGTTTCTCAATTTCCTGTTGAGTATATGCATCTTGTATGCCTAGGAGTTGCAAAAAGAAATAATCAGCTTATGGATTGAGGGATGGAGTGTAAACGGAAAAAAATTACTCAAATTCAGTCATCAAATGATGAAGGGCATATGAGCTTAATTAGCATTAATTAAAACTTGGATTCCTTTTGAATTTGTTAGAAAAACACGAGTCTTAGGTAAAATAGATAGATGGAAAGCGACTGAATTGCGATTATATGTGGGTCCAATAGTCCAATTATTACTGGCTTTGTTTAACAGAAATATGTACCTGTAGTAATACTTAAAGGTATGAAAAATATCACCACGGGTAGTCAAGGTTCATCTCATACAACCAGCTCGAGTGAAAATGAAAATAATGCTAATGCTAATAATGAAATAATGCTGCCAGTCCATAGGTCTGTTCACGTACAGCTTGAGTTTACTAGAGTTTACTCGGCTGTAAATGAGCAATTTGGGAGGATTTTTATAAATTATCTATGGATACTCGGATCAGTAGCTCCTGTCAAGTGAACAGAATTTTTCAAGAAGCAAATTTGGCGAGCAACATCTGGCCCATCCAAGCAAACATCTCCTCCGTCAGTTTTCGTGAAATTCTCTCAAAACTATTTTTTGAAAAAGTGCGAAAACGCCAATTTAGTCTCGGAACATATTTTTCTCCTCTTTTTTTTCATTAAATTGTTTTTGGACAAAAAAGTTCTTAAGTGGCGTATGGTTTAACATATTTAAATTTTGTTTACCCGGGTGCATGTCTTTCATTACTAAATTCCATGTCCCGTAAGGTTGACATATTAACGACTGCATACTCTGCGAATTCTCTGCCAAACACGTCCTAACCATCCAATGTACTACCAGACTTTCTAATTTCTACCTATGCAGAGTTATTACAATTCAATGAGTTATTAACAAACAGTGAAGAAGCACGCACTGCATTTGTAAGTATTTTTTCTCACACCCCGATCGAAAACTCCGCTTTACACCTCGTTATCGAGGTCCAAAGTAGTGGATTTTTCCCTCGGGCAAAATGATTATTTTCAACGCGTGAATGTGGAAATAGTAAATTCACTCGCGAAGAGAGCAGAGAGCATTTCCATCCGTGTTTACCTCCCTCGCCTCCTCGGCTCGTGAGGCAATTTACACTGGATGGAAATGCTCTCAGGCTCTCTTCTGCGAGTGAATATACTATTTTCACACATTCACCCGTCGAAAACACTCACGTTGGCCGATGAAAAAACACACTACTGCGATCCTCGATAACGAGCCAAAAAGTGGAATTATCGACAGGTGTGTGTGTGAAAAATTTGTATGTTCACCTCAGGAGAACATATACAACATTTCACTCGTGTTCGCCTCCCTCGCCTACGGCTCGTGAGGCAATTTACACTCGATAGAAATGTTGTATTTTTCTCCCATGGTGAACAATATACTATTTTTTTACTCTGGTGAATTTCACATGATAAATTGTTTATTTGTTTACACACAAATTTTTACTTTTCACAATATACCTATGCATTTATAAAAATTTTTCACTCATGTCTATATTTATATTATAAATGCGAAAGTAACTAAGTAATAAATGCGAAGTGTCTGTCTGTTACCTTTTCACGGCTAAACCACTAATCCAATTTTGATGAATTTTGGTAGAGAGATAGAATGGAGCTTGAGAAAGGACACAGGCCACCTTTTGTGGTGAAAATTAACCTTGAAGGGTGAGAAATAGTGGAAGATATGGTTGTCCTGATTTATTTGCAACTTAAGTTAAAGTTAATATTGATTTTAATATTATCAAAGTTGGCCATAAATTGTTTATCAGTTGTTGACGGACGAAACGCGATAAATTGACATGACGTTTTTACATATGTAGCTGCAAGAGTTTTTAAATTTGAAGTTAAAAACTAATCACTGGTAATAGCAAAAAAAAATATTTGGAAAAAAGTAGTGCGTTCGGCAGACCTCCGTTAGGAAATTCGTTATTCTTCAACTGAGAAATGTAATATAATTTTTGTAATATTTTTGTTTAATATAAAGTTATTATTATTAGCAAAAGTAAAATATTTGGATAAAAGTAGTGCGTTCGACAGACCACCATTAGAAAGTTCGTTATTCTAACTCCGAATGTCATATAATTTTTGTTTAGTAGAAAAGTTTAATAGAATGAAATTACGGTTTTTGACAGATATTTTGCTTATTTTTATTACCTGGCATATTATTTATATCAAAATCGAACCCGCTTGACTATAGATTCCGAAAGTCACGTAGCTCAAAGAGCTCAGGTCCGTCAGGTTTTAGATGCCGAGCGTCACGCAGTTCAAAGGGCTGCTGAGACATTGGAACAAACTCGCGCACGTCAGCCTTTAGATGCTGAGCGTCACGTTTTAATGATAACTGCAGAGACCCATGAAGAATCACAAGGACGACGTTTTTTAAATGCTGAACGGCAGTCACAAAGGAGAAGAGCATTTTCACGTAGTACATGGGATGTGTTTGAAAGTGCTAATCTAATCATCGATTAGTGCTCATAGGGCGAATGGATAAAAAGTGTAGACATTAGGTCTGTTTACGTACTTTACTATTTTACTAGACTTTACTAGACTTTACTCGAAGAAAAATGAGAAGTTTGAGAGGATTTGTATAAGTCCTCTCTGCTTACTCGAAGTGTAAGAAAACACTTTCGAGTAACATCTAGTAAAGTCTAGTAAAATCATTCGAACGTAAACAAAATTGATGTCATTTGACAGAATTTCTGAATTTACTAGACTTTACTCGACCAAATTTGTCAAGTAAAGTCAAGTAATGTCCAGCACATTTCCCCTCCATGACGTCACGCCAAACTCTCTCGAAAATTTTACTCGAGAAAGTAAGAAAACGCCAATTTGGATGTTGAAACATATTGCAATATATTGCAATATATTGCAATATGGTACGTAAACAGACCTATTATCAAGCACTAAAATGGAAAGAAGAAACACCGGGTATGTGTTATTCTGGTGGTAAAGTTTCACTACCATCACAAGGTGAGCCAGAGGAACCCGTAAAATCTTTTCTTTTGTACGAAAGCAATGAATCGCGGCATTTTTTGTGCAAAATAAGGATATATAATTGTTGCTTCCAAATGACGTCGTTTGGGGTAAATAATGAGGTTTTTATGCCATGGTCTCCAAGTTATTTTACAATCCAAGTTCAAGTTTATCACAGGATTGGCTCTTTAGTGCCTGCAGATGATCAACCAAAATTTTTACAGATTTATTTCATGGGAGATAAATGTAGCGAAGTCGACCGCAGGTGTCAAAATATTCAAGGGGTTGAAAGGGAAACCATTTTAAAAATCCAGTTAATATTGCACGATCATAACAGCCTTATTCACACATTCAAAACAGCTTTAGAAAGAATGCCGGCAGAAGATTTCAAGTTGGTTATGCACCCTGATCGTATGCCAAGTGGGGAACATGAGAGGCGATATAATGCACCTTTAATAAACGAAGTCGCAGCTGTGTTTTCTGGCGAACAGTTTGCTTTCCGTGATATCGTTTTACACGCCAGGAATAAAGCACTAATCAGGGTACCTGATACACACAAATTTTGCGATGCATTACAATATCCGCTAATATTTAGCAAGGGGCAAGAGGGCTAACACTTTCAAATACCACAAGTCAATCCCGTAACAGGCTTGCCATTACCCAAAAAAAAAAGTATCGTGCATTGATTTTTATGCCTACAACATCATGGTTAGAGAAAATGATCTTAACTTAATAACACGATGCAAACAACTGGCAAATCAGTTTTGTGTTGACATGTACGTAAAAGTTGAAAGCGAAAGAATGCGATACATATCATTGAATCACAGCAAATTAAGAGCGGAGAACTTGATCCACCTTCAAGATGCTGTAACAAATGACGCTAATGTTAATCCTAATAATTTAGGCAAATGGTTATATTACCATTTATCTTTGTAAATATTTGTAAATAGCCCCCGGTATTTGCTTATGTGCATACATATGGTAGCCCTGATTTACTTGCAACTTTAACATGTAATCCAAAATGGCCTGAAATAGTTGATCAGTTACTGCCCGGACAAAACGCGATATATAGACATGATGTAGTTGCTAGAGTTTTTAGACTGAAAGTTAAAAAGCTATTCACTATCGTTAGCAAAGGAAAAATATTTGGAGAATTATTGTGCTTCATGTATTCGATAGAATGGCTAAAGCGCGGCATACCACACGTCCATATTTTAGTGTGGTTCAAAGATAAGTTGAGATCAGATCAAATAGATAAAATCATCAGTGCTGAAATACCGGATCCAAGCAATGACAAGACACTCGCCTATTTTGTCAAAAATGTTTAGCGCCCATATAAATGTCGAAGCTTGCAGTTCAGTACGTACTATAAAATATATCTGCAAATCTATTAATAAAGGTAGCGACCAAGCAATTTTAAATTTCAGAAAGACAGGGCTCGGTAATCCCGTAGATGAAGTTCAAATATATCAGTCTGGTCGATATGTCAGCAGCAACGAAGCAGTGTGGCGGCTGTTAGGATTTCCGTTACACGAAAGGCATCCACCGTCACACACCTCAGTGTGCACCTAAAAAATGGTGAACGTGTCTTTTTTACAGAAAATAATTTCCAAGAGCGACTATCTTCCCCTCCAAAAACGACACTAATCGCTTTTTTTCATCTATGTAGAAGAGATGAATTTGCAAGAACTCTTCTGTATGTTGAGGTGTCGAGGTATTACACTTGGAACACAACAAAAAGAGAGTGGAAACGCCGAATTCAAGGAAATCCGGTTCAGAATTGGCCTGGTGTCAAATCTGGAGATGCCTTAGGTCGAGTTTACACGGTTCGTGTTAGTAATGTGGAATGTTTTTGTTTGAGAATGCTTTTACACCATGTGCGGGGCCCAACCTCTTTCAAAGATCTTAAAAAGCTTAATGATCAAGAATTTTCGACATTTCAACAGGCATGTGAGGCAAGTGGGTTTTTACAGAATGACGACCATTGGGATTTAACTATGGAAGAGGCTGCACAATGTAGATCAGCGTCAAAGGTGAGAGAGCTTTTTGCTATATTAATAGTGACATGTGGATTTTCAAACCCTCAACAATTGTGGGAACAGTACCTAAATGATATGGCGGATGATATTTTACAAAGATTACAAGAACATAATCCGAATGCTTCGTACAATGAGTTAATTTACAGTGACGCTCTAATAAAGGTTGAAGACCAAGTGACAACTATTACTGGAAAAGTTCTTTTTGGATGCCCCAGGAGGCACTGGCAAAACCTTTCTTTTAAATTTACTTTCAGCTCAAATCCGGAAAGATAAACGAGTTGCTGTTGCCGTAGTTTCCTCTGCAATAGCTGCTACGCTGCTCAGTGGGGAACGAACGGCGTACTCAGTTCTTAAATTGCCATTAAATTTAGCTCATGAGGAAATTCCTGTTTGTACCATTAGCAAAAGCAGTGAGCGTGGACGAATGTTGCAGCAATGTAAGCTGTTGGTTTGGGATGAATGTACGATGTCCCACAACAGAGCAATCGAAGGACTGGATCGGACTATGAAAGACATCAAGAGCAACAAGAGTATCATGGGAGGGATGATGGTACTTTTAGCTTGTGATTTTAGACAGACCCTGCCAGTGATTTCTAGGGGCACACCGGCAGATGAAATAAATGCCTGTTTGAAAGCATCTATATTATGGATACAAGTAAAAATGTTTTGTCTGACTACAAATATGCGAGTACAACTCCACAATGATACACAAACAGGACAATATGCGGCTGCTCTTCTAAAAATCGGAGAAGATCGTATGGCAACAGACAGCAAAGGAATAATTACATTGAGCCATGAACTATGTAAAATTGTCGATAACGCAGATGATCTTAAAAAGAATATCTATCCCGATCTTCAAATAAATATGGGAAATCGAGAATGGCTGTGTGAAAGGGCAATTTTAGCGCCGACAAATGAGACAGTGGGGAAAATAAACGAACAAATTATGTCACACGTGGAGGGGGATGTTGTCGAGTATATCTCGGTAGACAATGTTATTGACACTGAGCAAGTAATGTCGTACCCAATAGAGTTTCCCAACTCTTTAGAATTATCAGGAGTGCCTTCTCATAAACTGAGGCTGAAAGTTGGTGTTCCAGTCCTGTTAATGAGAAATCTTGACGCACCGAGGTTATGTAATGGCACATGGCTACAAATGACTCACTTAAGGCGAAATATTATAAAAGCAATAATTATGACTGGAATGGCCAAAGGGGAAAATGTATTAATTCCCCGTATTCCAATAATTCCGACTGATTTGCCATTTCAGTTTAAGAGAGTGCAGTTTCCGGTAAAAGCAGCATTTGGAATGACAATAAACAAAGCCCAAGGACAGATGCTCAAAGTAGCAGGGGTACATTTAGAAAAAACCTGTTTTTCCCATGGACAACTCTATTGGGCGTGCTCACAAGGATCGAACCCGCAAAATCTTTATATTTTAGCGAAGGATGGGAAAACAAAAAACGTATTTTATAAAAATGAGTTGAAATAAGATAAACAAAATAAAATTAAATTAAATAATAAATAAATAATATAATAAATAGTATAACGTCTATATAATATATAGTAAATAACAGACGCGGGCGAAGTCGCGGGCAAAAGCTATGTAGTATTTGTAATTAGCAGATTTTTGCTACTTTCAAAATCCTAAAGTACTGCTGGCTGGTTCATTTGCATCTTCAACTATAGAATTAAATTGTAATAAGCAACAGTTCTTAAAAAAATTAATAAACGTTTTGAAACAATTATTTTCATAGTATGTATATTTGGATGATGCTTTTGAATTTGAAAAAACTATGAAAACAAAAACAGTGGTATAAATAATGTCGCTCAAGATGCTGTTGTTTATTACCGTCTGATTGGAATAATGCTCGATTTTATTATTGACGATATTCTGCAACACAAAATTTTTCAGGAGGATTTCATTAAATAACGGGGATATTCTGATGCAAGAACACTTGTTCGAAGTGTACTGGGATATATTTTAGTGGATGAACTATGCTGTACTTTATGTTGGAGCAGTCAGAACAATACCATAAAGATTGAAAACAAGTCTTTCATTAAGCATGTGAAAGTTAAGCAAGCCATTTTTAGCTTTAATAATATTATTAGCTGTAAAAGATTCATATGAACGTGACATGCAAAATTCATTTACCTTAATATAATCTCTAATATATAAAATGATATCTTTTTGCAAATGTTTGTCGCGGCTAAACTCGGAATCTGCCAAATCGATTTCAATAAAATTTGGCACGAAGATTACTGTCCGGTAAGAAAGTGTTTGTGTAAAGTTTAAAAAAAATTGGTTCCAAACTTTTGGAAATATTTAAGATTTAAATTTTTCACGTTTTACTTTTCAAGAGAAAGTCGACTTTAGTGCTTAACCTTAAGATCAATAAATTAAGAGAGATCGTGCAATTATCGCATCGTTAGCGGTTACTCCCTCTTTCTTAAATATGAGACATATTCGAGAGAACAAGTCGGCATTTTGTTGATTGCACGATCTCTCTTCATTTATTTCTTTGAGAAGCAAAGTACACTTTCTCTTGATATAAAATCCATCCATGCATTCATACTAGAGATGGATGCGACTTCATGTCATGTGGTTTTCGATTGGGAAATGGGGATTGATTTATTTTTGGATTTTCTTATGCCCATCTCGAATACGAAAACGTCAACCTTCACTTGCGTATGAGTGAACCGTTACTTTTTGCTTTTGCAAATCGGAACAAAAGCTCTCTCTCAAGAATTCTCTATGATTTGACACTCTGTATTTCCGTAGAGCCGGTTTTAATTGTTTTCTACAAATTTTACTCGGGTTATTCAATACAATTATGGTTGATTAAACCCATAGCAGATGGATTTGTTCAAATTAGTGGAAAATGGTAAATAGTTTTTTAGAATTTCAGATCGTAGGACATCATAGTTTCCGGGAATTCCAAGTTGACGAATTTTCTTCCAGTTTTAAGGGTACTTTTCCGGTAAAAATTTGTGCATTCAAAAGATCGGGAAATTGATAAAATTCAGATTTTGAATTTTTAACGGTTTTTTTTTCCGTAGCGGCTAAATGAAGCGTCCTACCGGGTTCATATGTATGACTGACCCCCACTACTTTGACATTTCCTACCTTCCTTTCATACATCATTTTTCTCTTAATGGAGGTTTTAAAAATTTGCGTTCAAAAGATCGGGAAATTGATAAAATTCAGATTTTGAGTTTTGAACGATTTTTTGATTCTAGCGGCTAAACGAAGCGTCCTACGGGGCTCATACGTATGACCCACCCCCATTTTTTTTAAATTTCCTAACTTTGAATCACAAGGTGACACATTTTCTTACGGTTTGAAGGGTTCTTTTCCGGCAAAAATTTTAATTCTTAACGGATTTTTTCCCGTAGCGACTAAGCGAAGCGTCCTACGGGATTCATATGTATGACCGACCCCCACTATTTTGACATTTCCTACCTTCTTTTTAAACATCTTTTTTCTCTAAATTGAGGTTTTAAAAATGTGCATTCAAAAGATCGGGAAATTGATAAAATTCAGATTTTCAATTCTTAACGATTTTTTGTTCCTAGCGGCTAAACGAAGCATCCTACGAGGTTTATACGTATGACCGACCCCCATTGTTTTTAAATTTCCTACTTTTGAATCCGAAGTTGTCCAATTTTCTTTCGATTTTAAGGGTCCTTTTCCGGCAAAAATTTGAATTCTTAACGGTTTTTTGCCCGCAGCGGCTTAACGATGCGTTCTACGGGGTTCATCTGTATGACCGCCCCCACTATTTTGACATTTCCTACCTTCCTTCGTACATCATTTTCCTCTAAATTCAGGTTTTACAGGTGTGCATTCAAAAGATTGGAAAATTGATCAAATTCAGATTTTGAATTTTTAACGATTTTTTGCTCCTGGCGTCTGAACGAAACTTCCTACGGGGTCCATATGTATGACCTACCCCCATTATTTTAAAATTTCCTAAATTTTTACGATACATCATTTATCTCTGAATTGAGTTTTTAAAGGCGTGTCCAAACAAAAGTTATGATATATGATAAAATTCAGATTAAAATTCGTAAACGCAAAATCTCGCGTTTTTCGGAAAAATTTTGTAATTTTTTATATATTGGAAACTCAATTTGTATATTTTTTCTTCAAACAAATAAAAAATACTATACACAGAAAACAGAAATTCTTGAGTTTATTTACGTGTACAGGAGTAAATTTTACTCTCCAGTGGTACACATTTTTGTCTGTGTTTGTTATGTGCAAATTTCAGAACAACAAAATTGTGCGCATTGTGTGTACATGTACATTGTGTTCCATCCGCGAAATTTTGTTTCAGCCCCCTTTCCTATTATTGTGATCACTCATTGCCTTTTTGACAATCAGAAATCAACTAGAAGAAAAATTCGCGCACTGTCTGTTATTCAAACGTTAAAGCCCGTTCAAATGCATCTTTTGCCTGCTGTTACGTGTGTGATGTTGGAAAAAATTGGGTGCAGAGTCACATGGTATCGCGACATCTGGTAAATTATTTTGTCTGTGATTAAATCTTTTAAATCTTTTAATTAAAATTTAAATCTTATCTTTTTTTGTAAGTAGAAGAAAGCAGTGTTTTTCAACAAATTCACCGAAAATAAATTTACACGGCTAACGTGGGCGATTTGTTGATGTGGCCGATCGGATCGGGTTAACCCCTCAAATATTACTGTGCCATAAAAAATTTACATGCAGAAAATGTATATAAGCTAAAATAAATTAGATGAGTACTTAACCAGTTGTGTTTGAGTTTCAGCCGCCAATCTTTAAATCCTTATTTGTTTCATTGTTGTCACCGAACGTAGGATAAATTTAGATTTCTCATAACTACTATATTTCAACTTTTTTACAACTTTAAGTTTAATAGGTGTTGTAAGGTGTAGTAATATTTTCAAAATTGGCTCGTTTTGAAAGAGTGCTTGGTTAGTTGTTTTAAGTTTATTTATCATTTTCTTATTGAGCACTATTCATACTTTCAATTTATTATCCATTTTATGGCGAACATTTTTAGTCAAACGTTAATAAAAACGTTAGTGAAGTAGCCAAAGATTTTTTGGAAGTTTTTGAATTTATGTTGCAATTAAGAGATAACTGCTAAGAATCAAAAATCTATAACTAAAGAAAAATATAAAACATAGATAGTATCAGCATATACAGTATACAGTATACAGAAAATATGCAGTATTACGCAACGTCTACCAAAGCGGGCGGGTACAGCTAGTTATTTTATATTTCTTGAGACGATGATGAGTTGTAATTCGCGATGTTGGCTAGACGACTGCAAGCATTATGTCGTGGTTACAACACGCTAATGACCGCATCAAGAAATCTACGGATAAACATGCTAGCAAGCAAAAATAAGCTTACATCTTGTATAATGCTCAAATGATTTGGATACATAATAAAAAGGAAAGGAATAAAATTGAACAATTAATGCTTGAAGTTCAAAAAAAAATTTAAGTACATCAAACTTACGTCAAAAAATTGAAGTTCACTTTTTTGAAGCTTGAAATGAATACAATAAGTTCGCATTCTCGAGAGGTTCTTAAGAACTTCTTTCGGACGTTAGCTCTGAAGTCCAAATAATATAAATGGGCCCTTTAAGAATTACTTGAGACGTCATATTGCTGTCTGGGTTGTTATGAAAAAAAAGGTGTGGTAACTTTTCATAACAAAAATTTGGTGGTAGCGGTGGGATGCCAAAAGCAAATGGCATCCTTTATAAATTGAAGACGACTAAGAAGACAGCTGATAAACAAACAATCAATTCCAACTATATCCAGTTTTCACCATATCCAGCCTCAACATATCCAGTTTCAACGATGTTGTGAGACACCGCACCATCTAAAAAGAAAAGGAGTTAAAACAGCATAATAATGCAAACATGAAGCACAAACCATACCCATAACACCGGATAACCTAAAAACAAAGTACACAAAAAACACATATAATCATAATCACCATTTCATTCACCAAGAGAAGTGATGTTTATGTTCACGCTGACAATGTTAATGCACAACAGTTCAGCATATAAACATAACAAAGCATAAGTCACATGTCACCATGGTCACCATCAAACAGTCACCGAAGTGGTTCAAAACAAAACATACCTAGAAGAAATCAAACATCAGACATCAGCTGGTCCCATAAAACTTACCTGAGCATCGCCGTCCACATAAATCTGCATAGAAACACATAAACGAACATAAAACAAACATAAACAACTGCACACTGTCACTCGCCAAAACCGACTGTCACTTGTCAAAACCAACCACATGAGGAAAAGTGAGTTCTAAAAAACTCAACTAGTCACTACTTGATGGAGCCACCGTACAATAAGAAGAATTTAGCAACACATGACAACATCGCAATAACGGACGAAATTCCCGGTTTCAAAATATAAAAAGCCGGTGAAAGCTAGGGAAAGCATCAGTTGTCAAAGCTCGACCTGAGGAGAATATCTGTAAGCCCATCGGTAACCACAAATTGGGGTTGAAAGAGGTTGAAAAACCCATCATCCCAATTTCAAATTTCTCTACCGAACACGGTTCCAGCAACCTATCGGTCTTTTGGGGGCGCCTAGGCGAAAGTGGTTGTATAAACCCATCGTTTAACGTCCAAACCAACCAACCAAACACGGTTCCTGGAACCTATCGGTTTCTGGGGAATCCCCAAGTTGAAAGTGGTTGATAAAACCCATCAACTAGATTCCAAATCAACCAAACTAATGAGTTGGTCCATTCGTAGTGCCATCATCACGCAAAAAGTCGTTGACGGAGGCTCTGCGTGACTCGGGGGCCGGTCCTAGGCCCATTACTCTGGAGGAGTACCGCGCCGGAACGCAGCCAGACGGGAGACCACGCAGCCATCCCCCCTGCCCAACGTCCGTGTCCCGAAACGCCGGGCGTCGCCTGTTGTTGGCCGTAGGTCAGGAGCAACGTCTGCAAATCAGCCGGGAGTTGCAGAAGCTGCACAACGAGCGGCTCAGGTATCGGAAAGAAAAGAGAGGAGAAAAAAATAAAGGAAAGAAAAACAAATAGAAAAGAGAAAAAAAACAGAAAAACAATAATAAGAGAAAAGAAGAGAATTAGAAAAGAAAAGAGATAAATAAATAAGAACGAACAGATAGAGATACCCTGGAGAACGCGAATTCGAATTCGCCCAACAGTCGGCAATTTTGGCTAAGTACAGCTGTAAGAATTACCCCGTAAAATAGGTTTAAAGTCATGAGCGTACGAAAAGAAATTTGGAAATAAGGTTTAAGGAGCTATCACGAATTTGGTTTATGTAGAGATCTTTTAAATTTGGATTGTATAGAGATTTTGAAATAAGGTTTAAGGAGCTATAGTTTAAAATAAATTGGAGTATGCTAGAGCTTGTAATAAATTGGCATATGTAAGGAACTAGAAGAAGGACTTTGATTTATCAAATGAGTTGTCAACCTTCGACATTTAACTGTAATGAATTCAAGAACTTGTTGTTAAAGCGAAGTTTAACAACTGAGAAATTAAACTACAACAACGATGACAGGCATTCAGCTCCAGAATCAACCCGGAGAAATGCGAGGAAAAAGGTCAGCGTATTGAACTTAAATACTAATTTTATGTAGAATTATGAAACCAAAACAATGTAAAACCCTTGTAAAGATGGGATCCTTTCTCTTCCAATTTTTTTTTGCCTCCCAACTTGCGAAAATGATACTCAACTGTAGATAGATGCTCGAAAAATTTACACAAAAACACCTCGTTAACTTGGAAGGTGAGTTAACGAGATGTTTTTGTGTAAATTATATCTCTTTCAGTCAACTTTTTCAAATTTCCGGTTAATACGGCATGAAATACTTTCCTTGATATGTTTCATAGAATCCCTGTTAACAACATTATCAAAAATTAGCAATATACATATTTGAATATATTATCACGCAAAAACAATAAACTACCTCTTGACGAAGTCAAATCCTTCTCGTAAGAATTGGATTACAAAACTTAAAAATAGTTAGTCAAAAAAGTGGGGAAAACATGAGGTCACATTAAATAGCATACATTTTTATATGTATAATTATATGCATGTAATTTCTTTCCAACATATATGAATGTACATGAAAGGAATTTTAAAATATGAGCTCGTCAATATCCTTAGATAAAATGATTACCATATACAAAAAAAAATCTCTCACTATTATCTTTAAAAACCTATTTATTATCCAATATCCAATCCTAATCGATCAACAGAGCAGCCACTTCGTCTAATGTTGGCGCAGTATATTGACTATGGTGATCATTGGGAACCTTAATATGAGCGTGAATAATTAATTTCAAATCCTCGGCTGGTGTTTTTTGATATTATATTTGGAGTCTTTAATATAATTACCATAATCGGGGAGCACTCTTTGTCAAGATTCAATAAGGTTGATTTGCAGACTTGGATTTAAATTTGAACGCAATGATATCTAATCAGATTGAGAAACGAGAAATGTTTGAAAAAATTCAAGTTGTGCGCCATGAGCTGGAAGTAAATTTCCGTTCAAGTGATAGACTTGACCCCCTATTGGAAAGGTGGGCATGAAATTCCCTTCGCGAATTTCATTGCCATCAAAGGATGTCATTTGAAATAATCTGTTATACTGTCTCGCGTGGCTTAAACAATGTTTTGAGGGTGGATGTATGTCCAATAACAATTTTTTTAAAAATGGCGACGGAAAACATAGGGATACTTCCTTTGCCACTGCAGCAACATGGACCGCGCGCCTCGGCTCTTCATTTTTGGGCTTGACAATAACTAATAATAGCATATGATATTCATCCTTCAAATTTCAACATCATTTAGCACAGAGTAATCAATATCGGTGTCATAAGTTAAACACTTGTTCAACGAATTTGTTTGGTGTCATGATCTATTGGCAACTGACCGCGTATTCTGTTGATTCAAATGGTGTGAACGTACAGCGCTAGATTTTCGCACGCGACTTGCAAATGTTGCGAATGTTGAGTGCCCTAACCACTTTTAAATAATCCTATTTTTATTATAAAACTGTATTGTTTTGGACACGTAAAATTATGTAAGAAACTATCGTTAAAACCTAAACACGAACACATTAACTTAAAATTGTGAACAAATCCAACTTTAAAAACCTAATTACTAATTTATAATAAAAACAATTTAAAATATCAATTGACTAATTTTACAAACCTAGAACAAACTTAATATATACTAATTAAACAGAAAGAATAACGAAACACAAAAATAAATTTACCCAATAAAACCTTTAAAAGCCAGTGAGGGACGTTTGACGAGTAAAGGCGTGTAGTAAAAGTTAAAATTTTTTTGCCAGATATTTTCCCAAAAATCCCAAAATTTATCAAAAACTAAATAAAAAAACTAACGAAACGAAGCAGTTAAGAGTAGAGAGTACAGAGGCACTCTCAGAATTAAATACGCATTCGTACGAAAACAAGCAATCCAGACTGATGAGAGTCATGGTCAAAAACAATACCAGTTCATGCAAACCTTGTAAGTAAAAGTTTCAAAGTATTGGATGCAATCAATAAATTGAGATGGAATTTATGCTGACTTGTGACAACGGAGAATACATTGAAAGCGTATATGAGAAAAAGCATACTTTGGGATGAAAAGAAGATGTTCTGTTGCAAATGTGTTCGATGCACAGTTATAATATCCCTGTTTAGTCATCTTCCTCTACTCTTATTCGTAAGTCATGTTCGGTCTTGTCTTTGGCATCTCGCTCAGGGGCGGATCTACTTAAAGGTTTTTTGGGCTGCAACCCAGGGCCCCGCGAATACAGAGGGCCCCCAACCAAACTGAAACCAATAGACGATATTGTCAATAATAAAAATTGTCTAGAATTAAAAAAAATCCGATCATAAGGTTGGCAACATTGCGATCAATCAACCCGTGTGCGCATCTATCAAACGGAACGGGGACTTCCCTCCGCTTATCGCCCGACGCAATTTTGTTATTTTTCCGCACTTCTGCTATCGTTGACTATATTAACGAATTGACTTTGTTATTGTTAGAAATGTGTTTAGTGCGTGTGTTTAGTTTACTAAGTGATAGATAACTTAAAAGTTATAAGGACCGGACCTTTCTTTTAATTTACTAAAATTGAAAGCATTCAGCATAACTAGACCTCCTGCTTTTAATAGGCAGTAGGTAAGTAAAAAGAATTATAAAACATGACTTTTTTATTTTTATTTCAGCTTTCAAAACTAAATGAATCGAACTCGTTCGATATTTAATGATAATTTGTGAATTGCTACACTCATTACAAAGTAGGTATTAAAATTAAAAGCTCTATCCAGTTCTTTGTTTATTTTCAGAAAAATATCTTATTTTACAATATGTCTGCTAGAAAATATAAAAGTGGAGCTGAAAAAAGAAAATTACAGTTTGGTCGAGAAAAAGAAAGAAATAAATGCGCAAAAATTGAAACTTTTTTTAAATCAGAACATATAAACGCGAATAAAATAACTATAAATCCATTAAAAAACGTAAAGGAAGGTATTTTATACGAAAAGAATCTAACCGAAGGAAGCAAAAAATCGCAAAACCAGGAAAAAAATACAAGTGATGAAAATATGCAATATCTTGACTTCCAGCAACCCTCTGGTTCCTCTGAAAACGAAATTGGTGTTCAGCAAAAGGAAGGTAATAACGATACCGAGGTGGAAAAAAATTAAGAAAATATTAAGTTTTAATTTGAGAAATATGTTGACGTGGGCTTGTGGCCAGATTTGCTAAATAATGATTTTAATAATTTCGTCCTCTCACATGAAATGACTGACTTTCAAAATAAAGATCCGAAGAATATATATTCAGCTTCAATGAAGAAATATAAGGAGCAAAACAGATCTTTTTCAAATAGGTATTTCACTAGAAATATGAAAAATGGCCAATTACTGGAAAGATCCTGGTTATGTTATTCAAAAAGGGTTGGTACTGTTTTTTGTTTGACTTGCAAATTTTTTTCTAAAACTCCTTCTCAATACACAACCGGATTTTCTGATTGGAAACACATAGGATTTTGTTTAGAAAATCACGAAAATTCTAATGAACATAAGAATTCAATGTTAGTGTGGTTGACACGAAAAGAAAATAATTCTGTTTTAGACAAGCAGCTTCAGGAGCAATTAAATAAAGAAACAGAATATTATCACAATGTCCTAAAACGGGTTATTGCAGTGCTAAAATTTTTGAGTATAAGAGGCTTAGCACTTAGTGGTTCCGAGAAAGTATTTGGTTCTCCACATAATGGTAATTTTATGGGTGCTCTAGAGCTATTGGCAGAATTCGACCCATTTATACGTGAACATATTGAACAACGAGAGCTGCGACCAAACTCTGTAATATCATATTTATCAAAAACAGTATATGAGGAAATAATTGAGATTATGGGTAAACAGATAATTAAACAAATTATAACTGAAATAAATAACGACGGCACAAAGTATTATTCAATTAAGATGGATTCAACCCCAGATCTGTCTCACGATGACCAACTTGCTATTGTATTACGATACTGTTTTCGGGGAAAAGTGTATGAAAGATGTGTATCTTTCATTAAAATTAGTAGTCATACTGGCTTATATTTATTTAATATTCTACAAGCCTTTTTGGAAACAAATAGACTATTACTGGATAATTGCAGGGGACATTCATATGACAACGCTGCTAGTATGGCCGGAATCTACAATGGTGTACAAGCACTACTAAAAGAAAAAAATAAATCCGCGGATTACGTGCCATGTGCTGCGTATTCCCTTAACCTAGTTGGTCAAGAATCCGTGAAGGTTGCAACCGAAATTGTAAATTTTTTTGGAATAGTGCAACAAATATAGGTTTTCTTCTCTGCTTCGACCCATAGGTGGGAACTGTTAAATCGTGAAACAAAACTAAAATTTACGTTAAAAAGTTTAAGCCAGACCAGATGGTCTTGTCACTTTGATGCTGTCAGAGCTTTGAAAAGTAATTATGATGGCGTTATGAAAATTCTCAATAGTTTCGGCGAAAATGACGATCGTAGAGTTGATTTCCGAACATAGGCACGAAATTTATTTCATAAACTGGCGAAACTAGAAACTGCAATTTTGATTGTTTTTTTGGGAAGAAATTTTGGAGAGATTTAATGTAGTTAATAAAAAAGTACAGAGCCCTGGTTTAGACATTGGTGAAGGCAATTAGTTAATTGTGTTATTAAAAGAGTTCGTGAAAAACATAAGGCAACAATCAGATCAGAAGCTAAAAGAATACGAAGAGAAAGCTAAAAAATTAAGTACTAGTGTGGGAACAGACTACAGTGACATAAATAAGAGACGCATAACTTCAAAATTTTCAGATAAAGTCTCAGTAAACGGCGCAGAAAAATTTAAAAGAGACACGCTTAACGTTGCGTTGGATAAGATGATTATGGATTTACATAATAGAAGCCAAGCCTATGAGACTTATAGCAAAAAATTTAAATTTTTAATGGATTTGCAAGACAAAAATCAAGAACACATAGATCTGGAAAGTGAACGTAATATTTTTGATTATTATCCAAATGACGTAGGCGAACATTTAGTGAATGAGTGCATTCAGTTGAAATCTTACTTACTGCAGTCTAAGACAGAGTCTTACACCTCTTGCAGTGAAATTTTTTGGCTAATTTATGAAAAGAAACTTGTTGATGTTTTCCCAAACTGCTATACCATCTTAAAGATTTTTTTAACGATGCCGATCACTAGCTGTGAAGCGGAGCGTTCTTTCTCCAGGATGTCGCATATAGAAAACAAATACAGGACAACAATGTCGAACTATCGACTAAATCATTTATTTGTTCTTTCGATAAATTGCGATTTAACAAAGGACCTACAGTGCGATGACCAAATAAAAGAATTTGCAGCACAAATATGCAGAAAGGTTGCTTTATAATTTATATAACATAACCATTTATAACCTGTCAATTTATAACCTGTTTGCAATAAATAATGTTTTAATAAATAAATCAAATATTTTGCTTTCCTATTTTCTTCCTGTACTCAACATATATTACATTACATATACCTACATCACTACAGAAAACAGTTTCTTGTCAAAATGGCAATTAGTTGAGTAATTAGGTAGGGCCTCTAAGCAGTATTAGCCCAGGGCCCCACAAATTCAAGATCCGCCCCTGATCTCGCTCAACTATCGGTTAAACCATTAACGTGGTGCTGGCAACTTTTAGTACTTGGCTTCTAGGAATGGACCCAGAGTCCGTGCGTAAAAAGAAGTGTATCGTTATTAGTAGAATATGGCATGGTAGTTACGCTTCGCGTTTGTAAAAGGAACTATGAAGCTGTTTTAGAAAATTCCAAGAGTGCGTTGAAATAAAGGAGCTTCGCGTTTATAAAAGGGACATAAAAAGTGCTTAAGAAAATTGCAAAGCTGATTTGCATTAAAGGACCTTCGCGTTTATAAAAGGAACCAAAAATGTGTTTTATAAAATCGTGAAAGTGCGTTCGAATTTCTTCTTGTCGTGCTGCGTCATAAACCAAAATGTCTGTGACACGTGCCAAAAATTTCTACATGCTTCAGAGCATAGGACTTCTGTCTAGAGCTGAAAACTACAACGATTGCGCTCTGAAAATGCAGGAAAATCTGGTGCATGAGAGCTTGTTTGATAAAATCGAGTTACCAAAAACAACAGCCAGAACGGATCCGACTTAGATGCGACTAATAATAATAATAATAATAATATTTTATTCTTAATTAACAAAAGTTGCCATCATAGAATTTAAAAAATATTCATAGCAATGGCATAAGCCGTCTGCCAGAGTTAGCTCAGTATGTAACGAATTAAAGCAAAAGAATGAAGGTAGACTTAAAACTAAGTAATGTGCGTTCAATATAAATACAGTCAAGAGAAATGGAAATTTAAAAATTATAAAAAAGATACACCTGTGCTGAAAAAATTTAAAGTGCCTCATTAAGTTCAAAAAAAAAAAAAACAAATAAATAAGCAAAAATACGATAAAGTTGAAATGGATCGACGGATTACAAATCGGAGATCCAATCGTAACGAACTGTAGTGTGAACGCACGATACGTATACACGTATTAACATAAAATAAACAACGTTGACTCTGCAACGAGTTCAACGTACCAACTCACAATTCGATGAATTAAGTCATCAGCGAATTGTGAATTGGTAAGTATGAAATAAGAGATAGTGACATTATTTTTAAGTAATTTGTATGCAGTGAAATTTAATATTTAATTAATTATTTATTTTTGTAACTTAAGTAATGTACTCACCTAGAAATCGATGACTAACATAATTATATGTCATGACACTTACCTAGGTTAAGCAATTAGTGTTAAGCAAAATTAATTTTAAGCAAGCATAATTTATCTATATATAAATAGGCGACACGTATTTTTGTTATCCCTTTTACAGGAAACCAGGTGGAATTACCGGCATAAAAATTATACCATTCGAAAGATTAGTTTTTCCTCTATGTGCATCACCTAATTTTTTTTCTTAAATTTAATTATAAATTAGTTTAATTTTAAATTGAAATTAAAAAATTCAATGGGATAGTATGTGTGAATTGAGCACACGTATAGCGTAGATGATGCTTTTGGGAAGAATGTGTGCGTGTGAATGTTTTACTTTTTGCCTGGAAATATGCAACCATATATGAATTTTTGGTTTGTGTCCCCGATACATAACAAGTACTAAATTAGTCGAAAATCAAACCAAATGAATCAATCTTCTACTGGTGACACAAACCAAAAGAATTAACATATGATTGCATTCCTCTACGAAAAAATTAAATATATAGCACACTAATTTAACATTATCATTAGCAGAGATCATACGTTCGACTGAATAAACAACCATTTATGCCAAATACGTGCGTTCTTTTCACTCAAACCTTATATCTATGCCAATGATAATGTGAGGGGCAAATGCAGCCATATCACAGACAATATTCACATGTTCATTCTTTTGTTTTTTGCCTGGAAGAACCGTTGGCTAATAAAATTGCATTCTTCCAGACAAAAGCCAAAACAATGAACATATGGCCACAGACAATAATATGGATGCATTACCACAGACAAATTTAAAGCCATCGTTTACTTATACAATTGTTTTTTGCTAATTTCATAAAAATATATGCAAATTCTGTTTCAAAAAATATGGAAAATCACAATTTTACAGTTATTTCGAGAAAACGCGAAGTTATCTTTCACGAATATTTATGGAGAGCGAACGAAAGTCTGAATTTTATCATATTTCCCAACTTTTGTATGGACCCACATTTAAAACATAATTTAGAGAAATGTGATATATGGCCAAAAGTCGGGAAATGAAAAAGTAATAGGGCTTGGTCATACCCCCTAGAATGCTTGATTTAGCCGCTACGAGCAAAAAACTGTTTAAAATTGAAAATCTGAAATTATATCATATTTCCAAACTTTTGTCTGCTCGCCCTTAAAACCTCAATTTAGAGAAAAAAGAAGAGGTAGGAAATGAAGGTTGGTACGTTTGTACGGAAATTCCAGATATATTTTATTTACAATATACAATGTATTTCCCACAACTTCATAATTTAGTTAAAAACCACATGATCCACGGTTCATGTGGTTTACTGAATCGTATCCCCGTCTGTATCAGAGATGGTAAATGCAGGAAAAGCTTTTCTAAGGACTTTTACAATACAACTCAGGGCAATGTTAGATGCGCCGTGTTAATGGTATAACAGTTGACTTTCGTGGCCACTCTGTTGGCAGCCGTTATGTTGTTCCTTAAAATCCATATCTTTTAGCGAAATTTATTTGCTACTTAAATGTGGAAGTTCTTGGCACAGTTAAGAGCCTAAAATATATGCACAAATATGTTAATAAGGGATACGACTGTGCCCCATTACAGTTTGGAAGAGTTTGAGATGGAGTTGAGGGCAAAGTTTATATAGATGAAATCAATAGCTTTTTGTCCGGTCACTATGTTGGATCTACGGAAGCTAATTGGCGCATGAATGAGTATCCAATGCATTACCAGTCACGTAATATATTATAGTTCGACTTGAATGTTACTTGCCTCACCGGCAAAATGTAGTCTTTAGGGCAGGAAATGTTCAGCAAGCTCTTACAAATCACAGAAGAACAAAATTGACTGCATTCTATGAAATCAATCGAATTGGTTCTTCCGAGTTTCTATATACAGAGACGCCGTAGATATTTAGGTAGATAAAGAAAAGAAATCGAAAAACCTCGAAGAGGAAGTAGTAGAGATTTTGCTCGATTATTTTATGTTTTATGTTGAGTTGAACCATTTGAGACTATTTTGCTTCATGTTCGAGGTCCCGTCAGGATTTGGGCACTGTTGGGAACATTATTTACTGCACATTTTCAGCACATGCACGACGTATTTGTGGTATGAACTTTCCTCTAAATGCTTTAGATTTGTGGAATGAATTCAAAATTTTCATGTGTGAAGAATTTTTAAGAAATTCTTCAGAAAATGATTCATATAACCGTGCTTTATTAGCTATTGAGGAAATTTTGTTCAGTAAACGATTCCTTCGGTAATTCAACTAAACTTTTCGGAGGTAATACTATTTTACTCCGTGGAGATTTTTGACGAATATTGCCAGCTATATCTCACTTATTGAGATTTGCTTAACTTCATGGTCCGAATTTTCAAAATTCCACAAAATAACTTTTACCCAAAACATGAGAGCTTCACCTCATGAGATTGAATTCTTTGAATTTCTTAAATCTCTTGGTAATTGAACTTTACCCACATTTCCAGACTACAGGTGTTATTGGAATTCCTTCCCATTTAGCTAGCAACTTCGCGATTGCAGATACTTATGGCAATGTATCTGAAACCATAAAGTCTAACGATATTCTCAATTCGGTTATATTAGCACCCAAATATGAAAACTGCACTTTCATCGATGCAGCAATCTTTAACAGTCTGCCCGGAGAGGAACGAATATATTTGAGTTCCGATTACTTCTTGACTGATGACTGTAGAGAGCAACATAAATTTTCAGTCGAATTTTTAAACTCAGTTGATGTAAGTGGGCTCCAGATTCCACAAATTTAATTTCAAAACCAAATTGCATACTTTTATTTATTCGTAATTTGAGTACAGGACAATTGGTCGATGGTACACCTATTCGTTTAGTTCAAATGCAAATGAAAATTGTTTGGATTGTGAGATTTTAGGAGGAGTTTTCCGAAACACACGTATTTTGACACCACAAATAAACCTTGATTATACAAGAACACTTCTGTCTTTTTCCTTCCAAAAAACTCAATTTCCCGTTCTTCTGGCTTTTGCGATGACAATTAATAAATCCCATAAATTCCAAATGTTTCAAAAAGGAGGAATCTTACTCAAACTACCTATATTTTCTCACCGTTAATTGTATGTTGTAGCCAGTAGAGTTAGATCGTTTGATCGATTGCGTGTCTATATGTATTTCTGAAACACAAAGCCAAGGTCATTTGGCAGAAGATGAAAGAATTCTTACAAAAAGTATTTTGTATGAGAAAATTTTAAGATCTTTTAAGATCCGCAACCGCAAGGTTTTTGATAATTATAGATAGGGCCTCATTCAATATAGATGTACTTTGACGTGCAAAATGAACTGAAATGATTGCTACTACAGTCTGAATTAAAAAACATTTTTACTTACAATGCTACTGTATATATAGCGCCATGCGCGAGCTATTAGAGTTAGCGTAGCGAACGGCGGGGGTTGGCGAGCGTAGCGAGCAGGGGGCGTCCCCCTAGTTATTGTAAAAAGGCTAAGATTTTATTTGTGAATCAGAAAGAAAATAGACGGCTAGAGAGCAAGAACTACTTGCACCTGGCACTATTACCTAAAAGAACTTTCTCTTTGCAGAAATTGCGGCTCACGCTTCGGCGAAAGCCATTATTTCGTGCAGTCCAAATTAGCGCACGACTTGAGGTATATCTTCAGTTTCAGTTTTTATAACTAATAGATAAACATTACATGGCGATCCAAAGACTTACTCAACGACCGTTTCAACAAATTATGCAGCCAATTTGAGAAGGAATTTGCAGAACTCGAGAAGGACGTCACAACACTAACAGAATACATCCCACAGGTAGAAGAAACGGCCACTGTTTTAACTCACTGTTTGAGTTAGGAACGGGGAGTGCTTTCAAAAGAGAAGTTCACCCGTCCCCTTTTTGTTTCTTCCCTATTTCTTCTCGACTCCTAAATTTTCTTATTTTTTTTTTTTTTTTTTACACTTGGAATTTCATAAAAAAAAGAAAATAAATCTGCCTTTTTCGAGTCCTTAATACATTTATTGTCCTTAAAATTTTCGCTTAGAGTTTTTTCACTAAATCATTTAAACAAAATTTCCATTTCTGGGTTTATATCATATATAACATTTTTACACTAAGAGTTTTATTTATTAAAATTGTAAACTTTATCAAATTAAAATTTCCACTAAATTTCCGGGGTTCTTAACATACTTCACATTTCTATACTTAGAGTTTTATTTTATTAAAAATTTAAACTTTATCAAATTAAAATTTCCACTAAATTTTCTGGGTTCTTAACAGACATCTCATTTTCATACTTAGAGTTTTATTTTATTAAAAATTTAAACGTTATCAAATTAAAATTTCCACTAAATTTCCGGGGTTCTTAACATACTTCACATTTTTATTGGCGTTTATTGGTTTGGCGGCATAGGACCGCGATCAGATAAACCCTTGCCCTGGGAACGAAAGGAAGAGGTTTTAGTTTGAGAGAGAACTTAGTTAAGAAATTATGGATGTATTAATTTTTTTAAGTCGTTATTATGTACGCGTTTTTCCTTGTTTTTTATTTTTATTGTTGAATTTTCAGGGGTATTCACCTGAGTTAAAACGTAAGGGCCTTGCCATAAGGGTGAGAATTTGTTGTCCCTTGTTCTCGCTTTTAGAAGGACCAGATCTCCGATTTCAAGGTTGTGTTCCCTTGTCGTAGTATTGTTTGGATCGCTCTTTTTTCTCTAGCGCGATTTGTTTAGCGATTTGATGGCAATGCCGGAGTCGTGCCTTGAGTTCGTGGGCATAATTATCGTAATTGTACCCAACTTCGGGGGAGGACTTTAGATGGTTTGGAACCTCGTCGGGAAAGCCATAAAGGAGCTCGTGCGGAGAATAATTGGTACTTGAGTGGGGAGTAGTGTTGTACACGAACATAGCGTAAGGAACCCAGGTGTCCCATGACAGTGGATCCTTTTCTATGTAAGAGCGGAGGTATTCCGCTAGAGTTCGATGGCTTCTCTCTAGGGCTCCGTTAGACTGAGGGTGGTAGGGAGTTGTTTTCAGCCTCTTGATCCTTAGGAGTTTGGAGACTTCCTGAAACACTCCTGCGATCAGGTTCGCACCTTGATCAGTCAATATACTTTCAGGTATTCCGTGTCTACATATGATTGTAGTAGTAAACGCTTCCGCGAGGGTGGTTGATTCGGCATTGGGAACAGGGATTGCTTCCGAAAATTTTGTCAAATCATCCTGGAAAGTGAGGAGGTATTTATTTCCTAGGTACGAAACGGGTAGTGGCCCCACAACATCTAAATAAATTCTTTCGAAAGGCTTAGAACTCACTGAGGTTATTTTCATAGGGATTTTAGGATTTCGCGATACTTTGTTTATTTGGCACTGTGTACAGTTTCTAATAAATGTTACAACAGCTTGGGTTATTGCTTCCCAATAAAACTGTTTCTTGATCCTCTTCAAGGTCCGAGATACACCTTGGTGACCCCCCGTGGGTAGCAAATGGAAATCTTTTATGATTTGCTCCCTTTCCTTGGGGTCATCTAAGTACCTAATTGTTTTGACATGGAGTATTGCGTCGATTTTAAACGCCTTACGGATTTTGTCCTTAAGTGTCATTAGGGTCTGGAGTTCCAGTTTCGGAATACTTATGTGTATGGTCTTCAGGTTTCTTTCTACGGCCAGGGATACGAAGTTGGAGAGGGTAGTGTTGAGGTTGTCCTCATCCTGAGGGGTACGGAGGGGAAGTATTAACCTTTTGACAATGAAACGTGGTTCTTTGAAAGGGAATATTTTAGGTTCGAGGGAGAAATCGATTTCACTCAAATCGACACTTAGCATGGCGGCTAAACGCCGTACAAGATTTGTGTCCCTTGTGGGCAAAATAAAGAATTTGGCACGGGCAGATTTAGACAGTAATAAAGATTCGTCAGTTTCAATGAGGGATGATGATAAGTAGTTGTCATTATTGGTTCTGGCATTCTTTTGTGCATCCTGGTCCAGGTTATCAGTGACCTTGGCTTGGCTTCTTGTTATCGCGTATAGAGAGGTGGTGTTTTAAGGGTCGTTTCGTTTTTCCGATTTATCAGTCTCAGGAGAGTTCTCTTGTGCTTCCGCGATTACTCTACTTAAGGCATCGGCGTTTGTATTAAGTTTCCCGGCCTTGTGAATTATCGTGTAGTCGTACTCTTCCAAACGGATTCTCCATCTCATCAATCTTGACGAGTGGTTCTTTAGATTCATGAGCCAAACTAGAGGCTTGTGGTCAGTGATCATGGAGAACCTCCTTCCATATACATATGGACGAAATTGTTCCACGGCGTACACGATAGCAAGTAATTCTTTCTCTATTGTCGAGTATCTTGTTTCGGCACCGTTTAGAGCACGGCTCGCGTATGCAATGGGGTGGTCTCCATCTTCCTCCTGCTGCCCAGGACGCGTGTCTATTGAATAGAACGGTGTTGGATGCAGTTTAACGTCGTGCCCAGGACGTGTATTCGTGGAGTTTATAGTCCTACGATAAAACTGAGGGAAATCATTGAGATATTGCTCCAAGGTGTAAGGAATCGAGTTGCGACCGACCTCGAGTGTTAGTGTCTGAGCCCCATAATCAATTTGTGCCTTATATCTGGTCAAGAAGTCGTGACCTAATAAACCTTCATATACCATTGCCGAAGCATCCCTCAGAATTTGGAAAGGATGTTCGATTTGGAAATCTGCACCTTCGTGGTGTAGTTCGCTTATTATGAGACCCTCTGTGGAAGTAGATTGGGAAAAGACTGTATTGATTTGACAAATAATATCGCTGTAATACCTGCTACCAGGTTTCGGTGACTGACTTCGAACTAGGCTGATCTCAGCCCCGGTATCTATTAAGAATTCGGTGTATGGACTAACGGACGTTTTAGAGGCTAGGGTGAGGGTTATGGATGAAGGTCGTACGGTTATGGGGAGTTTTATCCTTGAGTGTTGGAAGGTTGGGTCCGATTTCCATGTACATCGGCCTGAATGACGATCTGCGGGGGGTTGCCGACGAATTTCCCCCGCACCTGGGAGTTTTCCGGGTTGTTGGAATGCGTAGTTGACGGGTAAGGAGGATTCGGTGGTGACAGAGGGGACAGGGGTTGTGAGTAACGCGATTGTGGGTTATATGGTGGCCTTCTTCTTCGGTTGTTGGTCTCCCTTTTCCGACATTCGTCAATGGTATGGCCTTTGTTATGGCAATAATTACAGATTTTCGGAATCTGTTTTGGAATGGAGTTTTCAGGGGCTCTGTTCCCGGACGAGAGGTGGTGTATTGTAGATGGGTTAGACCTTGTAGGTGGTGTATTGTAGGTGGTGTATTGTAGATGGGTTGGGCGATGTGCCCTGGCTGGCCACATCTGAAGCAGGTAGTATTCCTTAAAGGGTTTTGCTGTGGTGGATCTACCCGGGGCTTCGTTGGATCCTGTCTCGGGGTATTGATTTGATTAAGTCGCATCGCGTGCTCTAATATATAGTCGGACATTGAGGCGAGTTTCTTTTCAGAAAATACTTTGGCAAGCATTTGCAGCTGGCCATTTAGCAGCCCGTCTTCGAGGGTTCTGACAGCCTGCGCCTCGTTGTCTTTAAGAAGGGATCTCAATAGGACGTTGTCGCTTGTATATTTTCGCGTGGCTTCGTTTAACTGAGTAAAGGTGGTGGTCAGGCGATTTAAGAATTCTTTAACACCCTCGCCAGTTTTCTGCTTTAACTGTCCTAATTGGGTTTGTAGGGTAAATCTGGATAGTCGGGTTTCGAACTTGGATGATAAAGCGGAACGTAGAACAGTCCAGTCGTCAGTGGGGTTATATTTGTACACGTCGTACGCTGGACCACTCAATTTACTTTTGACAAGACCCATGAAACTTTGATGGTCTGTCCCTGTTGACACAGTGGAAAAAATGTCATCCGCACAGGTAAGGAATCGGTGTAGATCCCTGGTATTTCCGGAAAATTCTGGCAACAGTCGTTGTGAATTTGCAAGGGAGAAACCGGACGTTGGAGAAACATGGTGTAGAATTGAACCCAATGTAGCATTTAATTGGTCCTGAATATTAGGTTCTTGGAAAGGGTATCTGTCCTGCAACCCGTCTTGCAGGAGGTCAAAGGTATTATCATATTGTCCTTGGATCTCCTCGAATGTATTACTGGTAAAATATGAATCTTCTTCCTCGTCGTCGTACAAAGCCGCTAGAATTTGGAAATGAGTTTGCTCAAAAGGTTCCCAGTATTTTTTCAGGGTGGTGATTTTATTCTGTAAGGCAACTTTGCTAGCGTCTCGGAGGAAGTCAGGGGTAATTTGAGAAACAATCCGCCGGATTACCTGGCTTCTTTCCTTTTGGAGCCTGAGCCTTCCAGGATTAGGTGATTCGTTGACTTCGGATTCGGCTTCGGGGGCGTTAGCCTTTTTTTGAGTTTCGGGAGCTGGAGGTATGAAAAATTGGCTGGTGGCCTTAGCTAGTAAGGGGCTAACGAGCCAATCACTAAGGGCCGCTTTCGTGGTCTTGTACCAATCGTGGGCCTTCCCATGGCAGTCGAGAGTAAAATATTCATGCTTATCATCCCGTTCGGGGTGATCTTTGAGAGAAACATGGCCCTTTTGGAAATTTCCCCAAGCTTCCTCTAGGAGGCTGAGTTTCCTTTTTGTATAATCGGTGGTCCTTGAAGATTTGGGCGCCTTACTGAAGTTGTTATATAACTTGACGATCTCTGAATTGATTTGCATTTGCGCAAGGCAAAGATCGTGAAACCTGGGAGGAGACATTATTAGGATGTTTGAAGGGTACTTTTGAGCAAGAGTTAACCGAAGATCAAAGCTGATCAATGGAAGGTAAAATGTGCGTTGAGATCAAGAAATTAATTCGAGCGTTAGATGGATTAAATAAAGAATTAAAGCAATTACCAAAAAAAAAGGGGACTAACGGGCTTAATGCAAGGAAGGGGTGTTGAACAGTACTTTTGACGAGTGTCCAAAAATCACTCGCGAATCAGTAATTGGTCGAACTAGATAAGTTTTGGGTTTAGGCGGTTACATTCATTGTTAGCCAACTATCTCCTTGTTTAAAATTGGTTATAGCTATTTCTTAATATTGGTCCGCAGAATCTGTGCGATTAATAAGATTTAAAAATTCGGAGTCTCCCAAAAAAGGGGTTCAAATTTGTGAGAGAGGGTTTTATACGAGTCGTCGATAAGTTATTGTATCTAAAAAGTTTTTTTTTTATTTTTTATTTTTTTTTTATTTTTTTATTTTTTAAACAGGGAAGAGGCACGACGATAAGATACTGGTAGGTTGATCGGAGCTAGTACGAGCTTGCTTTCATGAAGCGGTTCATGGAGATAGGTCAACGCAAATATACGAGTAAACGAGCATCAACCAACGAAAACGGAAGAATTTGGGATACATTCCCACGGTGGTTGAACCAAAATTGAAGTTTAAGATACGATCTGGAGGAAGGATGTCTGGAGAGTCCTCTCAGTATGACGCTCCAAGCTCACGTATTTCCCGACAGCAAGAGAGATACAAAGATGCGATTCGGAATGCGGGTTAGAACTCTTCTGACACAAAAAAAAAATGGAAACAAGAGCCCGTGAAGGAGGATGTGGGGACAGTAAAATTTTCTTTTTATTATATTTTTATATTATCGGGTACGTAGAGGCCGGAATGTCAGCGTGACAATTCCCTTGCCTAGCAGACTGTCCAAGACTCTTACCTTAGGTAGGGGAAATCTTGGATTTCTTCTAGGCGCGCGGACTATTATTTGTTTTTAGTTATTAATGTTATTTTTCATTACATATTATTTTTGAAAATTATAAAAAGGTAAAATATTTGGCTCTCAAAAGGTTAACACAAAAAATGTTATAAAAATATGGGGATCTGGGTATTAAAATATCGTTTTTTTTTCTTTTTTTTTTTACTAAAACTCACGGCTTCATGTTTAATTCTTCCTTCGTGGGTCGGGGTGGTGTTTCCTGGCTGGCAGTTGGTTTGATTGTTGTTTTTTTTTTTCTATCTGTTGAGGACTCCTTGGTCACTAAAGATGCGGGCAGGGTTGGAGCCCCTAAAAGAAATTTCGTTGGGGTTTAATTTTGTGCTCGCCTGGAGCCCAAAACACTTTTCACTTCACTTTATTATATTATTATGTTTCCCTTTTGTGGATTATATTTTTTATTATATATATTTTTTTTAAATTTATTAATTTTTATTATTTTATAAAATTTTTTTTTTAATTTGTTGGGATCTGACAGAAATGATCCCACCGCTGCCACCAAATGTTTTAACTCACTGTTTGAGTTAGGAACGGGGAGTGCTTTCAAAAGAGAAGTTCACCCGTCCCCTTTTTGTTTCTTCCCTATTTCTTCTCGACTCCAAAATTTTTTTTTTTTTTTTTTTTTACACTTGGAATTTCATAAAATTAAAATTTACACTAAATTTTCGGGGTTCTTAACATACTTCACATTTTTATACTTAGAGTTTTATTTTATTAAAAATTTAAACTTTATCAAATTAAAATTTCCACTAAATTTTCTGGGTCCTTCACATATCTAACATTTTTATACTTAGAGCTTTATTCATTCATTATTTATTCATTTGTTCTTGGTTCTTAAAAGAAAATAAATCCGCATTTTTCGAGTCCTTAATATATTTATTGTCCTTAAAATTTTCGCTTAGAGTTTTCTCACTAAATCATTTAAAATAAATTTTCATTTCTGGGTTTATATCATATATAACATTTTTACACTAAGAGTTTTATTTATTAAAAATGTAAACTTTATCAAATTAAAATTTCCACTAAATTTCCGGGGTTCTTCACATTTTTATACTTAGAATTTTATTTTATTAAAAATTTAAACTTTATCAAATTAAAATTTCCACTAAATTTTCTGGGTTCTTCACATATCTAACATTTTTATACTTAGAGTTTTATTCATTATTTATTCATTTATTCTGGGTTCTTAAAAGGAAATAAATCTGCTTCACAAACAACAATCTGCTTTGTTATATTTAACAAAGTTTGATCGACTGAGTTCCTCCTTAACGAAATTCCGAGCCCGTATCTGGCCGGTGACCGTGCGCGAAGTTAGTTGAGGAAAAACCAAGAAGGAACTGAGGAGAGTAAGGGTGACGGCGACCTATCCAGTCACCGGTCAAATCACGACTGAAAATGCGCGTCAGTTTGGGGCCCTTAAATCTCGACCCAAAATGCTGATGCGCATTTTCATTAAGTCGCGCATGGCGACCGGGAATGTGCGCAATTAGCACTTCATTTTAAATTTTACGAACTTACGCGATCAGATTTCATCACGACGACGATCCCATGATTGGGTTGCGATCAAGTTTTATCAGAGTGATAAAACTTGACCGCAACGGGAAATTTTATCGCGCATGGGTTTTATTCTGTCGCAATCAGGTTACATTTTGGTGATAAGACCTGATCGCGAAAGAATTTCGCGCATGGGAAACCAAAATGCAACGTCAGCATTTTGGGTTGGGAATGGACGAGTTCCCATGGTGGCTGTTTTTACGGCAGGGGGTAAGGGGGGGGACATGTGTGACTGAGCCTAGGCTCAGTCACAACACCACTCCAGAATACAAACCAACTCCTATTGAAGAACTTCGACACATAGGTCCTAAGAAGTTAACAATTGAAGAATATCGCGCACGACAGAACAAGAGGAAGCTGACCGATACAGTAGTAACACCACCAATTAAGAGGAAAAGACGTGGAGGAAAACAAGTAAAGTTGCGACAACAAAGAAAGGAACTTCACCGGCTCATCGCAATTACGTCAGGAGAGGAGCAGAAGAATCTTTTCAAGAAATTAAGGCAACTACAGTGATGGGGAATTGCCAAACGAATGTTCAGGAGACCTTTGTCGAGGAATACTCCCAATCATTTACTACAGCAGCGGTACTTATAGGGATTTTTATAGTAGCCTATTTTTATAAGCGTTACAATGAAAAATATGTAAAGAAGCAATTAGTTAGGACTATTAACGTATAATATTTTAGAATAAATAAAAAATTAATAATATTAATTTTCTTACATAATTTAATAAATAATGGAAATATAGAAGATATAAAACATTCGTTTAGTTATGCAAGAAATACAAGAGCTAGTGAAAGAACTTGAAGATATATTAAAGAATTTAAAAAAGAAAGGACAAAAAGTATACACACTGGTTGCTATAAAAGGCAATTAGCAATTAGATAAAATTCGAACGAAATTTTCAACTTTGTGCAATGTAAGTGACGATAGCGATATTTTAGAAATAAAATAACATTTCGCGAAGATATATCCAGAGACAGTAAAATTGCTAGAGTATTACAAGACTCAAAGATGGCGGATTTTGATTTACAAACTGCCACGAAAGTTATTCTTGTTTTTGAAGGAAAACAAAAAGAATTAAATTCATTTATAAAGCTAATAGAAATATTGCATAAAAGTTTAAATGCAAACGGTAAAACAGCTCTTGTAGATTTTGTATATAATTTTAAGCTAACAACTAATGTTCAATTAATAATTGGTAGTACGGGAGTTCCTTCAACATTTGAAGATTTATCTGCCAGATTACGTTTAAGATTTAAGACCTCTTACACTATACCACAAATCCATACAGCCCTAAGCAGCCTTATGCAAAAGAGAATGAGCATAAAAGTCTATAAAGACAAAATTTTAGAACTAATATGCGAACTAAGTTCCTTACAGAGAGCTGATTTGGGTACAGGTGCTACAGCAACTCAAATAGAAACTATTACAAAGATTAACGACACATATGCACTGTCGGTATTCAAAAATGGTTTGAATGAGCAACTTAAAGGTACAGTTTTTGCATCAAGGCCAAATACTCTGGCAGATGCTATAGAAATTAGCTTTGAGTTAGAAAAAAGTGAGACACAGGCACCAAACAGCGTATTTTATTATAGGGAAAATGATAGGAATAGACAATTTAATCAGCGTAATAACAATAGGAATTATAACTACAATACTAGAAATAATAATGGGAATGGTAACAACAGAAATGGGAACTATAGAGGTAACACTTATAGGAATAATAACAATAACAATAATAACAATAACTGGAACAATAATAACTATAGGAACAATAACCGTAGAAACAATAACTTCGGGAATAATATGAACAACAGAAACAGTAATAGTGGTTATAATACAAATAATAATAATAAAAATAGTAATAACAATAATAGGAACAATACACGTAATAATGGACGAATGTAATTTTTATATTATTAGTAGAGACTTAAATGCTCACCATATTGAAGTGCTCGTGTGAAGCACCGACCAATAATGCGTGAACTGGTAAAGATAACGAAGAGCACCAATCAGTGCTCTGTGATTATCTAAATTAAACAACTCTCCTGTTCAATGTTAAGACAATAACTGGTTTATTCGATCATGCTTAGGCTATTTATAATGGTTTTTCTAGATTGAACTTAAGTTTAATAACCTCATGGGAATTAAGTTCCCATGAGAACCAAAATTGATGAAGAAATGATTACATTCAGTTCTTAGTATCGATTCTTCATATGTACCCTATGTTGTGCAACTATGCTAGGTAAGTGCATCAGGTAAGTACATAATCTAAATTTCGGTGCTAATACCACAGACAATAACTTACCAGATGTCGCGATCCCATACATGACTGTGTACCCAATTTTTTCTGACGCAGTCATGAAATGACGGATGAAAATGACGCTGCAGGGTATGTGTTTTTGGTGACTGCAACGCTCATTCGCTCTATAGAGACATTTTTAAATTTTTAGGGAGTAAAAACCTGTTTTGAGCGAAATGGGAACCGGTTTTGAAAGAAATGGGTCATAAAGGTACCTACACACACCACCAAAGGGACTGTTGGCTATGTAGTGGTACATAATTTCGATTTTCGAGAATTCGAATCGAATTTTGTTTCCTTCCACTCCAGCAACAACAACAATCCCTTTGCTTTGGTAGAAACACTATTTAGGTTCATTGAACCCGTAGCAGGTGATTTTTAATTCAAAATTACATGTAAATTTATGAATTTTATGTTAAAAACGTCATTATTTCCCGGAATCAAAAATTAAACAACTTTCTTCCGGTTTTTAAGGGGTTTTTCCGGTAAAAATTTGATTTTTTAACGGTTTTCCGCTCATAGCGGCTAAACTAAGCGTCCTAGAGGGTTCATATGTATGACCGACCCCCATTATTTTTCTATTTTCTACCTTTTATTCCTACACTATTTTTCTCTAAACTGAATTTTTCAAGGTGTGCAGACAAAAGTTGAGAAATATGAAAAAGTTTAGATTTTGAATTTCTAACAGTTTTTTAGTTGCAGAAAATCCAAAAATCTATTTGCTCCGCGAAAATTTCTTTCAGCCCCCTTTCCCCTTATTGCGATGACCCTTTGCCATAATGACAATCAAACACCAGCTACAAGAAAAATTCGCTCTCAGAGCGCATTGTCTGTCTTTCAGACGTTGCAGTCGTTCCAAAGCACATACGTTCCATGCGTCATTTGTCTGCTCTTACGTGTCTGCTGTTGCAAAAAATTGGGTACGAAGCCATCTATGGGATCGCGACATCTGGATAGTTATTGTCTGTGCTAATACTTATGCTAGTGATTGTCTTTACTAATTTGTTATAATGTATGATCTTTGTGTCTTTACTAATTTGTTATAATTTATAATCTTTGTGTCTTCACTAATTTGTTATAATGTGTTATGCTAATGTGTTATAATGTATAATGTTATAATGTTCCTATGCTAAATTTGATCGTACTAAAGGGTCTTTGCTAAATTTTAACAGGGTGATTATTCCATTACTAAAAGGGGTGATCCTTACATCCCCACCGTTTAAGAAAAAAATTTTTAGAATTTATTTTGGGTTTTAAAAATTTTTTTTTTGTTAGAGATTTGCTCTAAATACTGACATTAATCATTAATTATGCATTTAATTTTTGTCCCGTGATTTTCTCTCGCTTCTTTGCTGCTTGCCATTATTTTGTTCGATGGTTCCTCTGGTTATGGCATCTCTTGTTGTGGGGAATCGACCCCTCCTTCTTTCGCCACGTGATTTACGTCTCTCGCTTTGCCAAATCATCATTCGAATTTCGTCGCCGGCTCTAAATGCATCTTCTATTTCTTCTTGACTGCGAATTCGCTCTTCTTCCGGTTCATCCAGCCTTAGTTCGCTGAACAATTTTGCTGTTTCTTCAAAGATTTCATCCCAGTTGACTTCTTTCTGGGTTGTACTCTGACAATGATAATAATATATTATATGTTACTACAGTAATGATGATTACATTTGTTATACGAGACTTAAGTATGTTTTTATTTACTATCTTATCGCTATTTTTTTTAACCAATTGCTTTTAATCTATTTTTGTGCACATATTTAATCTTATCTTCTATCCTTAATTTTACATTTACACCATCTATGTCCAATACTTCAAAAGGCTTATCTAATTTTTTCTTATTTTCATTTTTTAACAGTACTCTGTCTCCTATTTTTATTTTTAGTGGCTTAGCTGATTTGTCAAAATAATATTTTCTTCTTATTTTTGCATCATTTAATATTACTTTAATTCTTTCATGCGCTTTCTGTAAACGAAATTTTAGTTCCTGTACATAATCATCATAGTTATATATCGGAGATTTATTCATAACTATGTCACTAGGAAAAGTAACCAATCGCCCAAATACTAATTCATACGGTGTATATCCTGTATCAGAGTGAGGTGTCGTATTATAACAAAATACATAATATGGTATCCACTCATCCCATTCACTATTTTGTACAAAAGAAATTAAATATTCATTGAGTACTCTATGATTTCTCTCAATAGATCCCAGAGTTTCATGATGATAAGGTGTTGAATTAATTTGGCGTATTTGAAGCAAACTACATAAATTTTTGAATAACTCATTAACAAATTCTGATCCTAAATCAGATTTTAAAATTTTGAAAGTTCCAAATTTTAAAATGAATTTTTCTAATAATGCCTTGGCTATTGTTAGTGCTTCTTTGCTCTCTATGGGGATTGCTTCTATGTACTTAGTCAGTTCACATTGGATTGTTAATATGTACCTAAACTCTTTCGATATTTTCAAAGGACCTACTGTATCTATAGAAATTATTTCAAAACTCGTGGAAGGTGTATCTGTTATGACCATCTTTTCTTTCGTATGTTTGGTGATTTTATTTTTTGATTGCAATCCATTAAATATTTCTTTAAATTCATTTATATTTATATCCTTGAATATAATGTCTTCTTTCGCTAGCGCTAGCTTTTGAATATTTTTCTTTCTAGCCACGAATATTAGCGTTTCCAAGATTAAACCTAAGTTATAACATGGATTATTGCTAATTTCGACAACTACTGCTTTGTTTTCTATAATAACTCGAGGCAAACTTCCTATATTTTCGCGCGCTTCAAATCTCAACTTTTTTACTCCTCTAGTCTCAGAAATAGAAGTACATTCCCAAGCATAGAGTTGATCAGGCTCTACACTACAAGAGTTACTATTTCTTTTCGGTGGAGTTTCCTTCTTTTTTATCATTGCTCTTGTCATGACTTTTATATCTGTGGGTATCATGTCTTTTAAAATATCTGAATCTAGCTTTATTCGTGACAAAGCATCAGCATAAGTATTCATTTTTCCTTGTTTGTAAAGAATTTCAAAATCATAGTCCATTAAGTCCACTCGTATACGTGTTAACTTTGAGGATGGGTTTTTATGGGTAAACAAACTTACTAAGGGTTTATGGTCTGTTACTACTATAAATTTCTTACCGTAAAGGTATGGTCTAAAAAAATTTATCGCCCAGTGTATCGCCAAAAGTTTTTTTTCTATAATTGGTTTCTTAATCTCATGCTTATTTAAACTCCTACTGGCATAAGAGATGGGTAAATCTTTTCCAATTTCACCTTGGGATAAAACAGCACCAAGTGCGAACTGCGATGCATCTGTGGTTACTACAAATTTCTCTTCAAAGTTCGGGTATTGTAGTATGGGAGCATTAATTAATTTTGATTTCAGATTTAGGAATGATTCCTGACACTTTTCAGACCAGACGAAGGCAGTATCTTTCTTAGCAAAATTATTGATTGGTCTAGCTATTTCAGCGAAGTTATGAATGAAACGTCTGTAATAGTTACAGAAAGCTATAAATCTCTTTGCTTCTTCCGCTGTTGTAGGTTGTGGATAATTTAGTACTGTGTCATATTTTTTGGGATCTGTTCTGATTCCATCTTGGGTTATAAGATGTCCTAAATAAGTGACTTCTGTACGTAAAAAGTTGCATTTTTGTGGATTCAGTTTGAGATTATATTTCCGAAGCCTCTCAAATGTTTTATTTAAACTCAAATTGTGGTGTTGTAAACTACAACCAAAGATGATAATATCATCCACATATAAAAATGCTTCTGAGTCTAAACCTGCTAATGCTATTGACAGCATTCTCTGAAAACTATTAGTAGAAATTTTTAAACCAAATGGCAAACGTTTAAATTGATAATGTCCACTACTCGTTGAAAAAGCTGTTAAGGGTCTCGAATTAGGGTGTAATGGAATCTGATGAAAAGAACTTGTGAGATCGAGGGTTGAAAAGTATTTTGCTCTCCCTAGCCTATCAATAATGTCATCTAACCTGGTCAAAGGAAATTTATCATCCATGATTTTCTTGTTTAATTGTCTGAAATCTATAACTAGTCGCCATTTTTTAGTCTCACCATCTGACTTTTTTGGCACTATCAAAAGTGGTGAATTATATGGACCTACCGAAGGTTCTATGATATCCTCATCAATTAATTTTTTGACTTCTTTATTTATATCTTCCACCTGAGAATGTGGTAGTCTGTAATTTTTTATATAAACCGGGCTTTTATCTATTACTGGAATTTTCTGTTCATAAAAATTATTATAACTAAGAGTATCTCCTTGAAGATAAAATATATCTGCGAATTTCTTGCAAATGTTGACTATGGATTTTCTTGCAGAATTATCAAGACCACTAATACATAGCTCATTCATAAGCCTTTCACTTCTATGAGCATCAGTACTTGAAGTTTTAAAGTTTAAGACGTGATAGTTTTCCAAAGGTTCTACCTTTGGGATAAAATTGTTTAGTACTATATCATGATCCAGAGTGTTAAGTATTTTAACATGTGCCACACCTTTAGCAGGTACTAAGCTGTTGGCTACGAAAACACCTTCCTGTATTTGTTCGTTAAGAACGATGCCATCTTTCGCAATATTAACATTTACTGCCTGAATAACTTGCATTCTTGCTGGAACAACTATTTGTTAAATTTTTGGCATTCTTCGATGCATTGGAAGTGTAACATCCCCATCTTCTAGTAATAATGTTATCGTGAAAGATTCATAATCTAATTTACATGAAGTCTTAATTAAAAAGTCTCTACCCAATATGCCATCTGTTAAGATTGGAAATGCTTCCTCAACCACATGAAATTTTTGATAAATATTTTGACCTGATATATTTAGTTTCGAATTAATAGTACCTAAGGAGTATGATTTTGAATTTGTTACACCTGATATTTCACATATACTTACAGTCGATATAGTATTTAAATTATTTAACTTATTTACTGTTATAATTGATATATCAGCACCTGTGTCTATTAAAAATGAAAGTGATACTTGGGATACATCCGTTTTTAGATATATGAAGTTGGTCAAATGGCTATCTAGAGTGAATACTCTTACTGTTCTTGAAATAAATTGTTTATCCCCGTCTCCGATTCGGGGTTTTATGCGTTTCCCGATTCAGTGCGCTCAACATCTTCTGACGTAACCACATTAACCCTTTTATTATAATTCGTATTTCTATTATTTGTGTTATTTCTCGATCTTACATTGTTGTAAGATGACTGCTGGGTTCGTCTATTATTGTTGGGTCTATTAAAATTAAAATTCCGTCGTTGGGAAAAATTTGGGTTTCTAGTAGAATTCTGGTAGTTGTTCATATTATTATTTCTACGGAAATTATTATGTCCACGATTTTTGTTATAATGGGAGACGCTTGCTTGATTATTGGGACGATCCAATTCAGAAGCTACTTGAATTGCATCTTGTAATTTGGTGGGTCTGGCTGCAAAGACAGTTGATTTTATCGGTTCATTGAGACCACTCTTAAATGCATTTAATGCAATTTGTTCGTTCAATGTCGAGATTATGTCTCGGTGCGATTCACCTTGTTCAGAAATTTGTAGCATATTTAATTGGGACATTAAATTTTCTATCTTTTGAGCATAATCAGAAACAGTTTTGTTTCCTTGAAATATTTTTGCCAATTCTGACTGTATTGACAGTGAAGTTTTGTTTAGCTTAAATACTTTTTGTAAAACATCTTGTAAAGTTCTCAAATTAGTTGGAGCAGAATATGTTATAAGTTTATTTTTGAAATTGTCTGCTAGTCTTGTTTTTAAGACGAATTTTATGAGCTTGGCTTTCTCAGTGTCATCTCTGAGTGTGTCATGTAGAAATTCTATTATATTCAGGAAATTGCCCAGTTCTCTTATTTCACCTTTAAATTCTGGTATTACCTTAATGGCTGTGGTTATGTCAAATGACGCTATTTTTACAATTTCTGTATCAGAATTACTTGTTCCCAAATAAATTGAAGCTTTATTATCAATAATTTCATTTACCTGCGCATAAATTTTATCAAAATTTGTTTTTAAGGTTAAAGCTAAGTCTTTGTCTGCTTTCAAAAATTCTAAATATCCCGTTTTAAATTCCTCTCTTATCTTTTTTATGCATATTTGCTTTTCCAATAAATATTGTGAACTATAGGATCTATTGGGAGTTTTCTTAAAATTGTCTAAAATTTTCTTTAAATCTTGAGAAAGGGTTTGCAGGCCTGACGCCATTATTATGCATTCTGCATAACCTGCTTAGAAACAGTTTTTGATAGATATTTTTTTAAGTAATACAAAAGCGCATGAAATCCTAAGATCAAGAAAAGAATTAAAAGCACTAGTTGGAAATCACTAAGATTCCTTTCTTGGAAAATATTAGAGGAAGCAGCATTATTATTGTTGATAATGAATTCTTCTTTCAAATCTTTACGTTTGCTATTGAATGCACCCATTATAACCTAATAAGCAATACAATTTACAATTTATAATTTATTAATCAATGCAATGGTCAATTTTACAATGTTTCAGCTAATTAACACTATTCTCTTTAATAATTTGTACAATCTTTCCTTTATCTAGCTTCTTAAGATTCTTCTTTAAAATTTTCAAATTGTTAATTTTTAATAATAGTTTAGTTTTAAAGGGGCCAGACGTGATTGCTGCCAATTTGTGAAGTTCTACCATTTGACGTCGAATCTGGCGCTGTATTCCCCCTCGCTTCTTTTTTGGTTTTTCTCCTTTGATTTTATGATCTTTGACGGGATACCGTGGCCTGGGTCCATTTAGTGGGTTCTTGAGCTCCTCTTCTAACGTCGGTTTCTTCCTTCCTTGATAATTTATTCTTTTTAAGTCAATCTTTACAATAATTCGCCCATCTTTGGTTATCAGAGAAGTTGAACCGTTTGAAGACTCCTAGATAAGTGGGCAGGATCGCCATGTAATGTTTATATTATTAGTAGAAACTTAAATGCTCACCATATTGAAGTGCTCGTGTGGAGCACCGACCAATAATGCGTGAACTGGTAAAGATAACGAAGAGCACCAATCAGTGCTCTGTGATTATCTAAATTAAACAACTCTCCTGTTCAATGTTAAGACAATAACTGGTTTATTCGATCATGCTTAGGCTATTTATAATGGTTTTTCTAGATTGAACTTAAGTTTAATAACCTCATGGGAATTAAGTTCCCATGAGAACCAAAATTGATGAAGAAATGATTACATTCAGTTCTTAGTATCGATTCTTCATATGTCCCCTATGTTGTGCAACTATGCTAGGTAAGTGCATCAGGTAAGTACATAATCTAAATTTCTGTGCTAATACTTATGCTAGTGATTGTCTTTACTAATTTGTTATAATGTATGATCTTTGTGTCTTTACTAATTTGTTATAATTTATAATCTTTGTGTCTTCACTAATTTGTTATAATTTGTTATGCTAATGTGTTATAATGTATAATGTTATAATGTTCCTATGCTAAATTTGATCGTACTAAAGGGTCTTTGCTAAATTTTAACAGGGTGATTATTCCATTACTAAAAAGGGTGATCCTTACACGAAACCGAAATAATAACAAGCGATATAATGTTAATCTTGTTCAGGATCAGGAAAACTCGGAAATATCCGGCTCGAAGTAACCGATCCGACCGGATCAAAAATTTATAAAATTTCGGATAACTGTGTAAATTATATCACATTATATTGCAAAAATACGAGACAGCATCTCAGATTTTTAGTTGATACAGGGGCAGATGTCTCACTATGTAAAAGGGGTATTATTGAAGAAGACGAGTCTTTTGCCATGGAAGATAGTTGCAGGTTAACAGGCATTACGAACGAAGTAATAAATTCACGTGGTTCTGTAAATTTAAATCTCTATATTGGAACCGAGATTTCTTTCAAACACAAATTTTTCATAGTTAATGATGATTTTCCAATTTATACAGACGGAATAATTGGACGTGATGTTTTACATCGATTTATGTGCAGAATCGACTATGAGACCTACACGGTATCTTTCCTCGTCAATCAATCCGAAATTATTTTACTACTGGAATTCAGACTAGATGAAGTGAAACTAGTAAAAATACCATCAAGATCAGAAGTTATAGTACCAATAAATATCAAAATCAACAGTGATCATGTCATACTAGGTATACAAATACGGAAAGGTGTATTCATTGCCAACACCATTGTACCAGCACGGGGTGTACGGCAGGTTAAGATTTTGAATTCAACCGACTCTGATATCACGCTCGATGACATTGATGATAATTTAATCATTGAACCCTTGGCAGATTATAAAGTCGTTAGTTTTCGGGGAAAAGTTAAACGCGACAAAACGAAAAAGAGATTCGAAGAAATTCTTCATCTGATTGATATTTCATCATTAGATCCTTCGGCTCGTACTAGTCTTTTAAACATTATAGAAGAGTTTCAAGACATTTTCCACATAGAAACAGATAAATTGTCTGTGAACAATTTCTATCGACAGAGTTTGGAACTCACAGACAAAACACCTGTGTATATCAAGAATTACAGGCTTCCGCATTCACAAAACGAAGAAATACAAAAGCAAGTCCAAAAATTGTTGAAGGACAACATCATAGAACCCTCTCGTAGTCCTTACAATTCTCCACTTTTAATAGTACAAAAAAAGAGCGGGGATGGCAATAAAAAGTGGCGTTTAGTAGTAGATTTTAGAAGATTGAACACCGAAGTTGTTAATGACAAGTTTCCTTTATCACGATTGGAGGATGTTGTAGATAAAATAGGCAGGGCGAAATATTTTTCAACCCTGGATATGACTAGTTTATTTCATCAAATAGAATTAGACGAAAGTTCAAGGCCACTAACAGCATTTTCTGATAGTAACGGTCATTACCAATTTACTAGATTACCTTTCGGTCTTAAAATCTCTTCAAATAGTTTTCAACGTATGTTGACTACTGCTTTATGCGGACTCGACTTTGAAGCATTTCTCTGTGTAGATGACATTATTATTGTTGGATGTAGTATAAGCCACCACAATCAAACATTTCTTTGGGACAACTCTTGCCAAGAAGCTTTTGATGAATTAAAAAATAAGTTATTGAAACCACCTGTTCTCCAATATCCAAATTTTGATAAACCATTCATATTAACCACTGATGCTTCCAGCTATGCCCTAGCAGTTTTATCGCAAGGAGAAATAGGTTCTGACTTGCCCATATACTATGCAAGCAAATCACTCATCAAACATGAATTGAACAAACCCATAATTGAAAAGGAACTGTTAGCAATACATTGGGGTATTAACTTCTTCAGACCATACTTGTATGGCAGGAAATCCATCGTAGTCACAGACCACAGACCTTTAGTTTCACTATTTACCCACAAGAATCCATCCTCAAAACTAACAAGAATACGGTTAGACTTGGCAGATTACGATTTTGAGATAATATACAAAAAAGGAAAAATTAATACCAATGCAGATGCCTTGTCTCGCATTGAGTTGAACTCAGATATTTTAGAAATTCTAATCCCATTAGAAAGGGATGAGACAATAAAAAAGACTCTGGCTATAACAAGGGGCATGACTAAACAACAAAGCAACGATAACAATAATGCCAAAATGCAAGATGACAACTCTCCAAAGAAGCCTGATCAACTTCATATTTGGGATTGTACATCCTTATCTGACGTCAGCAATGTCAACAAATTAAAATTTAATATACCGCGGACAGTTAAAAACAAACTCATGAGTAATGATATACGTGACAAAACTAGCAATTGGGATCTTTATATCAATATAGTTCGAACGAATAAAGAAGTAATTGTGGACTGTTGTAGTGATAATTCTCTCAGTGAACCAGTTCCTGATGAGAAGAAACCAACAGTTAGTTACCTCAGCAAAAATCCTAATAAATTTGAATTTATCATGGTGAAGCTGTTAGAAGTAACCCATTATTGGAAGATAAATGAGCTAGCATTGGCCAATAACGATGATTTATTTGATTGTGTACACAAGGAAGATCTCAAGAAACTATATAATAAATTAAATAACAAGAAATGCGCAAATCTTAACATATTAATATACATGCCACCGAAGCCAGTAAAAGATATAAGCATACAAAGAGATTTGATAATCGAATATCATGAATCACCACATGGAGGTCATCTAGGTATCCGAAAAACGATTCTAAAATTGAAACAGAGATACTGTTGGAAGGGAATGAGTACCATGACTAAGAAAATAATTAATGCATGCAAAACCTGCCAGTTATCAAAACAAATCAGACATACTAAAGAAAGAATGATATGTACCGATGCACCTACTACTACATTTGAGGTTATACAAATAGATACAGTAGGACCTTTGCGAATTTCAAATCATTTTCGATATATTTTGACTATGCAATGCGAATTATCGAAATTTATAATAGCTGCACCCATAGAATCTGAAAATGCGAAAATAGTAGCTGAAACTTTAGTAAAAGAACTTATAATGAAATTTTGCCAATTTAAAATACTCAAATCGGATAGAAGAACTGAATTCACAAATGATTTACTGCGAAATATATGCAGTACTTTAAATTTTAAACAAATATTTTCAGCTCCTTATCACCATGAAACCCTCGGTACTGAATTCACAAATGAGTTAAATAAGTATCAGTTTCGACACAAAAGCCCCGAAGGTGTAGTGTGAACGTTTTTGGAAAACTCCCTTACTTACCAACACAAGAAATAAACCCAGCAGAAAGGGTATACAACTGAGATAATTACGTTAATGAATTTAAGTTATGAATGAAAAGAACCCTGGATGGAGCTAAAGGTATTATAGAAAAAGTAAAAGCAAGTAGAGTAATCAAGAATAAAAATATAAATCCATTAGCATTAAAGGTAGGAGATAAGGTATTAATACGAATAGATAGTAGAAAGAAGGCACAAAGGCCGTACAAAGGACCATATATTGTGTTCAAAAGTAACGGAGTCAATACAATTGTGGATATCGATGGCAAACATAAAGAATTCCACAATAACCAATTAAAACTATATGTCAATTAATCTAAGCAACACATGTCTCAACTTAAATACATAAGTATCAGTTTTGACACAAAAGCCCCGAAGGTGTAGTGTGAACGCACGATGCGTATGCACGTATTAACATAAAATAAACAACGTTGACTCTGGTGGAAAGGAATCATAGAGTTTTAAATGAATATATGTTATCATTTACTAATGAAGATCTTGGGGTTTCAATGCTCTTCTTCTCAAAAGTCCAAAATTTATTATTCAATTACTTTATTCGGTATACAAATTTCCATTGAAGTTCCCAACTCTTATTATTGTCTATCTACTAAACCCTATACAAATTTACTTAAATTCAACTAAACACTAGAGAACCTTACTTAGGCAGTGCTGGCTTGCCCGTCTTTTTCTGGTGGCGATAGTTCCTGCGGCTCATCTTCAGTCTATTGATTCTGTCGCTGGCGTCGCGCTTCTGTTCCTTTGTGGTTGCCAGAACCAGTTCCCTTTGAGCCTCTTGGAGCTTTCGCTGGTAGTAAGCCTCAACTCCGGAACGGGGTTTCTTCGGGGGGCGTTTATCGTCTACTGCTTCGGGCTTTGGTATTTTAGCGGCTTGTCGTTGCCGATATTCCTCCAGGGATATCGGTCGTGGTCCTGCTGTTGGATCCTTCAGGGCTTCTCTAAGCTGGTCCTCTGCTGCTATTTTCATTGGGCGTTGGGTTAATGCCTGCTGCCTTCGAGGGCCGTTCAGGTCTTTGGGTAGCCGATAGCTTGATCGGATTACCCTTTTTGTTTATATATTAGCTGGACTGGTGGTTGGCTCCTTGACGTCTCTCGCTGGAGGTGGTTGGACGTCTCTAGGCTGCGTTTTACGGGGCTGGTGGACTCCTGGTTAATTCTTAACGGCTGTGGCTGGATTCGTCTGGTCTTCTGCTTTGACTGGGCTGGTTGACTCTTTGCTGTGCTGGATTCGTCTGGTCTTCTGCTTTGACTGGGCTGGTTGATTCTTTGCTGTGGCTGGATTCGTCTAGTACGTCTTCCGGAACGGCGGGCTGTCAGGACTCAGGAACGGGTTGAGTACATCACTCCCTTTCCGTTGCTGGTGGCTCATTATTTATAGCATGATTGCCTGCCCCACCTGTTTGTTGGATTTCGTCAATTAATCAATACTATATTGATCGATCCATATGTTGTTGCAGAAGTAGCAAAACTCCCTTTTGCCGTTTCATCAGGTGATCGACCTGAAACGGACCTGGGTCAGCTATTTTCAAGGTAAGTGACCGCGAGTGTTTGACAATTTCCGTTGACAATACTTAATTTCCTTCATGCGGGTTAGCGACCGAAAGTACTTTCGTACTTATGAAATTAGGTCACTGGGTGACTTGTTTCGTTTTCGTTTTCTTTTCCATTTTCAGGTGACGGTGGGATCATTAGGTAAGGTGTATGTCTGGGATTAGTGTGGTGAGGAAGTATGGTGGGCTGTGTCTGAGATTAGTGTGGTGAGGAAGTATGGTGGGATGTGTCTTAGGTTAGTGTGGTGTGGAAGTATGGTGGGATGGGTCTCGGGTTAGGTGTGTTTGATCAACGGTTTGGGATTTGGGTGGGATGTGGATATTTTCCCATGTAGGCCACAGACAGCATTCCAGATGTTTACCGGCCGTAATATTTTTGAGTCACAACATTCCTCCCCTCTTTAGAGAAGCTCCCCCCAGCCATAGGTGTTTGTCGGGTGTATATATTTATATAAAGATCTACATTCCTAACTTGTTATAATTGGTTTGACCTCACATAGTACTTTTTTGTATTTTTTGATCTTAATTAATCTTCACATAGTATTTTTTTGTATTTTTAAACTTAATTAATCTTCCCATAGTATTTTTTGTTTGAATAACTATTTTGGCTGTATGAGCGTAAGGTAAGCGATTCTACTTAGTTAATTTAAGGTTACAATTTAGTTCTATTTTCGGTTTCTTTCAACATTACATCTTTATTTGGATCAACTACTCTAGGTCTATAGTAATAAATAGTTGATGTATTTTATATATTCTTAATTCCCCTAATAACAATTTTTTTTTTTTTTTTTTTTTTTGATTACATACGTTATATTCCCTAAGGTTACATATTTTTTTCTGAGTACATATATCTATTTCTAAATTTTTAATGTTTGATTTCTTTAATCCTATCCTATGTTTGCTATACTAGTATATATGTTTCAACGACATCTCGTGACGCTGTCTCATCACTGTTGGCCATGTTTTCCGGTTATCGAAGTTTGAAAAACTTTGGAAAAACTTTGGGTCCAGGAGGGGTCGGATATCAGTCCTTGCGCATTCGATATAGAGTTCCGTTATCTCGGGTTCGGCGTTCTCCGCGAGTCCTACTTTGGGTTCGGTGGTCTCTTGCAATTCTCTTAACATTTGTCTTAGGTGTGTCGGTCTCACTGTCATTGTCTTCTTCTTTGACCAAAATCCCGAGTTTCTCGATCCATACGGCTGTTTCTGCTAGGAGGTTATCTAATTCCTCTTGGTCGTCGAGTCCGAGGCTGTCTCTCCTTTTTATTCCCTCTGGCGTTGGTTCTCTGCCAATGTGAGTTTGAGATGTTAGTAATTGTTGCCTTGTTTCTATTAAGTTTTTTTTTTTTTTTTTTTTTTTTTTTTTTATTAGGTGTATGATGTCTAGTTCTAGCTTAGGTTCTACTTATTCTAGTTTCTCCTTTTCCCGATGTTGGTTAGTTTGCTGCGGTACTGGTTGTCGGGGTTTCTTTATTGTTTATCTTCTCTGTTTGTATGATTTGGTCCCGCCTAGGTACCGTAATAGGTACCGGTATGATGTTTACACTTGGCTTTCTGCGGTTTCTATGGGTGGCTCTTTGTTGGGCCACCTGCCTTCTTCCATAAATCTTTAGGCTAATCCATATTATCGCCAAAACGAGGAGGCAGCTTGATATGGTTGTACCGATATTACTTTGTATGGATATTCGTTTTTCACGTGATTTTTCCACTATCTCCTGCTCTAGTTTGTCCACGGCTTTGCTTTCAGCTCTTAGGTTGTCATTGAATGTGATTGGGTGGAGTATTTTTATCCCAGTTCTTCCGGTACTTTCCCGTTTTGGGGGTTGGTAGCGAGAAAAATCGATTTCTGGTACTGGATCTTCTTCTGGCTGGTATATTTTCATAGCGTGTACACTATCGGTCGTGTAGGGTAGTGTAAATCCAGCTTGATGGTATATGCATTTTTCCTTCAACATGACTATTCCGAGGCCCTGAAGTAGTTCCGTGTATTCCATAGTATCGCATTGAGCAACTAGGGGTGTGGTTCCTTGTAGCCAGTACAGCCAGGCATTCTCCTGATGCATGGGTACGATCATGTTTTTAGCTTCTTCCATTATGCGAAAAGTGCAAACATCAGTTTGTCCATTTGTCTCTCTTAATAATTCCGTAAGGCAATTTGTTCTAGTGGGATGCGTTTGGGTTGGTTGATTCCGATGACAGATTACGTATGTTTCGTTTATAGTGATGCATTGGAATCGGTAGTCCAGTTCATTCATACCGAAACTTAGTTGAGAGATGCTCGTGTTCATATAATATTCCACGTCCACGTTGTACAGGAAGAATGTACTATGATTGGTAGGTACGGGCGTGGTGTATACTCGGTTTGTAGTATACCGTACCGCGTTTACTAGGAGTATCCGTATTTGAACTAGTATTCCAAGTTCGTTGAATTGACAATCGACTTTAGTGATTCGTTGTATAATGGGGAAGTCTATGTTGGTCTCCTTCCCGTAATATATTTTGGTAACGTTATTGTACAGCTCACGGAATTGGTGGGAAGGTATCAGCAGGGGGCTCAACTCCCTCTTGTTAATGGTTTCGGTTATGATGAAGAGGTCAGTCACATCGAGGTATATTTGCTGCAATTCTCCTAATACTAGTATCATGATTTCATTTATATCTGTTCTCCTCTGCATGCTTCTCATTTCTTCCGTGTATTTTTGTGTTTCATTGTACTCCCTGTTACTTATTTCATTAATCTTCCGCACCAATTGGTTGTATCGTCGAGTCATCTCTAGGTTAGTTTCATTCATCGTTTTGAGGCTTGAGCGCACGACTGAGACCTGTTGTCTGGCCAGGTCCAGATTTTGGCGGTTCTCATTTTCTAGTTCCTCCAATTTTTTGTGTATTTGCTCGGAATCATCATCATCCATAGTGCCGAACAGTGTCTTCATTGCTCTCCCCCCGAAATTAATGAGGCCTCGTTTAGTTCGGTGTTTGAGGTTCATTGTTAGCTCTATCTTTTCTATGAGCTCGGTGATTTGGTTAGTTCGTTCTTGGAGAACGTAGGTCCAGTGGTGACACATGTCGCCTCCGAAGATGAAGGTGAACTCCTTTTGGGTGTCGCATAGTCGGGCAAGTGCCTTTTGGCTTTCTTCTAGGTATTTCAACGAAGATTCCCAAGTTGGTTTCGTGATACGCGTCAGCACAGTCCAGTGATCCTGGTAAATTTGGGCTGTTCCAATTGGTTCGAATACCACCCCTCGTAACTTGAGGGGGTGTATCTCAACTGGCGTTTGGGCTGCACTTATGGCGACCATCAAATAAATGTGGAGCAGCATGTTTAGCCTGAAACGATGAAGGAAAATTATTGTGGTGTCAGTTGAACAACTTTAATCGGTTGTTATGGACCCTTCTTTTTTTGTTGCCCATCTGTATTGTCGTGTTTACTGGGCTATTTATCGCTAAAACCTTAAATGGTCCTAGCCAAAATTGCGTAAGTTTATTCTTTCGCGCCGCATTCTTGAGGAGCACCTCATCTCCCACGTGGACTTTGAGTGGGTGTGTCTTTTGGTCGTAGTATTCCTTTGAGATGGCCTTGTTTTTCTCTATGTTCTCCTTTGCGATTTGGTAGGTCTTCTGGAGTTTATTTCGCAATTTCAAATAGTAGTTCTCGTGATCATATATAGGCTGTGGCTCTCTTTTTAGATTATTGGGTAGGGGGGCCGAAAACCCATATAGGCAGTCCATGGGGGTTAACTTTGTTGCAGTATGGACATTATTATTTCGCACAAACATTGCTGCACGCAAATGTTCATCCCAGTTCGTCTGGTTCTCGTCAACGACACTTCTTAGATAATCCATTAAGGGTCTATGCGATCGTTCCAGGGCACCGTTCGTTTGAGGATGATAAGCTGTTGTCTCCAGTTTATGAATTTTGAACAATTTGCACACATGACGGAACATCTCCGAGGTGAAATTGGCTCCGCGGTCCGTGATCAATTTCCTCGGAATTCGGTATCGACTAATTATCTCGTCCACAAATGCTTGTGCGACTGTTTTTGCTTCTACATTCGTGAGTGGTACCACGTCCATAAACCTTGTTAAATCATCTTCAAAGCTTAAGATATATTTATTTCCGTTCACTGTTTCCGGCAATGGCCCTACGATGTCTAGGTATACCTTATCGAAAGGTAATTCTGCGGTGTCGGTAATAACCAGAGGTTCCTTGTGCTCTCTGCTTTGTTTGTTGGTTTGGCACTTTTTGCAGCGTTTTACGTAATTCACTACATCCTTCTTCATTCCTTTCCAATAGAACTCACGCTTTAAACGTTGATACGTCTTTTGGACCCCCTGGTGTCCCCCAAATGGTGCGTCATGACAGTCGGCTAGTATCGTCTTGATGTCGTTCGGGTCCGTTAATACCCTTTTTTGTTCTTCCCCTGATTGTTGTCGCGACTCATTTCTGGTACTGGACAGCGGCGGCGTTTTCCTCTCTGCTGGGTTCGTTTGTACCACATTGTCCGCTGGATCCGTTGGAATAGTGTTTGTTTCCATTTCTCTGGCTTGTCTCCGCGTTACCACTAAGACTTCATACGGGATTCGGCTTAAGGCATCGGCGTTGCCGTTTTTCCTCCCTTCCTTATATTGAATATCGAAAGTGTAATCTGACAGCTTGTGCCATAACCTCAATATTCTACTAGTGGGATCTTTTATACTTATGGCCCCGCGCAATGGTTTATGGTCAGTGAAGACAGTGGAAGGCCTTCCGTACAGGTAACTCCGGTAGTTTTTCACTGCCCATACAATCGCGAGCAGTTCGCGCTCAATCGTGGAATAATTTCGTTCCGCATTATTTAGTGCTCGACTGGCGTAGGCAATCGGTTTTTCGTTATTTTCGGGTCCTTGCGCCAAGACTGCTCCCAGCGCTTCCCCGCTGGCATCGGTGTACAATTTAAACGGCTCATCGAAATTTGGATACCGCAGTACTGGTGGTGTAATTAGTTTTTCTTTCAGAGTGTTGAACGCTTGCGTACATTGTTCATCCCAATGGAACTTTATGTCTTTTCTTAACAACTTGTTGATCGGGGCTGCGATTTTTGAGAAACCCTTAATGAACTTCCGGTAGTAGTTTGCCAAACCCAAAAACGATTGCACCTGTCTCACCGTTGTCGGGGTCGGAAATTCTTGTACGCTTCTGACTAAACTAGGATCGGGCGCGACTCCTTCAGTCCCGCATTTGTGTCCCAGATATATTATCTCCCTCTTCAGGAAATTGCATTTCTCTGGGTTTAGTTTTAGACGATGTTCCCTTAACCTCTGTAGTATTTCTCGTATTTTCCGCTGATGATCGTTGAGGTTTCTACCATAGGTGACTTTATCATCTAGGTACACGAAACAGCGTAGTCCCTGGAGTCCCGTCAACACATGATTCATCAGACGTTGAAACGTTGCCGGGGCTCCCTTTAAACCAAACGGCATTCTTTTAAACGCGTAATGCCCGTACGGGGTACTGAAAGCTGTTTTGTCCCGGTCCTCCGCCTTCATAGATATTTGGTGGTAACCACTGGCGAGATCTAATACCGAAAAATAACGGGCATTCCCTAACTGGTCCAGAATATCCTCTATTCTCGGCAGTGGGTATGCGTCCCCCTCCGTTACCTCGTTAAGTTTTCGGTAGTCTACTACTATTCTCCATTTTTTCTCGCCAGAGGGCCCCGGTTTTTTGGGAACCACTAGTAAGGGGGCATTCCACTGGCTCCAGCTAGGTTCAACAATGTCATCCTTCAGAAGTCGATCTATCTCGTCGTTTATTATTTGCTTTTGAGTTTCGGGGAGTCTGTACATTTTACATTTTATCGGCACTTGTTCCGGTTTTGTCCGTATTTCATGTCGTACAGTCGCTGTATGACCTAACTTTTCCCCGGGCAAGTGGAACACATCTTGGAACTCCTTTATGGTCTGTGTTATTGCTTCTTTTTCTTCTTCATTCAAATCTTTTTCTATACCTACTATTTCCATTAGTTTGGTTATCCTTTCCTGGGTGTCCTTGTTTTCCTCTGGTTCCCCTTTTTGTATATTGTGGATTTCTTTTTCCTTATTAATATATTCTTTTTCTACATCCCTTTCTTGGGCACTGTGTTTTTCCAATAAAAGTTTAAACGTATGGATTATTTCGTCATGATTATTTATGTTCATTATACTGCATTGTATTTTTCTATTTTTTGGTGATACCAAAGCATTACTAATGTACACTCCTTGTTTAACTTCTTCCCCGATAATTATATACTCTCCGTGTAGGTTTGTTGGAATTTCAAAAAATTTCACTGTTCTGGATGGTACCTCAATGGCCTCTTGGGTCGTTACTGTAATGTAGTTTTCGTTATCTTGGACTGGGGACGTTTTATCGTCATTACTTCGCCCTTTTTCTGAAGCCTTATCTTTCGCCACGTGTGGGCTCGGACTACTAGGACCGTCATATTTGCGAGTATGATGGCTATATCTCTCGATAAGAATGTGCGAATTCCCATATTGTTGACCACCCTTATCTTGTTGGACAGTCTCGAGAGCTGTTGCCACGTCCTGCTTCCCGTTGTCTTTTTCTTGTTGTAATAGAACTGGTCTTACCACGTCATCCCTTCCATCATGTGAAGTCAGTTCACACGCCGTAGGTTGCGAGCTGCGACTTTTTGTGTGCCCTTCGAAGGAATTTTCTTGGTTGACGTCTGCCCTGCCTGTCGCTATTACGTCTACGAAACGGTTATTGTCTGCCCTTCTACGTGGGTTTTCCTCAAAAGGTATTGTTATGGCTTCTTGTCCTCCTATTGTCGGGAAGACTAATCTTCTAGCTGGTCCCTCTACATTACAATTCTCTGCTACAAAATCGTTGCCTATTATTCCCACCACGTTTGTTGGGTTATTAGACTTTACCACGTGGAATTTACAGGGGTATGGTCGCGCTGTGTCTAGGTAAGCCATTATGGTACCTTCCGATTCTATTTCCCCGGATATGGTATTTAATGTTACCCTATCTAAGGCGTTTACTTCTTTTAAGTATTGTTCTTTTACCTCATCTGCCTTTATGAGGCTGATTTCTGACCCTGTGTCGATTATAAATTTTGGGGCACTCTGGGTTGTTATGTTTGTGGATATGGTTATTATAGGCAAATTAGGCATGATCGCGCACCTGTTTCTCTCTACTGACGATTCGCGGTGCGCTCGATCGTCTCCGTTGAGTTTCCCGTGTCCTTCATCCTATCTTCTAGTTGCATTCTCTCCCATCTTGCTTTAAGAAAACATCTAGTTTCTAGGTGGTCGGTGGCGAGACAAAAATTGCAGGGGTTACTACCCCCACTGGTGGTGGTTTGGTTTACTTGTCTCTGATGTTCGCCTCTATTTCCCTGTTGATATTGTTTTTGCTGTTTTTGGGAGCGGCAGTTTGTGTTAGTGTGCCCGTACATTCTACATCCGGAGCAAAACGGCGTCATTTGCCGTGTGCGACATTCTGCCATGATGTGGCCCATTTTATTACAAAATTCACATCTCACTTGCCGCCTCTCTGGTCCTCCTCGAGCGAAGTTATTATTATATCTTCCGGTGTTGCCATTGGGGTGATAATTTCGTGGAGGGAAATTATTCGGACGGTGTGGTTGGTTGTATCTAGAGTTTCCGGATTCGAACCTATTTCTTGGTGGGTCCCGGTACTGTTCCGGTGGGTATCCGATGGATTCCCGATTATCCATGCTATGGTTTATGTCTTGGCCTATTAAAGATACCTGTTGTCCCATTTCATGCCGACTATGTGGTCCCGCGTTCATACATTGTTCTGTTTGTTCTAGCTTCGTTATTTTCCGCCCCAATGCTTCAACTGTATTTTCGGATTCTTGTAATAAATAAAACTTGTAATTGGCATTAAGAATTCCAATTTTAAAGCAATGAATGCCCACTTCCTCGATCTCGGTTTTTAGTCCTTCACCTCCGTTGGTGTATTGGGCTTCCGCGGCTCTTTTACAAGCATTAATCAACGCTTTAACCCGATTAAAATAACCGCATAGTGTTTCGGTTGGCAATTGTTGCACATTTCTTAACTGGTTATTTAGCGTGATGTATGAGGTCCCTTGTATTAAATTTGACCTCAGTGTAGCTATTATGTTCTCCAATGAGTCTCTTAGTCCTGACTGGACGGCATCCAATGCTCGTCCTCTCAATCTTGTGGGCAGTAGTCTCACAAATAGTACCTGGTCCTGTACGTCGACCAGTGTGTCATACGCTATGCGTGCACAATTTGCAAATTCATTTACCTCACTTTCTTTACGTGGGCTATCTTCTCCGGTTAAAATGGGCACGTTGTTGCAAAGGACGTTGTTAACTAGTGTCACATTTGCCATTTTGTGTATACTGATTGTTTCTGTTTGTAGCTTATTAATCAATTCCTGGTCCTTGCTCCCAGTTGGATCCGAGTGACCCCTATAATATTTTCTCCCGTTTCTTAGTTGCACCACTCCTGGTCTTTCCGGATTCGTGTTGGCTATTTCCGTTGGATCTTTTTGATCCTCTGTTTGCATTGGTGAGTCCCCTTTCTCATCAATCTGATCCCCTTCGTTTGCGAACAATTCCTCCTCTGTATTTGTACTCTTAGTGGAGTAGGTGGGTTCGTGTTCTGGGCTCGTTTCATCCACCGTGTATGAATCTATTCTTTTCATGAATCTTTTCAAACTTATCTTTAAGGGTATCTTAGGTGTTGAGTGGGCCATAAATTTTCAATAGTGGTTCTTATTATTGCCTTTTCCCCATAGTCTCTTTATAATCAATGGTCTAAATCGTATGCCTTGTTGAGTCGTGATCTGTGGTGCGTATGTTCGTAAGTGCGGCTGCGTCAATTAATGTTGGGTCCCCCTCTTTATCTTGGGGTTTCAATGCTCTTCTTCTCAAAAGTCCAAAATTTATTATTCAATTACTTTATTCGGTATACAAATTTCCATTGAAGTTCCCAACTCTTATTATTGTCTATCTACTAAACCCTATACAAATTTACTTAAATTCAACTAAACACTAGAGAACCTTACTTAGGCAGTGCTGGCTTGCTCGTCTTTTTCTGGTGGCGATAGTTCCTGCGGCTCATCTTCAGTCTATTGATTCTGTCGCTGGCGTCGCGCTTCTGTTCCTTTGTGGTTGCCAGAACCAGTTCCCTTTGAGCCTCTTGGAGCTTTCGCTGGTAGTAAGCCTCAACTCCGGAACGGGGTTTCTTCGGGGGGCGTTTATCGTCTACTGCTTCGGGCTTTGGTACTTTAGCGGCTTGTCGTTGCCGATATTCCTCCAGGGATATCGGTCGTGGTCCTGCTGTTGGATCCTTCAGGGCTTCCCTAAGCTGGTCCTCTGCTGCTATTTTCATTGGGCGTTGGGTTAATGCCTGCTGCCTTCGAGGGCCGTTCAGGTCTTTGGGTAGCCGATAGCTTGCTCGGATTACCCTTTTTGTTTATATATTAGCTGGACTGGTGGTTGGCTCCTTGACGTCTCTCGCTGGAGGTGGTTGGACGTCTCTAGGCTGCGTTTTACGGGGCTGGTGGACTCCTGGTTAATTCTTAACGGCTGTGGCTGGATTCGTCTGGTCTTCTGCTTTGACTGGGCTGGTTGACTCTTTGCTGTGCTGGATTCGTCTGGTCTTCTGCTTTGACTGGGCTGGTTGATTCTTTGCTGTGGCTGGATTCGTCTAGTACGTCTTCCGGAACGGCGGGCTGTCAGGACTCAGGAACGGGTTGAGTACATCACTCCCTTTCCGTTGCTGGTGGCTCATTATTTATAGCATGATTGCCTGCCCCACCTGTTTGTTGGATTTCGTCAATTAATCAATACTATATTGATCGATCCATATGTTGTTGCAGAAGTAGCAAAACTCCCTTTTGCCGTTTCATCAGGTGATCGACCTGAAACGGACCTGGGTCAGCTATTTTCAAGGTAAGTGACCGCGAGTGTTTGACAATTTCCGTTGACAATACTTAATTTCCTTCATGCGGGTTAGCGACCGAAAGTACTTTCGTACTTATGAAATTAGGTCACTGGGTGACTTGTTTCGTTTTCGTTTTCTTTTCCATTTTCAGGTGACGGTGGGATCATAAGGTAAGGTGTATGTCTGGGATTAGTGTGGTGAGGAAGTATGGTGGGCTGTGTCTGAGATTAGTGTGGTGAGGAAGTATGGTGGGATGGGTCTCGGGTTAGGTGTGTTTGATCAACGGTTTGGGATTTGGGTGGGATGTGAATATTTTCCCATGTAGGCCACAGACAGCATTCCAGATGTTTACCGGCCGTAATATTTTTGAGTCACAACAAAGATGAGCGGGACATATGGTGATCCTATTATACATTTGCTTACAATACTTCGCCTAATGTCGATACCGGTTATACTCCTTATGAGTTAGTTTTTGGAAAACTCCCTTACTAACCAACACAAGAAATAAACCCAGCAGAAAGGGTATACAACTTAGATAATTACGTTAATGAATTTAAGTTATGAATGAAAAGAACCCTGGATGGAGCTAAAGGTATTATAGAAAAAGTAAAAGCAAGTAGAGTAATCAAGAATAAAAATATAAATCCATTAGCATTAAAGGTAGGAGATAAGGTATTAATACGAATAGATAGTAGAAAGAAGGCACAAAGGCCGTACGAAGGACCATATATTGTGTTCAAAAGTAACGGAGTCAATACAATTGTGGATATCGATGGCAAACATAAAGAATTCCACAATAACCAATTAAAACTATATGTCAATTAATCTAAGCAACACATGTCTCAACTTAAATACATAAGTATCAGTTTCGACACAAAAGCCCCGAAGGTGTAGTGTGAACGCACGATGCGTATGCACCTATTAACATAAAATAAACAACGTTGACTCTGCAACGAGTTCAACATACCAACTCACAATTCGATGAATTAAGTCATCAGCAAATTGTGAATTGGTAAGTATGAAATTAAAGATAGTGACATTATTTTTAAGTAATTTGTATGCACTGAAATTTAATATATAATTAATTATTTATTTTTGTAACTTAAGTAATGTACTCACCCAGAAATCGATGACTAACATAATTATATGTCATGACACTTACCTAGGTTAAGCAATTAGTGTTAAGCAAAATTAGTTTTAAGCTTCAGTTTTTATAACTAATAGATAAACATTGCAGAACTCTCCAGGCGTGGCGAGCAAACTGAATTAGAGGACGTGGGTGCTCACGTCCGGATAGATAGGACTTCACTTCATCCCTGTACAGCGTACATCTCCCGAGGTGGAGCTGCGAACCTCCGCTAACAAAGTGTAGACTGCCAGGAAGTGAAAAATGTAAAATGTGCTCCGGAACACCACCGTTGCACAGGGGGCACAATTCAACTTCAGAGCTTCTAGTAAGCCAACGCCTGTGGTTTAGATATAATAGCTCGCACCTCAACCGCAACATCCAGCGAGTTTCAATGAAGCTCAAAGTAAGGGATATATTAGCTCTTACATGATCTTCGGATTCAACAATTATAGCTTTGTATAGAAAAAATCTATCAGAGTCGATTGCCCGATTTATACACAAAATGTTGTGAGCTTTGTTAATCTCATTGAATTTTTCAAATGTGTCACACGATTGAAAGCCCTAAATTTGAGCTCCATAACTGACTACTGCTCGTAATATTCCTTCTGTTAAATAAACAATAAAAATTTACATGGTTGTTTCTTTCCAATTGTGAGTTCATGCATGTGTGGTGTGTCTTGGCCTGCTGGATGCTTTCTTTAGACAAGGTAGGACTCATCATCCATGGACTTGGTAGGCGGTCAAATCCATGGACTCAGTAGGCAGGCCTAAGTTTCACCTCATGGGAAAATTGTTTCGTTGAGTCAGTCTTGTCCTGATTTTCATTCAGTTTGCGGCATTTTTTTGTAAAATTTAAATCTTAAATTAGTTGCTTTTCGAGTTGACCAAGTTGAGTTTACTTTAAGTACTTTTCATCCAAAATGTGTGTATTGGTTTAAACTGGAACCAATTTCTTTAAAACAAGTGTTTGTGATCGTCACATCGTATTTATTTAACAATAAATACCAAGAAAGTTTCGTGAGGATCACAAGCACACGAAAGTTTCATAAAAGTTGTCTGTGTTTGTCACAAAGTCGTTATATCACGATACCTCCCTAGAAAGTTTCGTGATGAGCACAACAACAAAGAAAGTTTCTGTGATCGTTACATAGTATTTATTTTACAATAAATACCTAGAAAGTTTCGTAACGATCACAAGCACAATAGTGGAAAGATTCGTGACGTCACTTGTAACGCTATCAGAAAGATTCGTGACGTTCACAAGTAAAGTTTTTTGAAGGGTTCCGTGACATTCACAGGTTCTATAGAAAGTATCGTGAATGTCACCGCTGAATCTTTTAGTTCTATTATGTGAACTTTCTTGACTTATGATGCTATAATGTCCACTGGTTCTTCATCCCCTTTATTTCAGTTTCAAGAAGCGGCACTTAAACCAGCAGCCATCTTCGCTTGACGCATCGTAGGCATATCTTCGATCGTAGAACCTTGCCCAAACAGGTAAACAAGCGGCTGCTTATCTAACACCTTCAAAAATCTTATATTAAGCATTTAGCGGAACATCGTCGCTGTTTATAAATGATGACCAGACTCTGTTTAATCCAAGTTTGGATTGTGCAACTATGTCCTCAATATGGTGGATAAAGAAAAAGCGTGGAGTTTAAATCATTCCTAGATATTTGTACCTATGGACAACCTTAATTTTTTCTCCCTTGTAGAACCATTTTTCCGTTGACTTGAGTCCGTCTCGCTGGCGAAAAACCATAATTTTGGATTTACCAACATGGACTTTCAGATTCCAATTTTTCAATTTTTTTTTCCAGATTTCTTGAATATCAGCCTATGGCCCACTAACTACTGAAAACGCCGATAGGTAGGCAAAGATTATGGGGACTTTGTCCCCAGGGGGGGGGCTAGTCCAAAACGAATGGTCCCTAGAGGTTTCACTTTTAACATCAATGACGACGCAGCCTTTCCGGGGATGAAGTCTACATCTCCAATATGTAGCGAAATGTACCTACGCAACACGTCCAAAATTGAAGGAAAGAAAATGATTCACCTGAATAGGTTTAAACTTGAGTACTTTCTAAGTACTAAAGGGATTAAGGGAGTTATCTTCTGTCCAGACATCATCGACATGCCAGAAGAGGAAACTAAGGAAGGTTTAGCCCTCTTTCATCCAGTCAAGGACATATACATCCCGAAAAGGGTTCCAAAACCGAACGGAAACTACCACAACCTATCCAATCTATCCCCCAGACCATACGGTATTGTTATAATCACCTTCGACGAACTGGAACCTCCAACGAAGGTAAACGTAGGATGCAGGAAAGTAGAGGTACGACCTTATATCCCGAGCCCGAGAAGGTGTAGGGGCTGCCAGAAACTGGGACACTCTGCCAAATTCTGCCCAACAAGTCAGCTGATATGCGGTCAATGTGGACTCGAATTAGCAGAAGAACACAGCTCGTCAGACCCAAAATGCCCCAAGTGGCTGATGGCGAAAGAAGTAGAATCGATCATGGTCCTAGAAAAAAAATCAAAGTTCGAAGCGAGAAAGACGTTCTACGAACGACATGGGGACGAGATTAAGTTCGCCAACTCGAAGAATTTGTATATGGCAGAAAGGTTAAAAGCTGCTACACAACAGAGGGATAATCCCGAGGCCTTACAAAATGCAACAAGAACAACAGATATAAGTAACACCAACAACTCTATAACTCCTCTCCTAAACAAAAATAGCTCAGAGAAAACACATACCAACAAAGGAACTAAAACTTCAACAACAACAACTCAATCCACAATTAACAACCCCCTCCAAGACGCAGAAACAGCAGAAACGAATGTAAAAAAACCAATCAAAAATCCAAGCAGTAGGTTAAGTCTTATAAACTGGGAAGAGAGAAAGGATGACACTTCTTTCTATCTTAAAAACTTAAGTAAAGATGGGACAACCTAGGCTAGACCTCAAAAAATCTAAAAACCCAAAAGATACGGAAATCAAATTTTTCAATAATATTAAAGAAATCTTCGAATTACGCCAAGAAGAAATAAATACGGTATTTTACCTACCTACCTAGATCCGAAACCCCAATACATAGAAATACGCATAAGTCAAGGTTTACCTACCATCAGACCTATTTACGGTAATGTGGTAGATAAACTTTCCAATTCAAAGAACGATGGTTTGGAAAACTCCCCTTCTGAGAAAGGCTCAGATGTGGAGATGATAGATCAGTGAGTATAAGAACCAACCTAACCTTTTCCCAACCCCATTATTTACCCTTCCTAGCCAATGTCATGAACTATTAATACATTCCGCAATACAAAATGGCACAAACAGATGGTAAACTCAAAGTCCTCTAATGGAACATCAGGGGTTACTTTTCCAACATCGGCTCCTTAAGGTATCTCATTTTCAGGTACAACCCGGACATAGTTTTTCTACAGGAGACAAAATTAAAAGACGATTACCCGAAAACACAAGGGAATTACAAATTATACCACTATAGCAGACATGGAACATCGACTAGAGGTGGAATTTTGACGATGGTCAAAAGCTACATCCCACACACAGAAATCCCCATCTTCACTGGAATAACGGCCAATGCAATCAAAGTCCAGGGCAGATATGAAATGTCTATCTGCAACGTATATGTGGAGCATGACTATTCGTACCGAGGAAGAGATTTAGATCAGCTGGTAGAACAACTACCAGGAAGGAAGTTCATTGGGGGCGACTTCAATGCTCATTCTACGAGCTGGGGAAACTCAAGGACGGATAGAAGAGGTCGATGCATTGCGGATACGTTGGAGAGAGAAGACTTGATTATCTTAAATGATGGATCTCCGACTCTTCTGTCCACTCGAGGGACATACACAGCGATAGATATCTGTCCTCCTCCATCTTAGCCCAAGAGTTACTATGGCACATACATCCTTCAACGGAAGGGAGTGATCATTTCCCTATATTCATTTCCACAGAATAAGAGATTGGAAAAACCAAAACACAGGTGATATACACTGAACCCAGAGCGGATTGGAACAAATTCCGTCACACGGCGACGATGCTAACTGAATGTAGAGCGCCAAAAGACAACATCAACGCGGAAGCAGCGAGTATCAAGAGAATCATCAGAAGAGCAGCAGATGTAGCTATACCTATCTTTAGGAAAAAACAGCCCCGATCGAAACCCTGCTGGCTCTCTGAAGAGATCCAAAGGGAAATGAATATAAGGAATGACATCCTTAAATCCCACAGAAGACGCCCGAACAGCTACACTCACCAACAACTAAGGAATGCCAATAGAAAAGTAAAATTGCTAATCACAAAAGCCAAAGAAAACACGTGGACGAGGTTCACAGAGGGTTTCAACATCAGGTCCGATCCAAGACAGACCTGGTCTAAGATCAGAGCATGTAAGGGTAAGAGGACAGAGAATTACATCGCGATGTTAAATACAGAAGACGAAGGTATCATAACGGACTCAACGGCGATGGCCAACATATTTAACAACAGCTACGCCATCTACTCCGAGGATATGCATTACACACTAACAGTTTTACGGGACAAATGGACACTCTTAAGTCGTCCTATCATCACACCGCACTCTTCCAAGCAGAACATCACATACCCTATTTCAGTTATGGAACTGGAGGCAAAGATCGCAAAACCCAAGGGAAGAACTCCAGGTAGGGATCGGATATCATACCAGATGATAAGAGAATCAGGTAATGCCGTCAAACAAAGGATGCAAAAGCTGTACAACAAGATACTTCAAGAGGTTACCTACCCACACTGTTGGAAACATGCTAACATATCCCCGATACCGAAGAAGAATGCAGGAGAATGTAAAACCGTAGAGGACTACAGACCCATATCATTCCTGCCCTGTATATCCAAAATAATGGAGGGTATCTTGGCAGACAGGTTAGGAGAGATTATAGAAGATCTCCTTCCAAGCGAAATTCATGGCTTCAGACCAGGTAGAGGCACAGAATCCCTACTTCTGGAGCTAGAAGACGAGATGGCCAATTGGCTGTCTTCAAGAAATCATGAAATGGTTCTACCATTGGATATTCAAAAGGCATATGAAAGGCTAACGATATCATCGATTGCCAGACAAATGAAGCTATGGGGCTTCGACTCTCCATCCATCAGGATCATAGTGTATTTCCTAGCCAATAGAACCATCACCACACTAGTAAACGGTAATCACTCTCTCCCACAAAGATTCGAAAATGGAACCCGGCAGGGTAGTCCTTTGTCTCCAATACTCTTCAACATGTACATGGTACAAGAAGTGAAACGCCTGGAAACTGTATCCAACATCAGAACATTTATCTACGCGGACAACATCTTCATTACCTCGGTAGGAGAGGACGCAATCAATAATTTAGCACATGCCAGGGAAACAATCAAATCGTGGTGTTTGGAAATGAGCGCAATCATTCCTGAGGGCAGTGGAGAAATCTTACATGTTTGCAGAAAGAGAAAATGCAACATGGAGAGAGACGCCAAAACAACATTAGCCCCTCTGGAGAAGGCGACAAGAAAAGTTTTACGGAAGGTGTTAGGAGCTCTTGCAATCACAAAAAACGAAGCCATACATATAGAGGGCGGATTTGAAGTTATGAACATGATTGCAAGCAGAAAAATCTCCTTAGTAGCTAAAAACATCTCCAACACCTTTAATCCACACCACCAAAAGATGAAAGCATACGCCCAACTCGCCTCCCAGCCAAGAAAACCATCATCACTATACCTGGCGTGGGAGACATACAAAGACCGAGGAGGCCCGTTTTCCGAAATTACAACTACCAACAACACTTAACCACTCTCTCCCCAAACGCTCATATCAAATCGGGTATTAATATTTCAAAAACTTAGGAAAGACACGACGCCTAGAGAGACCTGGCTCTCCACGTATCGAGAATGGCTTGAAAAACACAGAGAGCAGAAACTATTCTTCACTGATGCATCCGTAAGTGAGAGCTACGTATCAGTAGCCGCAGTATCATTCCACAGCGGAGCATACATTGATCACCTCCAAATCGAGCTGGATAGAGAGGTAACTCCCTCAATAGATAGATAGATAGATAGATAGACATTTATTTTATGTACAAATTGTTCAAATTTATAAAGTTATACTAGTTATGCTAGTTGAAGTAAAAAAGGATACAAAAACTTCTTAAAGAAAAAATAAAGAGAATGCGTAAGCTATGTATATAATACAAATGTGTCTAAGTCCAACAAATCTTAAAAATCTTAAAAAGGGAAATGTTGTGAAAGTGAAACATAACAATATTCAAAAATTTAAAAAAAAAGAAAAAAAATTCAAGACAATAAATAAATAAAAAGCAAATAAAATGCAAATAAAAGTGCAATAAGTGAAAGAAACCCTTCATGCACTTAATTAGCCTTCCAGCAGCACAAATTATTCCTAACAAGAAACAGCAGCAAAAGAGGTTCACTCCCCTGCCGCTACGACATTGAAGGTTGGCCCGATTCTAACATGAGAAGATGTTCGTACATTCGTTTTTTGAACGGCCTCTAAGCGTGTCACTGTCTCTTATTGTAGGCGGTATTGAGTTCCACAGAAAGGAGGATGTGACAAAGAAGGATCTTTGTAGGAAAGCTTGTCTGAAGGATGGTATACACAGTGGTGCTCTGTAACCTCTCACGGGTCTGTTGCTTTCGTTATTGATGTAGCAGTTGTACAGATATTCGGGATTTTTGGTCGAGAAGATTCGGTATAATAGCGAAGCGCTGAAGTAATCACGTCTCCCCTTTGTGGTTAGCCAGCCGAGAGATGATCGGTATGCCGTAATATGATCCCGTTTTCTGATCCCATAAATATATCTGATGCCAGAATTCATCACAACTTGGAGCTTATTTTCAAGTTCTTGCGAGAGATCGCAACAGACCAAAGAGCAGTAATCTAGTATTGGAAAAAGCAGTGTTTCAATCAGGTGTTTGCGAAGAAAGAGATTTGTGCTCTTGCTGAAGAAGTTAAGGCGGTATAGCAATGCACACGCCCTGCGTCGCATATTTCCCACTTGCTCTTTCCAATTAAATTTCGCATCAAGCACAACACCAAGACTTCGCACTGAGGACTCGAAATTTATGAGCGTTTGACCTAAGACTATCCCATATGTGTCCATTTTCGACAGCTCATTGATGAAGTAATGAGAGCCGATCACTAGTGCTTTTGTCTTAGATAAGATGTTAAGCTTAAGATGGTTACGGCCCGCCCAGTTTTCAATAATCCTAGCATGTACATTCATCATGTCTACATAAAGTGGCAGCTCATCGAGCGGAAAAGTGACATACAGCTGCAGGTCGTCTGCATATATTAGATGGTGGACACACGAGTTATAACCATGAGCAATATCAGCAACACATAACGAGAAGAGAAGTGGCCCAAGAACAGAGCCTTGTGGAACTCCTTTATTTAATGAGGTAAAGGATGCAAAACCCCATTTAACTGCTATCCATTTAACTGCTGATGCTGCTTAACGGATCTTTTTAATCTTCCTTAGCAGCGTCACATGGCATACCGAGTCGAACGCTTTGCTGAAATCGAAAAGCACCAGCAATGTGACTTGTTTTCGATCCATTCCATATCTTATATCATCCGTCACCTTCAACAGGGTAGTCTGCGTGCTATGCCCAGTTCTATAGGCTGTTTGATTTGGATCCATTAACCATCGCGTCTCGAGATAAGCATTTAACTGCTGATATATAAGTCTCTCGAGAATTTTGGACAAACAGCTTAAAAGAGCAATAGGTCTCATGTCACTCATGGTGCGTGGTGAGGCTACCTTGTTGAGAGCCAATACGAGAGACTTCTTCCATAATGATGGGAAAATAGACTCGCGTATTGAAGAGTTGAAAATACAATATGAATCACAATATGGCAACCAATGACTGGAAATGCTGCACTTATGATGCTTTTAGGTAAACCATCATATCCCCTCGCTTCGGACAAGAAATGTTCGATGGCGGATGACACTTCGAGAAGAGTGACCTCAGAAAATAAAAATAGTGGATATTGCTCCTGGTCGCAATTAATTTCGTCTACGAAGTCCTGTACCGATTCGGCCTCCACATCGAATGACACACTGCTAAAGTGGTGGTTTAGTTCTTTAGATGAAAAAATAGGGGGTAGGTCTTTTTTGTCGCTGCATATACCCAAATTTTGCAACTCCTTCCAAATTTGTTGAGGGTCGCGAATATCTTTCAGCCTTTCATAAAAGTACAACACCCTTGATGTCTCAGACGCCTGGAGTGCTTTATCGCGTGCTGATCGATAGCGCAGTAGATCCTCTCTAAGTCGCGTTCGTTTGTATCTCCTGTAACTCCTATCTCTGTCCGCATTGAGAGTTACATGTTCCTTCGTGAACCAGGGATGACAAGATTTTCCCGACTGGCCAACGGTTTTAATAGGGATAGACTTTGACATTGCCGCTTGTATGTTACTGGTGAGACAGTGAACACAATCATGTAGAGATGTCTCATTATTAAAAGGTGACCAATCGCAAGTGCTGTGATGTTGTAGCAGATCAGCAACATCAAGAGATTTGTAGTCACGGTAAGTGAAATTCTGTGGGCATGGTGAAGTAATCGATGAATTTATAGTAGCCATGATAAGATCATGACCATCAGCAAATGTCACCTCCGTTTTTGAGAATTGCAGTACTATATCTTCAGAATCCACAATACACAAATCTTAGGCGGTATCAGAGTCGTCCCTGTGGTGAGTTGCTCCGTAGGGTATTGAAGTCAAGGAATTTTCATAAATAAAATTTCTGATATAGGTGGCATCTGCAGATGGTGACAATTGGTCAGCATTGAAATCCCCCATAATGATCTAAGTGCTATAATTATGCATCGAACTAACCAAGTCAGGGATGAAATTATTATTTTCCCCAGCGAGGAAAGGTGCATGTGGTGGACGATATACAACCCCAGCAAAGATAGGTGGAAGATCCCTTGGCGTCACTTCACAAAAAAGATATTCCGGCAGACCTGGTTTCCCAGACCACTTGCCTGATGACGAGCAGAGTCGTGATACCGAAAGAGTGTTGTGAACGAGTGTAACTCCACCTCCGTTTGTTTTCCGGTCCTGTCGAACTGAGTTGTATCCTTTCAACGCAACGATGGAATCAGGCACAATCGGGCCAAGCTTAGTCTCAGAAATGGCAATAAGATGAAAAAAGGGATTTTTAGACGTAAAATAACGTAAGGTTTCGATGCGCGCCCTCAAGGAGTTGGCATTGAAGTGACATACTCTGAGACCGGTTTTTTGTCCAATGTTTAAGAATTTTGCCCGTGAGAGTGGCTGCCCTGTGGACATCGATCCGGCTCCTTGGATATTTGGAGTTTCTCTAAAAAATTGTTGAAATCCGCCATAGTATGTATAGGAACAGCCGAACCTTCTCTTTTATTCCTGAGATTTTTTTCCGTCTGAGATTATACAGATCCCTTGGTACAAACTCGTTTATGTTTAAGCTGATGGGGGCTCTGGAGGTGTCATGCCTGCCTTTTGCACGAGGTCCGGAAGGAGTTGTGCAGTCGTCAGCTTTTTCCACTTGATTTTCGCCGAGATAATTCTCTTTGCTACTGTAGCATTCCTTAGTGTAACCACTGACGAACCGCGCCGCTCAGCATGTGAAAGGGTGTTTTCAGTTGGTCTGGGTGAAGTTGTAGCAGAGGAAGTATAAGGAAGGTCAGCCTGTGATTTCTCTTTTTTCTGCGGAACTGCAACGCCTTCGATTTCACCTTCATTGAAGTCGGGTTCTAAGGTTTTGAGTACTGACAGAGCAGCAAGTTTTATGTCGGTAACTCCAACAAGCGGGACGCCACTAATAACGATTTCAGGAGCATGAGCCAGTAATCATTGCTTCACCTTCAGGTGCTGGACTTCGGACTCAAGAATTTTATTTTTACGCTCCAAAGCATGGAGACGTTCCTTTCCCTGTTCATCACTGCAAGGTAGGTGAGTTGCCTCCTCATTAAGACGATATTTGAAATTAGCCTGCTTGGTCACTATGTCCTCTAGCTGTTTTGCTGTTGTCTCAGTGTGCGTCTTGAAATCATCCCTAACTTTACACACATCAGACTCAACTGCCTCTACACGGGTATCTGTATTCCGCATGCGAGAATAAATTACATCTACCTGTTGTTCGATTATTGTTAAACGGCTGCCGATGGAATTGACCGTTGTAGCTATGCCGTCCACCTTTGACTCAATGCCATCTAGCTTGTCCAGTTTATCAATCTTAGACATGAGTGAAGTTATTAGGTCGTTGTTGAGCGGAGGATTCAGAGGAGTTGCAGGTCGTGAAGATTCCGGTGTTGCTGGACGTGATGTCGAACCACCAGAGCTTACCGAGCCTGACCTGCTGGGTGCTGATAAATGGTTCGCATCCGCTATACACGAAGAACATACTCTTATAATTTCCCCTTTGTCTCGAACACTAACGAATTTGCAACAGGTGCTATGAAATTTCTTAGAGCAACGTTCACAAGTTTGGGGTCTTGATGATGTAGCAAATATCTTGTCGCAGGCATTACATTTATTCTCCATCATTAATGTGTTTGTCGAAAAGTTAATAAACGTTAAAACCTTTGACCACGGATTTAAGGAAAATGACAGAAAGCCCGACTGGCAGCACTTTTCAAAAATAAAAGTTTTATAAACTTGTGAGTTTGACTAAAAAACGTTCAACTGGCCGCACTATTCAGTAGCAGTTCATTGTAATTTTAAAAACAGATTTTTACCGCAACTTTTCGTTTCGTGAGAGTTTCGTGTACAAATTCACTAATTTTCACTATATTTTTAATGGTAAATTTACTATTTTATGGAAAACTCACCTTCCTTTAACACCACCATAGGCAATATTGGACTACTTTCTTTGATTAATAGCTTTACCCCTTCAATTATAGATTTGCAGACATTTATCGACAAATTATAGGGAAAAACAACAGAGCAATTTAAAACGCAGCCGAATTCAATCAGAGTCGAACCAAGGTGTTACTTCAACACCCATCTCAATAGCAGAGATATATTTGATATACGAGCTAATCAGGCGATTGGATGGTACCGAGGAGAACTCAATCGTGCTATCTGTCAACGCAATTTTTAACAAGAAGAATGGAAGCTTCATGCCCAAATTCATCCGTAACATCCTCGTCCGAAATGAAGGTCGCATCAAGCTGGGATGGATACCAGGACATGTGGGCATAAAAGGTAACGAAAGGGCAGATACACTAGCACTCAAAGTCGACGATATAGGAGATAAGAGAACCCCTCCGAGTGAAGTCTTCTGTAAAAGTTCAGCAATACGTAAAGAATGGAGTAAAAGATGGAGTAATTGGAACACCCTTGACTTATTCATAAAAAGACATTGGCAATCCCTCTCACATCCCACCATAAACCCCACACTCAAAAAACCTCAGGTCAAGATCCTCACAAGACTCAAATTGGGTTACACGAGGCTTACACACGGGTACCTGTATGAACGTACAGACAAACCCCAGTGCATCACCTGTGGGGAACCCCTCTCCATCATCCACATCCTTAAATATTGCAGGAAAACATTGGACTTCTTTGAAGGAGAACCACCCCCCCTGGCGGAACTCCTTGACCCGCAACAGGGAGCGGATTCTCCACTCTTTAACTTATTAAGGCACCTGGATTTCCTGCACTCCATCTAACTTTCTCAGTCCGTTACTCACTGGCTCTAACTCCCAGAAAGAAATGTCATCCTTTACCCGATAATCATCCTACTTTAAATATGTATATTTATGTAGTAAATAATCTACAAACTCACTTTCAAACATGTAACCTCTTTATAAAATCAAAGGAAAAACCTCTAACTGTAAATTAAAAAATTTGATTAGAGAATCAGAGGTATAATACCGAGTCGGCAAAGGCAGCTGCCAGTTCGACAATAAGCGTTAGGTTTCAGCTTATAATGATTCCCATATGCACCTTCTTCCGAGGAAGAGGTCTGCATTTGGCTCCGTAAGGGTTAATTTTATTTAGTTTAGTAGTTTTTAGAATCTTACCATATAAGTCAGTAGTAGGTTTATTATATACACTTACTACTTTAAGATAAATAAATAAATACATAAATAAATAAAAGAGCAAAACTAGACCCAAGGGCGAGAAGTAGAATCTTCACCGGTTATTGCACCGACTTTAAAATGGTTATTTCCTTATTTCCCTGTCAAATCTGTATCACGTACCAACAAACCAACTAGGGTGACAGTGTTACATGCGAAACTGAACGATTATCTACTAACTGGGAAAAGTAAGTCCAAAGCGCTCCACTCAACATCTTCTACTAAGCCAAGGAAGATGCAAAAAGGTTGGCCAGATCCAAGACCTTGAGCCCGAAGACTACAAAGAAGCCATCAACAGCGAAGAAGCAACTCTCTGGATAAAAGCGATGGAACAAGAAATGGATTCCAATTTCTCGCAATTGTACCTGGACGCAGGTCGACCTGCCGGTAGGTGCTAAGCTTGCGCGACATCCAAATATGCTTTAATGTCAACATATTAAGATGTAGAGCCGAAAATTCATTATGTATGGACCAAAGTGTTTGTATAACACGGATTCTCGAAGACAACGGCATAACTGAATGTAACCCGTGAAAAACACCAATGGACCCTGGTTCTATTTTGTCTCCGGATACATCTTCCAAATCAGAAGAGCAGCTAGAAGCCATGAACAAAATACTCTATCAAAATGTTGTAGGAACTCTGATGTATTTGCTGCAGATAACCAGACTTAACCTGGCTTATGTCGTCAGTACGATGAGCCCCTTCAGCATGTAACGCAGCATAATGCTCAGAAGGAAATCGTCGAAAGCATCTTCTCATCAATCTGTGATCGATCTTCATCAATGAAATGAGAGCAATAATATTGTTACAATGTTACGCCGGACGATTACGTGAAGTACGGTGAGGAGCAACGCTACAAGCGGAAGGCCGGGAACCTTGACGGATATCGGCAACCAAAAGCCGGGAACCTTAAAGAAGGCCATCGGCTGGGGATTTTGGGTGAGATCTCAACTAACCCTCATCAGTGCTCCGAAGGTTGAGGTCTCTGAGCATACAATTCGATGGAGTTAAATCTGGGCGCTGAAAGTCCGTGACATTGAATCATATAGGGAGGAAATTGTTAGGAAGCAAGCAGTGGCGATCAAACTAAGTCCTAAAAGGATAACAATATGATTTCAATGATGAGGATCGAAGGCCGTGGGACGAGCACCCATATTTTGATACGTTCATCAATCGAAGATTGGATATTCGAAATCTTATAAACACGCCCAATAAAAATCATCCTCCTCGATCCTCATCAATGAAATCGAACGAATCTTACGAATCGATGCAAGAGAGGGCATTTTGATTGTCCAATTGTCAAGCGCACAGACAATCGTAACATTGTGTGGAAGAGGATCGATTGTTCGAATAAATCGTAGAGTCGGACAATCGATCCTCTAGCTCTGGGATCCCGCCACATAAATCTCGGGCATTGTGCTGTGGTTTCAATACGGGACTTATTGGTTCGAGTTGGCCTTCGAATCCCATTGGACAATTATACGGCCCATTATACGGCCGGAAATTCGTGGTCAGAACTGACCACAGGCCGCTAACATATTTGTTTGCAATGAAAAACCCGTCATCAAAGCTGACACGAATGAGATTGGACCTTGAAGAGTATGATTTTACAATAGAATACATAAAAGGAAAGGAAAATAACGGACCAGATGCCCTATCACGAATCGATATAGATGATTTGAAAAAAATTAACATTTTACAGGTAACAACAAGAGCGATGCTGTCAAAGGCACAGAAAAACGGAATCAAGAGGACGGATACTGAAGCACAGCGGTCTGATCAACTGCGAGTTCATGAAGTATTATCCGCCGAAACACTAAAAGATATGAAAGAACTAAAGTTCATAGCGAATGGCCACGCTATAGAAATGCTAGTACATGAAAAAAATACAGTAGTCACAAAGCGGTTACTTAAGAAGAATAAAAACGAATCAATGGAATCCGCAGTAGAGCGAGAAATCCAAATATTTGAAAGAGAGTTATATAATAAAATTCACACCGAAAATGTGAAACTTTCTGCAGAAAGTGATATATTCAGATATATTAATATGACTGCATTCAAGAAGATATGCAATAGAAGTTTAAGCCATTTATCAATAAAACTATATAAACCGCCAGTTTTTGTGACAGACCACGAAAAGATTGAAGAAATTTTAAAGCTACACCATAATGCACCTACTGGAGGACATGTAGGACAAGCCAGGATGTACAAAAAACTAAAAACGATGTATCGTTGGAGACATATGAAAAAGTCCATTGCGAGATATGTTTCAAGGTGCGAACAATGTATCAAAAATGAACATCAGGTAGAAACCAAGGAACCATTGCAAGTAACGACAACCCCAGTCAAAGTGTTTGAAATAGTTTCAATAGACACAGTTGGCCCATTTACTAGATCTGCAAATAATAACAGATACGCCATAACGCTACAGTGCGACCTAAGCAAATACGTGGTAGTTATTCCAGTGAGAGACAAGGAAGCGAACACGGTAGCAAGAGCTATAGTGAACGAATTTATCCTCAGATATGGCCCAATGAATTTTATAAAGACAGATCTAGGCACAGAATATAAGAACCAAGTGTTTGAGGGGATATGCAAATATCTTCACATCGAACAGCTGTTTGCAACAGTAGCACATCCAGAAACTATAGGAGCATTGGAACGCAACCATAAACATTTGAACGAATACCTGAGAAGCTTCGTAAATGAAAATCGAGGTGATTGGGATGAATGGATCCCATACTATTCGTATTGTTACAACACAACACCTAACACTGTACATAGTTATACACCTTTCGAACTCGTGTTTGGCAAAACCTCTTCAATACCTGTACAATCGGCTCATAAGCATCCTGACCCTGTATACAATCACGAATCAGTGAATTAAAATATAGACTACAAAATAGTATATCCAAAGCTAGGGAATACTTGTTAGATTCAAAACTAAAACGAGTTGCAAACGAGCATCAGAAATGCTACCCCATAGAACTAAATATTGGAGACAAGGTTTACCTGAAATCAACACACAACCGGAAAATGGATCCCCTTTTCGTTGGACCTTACGAGGTGGTTGATATATCCACCGTAAACTGCGTCATAAAGGATAATAATAATAAATTAATAAAGGTGCATAAGAATAGGCTAAGGAAACAAAACAATTCATAATAGAAACCTAGAAATAAGGCACTCAAAGTAGCTATCGTAAATAATAAGCAAAATGTATAAATAAGTAATAGAAATAAGGCCGACAAGAAAACTGTTGTAAAGAAAGATTTTTCTTTGAAAAACAAATAAAAATCTTTCTTCGAAAAGGGGGAGGATGTGGGATACGCAATGATACCTGAAAGAAAAAACGGATCAATGAACTTAATTAAAATAAAAATTTAAATTAGCTTACACAGGTGTCATTCCCATGACACCAATTTGACGTGCATCCGGCGAACCAAGTCTCATGACACAAATTTCGAAAAAGTGTCAAATTCAACCAGCGAACTACTTTTCGCTCGCTGGGTGGATTGGGCAATCATTTCCGCTCCCACAAAAATCCACTGAACTTTCCCACACTTCAGGTGACCACCTAAGCCACGACCGCAGCACAAATTTTCGATATATACCGCGGAAATTTAAATTGTAAGTTAGTCATAAGAAGTAATTTGTTCAAGTAACTTAAAGTAACAAAAATAAAAGTATAGTTTAAAACTTATTTTTTTTTATCGAACCAAA